>OY728144.1:575459794-576709794 GCA_963277665.1 Viscum album
AATTTAGCAAAAACAAAATACCAAATAGTGTCAAAATTGACATAAAAGAGTTTTTAAAACAAATATTATATTATTAATTTATATTGTAGAGACCCAAAGCTTGAAGTACATGGACATTACATTAATTTTTCGGAATACCTAATACATAAAAAAATATACACCCAAGGACCGTAATAGTTTAGTGTCTTTGGAAACTCGGAACATAATCTTCTAATCATGTTGACAGATCTTCAATATCTCCTATAATGATCTTCCCCTTTTGTTTTCATACCTAAAAACATTATTAAATCCTGGGGAAAGAAAACATATAAAGGGTGATCTCAAATGCTCAGAAAAGGAAAACATGGAGAACATAAAACAACCCATAAACATTTGAATGTAAAACCATGAACATAAAACATCAAAATCATGAGTAATTACATAAATATTGGTATTACATAAGGCATATATCATAAAGGAACTTAAATCATGATAAAATAGCATGGGAATAAAACATGTAATTTTTTAGAACCATTAATCACATGATATGATTTCTATAGTAGCCAAGGCATTGCTGCCAAGACCATCATAGTGGAAAAAGTCCATTTCTGAACCGGGTTTACTTGTCGTTTCAACCCTGTATTACTGAACCAGATTTACTTTCCATTCCCGTCATGTCTATATCATGAGATATAAATCAATACCCAATTCATTGTATGGAGATATAGGTCTCACCCATCTCATAATGAAATCATTCTTACTTGTGCCACAAATAAACATAAATCATTCATTATAACCCAAAGAATAAAATGGGTTTCATAAACATCATCCCATCATAACATAATCCATATAAAACAAATGGATATCATTTCATCATAAGAAGAATCAAACCATGTAAATAATAGAGACATTATACTTGAAACATAATCATACTAAATAATTTCATCTTAGATGGAAAATAGTTTTGACAAAACACTTGAAATGAATTCTTGAGGAAAATATCCTTTCTTCTTCAAAATCATTTTCTATTCACAAAATTCCGTTCAATTTTAAAAGAAAAGGATTTTGTTAAAAATAATCATGAAATATTGTATAGGAAGCTTCATGAAAATTATTCGTTATGAAACTGTAAAAATCCGTTCATGTCGTATAAGTTAAAAAACATTCTCCTCGTACTTTTTCCGGAAAAGTAAAAAAATTCATCATATGGTAAAAAAAAGAAAGATTCCTTCCATAACACAATTTAAAAGTCAAATAGGGGTAAAAATGACTTTATAAATACATGGAATAATATTAAACACTTTATGAAAAGCATTTTTATGGACATGGATGAAAAATATAACCCCAGTAAATACTTACGTATAAGCAATCTCGGATAAAAATGATATTTGAAAAATTATCCCTTACCCTATATCCAATTTATTCTGTATGTGTCCAAGACTCATGTATATTGGGTTTAAACATATTATTAACTTATAACAGAACCATAATAATATAATGATATCATATATGATTCACTTACGACTTTATATTACCCGTTCATTTTTCAATTCCATGTTAATACATCGTTTTGGGTAAAATCATTTCATTTGTCGTACGTGTTTTGACTTTTAATTATTCATATGATTACTTAGATCATGATTACTTACTTCCATAATGTAAAACATGATTTATATATAATATATATTCATAATATAAATATTTATAATAGATCAATAAATGGAACGAAATACACAGTTCAAGGAGAAGGTAGACCGTACCTACGGATGAACGCTGTTTTCGTTTCCTTATTAAATTGAATGGTAGTAAATGACATATATATATACATAAATCCATTAGAATTATTATGTCATATGTTTCGTGATTGATTATTATATATACTTTATAATCATTCTTGAATGGTTAACATGGAGAATGAATCTCATCGCGTCCTGGAGACGGTAATCCGTACGTACGCACGAGCGATGATATCGTTCCCATAATTATTGAATGGAATTAGAGTGGATGATATAATATTTCGGAATTAGTATCATGTTATAATAACCATATATAGTTATTTGTTACTCTATTATACCCATCTAAGTAAGTAGGTGGTGGAAAAATAGATTACACCACGACGTGGAGACTGTATTCCGTACGTACGCATGTGCGGTGATTTCATTTTTCATAAGATGGATAGAAGGTGAAATGGGGTTGTTTCATATTTATAATATCATATCGGTATATTATTGATACTTATTTTATTACTTTATAATGAAACAACTAAAGAATAGGAAGTTGAAGAAGAAAGAAACTTGAAAGAATCGGTAAAAGATATTACCTCTTCTTCGATACGCCTCTTCTAAACCTCCTCTTAAGGGACTGGAGTTGGTCTTTTGAGAAGACCAGAACCTCTATAATGTTACTAGGAAAGTTTAGAATAGTAATGGGCAGGGTTTGGTCGATCTTTAAGGCTAAAAATGTTGTGAGTATGAGAGGGAGGATGTGCCCTTTTATAAGAGATGAGAGTGGCACTTTTGGAAACCTCTAAAATATTAATTTATAATAAACCCAAACCCCACTTAAAAACATCCAAAGTGACAAAAATTTGGATATTAGATAATATAGGGTTGTAATATCATCAACCAATTAAATTTAGACATGTTTTGATTTTATTTTAAACCTTATTAGTTTGATTTATCCTTAATTAATCTATTTAATTTTATTTTTGGTAATAATGATATAAATTGTTTATGGTTATAAATACATACTTATGTGTTTTTAATTATACATAATTTGATTGTTTATGATATTTTAGAACATATAAATTTTAATTTGTAATTGTTAAATATTTTTGTGATTTTTAAACAATTTAATAATATAAAATATCAATAATGTAAATTTTGACACAATTTATTTATTTGAATTTAAATAAAATCCAAAAGGTATTTATTTTCGAAAAAAACTATTTAATAGATTACTAACAAGGAATATTAATCTATAAAATTCGTGGAGCACATTAATTAGTTCATATAATATTTATTTTAATACTTTTAAAATCATATATTTGATATTTCTCTTAATAAAATAATTAATACAACATTTTTGTATAATTATTGAATATACTTATTTGTTGTATAAAAATTAAAAACTAAATACTATGATGAATATAAATATAATAGTTTTCATAATAATACATTTATTCGAATTTATCTTCTAAAACAACCAACTTTTAAAATTTTATCTTTATTAAAGTATGAAGGTGACAACTTAGAAATCATTTAAAATAAAACAATATAAATGACCTAATCTGTTTTATAAGGCCCTAAATGGTCCATAATTCTACCCGTGGATGATTAGGGTATATATATACTCGACCAATAAGGTTTGGTAAAGTTTCAGGTCCTTTTGATGTGTATTATTATTGTAATAAAAACTATATTATTGATATTTTGCTAACTAAATAATTTATGTATCATTAATGTATAAGCTATTAAGGTAATTAAATATCTCTTAAAAATCACAAATAAATTACCATAACAAATAAAAAAAATTAGCTTTCAAATGAGTAATTATAATTGAATTTATATTTTGTATAACCTTATATTAAATATACTTTAATTATTAATGTTTGAGTGAGACATATTTCACTTTCTTTAAAATAAAATAAATTAAAGGTCTTAATCACATCCAAGTAGATTCCAATGGATTAAATTTCGCCCCAAATATTCCTTAAGATGAAATATAATCATTCAATTATATTATGAAAAGTTTTAGGGTAATTTTATAATATTATATTTACCCTTAATTACCCGATTTACCTTTAAGTATGGTAAATAAAATTTACCGTGGTTACTATTCATAGTGCCCAAAAATAAAAACGTATCCTATTAACATAATTTGTACCTATTTATTCTAAATATGGAATCCATTTTTTAAAATTCAAATCACAGAAGTTTCTGAAAATAATTTAAAATTAATCCCGTTGTTAAGAAAACAAGTTTTAAAAGTTAAAACACTGCAAAATATTAAAATGATTTTACCTATGAATTCAATGTAAAATCAATGTTAATGACATAAATGATCTTAAATGGTAAAAATATATTCTATTTATACATTAAAACTATTAAATATTATAATTTAACCATATAAATTATTACGATGAAAAAAGTTGTTTTTAATTAAAATATAGCGTGTTTTTACTATTCATTAAAATATGAAAGTTATCAGAATAATACGAAAAATTTATCCAAAGTAAATTTTTATATCTTGATTCCAAAGAATAATTTTATTTTAGAAAATTGAATTAATAAACATTTCAAAAAATATATTTAAAGTGAGTACGCCATCAAAAGGCGACAAAACTGCATTTTTTTTGACAAATACTTATTTTACCCGAAAAAATTATTTTGTTCTCATACCATGTTCTAGAAAATGTGTAAGATGGATAATAATGTTATAAAATTCAAAATTTAGTTAATACTATTCATAACAGCTAGTTCATAATAATATTATAACAATATATCATTGTTTAGTGAAACTCGATATTGCGTATTACACACGCTATCGAGGAAGGTCGTGATTGCGTGTAATGCAAGCTAAGTCAGGGCTGTGTGTAGTGCATGCTTCCTTTAGTGTTGTGTATAACATAATCAAAACTTATTTCATTTATACATTAAACAAAATCTATACTTAATGATGCATATAATAATTTCCACAAAACGAACCTGAAATTGTGTGTAACACGAGCCAAGTATAGTTTTGCGTATACTGGAAGCTAATACGGTGTTTCGTATAGTACAAGATAATCTTGGTGTAGTGTACAATAGAAGACATCCAAGAAACTAAAAAGAATATATCTCATAAAATCTTGGGGTGTTACAGATATTGTATTCCTAAAAATTTAAGGTTATACCAAAAGAGTTATATAATGATAGGTGTGTCATTAGTGAACCACTTGGGGTTCTCTTAGAAGAATATATTATGTTTATTAACCATATAATATAAAAATACAAAGAGACATGGTAAATGTCTAACTATTTAACTAAGAGTTAAATCTAAAAGATAACGTTAATATAGTGACCCAAACCTGTCTAAAACCTATTGGTTGAGTGGTTTTCCACCCATCCCAACCTTAGCCTTCAGATAATCCACTTTGGAGCCATTATAAACCGAAAATGATTTTATTATAAAATAATATTTCTAGCTTTTCATAAGGTTCACCACACCCCTCTTATAAAAGGGCACTCCCCCTTCCCTCAAATTCAAACCTTTAAAGCCTTTTGTCTCGGACAAAATCTACCCAAATACCCACTGAATTTTCCTCCCTTCATCCTAGAGGAATTCCTTTAGTCAGAGAGCCAACCTAAGTAGCCATTTTGATCAAATCAAAAGGAAGAACCTGAAGAAGATGTAAATATTTCATCACCTCATTCAAGTTCCTTTCTTCTTCCACTTCCTCTTTCTTTGTTGTTTCCATTCTAAAATAATAACTCCAGTATCTTCTATATGTTGTGATGTTATTATAATTATGGTACAACTATATTCATTATTCTATCCATCTTTTTAATGACATTTCACCATACGTGCGTATGTACGGTTTACCGTCTCCACGATGTGGTGTAATTGTTATTCAATACATTGTTATTTGGATGGTTATAATAATGATGTGTAGTTGATATAAATAATAAATATAACATGATAATGACTCTTTATATATGATATACCATCCAATTATATATGATTTTAATATAAAAATAATGATATTCTCGCTCGTGCATACGTAGGGATTACCATCTCCACAAATACGATAAGATTCATTCCCCATCGTAATCCATTCAAGACAAAATTTCATTAGATGATTAAAAATAATGTTTAAATATTTAATATCATTCTGAATATGAATAATATACATCCAATTCATAATAATCACTACTTACGAAACAAAGCATATAAAGGAAAACGAATCCGTTAACAACCCAAACGGAGACAATACTAAAATATTATTAAAAAAGAAATATTAAAAGATCATATATGATATCATATTAATGTATATGATTCTTTTATAATTTAATAATTATTATTTTACCATTATATAGAAGGTTAACCTACCATCTACCAAGGAAAAGTACAAAGTAAGAGGTTTCTTGTCTCACATTTAATTCCGTGAGATTCCCATTGTTCGCCACTTATTTATTGCATGTGGTGTATCGTGTACTTCCATTTGATATATATATAAAATCATGATTCTCATTATATTCATTTTATTCTATGATTCATTTGGTGGTTATTAATTTTTTTTCATACTACTCGATTGATTACAACGAAGTAAGAGTTTTTCATCTCACTTTTTATTCCTGTGAGATTCATGCTATATTGGCCACTTTTTCCTTTTGTGTGGAATATGTACTGTCCATGATTGTATTCTTGGTGTAATATACATTAATTCATGAGTATTTAAATCTTCATTATATGATCCTTCTTTCATGGGTTTTATTTTTCATAAGTTACCAAATTGGTAAGGGATTTTCAAATTTCCATTTCCACTCAGTGGGCATTACGCAAACTTCATTGATTATTTTACTCCAAGATTATGTGTGGAATCACTATTTATTATTTGTGTAGTAGTTTCCACTCCCATTTCTGTGGATATACTTTTGATGCACATAATCACTCCATTGATAAATTCTCAAGTCAACGATATGAACTTGATAAGAGTAATTATAACTCAATCTCCATTTATTGAGTTAAACATCCAATTAATTGGTGTTGCTTTTACAAGAATATGTTTGAGTGTCCTTTGATTTATTTAAACTGAATATCCATTCATATTGAGGGTATCTATTTTTGTCGCACATAATTATGTCTTTGATTTATCCTTAACCTAAGGATATGGTCTTTATAAGAGATTTTAACTCAATTTACATTCCATTGAAACTTATTTGTTGTTATACACCAATCCACTTTTATATGGTGTATATAATGTACTTTGACATAGTATATCATGAATCCCTTTATTCTCATCATATTATAAATTTTTAATTAACTAAAGTTTTTTTATTCAAGTGTCTCACTTTTGGTTAGGAACTCTAACTAAAATATCATTTAAAATGTTTTAAAATTTTATTCTTCTAAATCTTTATCATTAATGTCCATGATTTAAAAATAATTTTAAGGTTTTTCTATATGGATATTAATGTTTTAAAATTAAAATTCCTTTTAAAAGTTTCAAAGTGGTATGGAACACTTTGATTCAAAAATCTATTTTAAATGACTTCTTGATAAATAGTGTGACCATTAAATGTTTTCAAGAAAAAGGGGGATATTTCTCTCAAATAGTTTTGATGATTATTTTCATCTATGTCAAAATCCTTATTTATTCTTTATTGAGGTTAATCTGTTACAATAAAATATTCCATATTGTATTGAATGAGTTATGTTTGACTGTGGATGTGCTATTTTTATACCATTCATGGTTTGTGGATAAAGTATTGACATTTCATATTATAGTTTTAATACTAATGTTTATGTTATGTTTCAAACTATTCATATGAGGAATGTATTGGACTTAGTAAGTGATGGGTGGAGCCCGCTATAGCTCCTAGATGCATCAGTAGGACTCATGAGACAAACTAGTGTCTTGGAAAAAGGCCTTGACAAAATCTTATTTGTAGTCTTGGCACAAGGCCTTGACTATGTGGTTATGAAAGTCTGGCATTATGCATTCCATCATTATGAAAGTGGCTATTGATATTGCGTGTGATTATTTGACTAGTAGAATATCCATGTTAGTAAGTAAATGCAATTATTTTGATTTATATTTTCCATATTATGATGAAGTTTATGTTAAAAATACTTTTGTTTTCGATTTATACATTGCCTTAAATGTTTATGATTATGTATGAACGTTTCCGCTATATTGTTATCCTTACTGAGCATCATAGATCACCCCTTTCTATGTTTTATTTTTCCAGGATGCACAGAAGTATATTTTGACTGACCTGCAGGGATAGTCTATGGGATCTCAGTGTTGTCTATGGAAACAATGTTGTTGTAGTTTTCCATTTTATGATGTAATGTAAAATTTATGAATATATCTAGTACTTCCAAGGCTACTAAACTAATCGGTCGTTCTAGACTTGATATTTTTTGATCATGCCAATGTTATGTAATAATGCACTGACTCTGGGTTTCTGGGGTTGGGGCTTTACAGTTTATGTAATTATTCATGACCCAAGTTAGTTGGTTCATTATCATCATGAAGTTTGCAACTCCAGCTCCCCCCATATTGGGAAGCCCATCATTTCATTTTCTGCTAAATCTTCTCTTTACACGAGTCCTTCTATTTCATACCAGTTTAATAGAATAAGAAAACCTAAGTGATAATTTTTTTATATTGGTAATCTTATAATAAAAATTTTAAAGGAAATATTAATAGTAAATTTTTCTAATATCAGGGTTCTAGAATGATATAATTCAATATTAACAAAAAGATAAAAGTATCTATATATCCTAATAATGGTTTATAAAAAGAATATGATAAACTAGAGAATATCCCCTAGGAGTGTAAAAAATGGTGTGCATGAAATCCTCATTGTCATGAACTAGGTGTTGATTAATTCAATGTCAAATGTGCCTTTATTGAGGTTATTACCCCAAGGTACAACTATTCTAGAGTCACATCCACTTTTGTATCCAGACATGGATTTCATTTCTTCGGAACCACTTTCTTAATACTTACCCAAAAATTATGAATGTCTTCCAATATTTATAATTATTCCTAGGGTTCTTAATAATTTTCCAAAAAAAACTAAAACAACCTATAATATCAACTATGGAATCACACCCTTTTTAATTCATATAACTTTCATTACGTGATACAACACTTAAATATCATATAGGAACTTTGGAGGTCTGGTTTCATTTAAATTAGGAATGTAATAAGTGAACACCATAAAAATTATTATAATCCAATTTAATGTATTATTTATAGATTCATCCTAAGTTAATTTTTATAATCTCTTATCTTGGGGACATCCATCAAAAGAAATAGGTGATCCAAAATCCAAATAAGGGAATAAATAAAAAATATATTTAGCATGTGACCAAGAGTATATCAATATGGAATTATCTAAAGAAGATGAAGCATATCATAATTGAAATATCATGAATTATTACATGTACTGGTGGCTACAACATAAAAATGATACATTCATAATCATATCACCAAGTTTTATCACCAAGATGTCATAAATCATAGTTTACATGTTTATTCCCCATGGTATCATAAAACATTTCATATCTAGAGATTAATTATTTAAAAAATTAAATTGGAGCACTATTATACCACACCCTTCAAATTTATTAGTTCATGTGATCCACATTGATAATAATATATCATTTCATTAATAACCTATGGAGAGAAATAATGAGATTCATATAAAATTGTTGCGTAAAAAAGAATTTGAAGTCTTGAACATTTCATCCTTTTTTAACCCATGATAATGGAATTTGGATTTAATACAAGTGAATACCCAATAAATAAATTATGTTTACATCTATGAGAACACCCATAGAAAAGGGAGAGTTTTTGGTATTCAAAATATAGTAATTTCTCATTTAAAATAGATAAATTCAAGAAATGAATTTGATAGTATAGAGGGTATAAAACATGGATTAAGGAAAGGAATAATGAGAGGGAAAAAAATAATTCCATTTGTAAAAAAATATTTTAATATTAATGAGATAATATAAAGTGTAATAAAATAATGTAATTCAACACTTATAAAACATACTACGAAAGTGGCACTTGAATGGAAAAGATAAAGCATAGAATTCCCATACCATGGAGATTTGCTTCCTAGAACTCGAGGATGGAACCTTAATACATTAAATAAACATTGGAGGGACTCTTCGGGGGTACAATTATACAAAAATCATGGATAATGGATTTTTAGTGGAGAGAAATGGTGGTATTAGCGAGTATTTATAGTAAAAGACGAGGATTTATTTAATAATTTCTAAATATAGGTCTTGGAACTCTAGGATATGGAAAATGAAAAACCAGTGGCTTACCCCTAAGTTTTTATCATGGTTTTTGGAATTTAAGTATTGTTTTATAATATTTTAATTCATTAGAACCGAAATAATATTTTTAGTATTAATTTGGACTTGGAAAAGTAAATCTTCCACAAAATATATTTTTTAAAATCATAATTTCCATTTTAGACTTTGAAAAAACCATTTATATTATTGTAAATTGATTTAAATCCATTAAAATAAATAATATTAATAAAATAAAAATATTTATTTTATTAGATTATATATAATTAATTATAATATATATATATAAAGTCATAAAACATACTGAAAACACGAAACTAGTTTTTTACTATTCACTAAAAAATAAATTATTTTATAAAATTCTTAAAATTTCAGCCTAACCTAATTTTGATATGATTGTTATAAATAAAATATTTATTTTATCCATATAAATTCATAAATATGATAGTTTTAGATTTTAAATGAGAAATCCTTATTTATTGAAAAATAATAACTTTTTGACATTGTGAACTCTTTGAAAGTTATAAAAATATCTTAGGATAGTATAAAATTATACTAACATTTATATTTAAATAAATATTTTTAAAAGACTATTTAATGAAAATAAATTTTATATAGTACAACAGAGTTAATTATAAAAGTGTATGTATTTTCTGAAAATACAATTATGTTTTATTTTCATCATAAAATCTATTTATCACCTTCATCTTATATTCATGTGTATTTTATAAAATAATATAGAAAAAGGATGTGGTGAAATAACTATTTCATTTTTTAAAATGTAAATTACACTTTTATGAAACTTAGTTCTATATACATGACCCCTTGTTACACCAGCATACTTTTTTAAGGGTAAGGTGCGTTATGGTGGTTGTTTGTTGGGGAGGATGAGATAATATTGACCAAGTGGTGATCTCTACTATCATGAATTTATCCCATAGTTGATTTATTTAAATCCTCACTTTTTGAATCTAGGGTTGGAATTGGTCAAGGGAGAACCCCAACAATGTTGCCTCCCTCCCTAGTTTGGAAAAATGGTCTTCAAAAGGCATTACTATACTAGTTGTGGCCATCATTTCTCTATTTTTTTTATCAATTATCATTTTTGATTAACATTTATAAGAACTAAAAGTAACATTATTACCAACATTCATACTGTCCAATAGTCATATTGACCAATGATCGTATCGACCAATAGTTATATTGACCAATGACCATATTGGCCAATAGTCATATTGACCAACTGAAATATTCACCAATGCTCATATTGTCCAATGATAAGGTAATAGTCAGATCTGAACAGTCACATTTCCCTTTATACCCTATATATACTCCAAAAGTTATCAATATTTACTAGTTCAATACCAAAGGTTTTTGAAATTAATTTTATAATGTCTATTTTATTGCTAACATTTCCTTTTTTTCATTTAATGGAAGGTTTTGTAAGGTCCCATGTTTTTTTGACCACTTAAAATTTCAATGGAATTTTAGATTTTAATTTGGGGGATGGACCAAATATTAAACCAAGATTGAGAATTTAATTATGAGAGTTGGAACTCATAAAATTGTTGTTTTTTGATGAGGTTTAAGTATTTGGAGGTGTATTAGATGTTCATATGAGTTTTAGAATCATTGGGCTTGAAAAAATAAACCTTAAGAGAGGCATATAGGGGTTCATAGTTGGAAAATGGTTAGTACTAACCATGCAGTCCAAACTAAGAGGCCTGTTTTTTTAGGGGTATGATTTTTTGAAACTGTACGGAACCCCGTGGGACACCATCCAACCTAGTATAGGTATGTAGAGAGACCCACATGCCTGACACACAATTTTTCTAACCATACATGACAGAGCTCATATTTTCATACTTATAAATATGTTTTTAAATTATTTAATCCTTTTTCATTAATCAATTGGTTCTTATTTGAATCATTTTATGAATTTTGGTGAGTTATGAGCTTAAGTGTAAAAATTGGCTAATTCTGGACATTTAATAGTATTATGTTGCCTCTGTATTTTGAGCATAACTCCCACAATATTCATCCAATGCATGTAGTTCCTTTTTTTAGGATGACATGGTTTGTGGGAAACATATAAGGCTATAGGATCCAAATCCAATTCGAACTCAAATAATCCAAAACAAATCGGTCAATGTGAACGCTTATTCTGGCAGGCAGAATGGACATTACTTCATTCAATGAACCATATCTCGGGCTAACGACCACCAAATGGGGTGCTTCCAGCTGGGTAAAAAACCCAACCAAACGAGGATTCTTCAAAATAAATTTCATGGAGATATTATTCGATTAAGGAAGCCCTTCAACTGGTTAAAGTATGGTTGGGGGAATAGTAATTGGCGGCTAGATAAAGCCAGGTCTAGCCATAACTCATTACACATGGTCCAAAATTACTTAACACTTTGTGGGTAGATGAAAAAATACACTCCTCACCTCTGATAAGAAGGGACATCGGCCTTAATTGATGAGATGGTGGGTGAAACAAAGCTATCTCTCTGGTGAATAGATTCTGTAGGAGAGAAATTATGTAATTTCTTTTCTTTCTTTTGTTCTTCTTATTTTTATAATACATTATTCTTCCCCATTCTTTGCATGTACCCTTACCATGGTGAGGTAAATATTTTGAGTGATTGGAGAAGTTTGGGTTTTCTATTTATGTAATGAATGAGTTCTTGTAATTTAGTGAATATAAACTCTTTCTCCTTCTACAAATTTGTTTTCAATTTCATTTAGCGGTTCTTATTATCAAGTGTTATTGTATTTGGTTTTTGATTCTGTTATTGATTTTAGCTTCCGTAAATGTTCATAATCTCCCTCCACTAGGTTCTGGTCTATATAAGATGGAATAGATCGTGGATTAGTGGTGAACTACTCGACGATCGTCCGTACATGTGGCAGGGGTATTGAATATTCTTAATTGTTTGGGATAAATAAGACCCAATCGGTAATTGCCTAACTCAATTTGGTGTATTTTCTACATATGTTTCTCAAATAGGAAGGATAGTAGACCGATCTGAGATATTGGTAAGGTTTACTCTCACCATGACCATTTTCCAAAGGAGTGATAGGAAGAAATTTTGAAATATCACTTAAATCAACTTAGTAGAAAAGGATTGAATAAAATGGAACAGTGATGTCATTTTAAATAGAAAACCAACCCCAACTTGATAACCCAATTATTATCACTATTTTTAATTGTGTTTTTTTCAATTTGTTTTAAATGTTTTACTTTATTTATTTCTTTAGTTTCATTGCACTGTTTTCATAACCAACAATATCAAAAACAATCCCACCTCATTATCAAATTTAAAGTGACATAAGAGATTGTTGGGCACTCCTCTCTGTAGAAAACTTAGGTTAACCACTATTTTAAAGACTCGGAAATTTCAAGGAAATGTTTTTCTTAAATACTTTGGAATTTTACGAGTCTGCGGTATCTGACGGCACTTGATTATGAGGCCTGGTGTTCCCAGAATCAATTTCTGAAGTTTTTTTCGGGTATGTTCAGTAAACGTACATGAGAGTTTTTCTATCTTTTGAACCGGTGCTCGGAATTGAAATCTGAAGACACCGATGAACTCGCAGCCCCGATATTCTCTTAAGGGGACCTTTACCGCAATTGCGTTTTATGCAGGTTGAAAGTTAACTTTTGGGGTTTAATAAAAAATTAAATAAAATTTTTTGAGAACAAGTTTATTTATCCTGGTAGTTTAATCCTACATGGGGAAGTTATTGGTGGGAACCACACCCACATAACTTCACATGTGTGGATATTTGTGAGGTGGGGCCAACACAAGAACCAACCTTTCATCTCCCCATAACCTCCCTTTAACCCCAATTTAACTCACCTTTATTTCATTCTTTGACAACCCCACTTAATTAAGAGATCTCTTCACCTCCCCCTCTCTCTCTTTATTATTTACCAACACATTTTAATGAATGAATTCAACCTCTTAAATTAATTAATTAAGTTGTTTGAATTTTGAATTACATGTGTGAATAAAAATAATAGCTTTAGCTATTATTTTATTTTGGACCATTCGTTGTGTTGAGAGGATTTGTGAGAGAGCTTTGGAGAAATAGAGAAGGGTGATCTTCTCTCAATGAAGAACACCATCCTTCCAACGAAGAACCGCCTAGGAACGTCAATCATCTCCTTCGATCTTCATCCAAACCAAAGGAGAAGGATCCACCCATGAGGAACGCCGGCAACGCGTCATCCTTGGCCCTTCTTCCCCGGCGTCAAAGAGTTGACGCCATCTCACGACGATGTTGTCTTCCGCGATGCTCGACTACCGTGAACCTTTTCTCAAGGTAGGGGTTTGTTCATTTTGAAGTGTTTATCTCATACCCCATTCTTCATTGGAAATCATTGTTTTTTTGGCCAACTCCTACCACCTAATGCGGAGGGCGCGGGCTGAATGCACACAGACCGACGACCCTCCGTAGTCTCTTTTGATTGCGATGGAGATCATGATAGGAAGGTGGCGACGAACGGAAGCGGTGGTCGTGCGCCGGCAGCGTGCAGAAGAACCGTGGCCCGAAACCGCTGGCCGCTCAGCCAACGAAAAACCATCCAGCTAAAGACGGTAGGGCTGAAGGAGGACGCGACTCCACAAGGGGCGTCGTGCTGCGGAAGACCGCGACCCACATTCTGCGGGCCGCTAGGTGGGTGAACCGGCTGGCTGGAGGCCGATCGGGCTAAGAAGAACCGCAGTGCCATGAGGGTGCTGCGCTAAAGAGACTGCGACCCTCTTGAGCGGTTCGCTTTCTCCAAGAAGGTCGGCCAACTTTGGTCGTCCGGTTAGGGAGGGTGGCACCGCTTGGCGCCGCCGATTCGGGAAGCTGGGGGACCGTTCCCCCCTCAGACTACTCGGCTAGCCGACTGTGCCGCGGCCGCGCCGCGCTGCACATTTCATCAAGGTAGTCCAACCCTCTGTTGGGTCGGACCTGCCAAAACCGGGTTGACCCGACCCGCCAGCCCCCTGGGCTTAACAGGTCGGGCCCGTTTTCACTTAAAGGTGAATAACATGCAGATCGTGCGTCCGATCGACGTGTCGTCTGCGGCACTGAGACCCTCGTTGCGTGGAGGTCCTTTTGCGATACTCTAAGTGAGTTTTGGATAACTTTGGAAAATGGCCAGGTTTGGAATGAGCATATTTCCAACCGGGCCCCCGGAGCAAAAATACTAATAACTCTCAGACCGGGCGTCTGATTGAGGCGTCGTTGGTCGCATTGGGTTCCTTTTGACGAGACAGAACATCAGGATACATCAACTCTGGACTTCGTTATAGTTGATGTATCGACCCCATGGCTCGAGGAGCGGACCCTCCCGGAATCGAGCGTGCTGTGTGCAGGAACCCTAGAGCTGGTTGCGACTGCAATGACTACCGTACTGGAATCCTCTATGGGTTCAACGAGGATAGAAAATGTACTGGAATCCTATGTGGGTTCGATGAAGACAACAACTCTACTGGAATCCTATGTGGGTTCGACATTGATGACTACCGTACTTGAATCCTCTGTGGGTCCGACAGTTTGACTTCTGTTCTATTATCCTACATGGGTCCGACAGAGTAGCTGGTCTAGTATCCTACGTGGGTCTGACAGCTTAGCTAGACTAGTATCCTACGTGGGTCCGCCATCTTAGATGAATCAGCGACTACATCTGATCATCCCTACCACTTTATGAAATATGTATACCTCTGTGAGTTGAGTCTTGACATTCAATCATTATCCTCGATGTGATTGACTTCTTTCGTGTGTGGACTAGGTTGTGCTTGGGCTCGAGAGTTGGAGCTGAACTAGGATTGATAACTTAGGTATATGTATGGGCATATACCTAAGTAGAGTTGGTTGATACTTCATGATTGTATCTTTTATTTTTGGTTTATCCTTCGTGGGTTCGGGGAGACCTTCGAGGGTCTCAAGGTCCCTACTGAGTATCGTTATACTCACCCCTGTATTGGAAATTCCCGCACAATGTGGTGTTGGATGCAGACGACAGATAGTGCTGATCGTGGTGGAGGCTTGTGGAGCTGGACGGTACCCAGAGGTGGACCACTTGGTGAGACGTACACTGAGCGGACGGACGGACCCGAGGTGCTGAGGAGATCATTTGTACCCACCCTTCAGGTGGGATTCCCTAAGGACGACTTAGTGGTTGCTATTTTAATTTTCTGCTGTTGTACTATACTTTCAGTTGTACTATACTTTTCAGTTTGGTTTTTATTCTGGCCCATTTACCTTTTAGCACTTAATTTGTATTCATTATTACTTTGTACTTACTTCAGCTTGCGTACTCTGTTGTATTTGTTTACTTTTATAAAGGCAATGCCTTCCCTTTTTATCAGGATTTACGCCTTTGGTGCTAGTCGCCAGCCCTTGGCCTATGGAAGGCGGGCTTGGGGTAGTCACGGCACGGGCCCCGAGAACAGGTCATGACAAATTGGTATCAGAGGAGTTGGTTCTACCGCAGAACTCAGGACTCTGGTCATTCTTTCTATGAAGAAATTGTGGTAAGAGTATTGAGTGTGGTTTTCAGTCTAGGGAGTCCAGTGTTGGTGCGGCGGCCGACATATGCATACACCAGGACCATAACCTCTGATTTCCGACTCAGTGCACGAAAACACTGATTGCATTTGTGTTTCAAAAGTTTTCTTTGTGATTACTTTGTGTCAGCTCACATGGTATACTTTTTTGACCGTGGCGCACCTATTTCTTTTCAGGATGGCCCCACGAAGGAAGCCAGCTGGGTTCCGAGTCGCGTACGAGATGGCTGCCCACCGAGCGATGAGGCCTCGGTGAAGGGCCCCATCACAGCAGAGGCACTAGCGGTACCACTACCCGCTGAGCCACCGATACTACCAGCCCCAGTAGTGGAGGGTGCATGCTGCCTGAGTGCATTGCACGCGTTTCAGCAACAGAGGCCGCCCAAGTTCCACAGAGAGACGGACCCTTAGGCAGCCGAGGATTGGCTGGAGGCTATCATCAGAGTCATCAGATTAGTAAGGAAACCAGCTGATCTTATGGTGATCCTTGCTGCAAGTCTCCTACACGCAGCAGCATGTAGATGGTGGAGCTTGATTCTCCAGGTGCACGACAAGGCATCTCTACTTTGGACAGACTTCGAGAGTCTCTTCCGCTCAGATTTTGTTCCAGCCACCCTCCTGGCAGTGCGCATTCAGGAGTTGCTTCACCTGCGGCAAGGTAACATGATAGTAGCTTAGTACTCAGAGAGGTAGACTAACCTCTCGCACTACTCCACAGACATGGTACGAGACCCATTCTTTAGGGCCCAGACCTTTGAGCAGGGACTGAGGCACGAGATCAGGGCTTCGATGATCTCCCATAGCATTCCGACGTAGGCGGGAGTGCTAGAGGGAACCCTTCTTGTGGAGAGATTTCTCGCTGATCTGACACCAGTAGCGAGACCCACCGCATGGCTACATATAGCGGTGTCTTCTACAGCTGATAGTAGACAGATGTCGCAGAGGTCCAAGCGGACCAGGCCATCAGGCGAGCGACCTCAGGATACAGGTTCGGTTGTTTGGGGAACCCAAAACAGAGCCAGATATACGAGGAGATGGCAGTTCTATGCATGCGGTGGGCAGGGTCACATGGCTCGAGACTGCCTGAACCGCCGTGCAGATGAGAAGAAGATAGTGGAGGGACCTCCCAGGCAGAGGTAGAGGTTCGACTGTGGTGGTCCGCAGGGAGAAGGCGGATGGGGAAGAGGAGTTGGACGAGCAATGGGTGGTGGACGATGCTATGAGGCTCTACCACCACCACCACCAGGAGGTCTACCCCAACCACATGGAGCTGGAGGACAAAGGCATGCTCAGCTTCGGGCAGTCGAGGCCTAGGACCACGGCGCACCAGAGATGATTTGAGGTACTATCTGTGTCTACTCCACCCTTGTTGTAGTACTTATAGACACAGGATTGAGTCATTCTTTTATTTTCGTTTCCCTTGTTCGGAGCTCAGAGATTCCGACGGAGCCATTGGCTTGATCCTTACGGCTAGAAACTCCTACGGGAGAAGACTCGATGATTACGAACTGGTGACAGTAGTGTGAACTTACTCTAAAAGGCAAGAGATTCGGATAGGATCTTCTCATAGCAGCATCGAGGCCTTACAACGTCATCTTGGATATGGACTGGTTGTCTACAGTCCATGCTCAGATCAACTGCATTAGGCGCAAGGTGCGGTATATCCACACTGATGGGAGCAGGTTCATCTTCACCGGCGAGAAGGGAGCCTTTGCAGCGTTGGATGGGCTTACGCAGAGGAGAGGGCAGCCAATCACACATCAGTTGGCTAGTCTCATCCTCGGATTAGTTGATGTGCGAAGTTTGAGTTTTCCTGTTGTGGTGGATTAGTATGTGGATTTTTCTCTTGACGACGTTCAAGGAATACCTCCTCACAGAGAGGAAGACTTCTATATAGACATGTACCTCGGGACATCACCGATATCTACTCCATTATATTAGATGGCTCATGCTGAGCTTTGTGAGATGCAGGTATAGTTGAAGGACTTGTAGGGAAATGGATTTATCTGACCCAGTGTTTCACCCTGGGCCGCTCCGATTTTATTCTCCAAGAAGGTAGATGGGAGCTTGCGACTATGTTTCAACTACCATCACCTGAATCAGGTGACCGTGAAGAATAAGTACCCACTCCGGAGGATTGACGACCTCTTTGATCAGCTCAAGGGATCACGATGGTTCTCGAAGATAGATCCCAGGTCAGACTATCATCAGCTCAGAGTTCGAGACGAGGATGTGCAGAAGATGACCTTCTGGTGTCGGTATGACCACTATGAGTTCTTGGTTATGCCCTTTGGCGTAACCAATGCTCCTGTAGTGTTCATGAGTCTCATGAACAGGATATTCCAGCCTTACCTTGATCATTTTGTCATAGTCTTCATCGACGACATATTGATTTACTCAACTACTGAGGACGAACACACCTACCACTTGCGGGATGTACTGGATACACTCCAAGAGAACCAGATTTATGGTATGTTGTCGAATTGCTAGTTCTGGATTCGAGAGGTTCACTTCTTGGGACACGTCATCTCAGAGGCGGGAGTTGTAGTGGATCTAGAAAAGATCGAGGCAGTGCTTGCTTGGGAGCCACCCAGGAGCGTGACGGAGGTGCGGAGTTTCCGGGGTCTAGCTGGTTACTATCAGAGATTTGTGACAGACTTCTCCATAGTTGCAGCATCGCTTTCATCCTTGATGAAGAAGGGGAAACCCTTTGTGTGGTTAGATAGATTTTAGTAGATCTTTCAGGAGCTGAGGTCGAGGTTGACTAGTGCACCCATCTTGAGGCAACTAGAGGAGGGCGTTGGGTACGTAGTGTACTGCGACGCATCAGGGACCAGACTCGGGTGTGTATTGATGCAGGAGAGAGCAGTGATCGTGTATGGTTCATGACAGTTCAGACAACAAAAGCATAACTACGCTACCCATGAACTGGATTTAGCAGCAGTGGTCTTCACCTTGAAGATGTGGCGGCACTATCTGATGGGTTAGTGCGTTATAGTATACTCTGACCACCAGAGTCTCAGGTACATCTTCTCACAAAAGGACCTGAACCTAAGATAGCGGTGATTGCTCGAGTTCCTCCAGGACTATGACTTTGAGAAAGTCTATACTCCTAGGAAGGGGAACGTTGTAGCTGATGCTCTCAGTAGGAGATCGGCCATTCAGCTACTAGAAGAGGCGATGAAGCAGCTAGCCACGTTGCAGATATCCTTTGTGGATATAGATGGAGCATCCTTTCAACAGTATCTCACAGTCACTCC
Organism: Viscum album; assembly: GCA_963277665.1. Lineage (NCBI taxonomy): Eukaryota > Viridiplantae > Streptophyta > Magnoliopsida > Santalales > Viscaceae > Viscum > Viscum album. Next base: position 575,479,641 of record OY728144.1, read on the forward strand.
TCCACACCTTCAGTGAGTCAGAGAGGCACAACATGGGGATGTTGACTGTGAGACGCGACGTGAACAGATATCCAAAGGGCAGGTGCCTGATGGATTTTCTGAAGGAGGGGAGCACGACATCCTGTTCAGGGGATGTACTATGGTACCATTTTCACTGTAGGATAAAGTGATGAGGGAGTTTCACACTTCCCCTATAGTGGTACATCTAGGAGTGGCAAAGATATTCCAGGACCTCAGACGACAGCACTAGTGGCCGGACATGAAGAAGGTTGTAGCAGAGTTCGTTTCACGATGCCTCACTTGTCAGCAAGTGGAGGCGGAGCACCGGGTACCAGCAGGCTTGGTACAACCCTTAGAGGTCCCGAAGTGGAAGTGGGATGGGATATCTAGGGATTTCGTGACGGGGATTCCATGTACATCCAGGGTACACGACTCTATTTGGGTGATCCTAGACCGACTCACCAAGTCGGCCCACTTCCTACCGATCAGAGAGTAGGACTCAGTAGAGAGCTTGGGATGCCTCTACATTCAATAGATCATACAGCTTCACGGTGTTCCATATACTATCATTTCCGATCGAGATGCTCGTTTCACTTCTCGGCTATGGAAGGGGTTACAGGAGGCTTTTAGGACACTGCTACGTCTAAGCACCACCTTCCATCCTCAGACAGACGAGCAGACTGAGAGGACCATAAAGACACTCAAGGACATTCTCCGTGCATGTGTCCTTAACTTTGGTCGTAGTTGGGAGGATCACCTAACCTTGGTGGATTTTGCGTACAAAAATAGTTACCACTCCACCATAGGGATGGCACCATACGAGGCACTGTACGGCCGACCTTGCAGATCACCTCTGTGCAGGACTGACCCTGGGGAGTCAGCACTTGTAGGACCAGAGATGGTTTAGGCTACAACGGAGAAGGTTCAGATCATCTAGGAGCGGATGAAGACTACACAGAGCAGATATAAGTCCTATGCTGATAGGAGGCGGAGACCACTAGAGTACGAGGATGGCGACCACGTCTTCTTACGGGTCTCACCTAGATGGGGTCTACGGAGATTTGGCTGGGGAGGCAAATTATCTCTGAGTTTCATCGGACCATTCAAGGTCCTTCGTAGAGTAGGCGAGGTGGCTTACCGCCTGGCCCTTCCACCTCAGTTGTACCAGGTGCCTGATGTTTTCCACGTATCTCAACTGAGGAGATACGTGCACGACCCAACCCACATCATTTATCACAGGGAGATGGACATCGATGACGGGGTGACGTTTGCGGAGGTCCCAGTGGAGATCGAGGATCGACATGATTAAGTCCTACGTGGACGGTTGATTCCTCTGGTGCGCATTCGCTGGCATCACGGGAACCTCCAGGAGAGCACTTGGGAGTGAGAGGAACATATGCGAGCTCAGTATCCCCGTTTGTTTTCCTAGTGTTTGTTGTAGCTTTACGGGAATGTAAATCCCTGAGGTGGGAGTAATGTAAAGACCCGAAAATGTCTAGGAAAATTTTTTCATAAATAATTTGGAATTTTACGAGTCTGCGGTTTCTGACGGCACTTGATTCCGAGGCCCGGTGTGCCCGGAATCAATTTCTAAAGTTTTGTTCAGGTACGTTCAGTAAAAGTACGTGTGGGTTTTTCTATCTTTTTATCCGGTGCTCAGAATTTAAATCCGAAGACACCGATGAACACGCAGCACCGGTATTCGCTTAATGGGATATTTACTGCAGTTGCATTTTATGCGGGTTGAAAGTTAATTTTTGGGGTTTAATAAAAAGTTAAATAAAATTTGTTGAGAACAAGTTTATTTATCATGGTAGATTAATCCGACATGGGGAAGTTATTGGTGGGGCCCACACACACATAACTTCTCATGTGTGGATATTTGTGAGGCAGGTCCCACATGATCCCCAACCTTTCATCTCCCCATAACCTCCCTTTAACCCACATTTAACTCACCTTTATTTAATTCTTTGACAACCACCCTTAATTAAGAGATATCTTCACCTCCCTCTCTCTCTCTTTATTATTTTCCAACACATTTTTATTAATTAATTCAACCTATTTAATTAATTAATTAAGTTGTTTTAATTTTGAATTACATGTGTGAATAAAAATAATAGCTTTAGCTATTATTTTATTTTGGGGAATTCGTTGTGTTGAGAGGATTTGTGAGAGAGCTTTGGAGAAATAGAGAAGGGTGTTCTTCTCTCAACGAAGAACACCATCCTTCCAACGAAGAACTGCCGAGGAACGTCAATCATCTCCTTCGATCTTCGGCCAAACCAAAGGAGAAGGATCCACCCGTGAGGAACGCCGACAATGCGCCATCCTCGGCCCTTCTTCCCCGACGTCAATAAGTTGACGCCGTCTCCCCGCGACACCGTCTTCCGCGACGCTCGACTACCCCAAAAATTTTCTCAAGGTAGGGGTTTGTTCATTTTGAAGTGCTTATCTCGTACCCTGTTCTTCGTTGGAAATCATTGTTTTTTTCGACCAACTGCTACCACCTAACGCAGAGGGAGCGGGCCGAATGCACATGGCCTGAAGACCCTCCGTAGTGTCTTTTGATTTCTATGGAGATCATGATAGGAAGGTGGTGACAAACGGAAGTGGCGGCCATGTGCTGACCGTGTGCGGAAGAACCGCAGCCCGCAACTGCGGCCTGCTCGGCCAATGAAGAACCAGATGACTAAATCCGAACGGGACGCTTGCGCCAAGAAGGCCAGCCAGTTTCAGCCGGCCGGTTAGGGAGGGCGGAGCCACTTGGCGCCACCGGTTCGGGCAGCCGGGGGACCGCGCGCCCCTCGGACCGCTCGGCCCCCCTCGGGCTAAGTCGCTAGGCCAGCCTGCCGAGCCGCGGCCGCGCCGCACCCTGCCGAGCCAGCCCGCGCCGCGCCGGGTTGGGTCGTGCCGGGCCGGGCCACGCATTTCATTAGGCCAGTCTGACCCTCTTCCGAGTCGGACCCGCCAAAACTGGGTTGACCCAACCCGCCATCCCACTGGGCTTAACGAACCGGGCCCATTTTCACTTAAAGGTGAATAACTTGAAGACCGCACGTCCGATCAATGCGCCGTCTGTGGAACTGGGACCCTCGTGACGTGGTGGTCCTTTTTCGATTCTCTAAGTGAGTTATGGATATGTTTTTAAAATGGTTGGGTTTGGAACGAGCGTATTTCCAACCGGGCCCCCGAAGAAAAAATGCTAATAATTCTCAGATCGGGCGTCTGATTGACGCATTGTCTGTCGCATTGGGTTCCTTTTGAAGAGACATAACTTCAGGATACATCAACTCTAGACTTCGTGATAGTTGATGTATCGACCCCTTGGCTTGAGGAGCGGACACTCTCGGAATCGAGCGTGCTATGTGCGGGAACCCTAGACCTGACTGCGACTGAAACGACTACCATACTGGAATCCTCTGTGGGTTCGACGATGATGGAAAATGTACAGAAATCCTCTGTGGGTTTGACGACGATGAAAAATGTACTAGAAGCCTCTGTGGGTTCAACAGTGATGACTACCGTAATTGAATCCTTTGTGGGTCCGACGGTTTGACTTCTGTTCTATTATCCTACGTGGGTCCGACAGATTAGCTGGTCTAGTATCCTACGTGGGTCTGACAGCTTTGCTGGACTAGTATCCTATGTGGGTCCGCCAGCTTAGATGAATCAGTGACTACATCTAATCATCTCTATCACTTTACTAAAGATGCATACCTGTGTGTGATGAGTCTTGACTTTCATTCATTATCATCGATGTGATTGACTTCTTTCTTGTGTGGACTAGGTTGTGCTTGGGCTCGAGAGTTGGAGCCGAACTAGGAATGATAACTTAGGTATATATATGGGCATATACCTAAGTATAGTTGGTTGATACTTCATGATTGTATATTTTATTGATGGTTTATCCTTTGTGGATTCTGGGAGGCCTTTGGGGGTCTCGGGGTCCCTACTGTGTATCGTTATACTCACCCATGCACGGGCAATGCCCGCACAACGTGGTGTTGGATACAGACGACGGACAACGTTGATCGTGGTGGATGCTTATGGAGTTGGATGGTACCCGGAGGTGGACCTCTTGGTGAGACGTACACGAAGTGGACTGACGGACCCGAGGTGCTGAGGAGATCATTTAAACCCACCCTTCAGGTGGGATTCTCGGAGGACGACTTAGTGGTTGTTGTTTTACTTTTCTATTGTTGTACAAGAATTTCAGTTGTACTATACTTTTCAGTTGGGTTTGTATTCTGGCCCATTTACCTTTCATCACTTACTTTGTATTCAGTATTACTTTGTTCTTACTTCATCTTGCATACTCTGTTGTGTTTTTTTTTACTTTTATAAAGGCAATGCCTACCCTTTTTATCGGGATTTACACCTTTTCTTCTAGTCGCGAGCCCCTGTCCTATGGAAGGCAGGCTTGGGGTAGTCACGACACGGGCCCCGAGGACTGGTCATGACAACTATACTATATTTTAACTTAGTAAATAATTTTTTTGGCCACACCCCACAATCGGCATGTGTCAAAACATGGCGCTGTTTCCGGGGAGGCAATGCCACAATCTAATTATTAATATTTAACATTTTTCAATTAAAAAAACATAAAAAAATAAATTTCCATGATGTTTTCCAATAATCATATCTTTAATTCATGGAACAATTCCCCAAAATTGGAGCAATAATATGAGTTTGGTTATGATATAGTTTAGATGAAAGAACTCTGAAATGACATAGCAAAACTAGAGAACAAAGTAGAACTTGCATTTGAATATGTCTGTGCATTGATGGAAAAACCAAAACCTAAGCATGAACATGAAGAGGACAAGAAGGAAGAATTAACTATTGAGCTACATGTGGGAGATCACAAAGTTCTAGATGGATTCTAGAATGAGTGTGAAGAATTAATTTATCCATATATTCCTTATAAAGTAGAAGATTCATAACCATTGAATGAAGACACCACCAAAGTGGTGGAATTTGATGAAATGATGGAGGATCTTGACTACCTACCTTTATCTTGTGAAATTCAAATATAAGAGGAACCTTATAATAAAGAATCAATTGAAGTAAAGTTTCTTAAGGGAGATAATCTTTTTCTGAACTATTTTCATTGTGATTATACAGAATTTGAATTGAGTATCACCTCCCCTTGCATGAAATTTTCAGATTCGGCCAACAGATCTATTGCCTAGGCGGATGAAGAAAAATAAGAAGATACAGCAGAAGAAGAACACCTAGAGCTCCCCAAACATGTTGATCATTTATTTGAAGGAGTTCAAGATGATATCCTAGTGAAATTTCTCGAGGAAAAAGTGACACAAGATTCTTACATTGAAAGGGAAGAGTATGATATTGATTCATCATGTTTTAATTTTATTCAAATATAATTACACTATGATTATCCCTTTGACTATTCTATTGATGTAGCATACCTTGAGGAACCATTGGAGAATGAAGAAGAAGTTGTGAAAGTGAAAACCAATAAAGAGGAGGACTCATTCTTTGTCCTACCACCACCATGCAAGTTTAAAATCATTTTCAAAGGGGTGGATTTATTGTACTATGTCCATGAAGTCCTCAACAAAAAAGAAGATGTTCATGATGGAAGGAATAAGTTCGGGTGGTTCATATTAAGTAAAATTCACCCACCATCAGATTGGGGATAACCAACTAAAACTACCCATCTGGAGGCAGTCAAAACCTAGGGCTCACTTGGGGGATTAAACCAAGATCTATCCTTCTATTCTTGTTCTATTTCTATTTTCTTTACTTTAAAAAAATTTATTATGTTTTATTATATACCTTTGTTTGTTGGTATTTATGTGTGTAACACTTATGAGATTAACTCAACATTGAACTACCAATAAGCCAGGTTGTACCTTTCATTTACACTTTATTGATTACTATAATTCAGTTAAAAATATTCTTACATGTTAAATCAATTTTAATTCATTGCAAACACTGCATCATTTAAATGTGGGGGAGGGAACCTTTATAGTTTAGTATTTTCATTTGTGTATTTTTCAAATTTTTGTGTGTTTTAGAAACTTTTGAGCTGAAATGATTATCATCACAAATTTTAAAACCCATTTCAATGTGTGAAACAACTTATCCCATGAAACTGAGCTTAAATGAATGCTAAAATTGACTTTGTTTCAAGTTCATATATTTGAAAAATTCATGAAAAGTACTCTAATTTTTGAATCACATGCCCCAATTCACTGTCTTTATATTTGAAATCAATTTCCTTTGAGGCTTCTAAACCTAATTTTCATAATCTTTTCTTTCACCTCACTTATTGAGAGAACCATACCATGCTTGATTTAAAAAGAATTTGATTTTTTGTTATCAGAACTTGAGGGTTTGATGTAAAAGTGTTTTAAATGATTGACACATTTTTTTAGAATTAAAGCACATATTTCATACTAATCATTTTTATAATGGCCCACCTTGTACATTTAATCCTTGTATCCCATAGAAGACATGAACAACCTGTTAGGTTAGCCACATCATAAGCCAATTTTCCCTATCAAACCTGCTCTTGAAGTGATATTGCGTAATCTAGTGGAACTTAAGTGTGGGGGAAGATATCTTGTATTCTGCTACCTAATTTGGTGATAATTTGGGTATAAAATAAAATTTTGAAGATATGTTCTTGTTTCTAAAAAAATAACTCCGTTGAAAGTTGTTCCTTATCTGGATCTTTCATGTAAAAGAAGTTGTGCCTTTGTGGAGATTCCACTGAAAAAAAGTTGTGCATTTCTGGAGCTTTCAAGAAAAATAATTTTGGAGATGATTGAATCTATTACTATTGAAATGATGAATGGTGTGAAATTTCACTAATTTTCCATGCTAATGTAGCTGATTTACTTCTAAGGGGAGTGGGGAGGATACCATATTTAAGTGAAAATTAGAAAAATGCAATTTTGCTTCAAAAAGATCCTAGCCCTCTTTATTCAGCCTCAGAATTTTTCCCATCTAAATCCTAACAACCTAAAGCCACAGAGAAACCCTATAAAGTCCTCATGATAATCATAGGTCCTAGACACACATCAGGTGGTGATGTAGAAATTTATCAAGCCTATGGTAACCCTTGCATGGGTATTGGATGAGAAAGACATTGTTGAAAAATGATATTTGTGTGATGAGAGAAAATGCATGTTAGGTAAGTGTTTTGTGTGAATAGGAGAATAAATGAAGAGGAAATATATTTAATGAACTGAATTGGGAACTTGTAATAATGGTTGTTTATGAGGCATGATATCTTTTATTTCTTGGTGTTAAATTGTTAGATCTCATGGATATGTGTTTTAAATTTTCTATGATTTTTTATCGATGTTTACTTGTCTAGGAGTCAAAGTGCTAAGTGTGGTGGAATTGAAAGAGATCATATTTTCATACTTATACATATGTTTTTAAATGATTTAATCCCTTCGCATTAATCAATTTGATCTTATTTGCATCATTTTTTGACTTTTGGTGAGTTTTGTACTTAAGTGTAAAAATTGGCTAATACTGGACATTTAAAAGTTTTATGTTGCCTCTATATTTTGAGCATAACTCCCACAATATTCATCCAATGCATGTGATTCAATTTTTTTAGGATTACATGGTTTTTGTAAAACAGATAAGTCTTCAGGACCCGAAGCCAAATCTAACTCAAACAAGCCAAAAAAACCATTTAATGTGAACACTTATTCTGGCTGGCAGAATGGACATTACTTCATTCAATGATCCATATCTCAGGCTACCGACAACCAAATGGGGTGATTCTTGCTGGGTCAAAAAGACAACTCAATGGTTAAGCGGCAGAATAAAGTTCATGGATATATTATTTGATTAAGAATTCCCTTCAACCGGTCAAAATATGGTTGGTGGAATAGGGATTCGAGGCTACAAAAAGTTTGGTCTACTAATTCGGCCATAACGCATTTCACACGGATAAAAATTCCTTAAAACTTCGTGGTTAGATGGATAACTCCATTCCTCATCTCCTATAAAAAGGTATCGTGGCCTGATTCGATGAGATGGTTGGAGAACCAATGCTATATTTCTGGTGGATAGATTTTGGATGAGAAAAATTTTGTTCTTTCTTTTCTTTATTTTGTTCTTATTAGTTTTATAATGCATTCTTCTTCCCCCTTCTTCTCAAGTACCCTTAACATGGTGGGGTAAATATTATGAGTGATTGGGGAAGGTTGGGTTTTCTATTTATGTAATGCATCAATTCTTGTAATTTAGTTAATATAAACTCTTTCTCTTTCAACAAAGTTGTTTTCAATTTCATTTACTGGTTCTTATTATCAAGTGCGATTGTATTTGGTTTTTGATTCTGTTATTGATTTAAGCTTTGGTAAATGTTTATAATCTCCCTCCACTAGGTTCTGGTCTATATACGATGGAATAGATCAGGGTTTAGTGGTTAAGTACTCGGCAATCGTCAGTACATGTAGCAGCGGTATTGAATATTCTTAATTGTTTGGGATAAACAAGACCCGATCGGGAATTTCCTAATTAAATTGGGGTTATTCGCTACATATGTTACTCTCATAGGAAGGATAATATACTGATCTGACATATTGGTAAGATTTACTCTCACCATGACCATTACCAAAGGATTGATAGAAAGTGATTTTGAAATATCACTTAAACCAACTTAGTAGAAAAGGATTGACTAAAATGGAACAATGATGGCATTGTAAATAGAAAACCAACCCCAACCCAATAACCCAATTATTATAACTATTTTTAATTGCATTATTTTTCAATTTGTTTTAAATATTTTACTTTATTTATTTCTTTAGTTTTGTTACTTTGTTTTCATAACCAATAATATAAAAAACAACCCCACTTCATTATCAAATTTAAAGTGACATAAGTAATTGTTAGGCGCTACTCTCTGGAGAAAACATAGGTTAACCACTATACTATATTTTAACATAGAAAATAATTCCTTTTTCCACACCCCACGATAGGCACGTGTCAATGCGCTACAATCGTGTGAGGCGGGGGGGGGGGGGTGTACCATTTTGTAGTGGAACCACATGGTTGGTGCACATTTTTTCAAATCATTTGGCCAAACCATGTGGCTCATTAAAGTGAATGAAATAACCATTTACCATACCTACTTCATTTTTCCCACCCCCTTATTTTTCTAATTTATCCATGCTCCTCCTCCTTTAGTCATGGATGAATCTCCATCATTTAGACATAGAATTGAACACTGTCAGTCACATTGGATCGCTATCAGTTATTCTATAAATCCTATTGATTCCTTAATTCATTTATCCTTCCATATTATATTCTATTTCCATGTTAGACCACATGTTTAATTTTCAAGGATTTTGTCTATTGTTATGATTTCTATCATTTATGCTCAAATCAAAGCATGATAATGTACAACTGATGAATCCAAAGAATCATTTATGTTCTCTATATTATTTTCCCATAATTCCATGTCATTTATAAATTATTTCTATTGTACCTCATGATATACTTCTTGATCATTGCTCTTAAAATGGGAAATGTCTTCAATTAAATACTTATACCATAATCGTGATGTTATTTAGTCCCCTTAACATTGTTGGGGGTTGATAAACTCAATCTAAAACACCACATAATGTGAGTTAGATTAAATACTATTATAAATTATCATTTGACTATTATACCAAACCACCCCTTAGGATGAGTTATTTAGTTTATATATGTATAATAATTTTCTTACACTTTAAATCACCTTTGAAGGTGGCTTAATCTATTCTTAAAGTAAGATATTATTAAATTAGATTGAATCAAATGGTGTGATGATGAAAATCCCATTTTATAATAAAACAAAATTTGATGTGATTTATCTTATCAATTAAAAAAATTGAGATACTTGAAATGTGATTGAATTATTTAAATTAATTGAATGGAATTTTAATGGCATGGCCATGTCACTTGGCCTTTTTGGAACTTATAAGTGAAATGATTAAGGTATATTTTAAATTATAATTTGTGTGAATTTTATTCCTTATCCTTGATATATATCATGGAATGGGTACTTCAAATGGCCTTCATGTATATTTATAAATGTAATGGTTTAATTTCATATTTTAATTTGTTAGTGGTATGGATTCTCCCATTGCATGTATTTAAATATTAAATGAAATATGAAAATGTAAGTGAACTGAACCTTGAGTGATACCTGGGTTTCTCTTTATGAAATGACACATTTACGAGATCATAGGGAATGCGAGCTTACATTATACTATATTATTACTAATAGACCATGGTTATAGTTTTCATAAAATATTATTCACACCCCCTTGGTCTAGGTTGTTGGATAGAGAGTTTCACATCATTATGGGATGTTGAACATGACGTTTCATGCCCCTTCTTCTAGAATGTTATACATGGATTTCCAAATCATTATGGGTTATTGGACATGAATTTTCATGAACCTTGATTAGGATTCCGGATATGATACTTCACATATTTTATTGGGATGTTGGACATGGAACTTCACATCATTGGTTGGGAATGTCGATCATGTCATTCTGTTTCCCTTATTCAGATGCTTGGGCTTATGACCCTTTATAAAAATACGATCCCCTTATTCTATTATAATTATGGAGATTCCTTGGTCTTATGTCTTGGGTACTTTCTAGTGCATGCATATCTTTGAATATACATCTATTTGTGTATACGCACATATATTTATGATGTCATATATTCAAAGGCATTCTAGATTAGGCTGAAGTAGGTATGGTCTTCCAAGTGTCTTTTGAAGAACCTAAGCCTAACTTGATTATATTTAACATTTACTACTTTTATATTATACATCCACACTTCAATATTTTATACTCTTGGAAAATATTTCATTAGTCTATGTTTGTGGTTACCTATTGAGTTTTTTTTTCACACCATGTCCGGGCCACCATTTGGAACCCAAACTAACATTATGATTACATGTTATGATCTGGACAATCCATTGTGCTATTTTTAATTATAGACTTGCACTATACATGGGATCATGGGAGTAAAATATGAGAATGTACTTGGGATACCTTCCAAATTTTAAGCCTTTTATTTATTTATTCCTTTTTTTAGACCAACCCTATTTATTATATCACATGCTGCATGTTGTCTTTTTGTATTCATGGCTCACCATGTTCATGCATGGATGTTTATTTAGCCATGGTAGGGTCATGCCGTTATTATTATATTCTACTATTATTCAATTTTATATATTTACTCCATTATTTGTTATTTATATAGAGGGTATAGTCTCCCTAAGGTACCTCTATTAGACCCTCACTACTAGAAAACAACCTCTTTCGTATAGGGAGACATGCTTGAGGCCATGTGGTGTACCTGATCAAGGCATTGTTTTAGTGGATCCCATGATGGGATGTCACAATTGGTATCATAAGATTGTTTTAATTTTGTATTAGTGATTTTGGATGGTAGAAAAGATACTATGAATGTTTCATCACTTAGTATATAACTCATGTTTGGGTATAGACAACCCACAAATGAGGGAAAGAAAATGTTTCCAGGGAAGGAATGATTCTTTATATTGGTCATTATTATAGTTTATTATTATTTAACCTTGAGGGTCATGGCTCTTATATTTGTTTTTGATTTATGGATTTATGAGATTACTTCTTGTTTAGGTATGATAAGGGACTGAGTGTGTTGATGCATCATTTTATGCATATAAGACTTATATGTCATTTTTATTCTTACCTATATACCATCCTTGTGTGATCATGTTCCATGCTTGTCTGTATACCATGTTTGGGTGATAATTACTAAGCCCATATATATTCCATCCTTACATGAAAATTTATCATGCTTACCTGTATAATATGGATATGTGATTTCTTGCCTTGTGTATCTGTACTCTTCACTTATGTTGTATCTATCTATGATTATTGTATTCATTTCTTGAGATGGAATGCCATATTATAACATGATATTTGATTGGTGATAAAAGTGTTCGTATCAATATAAATGGTGTTTTGACATATAGCTTGATGGCTTCACCTAAACTAACCAATTATGACATTTTTGTGCCATAAACGATTAGTTTCATGGGTCAAAATGTTAGTGGTTGTGATTAAATGGGTGAGAAATGCAATTTATAAAGATTATAGGCCTTTATAAATTAGAATTGGAAACTCGTATAATTGAGCCATCATCTATGAAGATTTTATATTCTAAGATGAAAGGTAAAACCCTATTGGTAGTTACAAGAATTCCAATTGTAACTTATAATGGAGATTAACTTTATAGTTTTGGAATAGTAATCCATCTAAATAAAACATGATATATGCTAAATATTAATTCTTATAGGAAATGGTTTCCCTTAAATAATGGTATAAATTTCAATTTATTAAACTGGTACCACTATATCTTAGGAATGATGAACCTTATGACTAAATCCATATAATCTTGGATCGGCCCTTGTAGGTGAGTTTTAGCAATGTACTCTATGCGATAAAACCATTAAGAGAATTTAAAATTTTAAAATTTTTATAAAGTTAATTTTATTAGTTTTCATTTAAACAGGATTCCAATTTTAATTTATAGAGTGTTGAATCCAAAAATTTGGAATGAATGCCCATATAACTAAACCCAGGATGGCGTGATAGGACCTGTGTACGTACCCTTTACTTCCTTTATGATTTGGTACTAAACCCCATGGGGATATTCGTATACTAATGGGATGGTTATTTATAGTGTTCATATACACTTATACAGTGCCTGTATAAATTTATGGTGTCATTTTACTTCACTACACCCCTTAACTTGATAAAGACCTGTTGACTTCTTTTGAGTAATATTATTTTGAGGTTTTAGTTAATTAAAATTACAAAGAAAAACTAAAGCGTTTTTTCTATAGAATGAAATTGAAATTGTCTTTAACCGATCAAATTTTTGACTTCTTATGGATAAAAAAAGGTAAAAAGTGAATTATGAGATTATTCTCCTTTAATGTTTCATGGAACCAACTAAATAAATTTCTTAGTATAGTTTTCCTTGACAACTAGTACTTAATATCCCTTATATGATTTTATTTAAATGTTTTAATAAAAAATAACTGATTAAATTACTTAAAATGAAATGTTTTATATGTATTTATAGCTTGGAACCACATGAGAGTGTTAACATTAGTTTTCCTTTAGAGATTCCTTGAGAAGTAATAAGAGCATTTCTCATAGGTCTCTATGGGATTCTTCTTCTATTTCCTGAATATAGAGGTTAAGAGGTAGAGCATAGTGAAATTTTAGGAATGAATATAGATTTTAAGGTCCATATATCATGAAAATTAGGGGTTATACCATTTTGGAAATTCCCTTAGAGATAGAAGACTGATAGAATTTTGATCAAGTTTCTTGGCAGGGAAAGTACTATCCATTTGACCGTTCAGTCAGGTAGGAATCTCGGTTTATGGGAAGATACCCACCTAGACATGGGTGATTTTATATTAGAATGGACCTTGAGGGGCTATTACCATGTGAAGATACTTTATGAGTGTTAAATTCTTGTCCTTTACGTTAACTTTTTGATCTTTAAAGGAGAAGTCCCTCATGAGGATGATCAGAGAGGATCCAGTCATGGTATAATGATACTTGGTAGGTGATTAAATTATTCCTTATTGATTTCTCTTGAATCTTATAGGTATAAGATCTCTTTAAATAATTTCATTTTTACCTATTTCAGAGAGAGTTTATAGATGTGTTAGATTCCATGTAATGGAAGCCCTTTTGTGGAAAATTTCACATAAAAGGGACCTTAAGGCTTGGTGGGAGACCTAGAGGACCATAAATTTGACTCAAACCCTAGTAGGTTAATTTAATTTGTTTTGAATGAGGAAAAAATATGATATAGGTTGGACAAGGGTTTTCATTTCCTTAAAATAAGTGATCTTGGTTTTATGATCGTACTGATACTGATGCACGACAAGTGCTCAGGTTTTTCAATATAAGCACGATGATGCCTGTGTTTTTAAAGAACCTAGGGTCCTTGGATATCAAATGTGACTTTGATGTGTTGGAATATTTAGGTTCATGTACTAGATGACTGGTGGATGTAAGGTATATTTAGTAAATTTCTGAAACTACATCATGAGGCAGGCAGTCGATCAATGAATCAAGGAACATGTAGGTGTTCAATTTTGAAGAAGAGTTCCAGGATAACTTTTAGATTAATGAGAATCATGTGATACATAGTAAAGAGCCCAATTTGTGTATGTATTGTATTTTTTGTCAAATGAACATTTTGGTCAATATGATGAAGTATCTCCAAAGTTAATGGAGCTTGGAAGAAGTGATAAAGTCTTAAACATTGAAGAAACATGTGAATGGTTTGAAGAATTTGAGTTTCATGGTGATGCCTTAAGAATTTTTATGGATTCATGGTGATTCTTGGATATTTTTTATGGATTCATGGTGATGCACAGAGAATTGTTAGGGATTCCCTAGCATTGGATGTCATGTTTGAGTAATTTTTCATGTTGATAACTCAAATATTTTTTGAACTAGTTCTAATTTAAAAATATATGTATCAAATGTGATACATTTTTTACAATAGTGAAGAAGGTTTAAGTACCATCCATTTGAGGATGAAGAAGTTATTTTCACTTCATATTCCAAAAAGGTATATAAGAAAAAGAATTATATTTGAAGAATAATTGAGAAATGGATTGGAATTTTAAAAATGGAGGTGGCCATGCATTTAATATTGATTACCATTGTATACTTGGTTCTTTAACTTAGTGTTTTATATGGGTTTGATTTAAAAATTAAGGCCAACCCACTAAACTGACCATCCTGCCTTAACTAAGGGAATATGCAAGAAACTGGGTCAACCACACCCAAGAGAGGCTAGCCAATCCAACCCGTAGGTGGCATATAGGACCGTGTGTAAGCCCGTAGGAGCATATGAGTGATCCCATGCATAGGTTGGTCCAAGGTCCCATAGAGAGGTGGGTGTAGAGAATTCCCACAGAACAGGTGTGGGGAGGTATTGGGAGGGGAGAGAATATTTCTGAACCTCACCCTATAGTGATGGACTTATAAATAATGGAGAAAGCGTGCAACATTTCATTGTGGGATGAGTTTTTTTAATGAATGGAGTGATCATGGATTATCATATAATCTTGTGTCCTACTAATTTAATTCAAACCATCCAATCTTATATGGACTCTATATTATCTAGCACGATCATCTTCTTCCTCTTCCATCCGAGCAACCTCATATTCCTCAGAGTTGATGCAAAAACACAACCAAATCCCCATGGATGATCTTTGGCCATCAAAAGAATATCTCAAAATCGAACTGTGATCATGCATGCAACTAACGTCTTGCATGCATGTGATAAATGAAAATAACTCAGATTGGATGAAGGAAAATGATGTTGCCGAGGTCACATCATTCAATCTGATTTTCATGTATGATTCGATATTAGATTTAAATCAATATTGCATGCGGTATTGAATGTATGAACATGAAGATTATACTGCATAATAAAAGGAACTACTCCAGGTTTTGGGACATATATTTTACCCATGATTAAATAATTTGAAGATGAAGATATCATGAATGGAAATTATCGATCAAATGGAATATCTTATAGGATTTGAATGTGGTGAAAGGTTGTCATCCTTACCTTTAAAATGAGAGGCAATGAGCCTGTTGAAGCTATTGTCATCCGTACACCTAGGAGATCTTGTTTCAAAATAGTTTATTCTCCAAGCATCCTCTCATGCAAACAATAAAAGGTACCACGTGCCTTAAAGGCCTCAAAAAGCAGGGGAGTTTCATGAATCATTCTGGTTTCGTGAATAGAGAAGTCTTGTGGGCCTTCGACAAGTGAAAATTACTCTCAAATGAGCTTTACAAAGAACTGTGTTCCATGAAGAAAAGGGACAATGAAAATACATCTCCTTATCTCTTGTAATGATCTGAGATCTATGAAGACTCCCTTGTTTACGAATGATCTTCAGAGTACTATGATCCATTTCTTCAATCTAAGAATCCCAAATGTGCTTCACAAAGAAAATGATCCGTAAATTTCAAGACCTATGCAAAGTTTGATACATCCATGCCAAACCCATGCATGAAGGAGTGAACTAGTGTTTGAGTTAAAAGAGAAGAAGATACTACCAAATAACACACTTGTGTTACATGAATGAGAAGAAAGTGATCAACATATGTTGTGATTTGTGCATAGAAGAAGAGTGCACAAGGTAATGGGTAATGCATGCATACATGATTCACATGAAGTCATTTTCATGATTTGAGACACTCGAGTTTGTGTGCATGTAAACAAGAGAGAGAATAAGACTAGGTAGATTGTGTGTGTGTTAAGAAACACAATTTGAAAAGTGTTTTGGACCGAGAAGCAAGTACATGCTTCCATACGCATGTATATAACCATTTAATACCCCAACTAGAGTTGTACAAAGAGACAAATAAGAGGAAAAAATAGCATGCATATGTAAAGAATCATGAACACAAAAAAATTTATACATTTGAGATTCCCAAAACATAATTAAATATATTAAACTACATTGAACTCATGAAGTGAAGATGATCTAATTGGGTTGATAATTGAAGAATAAAAGAAGAAGAATAATAGAGTGTACCCAACTGAAGATTTATTATTATTTAGTGCAGTTTAATTTTGATGATGATTAGATGAGATGATGTTCAATGATTTGAAAATCACAAAGTTTTTTTGTGATTACATCAAGAAGAAGAAGAAGAAGTGATCAAAGCGTAGTTTTTTTCACTAAAGAAGAAAGTATGAAGAATAAATAGAGAAGAAGAAGATAGTTTAGCTTTTAGTTCGCTATTGGGAAGAGGCAAGAGGAGTTAATTACATGATGCTGAGAAAGTAAAAAATTGAAGAAGAAGGTTGTAGAAGAACTACTATGGCATCAACAAGTAGAACACTTTATTGGTGTTACAAACTATTATCAACAAAAAAAGACTATCTTTGGAGGCGGTATAAAGATCCAGCCAATAGTTGTAAAGCATATACTATTGGATTGTTTTTAAAGTGACTCATGAGTGTAAGGTAATATCCTACTAATTGTAACCACATTCAAAGGATTTGTTCTAGTGGTTTTGTGGTCAGGATTATTTCTTTCCATGACAAGGACTAGATAATCTTATTGAGTACTGATCCTTGTAAAAATAGTGCGTGCTTGTTTCTACTTCTTTAATATTCTTTCTTGTAATTGGGAAAATATAATATGATAATTGTGATCCTAAAAGGTCAATGTGGTAAAAGGATAATTTTTTTAATTATTTTAAACATTCCTCAACACAGATTCACCCCCCTCTCAGTATTAGGCATTTCCCTAATTGGTTCTTACAATTGGTATCAATGGATGGTTCAAATCTATTAGATTCTTTACGGTGAATATATTCTCTTTTAAAGACTTTAGTTTCTTTCCCGAGTCCAAAATGAAGTGTAGTATTGGCGAAGATTCAATTATCTCTAAGTAGAAGTATATATCTACCAAGACCTTGATGAACGGGGAAAAAGGATAAGAGAAAGTTGAAAAAGAACCCCCTCTTATCTAAATAAGATGAAGAATCTATTTCTCCATACCTTGCTAATAATGAGTACATATCAGGCATGGAAATTAATGATTAGGTGGATCAATTTCCCACCAAAAATATGGGTAAACTTCTTACCTCTAGTGATCATGAAGTATGTGTTGTTACATTTGAAAATTATCCTCAAGATGAAAATGCTCGCATAAGTGGTGATGATCAATCTATAACTTCCCAAGAATTATCAGTTGATAGATTAAGATTTATTCTGCATGGTATTCTTGAAGAAATATCATCCCCTATTTGTGGAGTATTTTAATGTATTCAAGAATATATCCCTCAGTTGGAAGAAACAACTGATGTTTTGGAGAAGGGCTTACTGGGAAAAAATTATTAAATGTTTAAAGCACTCCTGATAGGTTGGATGCTTTGAAGCAACAAAGAGGTAACTTGAAATGAGTTCCTCAAAATGGTGAAAGTATTTTTTAGATAAATATATATTCAATTAGACTCAGAAAGAAAATATCCATGCACTTGAAGATCAACTAAAGAAGAACATTGTCGTCAAGGGTATATATTTGGAAGAAACTTCCAAGAAGATCAAGGAACTTGACTCTTTCTTACAAAAAAAGTTATGCCGTATGAAGATGAAGTTGAAAGAATAGAGAAGTCTTGTGAAGAAAAGATGATTATGATTGAAGATTAAAAAATAATCCTCAATATGAAATATCTAGATATTGAAGCTCAGTTGTCCAAACTTGAGAAGACACATATTGACAATTCACAAAAGAACGAGACAATTTCTACTGGTACTAAATGTTCATTGGAGGACTCTATGGCTAGAATAACTCCAACATATGATAAGAATATCTTGACCCCATTAAATTATCTATCACAAGCAGATGAGAAGATTCAGGTACCATCCATACTATCTTATACAGATGTTTCTAAACCTATGTTATGAAAAATGCGTGTTTCAAAATGAATTCAAAACAAGAATGGATGAAGAAATGTGGTAATAAACCTATCATCATGACTAGGGTGGATAGGATAAAGAGTGTGGAAGATAGTACCCCAACAGAGAACACAACACATCTTGAAGAATACCCAACAACCCTATATAGAAGATATGAAGAAATCAAGATTTGTGGGACAATGTTGGTGCTACAACATATTTGGGAATTGTGCATTAAAGTGTTGGTATAATAATCAATATATCAAAGCCTAAAGTAATCTTGTCTCAAGGGGGACCAAGATATAGAGGAATAAGTAACATTAATTGGTCCAGAAGCATCTGTATACTACAAACAGATTTGGAATGCTTTATAACATCTGTGATGTATGAAATGGTAGTGGTAACAAGGTTGGTAGATGATTATCTCAACATGTATCCAAATTTGATAAGAAAAGGAGACCCCAAAATCTGGATTAGAAAGAAGATGTATCATTGGGATGGAATTAGAATAATGTTGAAAACATATTCTCTCAAGAAGATTCAAAGAAGGAAAAGTGAGAAGTCTTTGGATTATAAATCCCATAAGTAGGAGGTTAGCGCATCCAAAATAGCTACTAAGAGGTATGACACTTAGAATAATCCATGTGGAAAATCCAAACATGCATCCACAGTTCCTAGTAATATGTTAGTTATCTAGATTGAACACTTGGAAAGAATAAGGATACATAAAGATGCAAAAGCTAAGGCTAGTGCAAAAGGAAATGAAAAGATTATAGATGGTGAAGAAAATGTGAATGAGTGGTTACAAACAAAAGGCTACTCTTGTGTTAAATAAGTCGTGTGTGATATATGAAATAAATATGGCCACATTACAAAGGGTTGTTTAACCTTATTTCCAGAACAAGAAGCAGTCCTAAAGAGGAGTAATGATGTATCATCCACGAAGGCTATTAAGAATATTTTTTTCACTCAAATTAGAAGAGGATGTGAAGAGATCCATGACACCACAACATAAATTAGAAAATAAGTTCAAATATGAAAGAATGAAGACTGGATCAAATGTGGAAACTTGGTTGAGAAAATCCTCTCAACCTTCCTATTCATATTGACGAAGCAAGGAGGATCCAAATTATTCCATTAAATCTTTGTGTATTGTATTTGTGTTTATAATACATCGAATTGAAGGTGAGGCAAGTTCTAAGAGGAAGAACTTGAGAAGTAGGTTATCTTTGATGAAGATTAATAATGTGATGTTCTATTTTGGAAAGCTAGGATAAAGAAGATTCCATCTTGGTTTGATCTTGTTTCTTGATAACCATTCCTGATGAGATTTACCATTATCAAGATGATGAAGAGTGTTTTCCATAAGAGGGAGACAAATGAAGAAGCTTCTAGAATTAGTATTTCAATTAGTACAAAATCTGATTACTCTAAAAATTTCTTGAGGATCATGTCACTGGAAAAGGTATGTCTCTTAATCTATCAACATTGGTTATTAAAAATAACAAATATTTTACAAAAGGGGAGGAATTTAATTATTCAATGACATAAGAAGAATGAAAGTGCCTTAGGTCCACTTATCCTTCCTATTTCACTCGATTATTTTTTATCTATTTGTTGAAGTGAGTGCAAGAGTTTGAGGTCGATTTTTCTTAAAAAGATTCATCTCACATTTAGTAATTTCATCCTGGAATGAAAGTTAATAATACTTGAACACATGTTGATAACTCATGGTAATACTTGGAGAATTTTTATGGTTTCCATATAATCAGATGTAACACTTGAGCGATTATTCATGTTGATAACTCAGATGATTTTTTAATCGATTCTAAGTTCAAAATACATGTATCAAATGTGATGCACTGTTTATAATAGTGAAAATGGTGGAAGTACCATCCATTTGAGGATATAGAAGTACTTTGGAATTAATATTCCAAAAAATAATAGAAGAAAATGAATTATATTTTAAGAAGAATTGAGAAAGGGATTATAGTTTTAAATGTAGAGGTGACCATGCATTTCATATTAAATTCTATTATATACTTGGTTTTTTAACCAAGTCTTTTGTATGGGATTGATTTAAAAATTAAGGCCAGCCCACAAAGCCGACTGACCAGCCTCATCTAAGGGCATATGCGGGACACTGGATCGACCACACCTAAGGGAGGCCATCCAAGAAAGCCCAAAGGTGGCATATAGTTCCATGTGTAATCGAGTAGGAGCGCATGGGTGAGACCATGCATAGGTTGGTCTAAGGGACCACAGATATGTGGGTGTAGTGTGTGCTCACAGAAATGTTACAGGGCGATACCGGGAGGAGGAGAAGAGATTTTTGAACCTCCCCCCCTACAATTCTTGATTTATAATGCATGGAGAAAGTGTGAGGAATTTTGATGATGGATGAATTTTTTTTAATGAATGGAGTAATCATGGCCGCTCATCTAATCTCATGTCCCACTCATTTAATCAGCATCGTCCAATATTCAGCGGCCTCTGTATCACCCAGTACGATTGTCTTCTTCCTCGACCATTCGAGCAACCACCTGTTCACTGGAGTTGCTGCAGAAACACGACTAATTCACCATGTCCAATATCTATCCATTGAAATATAATCTTAGGATCAAACCAATATCATGAATGCAAATAACGGTTTTCATTCATGCGAGGAATGAAAAAAACTTATATTGGACGAAGGAAAATGAAGTTTTTGAGGCCACTTCATTCATCCAATTTTTATGGATAGTTCGAGAAAGGATTTAAATGAAGACTTCATTCAATCTTGAATGAATGAACATGAAGATTCTACTGTATAATAAAATGAAATATACTAGGTTTTGTGGCATATATTTTACTCATGCTTAAAGAATTTTATGATGAAGATCACGAGAATTCAAAACCTCGATAACATGGAATATATTACAGAATTTGAATGTGGTGCAAGGCTATGATCCTCACCAATAAAAGGATAGGAACTGAGGTTATTGAAGACACTCCAGTTCGCACACCCGAGAGCTCTTGTTTCAAAACATAGTATTCTTGAGCATCCTATTATGTGAAAGAGAAACGGTACTATGAGCCTTCAAGGCCTCGTGAAGTTGGGTAGTTCCGTGAACCATTCTGGTTTTGCGAAGAGAGGAGACCCATGGGCCTTCGAGAAGTGAAAAGCACTCTAAAAAGCGCTTCATGAAGAACTCTGTTCTGTGAAGAAAAGAAACAGCATAAATGCGTCTCCCTGGCTCTCGTGACAATCTGAGATCCACAAAGCCACCCTAGTTCACAAACAATATTCAGAGTACTATGATCCAGTGCTTGTGTCTAAGAATCCCAACTGCGTTTCATAGAGAAAATGATCCACAAAGCTCACAAATTGCAGGTAGGTTGATATATCCATGAAAAACAAGTCCATGAAAGAGTAAACAAATGTTTGAGTTCTCAAAGAATAATATAATGCCAAACAACACACTTGTGTTATAAAAGTTAGAAGATAGTAATCCACATCTATTAGGATTTGTGCGTAGAGGAAGAGTGAATGAGGCAAGGGGTAGTGCACAAATACATGATGCACATGCACTCATGTGCATGATTTGAGACACTCATGTTTGTGAGCATGAAAAAAAGAGAGATAAAAAGATAAGGAAGATTGTGTGTGTTAATAAATACAAAGTGATCAGTGGTTTGGACCAAGAAGCATGTGCATGCTTCCATGCACATTTATCGAATCATTTGAAACCCTAACTAGAGTTGTGCAAAGAGATAAATATGAGGAAAACATTTCATGAATGATTGCATGAATAAGTAAAGACTCATGCACACATAAATTGTTATAAATTTGGGACACCCAAAACATAATTAAAGATTTCCCTACATTGAATGCATGAAGTGAACATGATTTAATTGGGTTGATAATTCAAGAAGAGAAGAAGAAGAATAATAGAGTGTGCCCAACTGAAGGTTGATTGTTATTCAAGGTAGTTTAATTATGATGATGCTTAGCTTAAGCAATCTTCAATGATTTGAAAATCACAAAGGAATTTTTTTGATTCCAACAAGTAGAAGAATAAGCAATTACAGTGAAGTTGTTTTTTCACAGAACAAGAAAGTAAGAAGAAGAAAGATAGAATAAGGAGAGAGTGTAGCTTTTAGTTTGTTATTGGGAAGAGGCAAGAGGAGTTACTTGCATGTTGCTAAGAAAGTAACAAAGAAAAAAAGAAGGTTGTGGAATCACAAATTAGTACTTTTGAATCAATAGGTCTCAATAGGTAGAATAATTTATTAGTGTTACAAACTCTTATCAACAAGAAGAATACTATCTTGGGAGGCAGTATAAAGATCCAACCAATAGCTATAAAACTTGAACTATTGGATTGTTTTCAAAGTACCTGAGGATTATAAGGGAATATCCTACTCATTGTAACCAGATTCAAAGGATTTTTCACTAGTGGTTTTGTGGTCAGGATTATTTTCAAACATGCGAAGAGCTAACTACTCTTATTGAGTTGTGAACCTTGTAAAAATATCGCGTTCTTGTTTCTACTGATTTGATATTCTTTAATGTGAAAGGAAAGGATAATAAGATAATTGTGATCCTAACAGGTCAAAGAGGTAATGGGATAAAAAGTAGAAATTGGTTTAGAAAGTCACCAACACTGATTCCCCCCCCCCCTCAGTGTTAGGGATATCCCAAACTAGTCCTTACAAATAGTATGGTTAGATTGAACATGATGATGGAAGACTCATAAAAGAATGATTCTGGCCTTGAATTGGGTGGAAGGGGATATACACCCATTGTGTATGGAAAGTTTAGTTCGGGGCTTTTGTGCATGAGAACAGTTTGGTATGAAACGATGGCAAGAAAATGAGTGTGATTCAGGGATTGATAGTTTCAAATAAATTATGCCTATGGGAATGGTAACCCGTAGTTTGGGATAAATTAAGGTAAGTTCCCTAGGATGAGGGATAATTTGAGAATGGATTGGGTAATGTGAAAATGTTTACCCATAGTTGGACCTCGAAAGGTGTTGTCACGAGGCGTGGTGTCTAATATTTGTTAAGGGAAGAATATCCTAAATGATGTGAGCATGGATTAAGTGAGGTATGTATTATTGATGACGGAATGTTGGTATAATACTTATTAATAATGATTATTCCCTATATCTTGACATCATCCTAAGTATGATGAGAAAGCACCAGCTATATTCTGAGCTAACTACATAGTTAACTTTTATGGTTTGACGAATAGAATCCTTGAGAGTTCTGCTTGAGGAGTTGTTTTTGGTAATCCAAATGGTGTGTAGTACACCATTGGCTATTTGGGAGTCGTGACCCACAATGTAATTCGAAATTTTAGTGATCACCAGGGGAACTGTTCTTAGGAAGTGAGAATGAGTGATGGGAAATGTCATTGTTAGAACACGAGATAAGCGGGTTCTTAACTATTCTAGTTGTCATGCCTGGAATTGGACATTGTATGGGTTGTGGTAAATAGTAAATTGTTTCATTAGTGTGACGTTTATTTGGATGATCCAAAGGCGAGGAGTGGGATGTGAGTCACAAGTGGGTGAAAAGGTTCATATGGGACCTTGAGACTGGTCATGTGATGGTTGTTTTGGATCTTGTATGCCATTAAATAAATGGAACAATGTATGGAGGGATTTCTAAGTAAATTCTAGGTACATGTTTGACTATAGGCTTGGTGGAGTTGATATGGCCTTAAAATGCATGATTTTGAAACATATTTTTATGATGATTTTAATGATTTATTAAGTTAATTTTGTTGTTTTTGTTAATAAATTTCAATTTAATAATTTGATTATTTAAACCCTTATTTAATCAATTTTAATTATTAATATTATAATTATTTTCCATTAATATTATTATTTATGATTTACTTAATTTTTCAGTTTATTTAGTTCATTAAAAACTTTTTAAGTTTTAATTTATCTTAAAATATGAATATTAATTTGTTACTTTTAAGTATTTAATCAATTAATCATTTATTTAATATACTAAGTATTTAATTAAATTTTTTTATTTTTTATTTACTTTAACAAATCAATTTTTAATATTTAATTTGATTCCAATTCTTAATTTAATATTTTATTTCAATTTATATTTATGAGTTTTGAATCGTTTTTTATTCATTTTTAACATTAGTTTTTAATTTTAAATTAGTATTTAATATTTAGTTTTATGATAATTAATCAGTCAATTGTTTTAATTTTTAACAATTAATTTTTATTATTTGATGTTTTCATGTATTTAAATAATATTTTCTTCAATTCTTAAATATGTAAATTTTATTTGTTTAGTAATAAATTTTAATTATTACAGATCAATCAACATTAATGTTTTTCACCATATAATGTCAAACTTCAACTGTGACTCGAGTCACTGTTGTTCTCTTTGCCATTTTTAAGTCACCATTTCACAACAGTGAATCTCTTCTTCAACTTTTCACACACCGTTGCTTTCTCCCAGACCATGAGCCACTGTCACTGTCCATTACTTCCTTTGGCTTCTCCGCTTCCACCCTTCCCCCATGACTCACCTTCATAGTTCATTTTTTCACACCCTTCCTTCCTCTGCAAGAAGATCGGTACCACCTGACTTCACATTTACAATACCTCTCTCCTTCAATGGTGACTTGAAGTCACCGTTCCAACCACAGTCACCATCGCTGGTTATTCCTTACCGAGACACCACTACCCTTAGCCTCTGCTTCTACCACTGTTCCTTTCATGAGACACTATCACACAACAACGGTGTGTCCTTGACTCATTGTTGCCTCACACCACCGCTCGAACCACCATTCCTTTGCATCAACAAAACAATGACGCCTGAACCCTAACCAACCATGACCCACCATCCAATCGATCACCACTAGCCAAGGACTGGTGCACTGTGGATCTAATCACCCAATTTTTACCAGATTTGAAATCCAATTTCAATCTGAAGAAGAACTCAAAGCCAAACTGAGTTCCACCATCGCCTAGATTCACTGAGTTCAAACCGATTGTAAACCGTCA
This sequence comes from Viscum album, assembly GCA_963277665.1. Taxonomy (NCBI): domain Eukaryota; kingdom Viridiplantae; phylum Streptophyta; class Magnoliopsida; order Santalales; family Viscaceae; genus Viscum; species Viscum album. The sequence goes on from OY728144.1 coordinate 575,505,176, forward strand.
CCCCAGATGTTATTCCTCTAAAGTGTGCCGCCATGTATCACCGACACCACCCTAATGCCGGTAGCCACTGTTGTCCGTTGTCATCCAAGTTGGATCCACAATCGCTGCCACCCTTGTCGATGTTGAGATGGTTATTCCATGAGCCGATGTGGAAGGAGGATGCACAACTATTCAGACAACTCGTCGACACCACTCACCGCCAAAACTTGAGGACCGTCGGTCATTATATTGGCTGTGGAAGAAGGGTCTGTGGAAACCGTCACAGCGTACGAGCAGTCATCGTTGATGAGGAACTGGTGCCACACCGCATGAAAAAGGAGCCAGAGGATGACGGCTCAACTGTGCTTCTTTGGAAAGCTAGCGACACCCACCATGGCAGTGCACATAAGAGGATTGGGGGAGAAAGAAAAAACAATAAAAAAAATACTTAATATAAAACAAAATTACTAAAAACGAGTTTTTAAATATAGGGTTTCTGCAAAAAAATTATATATTTGTGGGTTATTTTTTTTAAATGTTTGCTAAAGCCGGCATCATAGCTTCCACCTTTCCTCTAAATGAATTGTTTTTACTATTTTTGTATTTTAAAATTTTTAATTTTAATTTTTTTTGTTTTTTTGTTTATATATATATAACTTTTTCAGTATAATTTATATGCTAGTTAATATCTAAAAGTACTGCCATTACAACTATCTGTATTCAGACAGATGCTCTTACCTAGGGCTCCATTTTATAAGAGAGCCTTCCCTGAAAATCCTTTTGCATTTCTAATGTGGGATTCTCGTTCTCCCTTTCCTACACAGAATATTCTGCATTATCGATGTATGATTCAGAACTGTTTCAAGTATGTGATTTTAAAAGTCTATAAAATACAAACTATAAGACAAATATAAATGAAGCTTAAAATAATTGATTAAACATATAATGAAAAGTATAAAATAAAAATAATTTCATAAAAAATGTTGATGAAAAATAACTTATAAGCTTTCAAAGGCACCTACTTGAAACTTAAAAATGTTTCAAGTATGTGACTTTGAAAGCCTATAAAATATAAACTATATGACTAATTTAAATGAATCTTAAAACATAGAATAAACATATAATAAATTTTCAATAAAAATTGTAACAAATGTTGATGATAAATAATTTATAATCTTTCAAATCCCCCAACATGAAACTTAAAGATGTTTCAAGTATAGGATTTTGAAAGACTATAAAATATAATCTATAAGACCAATATAAATGAAAATTAAAACATGAATTAAAAATATAATAAATAGTTGAAAATAAAAATAATTTCATAAAAAAATTTGATGAAGAATAATTTATAAACTTTCAAACCCACATATTTGAAACAAAAAAAATGTTTCAAATACGTGGCTTTGAAAGACTATAAGGGGAATATAAATGAAACTTGAAACATATATTAAATATATGATAAATAGTTAAAAATTAGTTAGTTAATTAGTAATATAATTATTAATTATATAACTATTCAATAGAAAATAATTAATTAGTTAATCAGTAAAATAATTATTAATTATTAATTATTAATTATTTAATTAATTAGTTATTTAGTAATATCATTATTAATTATATAATAAATAATTAGTAATATAACTATTAATTATATAATAAATAATTACTTAATCAGTAATATACTTATTAATTTTGAATTATATAATTAATTTATTAATTAGTAATATCATTATCAAGTATATAATAATTAATTAGTAATAAAATTAATAATTACTTAATTAATAATTATATAATAATTCATTAGTTAATTAATAATATAACTATTAATTATATAATAATTAATTATTTAATTAGTAATATAATTATTTATTATATAATAATTAATTAGTTATTTAGTAATATAGTTATTAATTATAAAATAGTTAGTTAGTACTATAATTATTAATTATAATTATTAATTATTAATTATTAACAATTAATTATATAATAATTAATTAGTTAATTATTAGAAAATATTAATTATATAATAATTATTTAGTTAATTAGTTATATAATTTTTATTTATAATAATTAATTACTAAATTAGTAATATAATTATTAATTATATAATAATAAATTAGTTAGTTAGTAATATAATTAATAATAAATAATTAATTAGTTAATAACTAATTAGTTATATAATTATTAATTATATATTAATTAGTTATTTAGTAATATAATTATTAATTAGTTAATTAGTAATATAATTAATAATTATAAATAATAATTATAAATAATAATATAATTAATAATTATAATTATTAATTATAATTAATAATATAATTAATAATTATAATTAATAATATAATTAATAATTATCATTAATAATGAATAATTATTAAATATATAATAATTAATAAGTTAATTAGTAATATATTTATTTATTATATAATAATTAATTAGTTAATTAGTAATATAATTATTAATTATAAAATAGTTAAATAGTTAATTATTTATATAATTATTAATTATTAATTATTAATAAATAATTACATAATAAATAATTAGTTAATTAGTAATATAATTTTTATTTATAATAATTAATTTGTTAATTAGTGATATAATTATTAATTATATAATTATTAATTATATGATATTTAATTAGTTTTTTTTTTGAAAAAGAGGTATTATTAATGATGAAGATCCGCAGCCGTTCATAAGCAGAGCCATGAAGAAAAATTGTCCAGCCATAGCTGGTTAACATCCAAGGGGCCTGAGGCCGCAAGTTGGTGGGCTGCATTGTTTCCTTCCCTTTTGGTGAAGGAGAAGGTGCAGGAAGAGAAGTCTTGGAAAAGTGAGCGGATTCTCCTAATGATGAGGCCAAAAGGCTGGAGTCCGGCTTCATGGTGGTTAATAGCATTGATAACAGTAAGGCAGTCAGACTCAATGATGATATCAGCAAATCGACGTTCCAAAGCGAGCGTCATCCCCGTAATGATAGCAAAGGCTTCTGCAACTACAGGTTCCCATAGGGCATGATGTAATTCATATTTTGCTGCAATGATCTGCCCCAGATGATTACAAGCCAGAAGGCCGAGAGAAACTGGCCCATCTTTGGGGAGAGAAGCGTCCACGTTAAGCTTAAGTCTCCCTTCCGTTGGGGGGGGGGTCCATTGAGGGGGGGAATAGGGGGTAACACCCGACATACAATGTCCTTTGTGGTCCTTCCAGCCCTCCATCCATGAAATTGATCGTTCAATCCAGAAGTCAGGGGTTTTATGGACTTGGTGGAAAACCGAATTGTTGCACCGAACCCAAATGATCTAGGCCAGGGTGCAAAGAAAACTAGCAGTAGACGATGAAAGAGAGGAGCACCAACGCATCAGAAGATCGAGGAGGTCGGATGCGGTGTCCAGGGAGGCCTTCGAAGCTGAGCCCCATTTAATCCAAATTTCCTTAGCTCTCGGGCAGTTAATGATGGCATGCCAAGGAGTTTATGGGATATTCGATCCGAAAGGGCAGGACATGGCACTGGCCATATGACGAAAGGCGAGAAGGCTCATTGTCGGGAGGGTGCCCGTGCAAACCTTCCACAAGAAATGGTGGATTTTTGGGAGGACATTGAGCTTCCAAACCGCATTCCATGGTCCCTCGTCACGGTCAAGAGAGTGGCTGTCAAGAGACAGTCTGTACCCAGATCTCACCGAGTAATCGCCTGAGGAATCTTTGGTCTAGAAAAGATGGTCGGGGCCTGCATCAGGGACCCATGGGATACTGAGGATAATTCTTTGGTCTCTTTCGTTAAACCAATCTTGGATCTTTTCCACACACCACCCCGAGCCCTGGTCTGAAAGGAGGAAATCAACAGTGGCATCTTCAAGACCTGGTTGGACGGGGGATGTGGCCCGCACACCATCCTTATCAATAAGCCATGGGTCGGTCCAGATGTTGACAGATGATCCATTTCCAATCCTCCAGCCCAGCCCTTTTTCCAGGAGATTGCAGGCCCCCCAAATACATCTCTAGAGGAATCTTGGTCGGGGGCCAAGGGAGGAGCCAAGGAAGTCCGTGTGGGGAAAGTATTTGGCATGGAGTACCCGCGCACAAAGAGATGATGGGCAGTTAATAAGGCGCTACCCTTGCTTGGCTAACAGAGCATCATTGAACCTGAGAAGATTTTGGAATCTCATCCCTCCCTCCGCCATGGGTTTGCAGAGTTTCTCCCATGCCAGCCAGTGAGGTCTATTCCTTCCATCATTTTCCCCCACCAGAAGTTGGCAGTAAGTGAATCGATCAGATTGACAATAGCCACCGGGAGCTTAAACATGGACATAAAGTAGCTGGGGATAGACTGAATGATAGCTTTAATGAGGGTTCCTTCGCCATCTTTGGAGATAACTTTTGGGGTCCAGCCTTGGATTTTTTTCTCAATTTTGTCGACCAGAAAAGAAAAAATAACTTTTTTCGGCCGACCAATCACCCTAGGGAGCCCGAGATATGTCTAGTGTTTACCGACCATATGCATGCCTACAGAAGCACTAAGCTCATCTATCTTGGCCCGAGGGACCCCTGTGCTGAATGAGATTTCAGATTTATCGTGGTTGATAGACTGTCCAGACACCCATTCATACTGCTAGATCGCATGGCTAATCACCTGACATTTGTTGATGGTTGCTCTGGAGAAAAGGAGGCAGTCGTTGGCGAAGAAAAAATGTGACACTTGTGGGCTCTCATGGAAGACTTTTTCTCCATGAAGAGACTTAGCGGCTACAGCCCTGGAAATAAGGTTAGAGAAAACATCATCCACCAAGATGAAGAGAAAGCGGGAGAGGGGGTCTCCCTGGCGCAGGCCACGGGATGGGGTGAATCCTCTGGTGAGCTCCACATTGACCTTGATTCTAAAGGAGACAGTCGAAATGCAGTGCATGACAATATCTGTCCATTTTGTGCAAAACCCCATTCTCAGCATCACAGCTATTAGGAACTACCATTCCACTTTATCATAGGCTTTGGTCATATCCAACTTCCAGTCCATGGTTCCTATTTTCGCAGTGGAGCGCGTTTTCATCGAGTGGAACACTTCATGTGCTACAATTGCATTGTCAGTAATCAGCTTTTTTGGCACGAAGGCGCTCTGGTTTTCAGATATAATAACAGGAAGCCAAAGGCGCAGCCGATTGACAAGGATTTTTGAGAATATCTTATAAGAGACATTGCAGAGGCTGATAGGTCAAAAATCAGGGATCGCCTGAGGTTTCTTGATTTTGGGAATGAGGACAAGGATAGTTTCGTTGATGGCGGAAATGATTTTATTCTCTGCCCAAATATTTTTGATCATTTCGTAGATTTCGGGGGCCGATGATGTGCCAGTATTGTTTGGAAAAAAACATGGAAACCATCCGACCCCGAGGCCTTATTGGGGTGGATATGATTCAAAGCCATGCGAATCTCCTCATTCGTCACATCTTTTGATAGCTGCCGGTTTATCTCGTCGGTGATCACAGGTCTGATGCAATCTTCCACTTCAGCTGACGTGAAAGGATTCCCTATAGAGAAGAGGTTCTGTAAAAATCCTAACAAAGACTTGTGAATTCCATCAATGTCAGAAACTTTGCTTCCGTCGGGTCGATTTAGGCTCCTGATAGAGTTTTTCTGACACCTAGCTGACGCGTTCATATGGAAATACCTTGTATTAGCATCGCCCTCTTTGATGTGGGTGTCTCACACTCGCATGGACCAGAAGCTTTCCTTAACACGAAGAGCCTCGTCTATCTCTCTTTGAGTGGCCCCAATCATGGAGATGTTTCCATTGGATGGGGGGAGCCTGAGTAAGTGGTGTAACTTCTTTTCGAGGACCTCATAATGCCTATCAGGATGATGGAATTTCTTGTTTCTCCAAGATCTCATACCGGAATAAACATGTTGAAGATTGAGGCCAAAATCTTCATGAGAACTCCTCCAACATGATCAGACCACCTCCTCACATTCCTGGTCTTTTGACCAGAAGGTCTCAAATCTGAAGGGTCTACGGTGTTGTCTATTTCGTCCACCTTGTAGGCACTCAATGAAAATTGGGCAATGATCTGAACAGTTAAGGGCCATATGGCCAATATGAAACATGTTGAATAGATTAATCCAGTCAGTCAGGCCTAGAAATCTATCAAGATGCTCAACGATGCGGGTGCCTTCAGTATTGTCGCGGAACCATGTAAATGGATTACCTGTGTACCCCAAATCAACCATGTTTTCCCTGTTGACCGTGTCCTTGAAGTTTGACATCTAGGCTGAGTGACGAGTGATTCCTCATTTCTTTTCCATATGGAACATGATCTCATTGAAGTCGCCTCCAAAAAGAATAGGGCTAGGTAACGTCTGTCGCAGCTTGGAAAGGAGGTCCCACGACTTCACCTTATCAGAGTGAGATGACCAGCCATAGAATCCCACAAAGGTCCAGGGTGGGTGTGAATCAGATTGTACAGTCACAGGCACATGGTGCATGGAGAAAGACAAGATTTTAATGTCAAAATTTTCTTTCCACAGGAGACAGAGGCCCCCAGAGTGGCCTTGTCTGGGCACCGAAAAACAGCCTTGGACACCACACTTCGAAGAAATACCATTGGTGTCCTTATTTTCCAGTATGGTTTCGGACAGGAAAACCATATTGGGGAGACTTTGAGCGCAATTGTGCTGAATCATGTGAACTGTTCGTGGGTTTCCAAGCCCACGAAAATTCCAGCATAACACGATCATTGCTCTAGGCGGGGCTGGGTCTCGCCCGCCGCCGCCTTTGGTTCCTCCTGACTTGTTTCATCACTTTCCGTTTTCCCTCTTATTGCGGGGTCTCTCCCCGAATGACATGTTTCATTTTGTGTTTTCATGACCCCGGGGTTAGGGTCTTCCCCGGGACCCTCACTTCCTCCACATTGTACCCTTTTCCATGTGTGACGGGTGATTGGGCCCAACATTGGAGTTTTGGTCATTTCATGGGCCTCAATTGGTGTTAAGACTATTATGGGAGATTGTGGATCCGGATATGGATCTGGTGGTTCGGAGTTCATCGGCATTAACGTTGAGCATTGCCTTGGTGGTTCTTTTTTGCTTCGTCGCCAGCCTTTCGTGTGATTGAGGTTTGTCCTTCGGGGGGGTTAGAAAGAACTCCCGCTTCACTCCGAGTGGGGTAGACCGCATTAGAAAAATCCAGTGGACCAAGCATAATGACTTTTCCATGTGTCGGTTCCTCCTGACTTGTATGTGCCACCGTGAGACGGTCACGGTCCTTTTGTTTTTCCGTCTCAGGGATGAAAGCATATTTTTTTATTTTGGCACGGAGCCAAGGTCCATATTGGAGAGTGATGTCACCTAATCTACCATTTTGCTTTATGGTGCACATTATTTCCACATGGCCAAGGCGAACATAGAAAAAGCATAAGATTGGGAGTTTCTCAAACTCGAATGATATCCAGGTGTTGGCGTCTTCAGTTTTCAGGAACAATCCCCTCATTAGGGGCTCTTACACCTCAATTTCCACCTTGATCCAGACCTCGAGGCCCCATTGTATTGGGTATGAGCAATCCCATTCCAAAAAGTGTCCTAGCGTGTTCCCAATTTTCATCATTATGCGTTCCATTCTTGCATGGAAGGGGATCCCTTTAATTCGTATCCAGAAGGGGGAGAGGGTTAACTTCACTTGTTGGATGTCGTCTCCCCCTTTGAATTCTTCCATGAGGAGGAGTTGATTATCAAAGGACCATGGTCCGCCCCTCAAAATTTTGTCCCTCTCTCTCTCATTAAAGAACTCGAATATGATGCGATTAATCCTCGCTTCCCGAATAGCCACACCTGCCTCAAGTCTCTAGATGTTCTGGAGGGTGTTTTTGAGTGCCCCCATGGATAAACGAAATGTTTTCAACGAACTCTCCCACAACGAGTAGCGACATCCGTTTTTCCAAGAGTGGGTCTTCATTTTTCCGTGCTTCGATCGCCACTTTTTCTTTGTCTGTAAGGGACATCCTCTTCCATTGGTTAACTAATTCAGCCTCTATGGCACAAATCAGCAAGTGGGTGCTCAATCCTCATTAATGGTCGGTGCCCTTGCAGATCCCAAACCACCAGCACTTCAAAAAAACCCGGTCCAACGGGAAGGTCTCTGGACAGGAAGGCACTTCGCAGAGCAGCACCGTACGACATGCCCTCATGGCTTCACCACGCCTCAGACCTTCTCTGCCCTTAGATTTCGGAATTTCGCGGCTCATCCACTTCGTGAATACACGTCCAGAGCTATAGCCACGCACACGTACAACGCCACACACCCCTGCGGCAAGTGCTTCTCCAACAAAACACCGCGCGAAAACCCACAAGTGCTGCAGACCTTTGCGACAGGATCTTCGCGAACATGACCTCTTTGCGATAAATGCTTCGCGAGCGCAGCCTCTTCACAGAAAAGCTTCGTGAAAACAATCCCTTCGCGGCCGAAGCATCGCGAATACCCCCTCTTCACGGAAGAAGCTTCGCCAACACTGCCCATTCGCGGCAGGTGCTTCGCTAACACAATCTCTTCACGGCAGACGCTTCGCGATCACACCTCTTTGCAAATCCAGCCACAACACGGCAGAACAACGCACACCCAGGAAAACGGAACCCGCCCCAGCCGACGCCTATCTTTTCCAACCGGATACGAAAGTCAGAAGGATGTGTGGAAAATCGAGCACAGTATCACAGACCCACAACTGGAAGGGATACGAGAACAAAAAAACTCCTCTGAAGCCGGTGAAGGAAAAGACAGAGGACTCTCAGATCCGTGGAGATGGTGAATCTTACGGAGATTGTGAACATGAGCCATCCTCCACATGGAGATCTGACGCAGACGAAGGATGCCTGCGTCGGGAAGGAATGCCGGTCCCCTTGGTAGGCTGGGGCTGTTCCAGAAGGTGACGAAAACAGGGACAAGAAGCTGCTTCCCTTCGAGGCGCAAAGGGGGAAATCAAGAATAGGTGGAACCCCGAAGGAAAATGAAACCAGTTCCGCACCGCGAAGGGATGAGGAGTAGTGTAGAAGAAAGGGGAGCCGACAGATCACCGCCTCCGAGCTGAGGGAGGACCAGCATCCCACAGATCTGAAGAGGGAACCGAGGGGGTGGGGGGCCACTGTGCGCCGAACGGGCAGGGGGGACTCGAACCTAGAAACCCTAGGAGGAACTCTCAGTCGGGAGAGATGGCTGATATTTAATTAGTTAATTAGTAATATAATTATTAATAACATAAATATTAATTAGACAATTCGTAACATAATTAACAATTAATAATTAACTAGTTAATTAGTAACATAATTATTAATTATATAATAATTAATTACTTAATTAGTATTATAATTATAAATTATATAATAATTAACTAGATAATTAGTAATATAATTAATAATTAATAATTAATCGATTAATTAGTAATATAATTATTAATTATATAATAATTAATTAGTTAATTAGTAATATTATTATTAATTATATAATAATTAATTAGTTAATTAGTAATATAATTATTAATTATTTATTAATTAGTTATTTAGTAATATAACTATTAATTATAATAATTATTATATAATTAATAATTAATAATTAATTATTATATAATAATTTATTAGTTAATTATTAATATAATTATTATTTATTAATTATTGATTATATAATAATTAATTATTTAATTAGTAATATAATTATTAAATATATAATGAATAATGAATAAATATAAATAAAAATTATTTTACTAATTAACTAATTATTTATTATATAATTAATAATGATATTATTAATTAACTAATCAATTATTATATAATTAATAATTATAAAATTAGTAATTATATTTATAATTAATTATTATAAAATTAATATTGATATAACTAATTAGTGAATTAATTATATAACTAATAATTAACAATTAATAAATATGTTACTAGTTACCAAATTAATTATTATAAAATTAATAATTATATAATTAATAATTATATAATTAGTAATTATATTAATAATTAACTAATTAATTATTTACTATTTTTATATGTTTAATCTATGGTTTATGTTTCATTTATATTTGCCTTATAGTTTATATTTTATAGTCTGTTAAAGCCACATATGTGAAACATTTTTATGTTTCAAGTAGGTGGTTTTGAAATCTTATAAATTTTTTTCATCAATTTTTTTATGAAATTATTTTTATTTTAAACTATTTATTATATGTTTAATCTATGATTCATGTTTAATTTATATTTTCTTGTAGTTTATATTGTACAATCTTTCAAAGCCACATATTTGAAATATTTTTAAGTTTCAAATAGGTGGTTTGGAATGATTATAAATTATTTTTCATCAACATTTTTCATAAAATTATTTTTATTTTCAACTATTTATTATATGTTTAATCCATGTTTTAATTTTCATTAATATTGGTCATATAGTTTATATTTTATAGTCTTTCAAAATTACATTCTTGAAACATTTCTAAGTTTCGAGTTGGTGGATTTGAAAGCTTATAAATTATTTTTCATCAGTATTTATTACATTTTTTTTATTTTTGACTGTTTCTTATATGTTTAATCAATGTTTTATGTTTCAAGTATATTGGTATTATATTTTATACATTATAGGCTTTCAAAGTCAAATATTTGAAACATTTTTATGTTTCAAGTAGGTGCCTTTGAAAGCTTATAAATTATTTTTCATCAACATTTTTTATAAAATTCTTTTTATTTTCAACCATTTATTATATGTTTAATCCGGCTAGATCAACTCCTTTTTAGGGAGAGCAAATTCTTGTTGGGTATTTTTGTTTGGCACTACTTCACACCCAAAAAGCAGGCGATTTCTGAGTTTAACTTGGTGGAGATGGAAGTATTCCTTCGTTTCTCGATGGTAAAGTAAGACCCAAGCTCATGAGATTCTTATGACCCTAGGTCGAAATAACAAACAACAAGTGGATAAGATCCCCTTAAAGGTCATGTGCGATGACATGGGGGTGAAAAAGGACAGAGAGAGGGATATGGCTTCTTTCCTCTTTCTTATTTGGCATAGAGGGCCACATCCTCTGGAGGAGGTGTCTTGCACGAAGGGCGATAAGCTTAGTGGTAGAGCGAACCCCTGATAATTGTGTTGTTATGCCTAGGCTGTGAGGGATCTAAACCACAATAGTTCCATGTGCCCATCAGCGCATAACCCTGAGATGTGGATCATCCAAGTCACATTATCATGGCGTACTCCTCACAAGTTTTGAAACCAAAATTTTCCTCAAGAGGATAGATGATGCAATTCAGATGAGATCCAATAATGTAGATCCATCATTATATTCACTTGTGGAATTCAGGCGGTTCGGGAGGACCGCAACTCCTCTCTTCTTGAAGTTTCGTTTAAATTGGTTCTATAGTTTATATTTTACAATTTTTTAAAGTCACGTACTTGAAACAGTTCTGAATCCCACATCGGAAATACAGAATGTTCTGCGTAGGAAAGGGAGAACTAAAATCCGAAATCATAAATGTAGAAGGATTTACAAGGTAAACACTCTTATAAAAGGGAGCCTTGGGTGAGAGTTTCTTTCAGAATCCAGACTTCTGTAATGACATCAATACTGGATATTAAATACTAGATAAATTATACTATTTATATATATATATATATAAACAAAAAAATAAGAAAAATTCAAATACAAAAATAGTAAAAAAAATCTTTTAGAGGAAAGGTGGAAATGGGGTTTCTGCCTTTCACCTAAATCCTTAAGTCGGCAGCTGCGCAGCTTCCTTTAACACACATTTTTATTTTTTTAACCTACACCTATTTAATTTTTTTGTAGAAAACCTATATTAAAAAACTCTAATAATAAGTAATAATAATAATAATAATAATTGATAACTAATAACAATTAATAAAATAAATAAAATAATTTAAATAATTGAAAATCAAATAAATAATTATGAATTTATATTCATAAATAATTTAATATTTATAATTATAATAAAAATTTATAAATAATAATTAAATTAAAAACTATAACACTAATAATAATTTTTTATAAATAATTATTAATTTACTAAGTTAATATTCAAAATTAATTAATTAATTATCTTTTTATAAAATTTAAAAATATTAACAATAATTAACTTTGATTGATAATTATTTATAAAATTAAATAAAGTTTTAAATAAAATAAAATAAATTAATTAATCAATCAAAATATTCAATAATAAAATAATAACAAATATAAATAAATATTCAATTATAATTAAACATTAATATAATAATAAAAATTAATTATATTAGTAAATAGTTATTAGATATCTTTTTACATTTTAAAAACCATTTTAATCATACTTTGTTTTTCACATACAGATTCAAACAGAATTAAAAATATATCCAGGTGCATCTGGACCACTAAGTTGTAGTTCATTACCAGGGATAAACTAAAGTGATAGAGGACATTGAAGAAAAACACAGGTGTGCAGTGACATGGTGGAAGACTAACTTAAGTTGGTATAAATCAGTGTTGAAAAAGAAACAGAATACGAAATGTTTTAAAAATAGAGTTGCAGCAGTGGGGAGACCGAGAGAGCAGGAGATGAATAGATAGATGAGCGAGACTAGAGACACCAAGAGGAGCATGGCATCACTCAATCAATCAATGGATAATTTTTATCCCTTATTTTATTTGTTTTAATTTTATGTAATTTTAATTTTTAGATCTTTGATTTTCAATGAATATTGGGTAATTGTTTTAGTTTTGGAAATTTAATTTTTTCTGTTTATCTTTTTAATCTTCTTTAATTAATTATTTTAGAAAAGGATCAGAATCAACTGGAGAAGTTGATTATGAATCTTAAACTTTCAAAAAAAAAATTCATCTCCTATTATTTATGTTATAATTCCATGATCTTTCAGTGAGGTAGGTCATGGAAACAATTATAAAAATTTAACATTCCAAATCATAAGAAATTCTCAGCGAAACTATTTCTGTTGACATGTAATCAAATTCTTATACTGTATGAATGTTCTTGAAGTGGTTAATTTTAAAGTTTCATTCTACTACGGTTTTAATATTATAGGGAGGAAGATTAAACCAATCATTTCTGAAGGTTGAAAATTAATTTATCATTTAAGTGAAGTTGATATTCAACAAACCAATATTATTACTTTTTCGCATGCATTTTTCTATAATCTTATTCCTCTGTCACTGTTTTTCCTGCTTTCCCATATTAACCAATAATTTCTTATTTACTCATATTATTATATCATCATTAGTATATCTCATCAAAATATATAATACTTTAAAAGAAATTTTACCCTCCGTTTATAGTGGGTTTGTTTTTTTAAATAACTCCTTAAAACATTCGCCTGCCTTCCCTGTGGTTTGACCCATCACTAATATACTAGCGTAGGTTTATAAATTAAATTTTGAGGGCTGTGATGACCTCTAGTGATATAATATTATTTTGTTGTTGCCGGGGAGGGCATGCATTGAGTGTTTAAGGGTTAGAAAATCAAAATAATTACAATAATAAAAAAATTTCTACATTTATTGTACTCCAAAATTATATTATTTGAATTTGAATGTGTGTGTTAAATCTGATTATTTAATTAGTGGAAGTGTATGAAGTATTTAATAGTTTTAATTTTCTTATATTTGTTTTTTGTGGTTATTATTGACATACTTCCTAGTAGTGTATCTATAACTGTTAGGGCCAATAGGGGCCTATGTACCCTGAGAGGGGGGGTGAATCAGGGTATGGATATTCTTTTCAAAATACTTCCTGCCCCACTGGATCTTGACCTCTTTGTTACAAGGGTCACTTTGTTTGCTCTTGTGTGTATACTATGCTCAGTTCTTTTCAAGTTTATCTGATGATAATGCTTTGAGTGCAATGCAGAGAAGCGACCAGGCAGACACAGCGATTTTTACTTGGTTCACCACTAAGGGCTACGTCCAAGGAGCATACGCCGACAAGTTGCCGGTTCGTACCAAGATCCACTAACTTCACTAGTTGTGGTTTACAATGTTCGGGCTAGATCACTTCTATGCCCAGGCTCACTGCCTATACAATGTTTAGGGTCAGCTCACTGCTTTCCCAAGGGTCACTCCCTGTTTCTCTCTCTCTGGCTCACTGCCGGTGGAGAGGATCACCTTTTTCCTCTTCCTAAGCTCACTGCTCTTGGAAGGGATTAACTCACAGTTTATAGACCTGTAGGTCTCTTCATTTCCATTAAGGAATGCATCTTTCTCTGTATGTAGATGCTCTGTTGATGTTCAACTTTCACCCGTAGATGAATACCTCTTTGCCTCTATCCACTGGGCAACCAACATTTGGAAAGACCTTCGCAAAGCACCCTACAATGCGAGGCTCCCAATTTCGCGAAGCTCAAACAAGCCTTCGCGAAGCTCCTGCCTTTTCGCGAAGCTCACTCGCGAAGCTCCTTCGCGAAGCACTCTCGCGATGCTCAAGCCGTCGCAAAGCAACGACCCTCACGAAGCTAAGTAAGCCAACGCGGAGCTCGCAGGTTTCGCGGAGCTACAATAGCCGCCGCGAAGCACCTCTTTCGCGAAGCACACTGGCTCCGCGAACCACCTTCGCAAATCGAGAGCAAAGTATTTTCTCTGAAAATTATCTCTACTTCGCCTGAAGGGGTCGGCCTCTATTTATAGGCGATTCCACCGACCCTCATCCTTTCCGCACGAAGTCAACGCCACGTCATCTCAAATCGCGATGCTCCAAAGTTTCTGTCAGAATTCTGTCCAAATCGCGAAGCTCCACCGCAATCTTCCGTTCGCGGAGCTTGACGTAGTCGCGATGAATCACCGTCAACTTACCTTCGCGGCTCGCGCCTTCGCCGCGAAGCTCCCTCGCAAAGCCCTTCTCCGCCGCGATGCGCTTCAGCCTCTTCCATTCGCGAAGCTTGACGTAATCGCGAAGCATCACCGCCTCCATTCTTCTGGTCTTCGCGATTTCCAAACCATGCATCCTATCTTCGCGAAATTCATGCCTTTGCCATATTAAATTATGCTCTTCATGGAAATCCTCTTTTCGCGATGCTCACCAAACTCCAAATTTTGGACCCCAAAAATTTGGCAAACACTGGAAAACGGCGCCACCTTGTACTGCTCTTTTGTACCGCCTCCAGATCGCCTTTTCCTTTGTCATCGTTCTTTGTCAACATGGATTGTCAACAACTTCTCGGGAACTCGACAAATATCCATGAGAACCTGCTTTGTCAACAAACACAACCAACCCAAAAATACTTCAATGTTACCTTGAGGGATTTTTGCCCAACAATCTCCCCCTTTGGGTTTGTTGACAACTCTTCACAATTTTGCTCAGGATGATTTTCTGCACTGTGATACCTCACTGAGTCTTCTTCCAGCTGCTACCACCATTCGCCTCTTGCGATTGTGATAGTGTTCAAGGATTCACTTAACACGTACTCTAAGCCCACATGAGCAATGCTCGGCGTGAGAAACAAGAGTAGTATGTAAAGTTCATCAATGAATCACTTCATGTCAGACCCCAATTGTCGATTCCACCTTGATACCAATTCCTAAAATAAAACCAGTTGTAGAACCACACTGATACCAATTGGTGAATTCTTTAGTTGATACCAATTGTTGATAGCTGGACACCGTCTCACACCATTCCAACACCACTGTTCTGCTTTTATCACGATCATTAGCTGTCGTGATTTCTATGATTTGATCGATCACGTCTAGCATCGTCAGATTTACAAATCTCTCCCCCTTTCTAATTGCTCCCCCTTTCTGGCTGCTCCACCTGTCAGCTTCTCCCCGTATCAATTATGATTTATCAAATCTCCGCACTATTTTCTCCCTTGAACAAACACTTTTCTCCCCCTTTGTCAAGCACTTTTCAAGCACTTTTCTCCCCCTTTGTCAACGAACCCAAAGGTCACGCCTTTGTAGTCTGTAACATAGTAGAGAACACATATCAGCACATTAGGGAAAAACACACCATACCTCGGGGAGAGGGGGGGTGGGGATCCCACATCCACTCTATTTCAAGTGTGGGGAATCGACTGAACTCCCAGAGCCAGTCGATGCCTCTCAAAAGCTTCCTTGGGTAAGGCCTTTGTCAGAATGTCTGCAACTTGTAGTTCTGTAGGCACATACTCTAATTTCACGATCCCCTGCTCAACTTTCTCCTTGATAAAATGATACTTTATCTCAATGTGCTTTGTCCTAGAGTGACGGACGGGATTTTTGCTGAGATTTATAGCACTTGAGTTATCGCACTGGATTCCGATCGGAGACTTTACTTCAACTCCCATATCTTCAAGCTGCTGCTTCGTCCACAATAACTGTGTGCATGCTTGAGTGGCCGTAATATACTCAGCTTCTGCGGTGCTTAATGAAATGCAATCTTGTTTCTTGCTTAGCCAAGAAATACACAATCCACCAAGATAGAATGCACCACCTGATGTTGATTTTTTATCATCTGCTGAACCGGCCCAGTCTGCATTAGTATATCCCAATAACTCTGTCTGAGATTTGTCGTTGTAGGTCAAGCTGAAGTCCACCGTGCCCTTGATATACCGAAGTATTCTTTTCACTGCAAGTATGTGACTTTCCTTGGGATTACTCTGATATCTCACTGCTTGGCATGTGGCGAAAACAATATCAGGCCTTGTTGCGGTTAAGTACAACAGACTTCCAATGATTTGCCTGTATTCTGTGATATTAACTGCCCTGCCACTGTAATCTTTTGATGATTTCATCCAGGTAGAAACCGGAGTCTTCATCTCCTTGGAATTTTCCATTCCAAATCATTCCAAAGCATCCTTGGCATACTCGGATTCAGAAATGAATATTCTATTCCTGCCTTGTGTAACTATGCTTCATCTGATCTTCCAAATATTATGTCTTCTTCCTTGACCAGCCTCACCATCCTTTGATTACTATTGTTGTTGAAATAAAGATTGTAATCAAATCCCCCACACTGAAAACCAATCTTCTTCAAATACTGATATAGCCTTCAGTACCATTCTCTTGGGGTGTATGCTTTGCACACCAGTCGTGCTTTGTTTTGAATCATTGTGCCATCTTCGTTCATCTGGTCTAAATAGACCCATTTTGTCCTGATGACGTTTTTATCATCTGGCCTCGAAACAATTTCCCAGGTCTGATTCTTCTCAATTCTGACCTATCTCTTCATTCATGGCATGATCCCAGTTTTCATCTTCAGCTGCATCAGCAAAGCATTTTGACTCAACCTGAGATAGTAATGATGTCTGCTGTAGTGATTTCATTCTCTTTGTCTGAACTGGATCTCACTGATCACTGATGATAGTCTGCCTGTCAATTTCAGCTCGATTCTTTGTATTTTGTGCAGATAAGGATTTTACATCCTTGTACTCATCATCAGTATCTTATTCTGAGTCACCCTCAGCCACTTCTTCTCCCCCTGTGTTGCTTTCTTCCTCAACACTTTCGTCAGGAAGTTGTTCACTGACTCATTTTTCAGTGGCTTCATTTCTTTCAGCTAGGTTTCTCAAATTTTTGTTGAGACGCCTTTGATTTTTCTCTTGCAGCTTCTTGGTATCCTGAAAACAGTCAGCTGATACCATATTGTTAGAGCAAATAGATAAGCATAAAATGCATTGTTATTGCTGCTTCTCCCTGTGTGTCTTTCTTCCCTCAATAGGAAACACCTAAGCCGAGTCATCCAATTATTGCATTGATGGCTCTTGAATCTGATTTGGATATAGAATGCTCCCCCTGTATTATGCAACTCTTCCAGTTGTTAGGCCCAACAGTTTAGACCCATAACACGTCTTCTCCTCCTGCATCATTTGTTCTCATCTTCCACTCAAATTTGAGCCATTAACAAAATCTCTAAGCCTACTGAGTTGGAACTCGGTGTAGGAAACAAGAGATAAAGCTAATAACACAATCACTTTTAATTGTGCTCAGTTGCATCTTTTCTTCTTCATCCCTAGTTCCTGATTTGAATCAATTGAACCTGTGGAGCATATCAGATCTCCACTTCGCATCCTTAGATGCCACTTCCCCTTGGATTGTATCTCCCTAAAACCTGAAACACAAGAATCATCAGTTAATAGCATTTATATACATAGGGAGAGGGGTTTCTTCCAAATTCCTCAAGATGAGGATTGTGGTTGATCCTGATGGGTCAACCATTTGATTCTTTCTTGAAGAGTATCACACTCTTTCCTTGCTTCTTCTAGCTGCCTAGCCAACTTCAACTGTTCTGGCCATATGACTAGGCATTCTTTTCTCATATTCTGAGGTTTAGACCAACTGGTACACATTTTGGTCTTTGATGTTCTACTGAAATTCCATTTCCCTTGATTGTTTCTCGGTGCAGGAATCTCCTTTCTTGTCATCTTCCCCGTCTTCTTTGTCCATTGCAGGGATCTGCCTTTTTCTTCCACTTCTCGTTGCGGGGCGAATTTTGCAATGCATTCTTTGCTTATCTGCCTTTTATCAGATTTATGAGTCGCCACCCTATTTTGAATTGGTGGTGGGTCCTCCATTGAACGTTCATTCTTCTTTATCACAACTGGAGTAGATCTCCCCTTAATCTTCCAGGTTTGTTCACATTCTCTCCTTGAGAGTTGTTGTGAGCACGCTAGAGGAGGTGACTGATACAACTTTCGTTCAGCTCCATGTGATTTCCCCGAGGCTTTAAGCCTATTCTTCTCCTTACCACTTTGTCTCCCAGTACAGGCTTCTTTCTTGTACACTTCTTGTGGTGGAGATCTCTTTTCTTGTTCCTTTCCCTTTCCTGCTTTCTTCTTACTGCAATGTCTCGCCATGTGCCCATAGTGAGAACATATAAAACATTTTCCCTCAAAGACATACCTCATTTCATCATCTCTCTGCTGAGATGTTGATGCCCCTTTATTTCTTCTTTTGATATTGGGCTCCTGAGCTTCCTGACACATACTCATTGTGTGTCCCATTCTTCCGCAGTAATAGCATCTAACACATGCTTTCCTCTGAGAGACTCCTCTCTCTGATTTCTCATGATGCTTCTTCTTATTCTCAGATTTAGTAATGTCTCTATTTTCACACCCTGAGATGTATTCCAGAGCCTCTGAACAGAAGCTTGATGTGTGGCCATGAATCCCACAAAAATAGCACATGTCATCACTGCTTTTTGTATCTGTCCTTTTAGGCCTATCTCCAGCACCTATAGGATTTCTTTCCCATCTAGAACTGTTCATAGCTCTCTTTCTATCTTGCACGGGAGGGGATTCATCAAATCCGATACCAGCTTTTCCGAAACTTGCTGGTCTTTGAGCTGAGAAAATATTCTGTTGTTTCTCTTCAGAAATAGCATACCTATTCTTCATTTTATCATCACTTGTCGAAGGATGATCAAATAGCAAGTGTAAGGCATCCTTCATTTTTGGCATTCCTTTAGCATTAGATTTTTCCACATCCCTCTTTACTAATTCTAGATCCTCTTCCAACTTTTTAATCTTCGTCTCCCTTGATTCAAGTTGGACATCCAGTTCTTTCTTGAGAAGCTTCCCATTACTCACCTCATCTTCTAGTTCCTGTGTGAGCTTTTCCACCATTGCACTTTTCTTCACTACTTTTAATTTTTCCTCAGAAACAGATTTAGAGACAGATTCATTCTCTTGTTGAAGGCTTCGATTGTTCTGAACTTCTTCAGACAACTGTGCTGCTAGATCATCATTTCTAGCTTTCAGATTCTGTACTTCATCTGACTTTTGATTCTCTTCATAATCATCAGCCTTTTGTTTTCCTTTCATTTTAGCCAGCTTCTGTAATACCTCACCTTGAGAATCATTCTTCTTTGTTAGGTCAGTAACTATATCGATAAGCCTTTGATTTAAGCCTCTTAGCTTGTTGACCTCAGTCTCCAGAGCATTGATCTGTATGCCTTTAGAATTAATTTCTTCAGTGGATTTCTGATCCAATTCTTTAGTCCCATGGACAACTTCCACCTTTTTGTTCAGGCCATCGATCTCTCTTTTCTGTTCTTCAACCTTCAGCTTATACTTACTAACGGATTCTGAGTTCTCTGATGTTGATAAATTAAGTTTCTGAATTTCTTCCATCAGCTCAGATTTCTCTTCTTCCTGCTGCTGCATATAGAGTTTGGCATCGCGAACAATTTTGTTAGCTTTCTTGGTTTTGGCCCTCCAAACATCTATCTCTTCCAGAGCAGCCTCCAACTCAGCTCGCATATCAATTCTTCCTTCAATTTCTTCTTCTTCATCGTCAGTGGTTCCAACGTCACTTGGAAAGTCAGGTTCTTCACTCATTCCATCAACATCTTTGAATGAGTAAGTATTTTTGTTGTATGATTTATCCAAATCATTTTTCTGTTCACTACATGATTCCTTCAGTAAGCTATTTGATTCTTTTATTTGAATCACACTTTTTCCAAAAACACTTCCACACTGAGGGATACCACCTGACTTCTGATTCTTCTTTGAAGATTTTCTTTTTCCCATGGTAGACCGAGATAAGCGCAAACAATATCTTCAACAACACAGATCGACTACACAAAGTTGAAGCAAACAAATCTGATAAAAGCAACCAGTCCCTCTGATACCAATTGTTAGGGCCAATAGGGGCCTATGTACCCTGAGAGGGGGGGTGAATCAGGGTATGGATATTCTTTTCAAAATACTTCCTGCCCCACTGGATCTTGACCTCTTTGTTACAAGGGTCACTTTGTTTGCTCTTGTGTGTATACTATGCTCAGTTCTTTTCAAGTTTATCTGATGATAATGCTTTGAGTGCAATGCAGAGAAGCGACCAGGCAGACACAGCGATTTTTACTTGGTTCACCACTAAGGGCTACGTCCAAGGAGCATACGCCGACAAGTTGCCGGTTCGTACCAAGATCCACTAACTTCACTAGTTGTGGTTTACAATGTTCGGGCTAGATCACTTCTATGCCCAGGCTCACTGCCTATACAATGTTTAGGGTCAGCTCACTGCTTTCCCAAGGGTCACTCCCTGTTTCTCTCTCTCTGGCTCACTTCCGGTGGAGAGGATCACCTTTTTCCTCTTCCTAAGCTCACTGCTCTTGGAAGGGATTAACTCACAGTTTATAGACCTGTAGGTCTCTTCATTTCCATTAAGGAATGCATCTTTCTCTGTATGTAGATGCTCTGTTGATGTTCAACTTTCACCCGTAGATGAATACCTCTTTGCCTCTATCCACTGGGCAACCAACCTTTGGAAAGACCTTCGCAAAGCACCCTACAATGCGAGGCTCCCAATTTCGCGAAGCTCAAACAAGCCTTCGCGAAGCTCCTGCCTTTTCGCGAAGCTCACTCGCGAAGCTCCTTCGCGAAGCACTCTCGCGATGCTCAAGCCGTCGCAAAGCAACGACCCTCACGAAGCTAAGTAAGCCAACGCGGAGCTCGCAGGTTTCGCGGAGCTACAATAGCCGCCGCGAAGCACCTCTTTCGCGAAGCACACTGGCTCCGCGAACCACCTTCGCAAATCGAGAGCAAAGTATTTTCTCTGAAAATTATCTCTACTTCGCCTGAAGGGGTCGGCCTCTATTTATAGGCGATTCCACCGACCCTCATCCTTTCCGCACGAAGTCAACGCCACGTCATCTCAAATCGCGATGCTCCAAAGTTTCTGTCAGAATTCTGTCCAAATCGCGAAGCTCCACCGCAATCTTCCGTTCGCGGAGCTTGACGTAGTCGCGATGAATCACCGTCAACTTACCTTCGCGGCTCGCGCCTTCGCCGCGAAGCTCCCTCGCAAAGCCCTTCTCCGCCGCGATGCGCTTCAGCCTCTTCCATTCGCGAAGCTTGACGTAATCGCGAAGCATCACCGCCTCCATTCTTCTGGTCTTCGCGATTTCCAAACCATGCATCCTATCTTCGCGAAATTCATGCCTTTGCCATATTAAATTATGCTCTTCATGGAAATCCTCTTTTCGCGATGCTCACCAAACTCCAAATTTTGGACCCCAAAAATTTGGCAAACACTGGAAAACGGCGCCACCTTGTACTGCTCTTTTGTACCGCCTCCAGATCGCCTTTTCCTTTGTCATCGTTCTTTGTCAACATGGATTGTCAACAACTTCTCGGGAACTCGACAAATATCCATGAGAACCTGCTTTGTCAACAAACACAACCAACCCAAAAATACTTCAATGTTACCTTGAGGGATTTTTGCCCAACAATAACCAATAACAAAAAATTAATCACTTTAAAGAAAATGAACATCACTTTGAGCCCAAATCTGACTTCCTAGCTAAAGTTTACCAAATTTTATCTAAGATAGATGATATAATTGATAATAGGCTTGAAGTTTTAGTCAATAAAAACCATGAAATTCAAATTAATAATTCAAAAGAATAATATCTAAAACTGAAACATATAGAGAAGTTCTCTTATATTTACAATTAAAGTTTAAGGAAGAAAAAGTTAAATAAATAAATAATAAATATTTGTAGGAGAAACCGAGAGAGAAAGTGATGAATAATGTGATTATGGAAGATTTGATCATGAAATTGTGAATCAGAGTATAACTGAAACAATGCAAAAACCCTTTAATTTTGAAGAATCAGATTCTAGAGAACAAAATATGGAAATAACCAACTCACTGAATGTAGAAAAAAACATTGAAGATCCTATTAAGAACTTAAATGTAGTTGAGTTGGATAATTATGATAATGAAGTAAAACATATTGAAGATTAATTCCCTATTATTTTCATGATCCCCAGCTTTAAGAAAAATCACTGTTTTTAGATCTTTAAAAATATTATTTCTTAGGTTGAAGAGAAACTTGAAAATGAGAACTTGAATGTTAAAAACCCTTCATCCAATTTTTTTGAAATATTGAATCTGAAACCTAAACATGAATTTGTGTATAATTTGGAAAAGAATAGTCAAATGGTATTCATTGAATCTGAAATGTTTGAAAATGTGTTGAAAAATTATCTTCCCTATTTTGAAACTCTTTAAACCCAACAATCTCTAAAACGATGTTGTATGAAGTTATCAAGGAAATAATATATGAAGAAATGATAACAGAAGAGGTTTCATTCCCATATTATATGATTGATCATTTTTATGAAACATTGTGTACGGAGATACAAAGTGTTGTTGAGTAACCTAAGGATAATTGTTTTAATCTAAAAATTATAAAATCTGAATTTATTGAAGGTGAATTAAGCAATTATTCCTCTAAAATTGAATTGGAACCGTCAACAATATTTGATTTTGAGAGTGCGCTTTTTTAATTTTGAACATTTTGGTGAGGTTGAACACACACATTTTGATTTAAGCATAGTTAATTCTCTAGAATAATTTGATGTTAATGTTTTATTTTCTGATTAGGAATTATTGGAAGAGATTTATAATATTGTGAAACCTGAAATTTTGGATGAACAAAAATTAACACTTCCTCATTTTTCACATCAAACCTCAATTGAATTGGGTGTTTAATATCTTTATGGGACTAAGAGTAGACTGGAATAGATATCCATTTTGAGTGATAATTTAGAAACTTGACATGAATCATTGGTAAAATCTATTCATGAACCTATAAGAAAGAACTCAGCCTGTATCACCTCTAATCACGAGCATGTTATGACTGTGAATGCATTGGAGAACGTTGAATATAATGAAACACATTTAGAAGAACCTAGTTCACCACTGTCCCTTCTTAAAAATTAAAACCTTGTCAAATCTAGATTTATTCTACAAGTGGACAACCCTACTGGAAAGATTAAATTTGATATGACTGATCTTAATAGCCTCTGGGAAGAGCTTGAGGGAGCATCTTATTTTCACATGAACCTAAAAATATTGAAACCACTAAGATAGTGAATTTGGTTGATGGTTTTACTACTCAACTTAAAGACTCCCTTGATTAGTTCCTTAATGTTAAAGGGTGTTTCTTTGGGATTTTAGTTAGTGTGAAGGGAGTAAAGTTTTACCTTATAGGTTTTAGTGCCCAAAAATTCATTCTTATCTTAAAAACATTTGGGATGTCATTATGTGGTGGTTTATAGATAAGAAACCACACCCTCCTGGTGACATCAATTAGTTTCTAGGGGAGTCCATATAGGGACTTCAAATCTTGCAATGCATTGGAGTCAACCCATGATTTTACTAATAAAACAATTTTTAGAATCATAAATTAAGTCTAACTGAAGACTTAAAAATTAGTGCTTCATGAGAGTCAACCCATGATTTTTATTTATTTATTACTTATATTCATTTTTTGTTTTTTAATAAAATTCCACTTGCTTCTTCCCATGTCATCTCTATTTTTGTTGGACCTGTTCCTTGGTCTTGCTGGTTCCTTTTTCTCAAATTTCAAAGCATGCTATTATTGGTGTCAAAAAAGAGTTAAATTCACATAAAAAATCATATATAGAAAAAATTGACCATGAAAATTATTTACTTTTAAATTTATTCTTTCATTTTTCTAAACCATTATTATTAGAAAATAAATTATAACGCTACTGAAAATTTATGTTACATATGTCTTTTTGCTGGAAAACTTCTGCTGCATATGTTTTTTTTTTAAAATTGTTTTTCAAAGGTTTAAAATCATCATTTTATGGAATTAACTATGGTGGAGTTACCCCTAACTGTTTATTCTTAAGTAGGGTGTTTAGCATGCATTTTTCTAATTTATTGAACATCTAATTGAATCAAATATATTAAAATGATACACCACATTCACTATGTACTTTATTGTTTTACATGAAATTTTTTCAACTTAATTGAACATCTTTTCACTGGCTTAAATGAAAATTCATGTAATCCTATTGTAAAATAATTATTGTGGCAAACACTTACCTTTGAAATTTAGTGGGACCCTTGTACATGTCATCAATCTACTGAATTGAAAATCTGTTTTTAGCATTAATAGATAAATTGTTCTTCTCTGCATTTGAATTCAACTTTAGGGATAAAGTTTGGTTTTAAGTGTGGGGGTGGGTTCCAACTTATATTGAGCCAAGCAATAATTTATTGGAAGCCCATTATACTCCAAAACTCTTTAAACTTTTTTTTTGTTAAAAATGGTATTTTTTTTCAAAATTATTTCTGAATTTTAGTATTTTTAGACATCAAACTTTTCTTCAAATGAGTCTTATATAAGAATAATAATTTAATGGTAGTTAATAGTTTCCCTGAATCTAAAACTTTTTAGGATGAATGATTTCTGAGTAAATATGATTAGTTATTTTAGGAATATTCAGTTAAGGAACTATGTTTGAGAGTGATATAGGATACTTTTTTGTGCAGTTATGATCATAACTTTAGGAACTGGAAGTTTGAACCTTATCATAGGTTACTTAATTTATTTTTAATTATTAAAAAATTTAATCACTTTAGTTTGAAAATTTAAATGGTATTCATATAATTTTTTTGGAACTGGAGTAAAATGTGAATTTGGGACCCCATGGTGAACCTCTGAGACACTAGGAATTGGGTGAGTTTCTTTTAACTAAATCAATTTTTAATTTGAATAGGTTCTTTGCCCAATGATTTGCATATGAAATATGGATGGGAAAAATAAAATAAAGTGCCTTGTTCCAAAAACAAGTTCATTATGGCGAGGGAAAAAATGAACGCTAGATGAAGAAGGGGACATTAGATTTGTATGAAACCATTTAAGCTATATCAATAAGGTGATTCAAAATATTTTATTTAATTTTTGAATTTTGGAACCTAGGAATATGTCAATGTATAAGATGAATTTGGATATGTTCTTAATTCCACTAATTCATAACCTTTTATCACTCTTGGATTTAGGACACAAATTTGAATTGAAGTAATTCTTTAAGTAGATTCATATAAGAGGCATGACATCCTTTGCAATGAATGATTCTTTATTCCCTTGATTACCTGTAGGTATTTTAAATTGGACATCACTACTTTTTAGTATTTCATTTCAAAATCCTTACTTAGAGTTTTTGGTCATCTCATTTGAAACTTGTGAACATGCTTCAACTTGAGATTTTTGGTAATTTTTTTCCTGTTTTTCAAAGATACTAATGAATGGAATTGATTGAGGGAAATCAATGCTTAAGTATGATGGAATATATGTGGCCTTAAAATTCATGATTTTGCCACATTTTTTATTATATTTTTATTTATTTATTTAATTATTATTTTTTATTTTGTCAATAAATTTCAATTTAATAATTTGATTGTTTAAACTCTTATTTAATCAATTTTCATTATTAATCTTTTAATTTTTAACCTTGAATATTATTATTTATGATTTACATAATTTTTCTATTTATTTAGTTTGTTAAAAACTTTTTAAGTTTTAATTTCTCTTAAAATATTAATTTTAATTTGTTACTTTTAAGCATTTAATCAATTAATCATTTTATTCAATTAACTAAATATTTAATTTAATATTTTCATTTTTTATTAACTTTAATTACTAAATTTGAAATATTTAATGTGATTCCAATTCTTAATTTAATATTTTATTTCAATTTAAATTTTTCAGTTTTGAATCATTTATTTGTTTTGATTTATGACTTTAGTTTTTAATTTTAGTTTCGTATTTAGTTTTTAGTCTTATAATAATTAATTAGTCAATTGTTTTAATTTTTATAAATAAATTTTTATTCTTTGATTTTTTCATTTATTTAATTAATATTTTCCTTAATTCTAAAATATGTTAATTTTATATTTTAAGTAATAATTTTTAATTATTGTAGATTAATCACCATTATTTTTTTCACCACACCATGTCACACTACAACGGTGACTCACGTCACCGTTGTTTGCCCTTTTTTTATGTTACCATTTCTCATCAGTGACTACCTTCTTCAAATTTTCTTGCACCATTGCTTTCTTCGAGACCGCAAGCCACCGTGATTGTCCATTCCTTCCTTTGCCTTCTTCGCTTCCACCCTTCCCTCATGACTCACCGTCATAGTTCATTTTTTTCACACCATTCCGTCCTATGACAACAGACTGGTACCACCATACTTCACACCGTCAATGACTCTCTCCCTTCAATGGTGACTCAGAGTCACTGTTCAACCCACAGTTTCCATGACTGTTCATTCCATATCGAGACACCGCTGCCCTTAGCCTCTACTTCTGCCACTGTTCCTTTCACAAGACACTATCACATGACAACGTTGAGTCCTTGACTCGCCGTTTCCTCACACCACTGCTCGAGCCACCATTCCTTTGCCTCAACTCCTCGGTGCCACCCAAACACAAACCAACCACAATCCACTGTTTAACCCTTCACTGTCAACCAAGGACAGGTCCGCTTCAGATATGATAATCCCATTTTCACCAGATTTGAAATCCAATTGCAATATGAGGAAGAACTCGAAGCCAAACCAAGTTCTACCATCGCCTAGATTCACTGAACTTGAACCGATTGCCGACCATCACCCCAGATTTGATTCCTCCATAGCGTGCCACCATGGATCGGCGACACCAACTGGAAGCAACTAGCCACTGCTCTCCACCGTCAGTGAAGCCAGATCCACAACCCCTGCCACCGTCATCGATACCGAGAGGGTCATTCTACGAGCCACAGTGGAAGAAAGAGGATGTGCAGTTGTTCGAACCACTCATCGAGACCACTCGCCGCTGAAACTCGAGGATCGTCAGTCATCACCATGGCTGTGTGAGAAGGGTCCGTGGAAGCCGTCATTGAGCATGAGTATTCGTCATTGATGAGGAACTGGTGCCACACCACATGAGCAGGGAACCAGAGGAGGACGACTCAGTCGTGCTTCTTTGGGAAGCTAGTGACCCCCTGGTTGCGCTCAAATTTACCCTACCGGTAAAAGCGGTCGTTGAAGTACAAGTAGGGATCGAATCCACAGGGACCGATGAAGAAACCTTGAGACACTTTGATTAGATGCAGGATTGGCTATGAAGTGGCCAACATTGGATTGAATTGATTTGAAGAAATATTGATTTAATTTAAATAACAAAACAAATAAAATTACTTGAATTAAAACAACTAATTAAGGTGAGCCGATCCAAGGTTGTCTCTTGGGCTTTATTGGATGTATTTGTTTTTCATTTGATTTTCTGTTCATCGGTTCAAGAGGTATCCATTAAATGAAATAATTCCTCAATATCATTCTCCGATTTAATCCATACACAATTTCAAGGCTAATCACCAATTCACATAGAGGATCAATTAAATGAGAACTGCAAGGAATTGGATCGTACTAGCACTCAAAATGGGTCATCGTTAAATTCGGTGAAGACAAAGAAGAAGATAAATCAAAGAATGGAACTCTTAAAATAAAGAACAAATTTATGAATTTAAGAACATCAAATAACATTCAATCCAACTTATGAAAGTCCCTAGGATCAACCCATAAAAGTTTAGCCCTCCATTGATGTTATTCTATCAATGGAAGAGGGTAATTGACTTAATGAAGCGGGATTGAAGAAGAAAGAAAAAAAACATTAATCAAAATGAACACTCCACCGTTGTGTGATGAATTCACAAGTGCAGGTGTGAATAAATTCACACTAAGATTCAACGGTATCAACGTGTACAATAAAGGAAAAATAAAAGTGAAGAAGAAGAAATTTTATTAAAATACTAAACGTGAATGAAAAACTTACATTAGAGAAATTGACAATGCCATTACAAAACGAAAGCGGGAAATTACAATTGAAAAAAAAACTTGGATTCAAAGGAAAATGTTAGATGATAATTTCATTCACCGCCATCCCCTTATATAGTCATATTAGGAGCCTTAGGTCCACCCCCAACATTAAATTCACCCCCCAACAATTAAGAGAGTCAAAAGGAGGGTGAAGAATCAAAAGGAAATTGACGTTTCGAAGTTGACCCGGAAAACTGTCCAAATTCGTCCTCCATTTTGACGTGTGAGTTTGGCAGTTCATATGGCCGAATCCGAAGGTGTCATAAATATAAACTATCTTCGTCCATGTGTCTTCTAGATTCTCTCAAAAGATCAGGAAATTTAGCCCAGCCGTTTGGAAGGTATGGTCGAAATGGTGGGACGGATTTCTCTGCATTAATGACGAGTCCACCATTTAAATGTTAACTTCATACCCCTTTATCATCATGAAAACATCAGAATTAGCTCCGGCCACAGTTTAATAAAATGATCCTCATATTTTGTTATTTCTACTGTATAAATGTTAGCTTCATTGGGCTTGGTTTCTGGGCCCCTCATTTGTTTGATGGGCCTTAGGCCCATTATGCTTTTTCTAGAAAATTTCTGCCTTCAGGCGCAAAATTCTCCATCTTCCTTTGGGATTAATCCATCAGACCTAAAAGATAAAATGTTCCAAACAAAGTGATCAATCATATCCCAAAATTTCAAATTAAAATGATGAATATTGTAATTTCCACAAGCAAATATTGAGTGGGCCCAAATTGACATTTTAAGCATGAATTGCACAATGATGGGAAATGAACTTCAATTTCTGAATTGGACTAAAATTGATGTTTATGAACTTTTAAACACATTAATATTAAGATCTTAACAATGAATATTAGCCACTTTCAGTGACTAATCACACCCCCAACTTGAGTTTTTCTAGTCCCGAGCAAAATAAATTACAAATATGAAATCCAAATCTCCTTTTCCAAAAACATTTAAATACACATTACTCACCCAAATATCTAATACCAAATAAAATTATGAAAACCCATCAAAATCATTTCAAACAAGCTAGTTCCATAAGAATATCTCAAGCCCAAGCCCATTCCTTTGGTCAAATTCATCGCCACATTTCATCCAATTCCAATTAAGCATGATAAAGTGTTGTGCATCATAAAAGATATGGGGCCCATTTTATTGTTCAAGGGGAAAAAATGGAAGTGCTAGGTGGGAATCACATTAAACCTTAAGATGGGTATCCATTTTTTTTAATTTTTTTTGATTTTTTTAAACCACAATAGATATGAAAAGACTAACTCTGGGAAAGACAACTATGGAGTCACGATCCCCAAGTGCCGGACGCCACACATTTTGTCAATTTCATGCTCTACAATAGAGATATAAAGCCTAACTCTGGGCAAGACAACTATGGAGTCACGATCCCCAAGTTCCGGACGCCACGCATTTGGACAAAACATTGCTCTATGTGGTCATTATTATTTTTTTCAATTTTTTTTTTGTTTTTTTTTGTTTTTTTTTTGTTTTTTTGGATACTCAAATTAAACTAGAAGTGACCCCAGAACCCTATGCTATAATGAAAGGGACCCAAGAACTCAAATTTACACCCACGATCCAGTAGACGTGTATTGTGGCATTTTTATTAAGAGGATGAAAATGTAAACTTTGAAAAATCACATCGGACAACTGCACTTTCCAAATACTATGCTCATGAACTTAAACTTGCATTAAAATCAGAATCAAGGAATGCAAAATTTATTTGATATCCAATTTTAGATTTTGCAATGTGTGTTATCATGTTCAAGGTTAATGGAATTTTTCTTTTCATGCATGTTTTTATTCAAAAAAATCATTTTTTATCCCCCCCCCAACTTAGAATAACACTGTCCCCAGTGTTTAAAGAAAAGAAAAGTTAGAAGGGGGTAGGAGAGGAGTTCAATGAAGAAATTTAAAATGAAAATAATGGAATGAAGTCACCTGGTGGTTGATGATAATAGTGCATGCCATAGTCTCCCTTCAATCCTGGATTTGAGTCTCAGCGGCTTGGATGGTGGTGAATGGATTTTCCTTATGGATTTCAACATGTCCTTTTTTTAACCTATTAAAAAATAAAACAAAACAAAATAAACTGATGATACATTGTCTTCTTTATATTTTCTGGGTAAGGTATTACTCAGAGATCACACCACGTGACACGGATGAATATGGCGCTCCCCTTTCATACCCATCCTTACTCATAAAAGAAGAACAGGTCAACAACTTATGGTAATTTATTATATGAAAAATAAAATGATTCAAAATGACTGGAAACAAGAAAACCATGGGGTGCCTCCCATGCAGCGCTTTTGTTTAATGTCGTTAGCTCAACTTGTACCCCCCAATTTATCCAATTCCAACTTTCAAAATTTTAATTAACCCATATTTCTCCACTTCAACAAGATTGAGATTGATTGTTTTTTTGAAATTTTTTTCGTATGAAATCCTATTTTCTACAATGATTGGTAAAATACAAGGAATATCTAAAATGGTTGATCGTGTTTTATCTGGATTATTTCCTATGATTTCAAGGTTCATTCCTACATGGTGAGATTCTTGATGAAGAGTGATGATAATTGAATGGTCTTGGTTATCATAAATAGAGGGATTATTGAGTAGGGAAGGAAGTATTAAAACATCAAGTTCAGTTTGATTGAATTTTCCTAAAGAAGAATGATAATTTGAATCAAAAATTATTTCTTCTTTAAAAACATTTGAAAGAATTTGTTCCTTTTGAAAAGATGATTCATCCACAAAATTTTCCATTTGAATTTCATGAGTGGGTATAGACACAATATTCGTTATATCTCCCAATGGTTCAATGATCGGTGATTCTAAAAAATTGTTATTGGAGCAATATTCCGAACACTCAATCCATGAAGAAAAATTCTCCCCTTGAGAATTAATTTCTTCCTGATTTAAATACCCTTCAACATTTCTTTGATCTTGTTCAGTTATCCCATATCCAAAGGTTAGTTCTTTTTTCAATTCATGGGAGGTTTTTGGGATAAAAGATTCATCCATCAATGATGAGGAAAGAACATCTTGAGTTGGAACGGGTTCCTCAAAAGTCTTAAAGCTTGTAGTTCTAATCTGAAAGATGAAACTTCTGAATTCATTTTATCCATTTGTTCACACAATTGTTCAAAATTTTTCAGCATTAGGGTTGATATATGATTGTACATCATGGAATTCCTCGTTATTTATCTTTTCAATCATTCTTGATAGGTATGGAAATCGATCTTGTAAACATTCAGCATCCCATTGATTGTACATCTCATCTGGTGTGGTGTATTCAATCCTGGTTTGGTCAATGAAATTTTCTATCTGAGTTGATTCAAAATATTGATTTTTCAGTTCATTATAGCCTTGGTATATTAATGGGTATTGTTGAAGACTATCCATTGTAGTTTATTGAATGTTATTTTTGGGATTCATTGGACACACAGAAACAGAAAGGGGAAAAGAGAAGAGAAATTAGTGTGAGAATAGAGAATTTGGGGTGAGAAAAGAAGATGAGTGTCTAAGAAAACTTACTTGGGTCCCCGGAAACGGCGCCAAAATTTGGTTGCGCCCAAATTTACCCTACCGGTAAAAGCGGTCGTTGAAGTACAAGTAGGGATCGAATCCACATGGACCGAAGAAGAAACCTTGAGACACTTTGATTAGATGTGGGATTGGATATGAAGTGGCCAACATTGGATTGAATTGATTTGAAGAAATATTGATTTAATTTAAATAACAAAACAAATAAAATTACTTGAATTAAAACAACTAATTAAGGTGAGCCGATCCTAGGTTGTCTCTTGGGCTTTATTGGATGTATTTGTTTTTCATTTGATTTTCTGTTCATCGGTTCAAGAGGTATCCATTAAATGAAATAATTCCTCAATATCATTCTCTGATTTAATCCATACACAATTTCAAGGCTAATCACCAATTCACTTAGACGATCAATTAAATGAGCACTGCAAGGAATTGGATCGTACTATCACTCAAAATGTGTCGTCGTTAAATTCGGTGAAGACAAAGAAGAAGATAAATCAAAGAAAGGAACTCTTAAAATAAAGAACAAATTTATGAATTTAAGAACATAAAATAACATTCAATCCAACTTATGAAAGTCCCTAGGATCAACCCATAAAATTTTAGCCCTCCATTGATGTTATTCTATCAATGGAAGCGGGTAATTGACTTAATGAAGCGGGATTGAAGAAGAAAGAAAAAAACATTAATCAAAATGAACACTCCACCGTTGTGTGATGAATTCACAAGTGCGGGTGTGAATAAATTCACACTACGATTCAACGGTATCAACGTGTAAAAAAAGGAAAAATAAAAGTGAAGAAGAAGAAATTTTATTAAAATACTAAATGTGAATGAAAAACTTACATTAGAGAAATTGACAATGACATTACAAAACGAAAGAAGGAAATTACAATTGAAAGAAAAACTTGGATTCAATGGAAAATGTTAGATGATAATTTCATTCACCACCATCTCCTTATATATGCATATTAGGAGCATTAGGTCCACCCCCAACATTAAATTGACCCCCCAACAATTAAGAGAGTCAAAAGGAGGGTGAAGAATCAAAAGGAAATTGACGTTTTGAAGTTGACCTGGAAAACTGTCTAAATTCGTCCCCCATTTTGACGTGTGAGTTTGACACTTCATATGGCAGAATCTGAAGGTGTCATAAATATAAAATATCTTCTTCCATATGTCTCCTAGATTCTCTCAAAAGCGCAGGAAATTTGGCCGAGCCGTTTGGATGGTATGGTCGAAATGGTGGGACAGCTTTCTGTGCATTAATGACGAGTCCACCATTTAAATGTTAACTTCATACCCCTTTATCATCATGAAAAAAACAGAATTACCTCCGGCCACAGTTGAATAAAATGATCCTCATATTGTTTTATTTGTACTGTATAAATTTGAGCTTCATTGGGCTTGGTTTCTGGGCCCCACATTTGTTTGATGGGCCTTAGGCCCATTATGCTTTTTCTAGCAAGTTTCTGCCTTCAGGTGCAAAATTCTCCATCTTCCTTTGGGATTAATCCATCAGACCTAAAAGTTAAAATGTTCTAAACAAATTGATCAATCATATCCCAAAATTTCAAATTAAAATTATGAATAATGTAATTTCCACAAGCAAATTATTGAGTGGGCCCAAATTGACATTTTAAGCATGAATTGCACAATGATGGGAAATGAAGTTCAATTTCTGAATTGGACTAAAATTGATGTTTATGAACTTTTAAACACATTAATATTAAGATCTTAACAATGAATATTATCCACTTTCAGTGACTAATCACCCCCCTGTGGTAGTGCACAGAAGAGGATTGGGGGAGAAATAAATTAAAAATAATAAAACTAAAAACTTAAGATAAAACAAAATTAATAATAGTAAATAATAATAATAATAATAATTTTTAATTGATAACTAATAATAATTAATAAAATAAATAAAACATTTTGAATAATTAATAATCAAATAAATAATTATGAATTAATATTCTTAAATAATTAAATATTTATAATTATAATAATAACTATAAAATAATAATTATACAAAAAATTAACATTAATAATAATATTTTGTAAATAATTATTAATTTATTAGCTTTATCTTTGAAATTAATTAATTAATTATATTTTTATAAAATTTAAAAATATTAACATTAATAATCTTAAATAGATAATTAATAATAAATTTAATTAATACTTTAAATT
The DNA here is from genome assembly GCA_963277665.1 of Viscum album. Taxonomy (NCBI): domain Eukaryota; kingdom Viridiplantae; phylum Streptophyta; class Magnoliopsida; order Santalales; family Viscaceae; genus Viscum; species Viscum album. The sequence continues at coordinate 575,539,539 of OY728144.1, forward strand.
AAATAAATTAATTAAATTAATCAATCAAAATATTTATTAATAAATTAATAACAAGTTTAAAAAATATTAAATAATAATTTAACATTAATCTGATAATAATAATTATTTATATTAGTAAATAGTTATTAAATCTTTTTGATACATCTTAAAAACTATTTTAGTCATCCTCTTTTTTGAAAATGCAGATTCATGTCGAACCAAAAATACATCCAGGTGCATCCCAACCACCATGTTGCGGTTCGTTTCAAGTGATAAACTAAAGTGACATGGGCTATTAAAGAAAAACGCACGTGTGCGGTGACTTGGTGAAAGGTAAAATTAAGTTGGTGGGAACCAATGGTGATAAAGCAGTAGATGAAAAAAGGTTTTAAAAATAGAGTAGCTGTAATAGGGGGACCATCATTGACTCGAGACACATCTGGAGAGAACATCATCTGCTTCTGGGTGACTGAGAGAGAATGAGATAAATAGATAGAGGAACAAGACCTAGAGAAACCAAGAGGAGCATGACCACACTCGATCGATCAAGGGATATTTTTTCTCAATTCAGTTCATTCTTTCAATTATTTTTGTAATTTGAATGTTTAGATCATTGATTTTAAATAAATCTTGGGTAATTGTTTTAGTTCCAAAAATTAAATTTCTATTGGTTTTCTTTTGAATATTATTTACATAATTCTTTCATCAAAGGATCAAAATCAACTGGAAAATCTGATTCTAAATCTCAAACATTCAAAACAAAAATTCACATATTATTCTTTAATTCAAAATTCCACAATCTTTTGATGAGATATTTCATGGAAACAATTCTCAAAATTTAATGTTCAAACTATTCAGAAACTCTCGACGAGACTGTTCCTGTTGATATGTCTTCTAATTCTTCTACTATATAAATGTTCTTGAAGTGGTGAATTTCAATATTTTATTCTACTATAGTTTCAATATTCTATAGAGGAAGATTAATCCAATCATTTCCAAAGAATGAAAATTAATTTATCATTTAAGTGAAGTTGATATTCAACAAACCAGTAGTATTAATGTTTCTTGAGAATTTATCTAGAATCTTGTTCCTCTGTCACTATTCTTCCTTCTTGCCATTATTAACAAATTACTTCTTATTTACTCAGCTTAGTGTATCATAATTAGTGTATTTAATCTAAATATATAAAATTATAAAATAGATCTTACCCACCGTTTACAGGGGTTTTTTTAAACAAGTCCTTAAAACATTCACCTTTCCTTTCTGTGGTTCGACCCTTCACTAATATACTAGTGCAGATTTATAAGTTAAATTTTGAGGGACATGATCAACTCTTGTCACATTAGGAGTCCAAGTTATGGAATCAGGCTTGAGATGGATTATTTTTATCCAAGGATTCTATATGGGGTTTTTAACTATCGGTGATTGTGTTGCGGAACAATGATGGTTTTTGAATAGGATATGGTTTGATCAGGATATGTCATCAATAGTCTGATATGGGATTCAGTGAGTGTGCTAAGAAAAATCTTACCACACCTTAGAAAAAAGGATTCTAAGTCAGATGTTTGGTAACACATTAGATATTGAAGCTGATCATTTTCATAAGTAGTCATCAAAAAGTGGTTCTAATTGAGTTTCCTCATATAGTTGGATGTAGTCAGGAAGGAACCACATCAGACATTCCATTGGGATGAGATAGGTGTAGTTTAGGGGTTGAATGAAGCTTTTTAAGGAAAAGATGATGTGACTAGTATGAACTTGGTGAATTAGAGTTTAACCTTTTTAATCAAACCAATGAATGAGTGTATCATTATCATGTGTAAATTTTTAAAAGTTTTGAGAGTGTAGCTATGATTCTACATACATGATTTACCAAGGAATTCCGATAGTGGGGGAACCATGATTCAAAATTGGATAGTGTATGCTAGAACCTATGGCCAGGATCACTATAGGCTGATTGATGAGATGAATATGTGATCATGTCTCAAGCTAGAAAGGCTCGGGTAAGAATTGTCTTAATGTTTCGTTATAGGCGACAAACATTAGTCTAAGTTTTAACAAATAAATTACTTTGTGGTTAAAGATATGATTATAGGTGCATTAGGAACTTTGAAACACAATATAGTCATTTGAGTGAGAATTCACAACTCGAGTAAGTTGAGTGATTTTTTTGGTTATTCTCGAATGCTTCCCAGGGAGGAAAAGTTCTAAGGTGTGGAGGTTGTAAGTTCAAGTGTTTTTAGACCAGTTGAATTTTCAAGGGAATATGGGATTTTTATTTTGTGGATGGGAAAATCTTAAACCGATCTTATGAATGTAACCTTGAGTGTTGTAAAAATTAAAAGTATTATTTTTATATGAGGTTTAAGTCTCATGAGGTATATCATAAGTTTACATAATTTTTGGATGTTTCAATCTTTGAAAAATAAATCTCTAGAGGGGCAGTGAGGGGTGCACATTTGGTGCATGGTTAGTACTAATCATGCGAGGCAAACCATGAGACCTATTTCCTTTATATTCATGGTTTTTTTAAACCGTATGATGACCTAGGGGGAAAGTTTTGTCCTAGTCTAGGTGTGAAGAGAGAACCACATAGTTGGCACGCAATTTTTCAAACCATTCTTTGTAATCGTTCAAGGGGGTGTCCCTTTGGACAGTAGAACCACATAGTTGGGGCCCAATTTTCCCAAACCATGCATCTAAATTACATAACTCATTAAATGGAATGAAATGAACATTTTCCCCTAACATCCTTATGTTTACTGCCCCTTATTTCCCTCATTTCTCTCATGCCTGGCATCCGCTCGATCACCCCTATCCTACTCCTTTAGGCATGGGTGAATATCCTTCATTCGGACTTAGAATAAAACACTGCATGGCATGTTATATTTTCACAGATTAATATAATATTCATATAAATTCATTTCTTCATTTCTCTTCCCATATCAAATACAATTACATACAATCTCACATGCCCTATTTTTAATTATTTTGTATATTCTTATGATTTCTCTCGCTTCAGCTTAAATCAAATCCTAATAATGGATGAGTGAAGTTTCCTAAGAATGAGGTATGTAGTATATATAATATTACCATAAATTTGGGTCATTTATAAATTATTTCCATTGTTCCACACATCATAATTTCTATTCATTGCTTCTAAAATGTAAAATGTATTTAATTAAATTATTAGACCACAATTGTGACATTCCTTAGTCCACTTAACATGGTTAGATATCTATAAACTCAACCTGAACTACCATTTATGGTGAGTTTTATTAAATTCTATTAGAAATCAACATTTTACTACTCAACCAAAACATCCCTTAGGGTTATTTGTTTAGTGATTATAATTATAATTCATCGCTTATGCTTTAAATTAACTTTTGAAGTGTGTTGAACTATTAATCAGGAAATAGAGGATTAAATTGGATTTAATGAAATGGTGTGATTAAAATACTCTTATTTTATAATGAAGCCACCTTTGATGTGTGATGTCTTATCAATTAAAAAATAGAGATACTTAAAATGTGATTGACTTGATTAAATGAATTAAATCGAATGTGAATGAAATGGCCATGTTTCCTGGACATTTTTAACTATAAATGAAATGATTAATGTGTGTTTTAAATTTTAATTGGAATATATTTCATTCCATGTCCTTGAATCATATTATTGAATGGGTTCTTCCCATGAATTTATTTTCTACTTAAAAATGAAATGGTTTAATTTCATAGTTTGATTAGATAATGGAATGGATGTTTCATGGATGAAATTTAAATATTAAATGAAACCTGAAAATAGAAGTGAACTATATGTTGAGTGATACCTGAGTTCTTATTTATGGAAGTCCGGGATTATTGGTTCATATGAAAAGTGGGCTTACCTTATACTGGATTATTATTGAGAGTCCTTACTTAGGGTTGTTGGATATAAATATTAACACCCCTTGGTATTTGATGTTGGACATGGAGTTCCACATCATTATGGATTGATGGACAAAACGTTTTTCACCCCTTAGCCTAGGATGTTGGACATGGTGTTTCACGTCTGTATGGATTATTAGAAATAATGTTTCACACCCTGTGATTGGGATATTGGACATAAAACCTCACATCATTTATTGGGATTTTGGACATGATGATTCAAATCATTGGTTAATATTGTTGGTAAATTCGTTCTCTATCCCATATTTTGATGCTTGGGATTATTACCCTTTATAAAATTACATCCCCTTATTCTATTATCATTATGTGAATGCTTTGGTTTTACGCCTCGAGTCCTCTACAGTGCATGTATATCTTTTCATATATATCTATTTATGTATATGAATATATATATATATATATATACAATATGTCACATGTTCAAAGGCATTCCCACTTAGGCTGAAGCAGGTATGGCCAATGAGGTGTATTTTTAGAAACCCAATCCAGACTGGATTACATTTACCATTTACTTATTTTTTATTATACCAACACACTACATTATTTAATACTCATAGACTAGATTTCATTAGACTCCATTGGTAGTGGATTACTATGTTTATATAACACCTTATATGGGCTGCCATTTGGTATGTGGATAAATTTTTGGATTACAAGTAAGATTATAGACTATGATTTGTATTGGTTTTCATTATATACTAGTACTGGACAAGGGAGCTTGGGAGTATTGGATAAGAATATACTTGGGTCAACTTCTAGAGTTAGAGTCTTTTAGTTATTTATTTATTTTTTCATACTAGCCTTGTTTATTATATCACATACTGTATGTCATCTTCTTATATTCATGACTCAAAATTTTCATGCATGGATGTTTATTTATCTCTATTTGGGATATGAATATATTATTATCTTCCATTTTTAATCTATTTTATTCATTTCCTCCACTATTTATTACTGATCCATTTGGTATAGTCACTCCAATGTACCCCACTCTACTAGTTAGAAGCCTCTCATGTATGAGGAGACCCGCTTGAGACCACAAGGATAATCAGCTTGGGGCACCATTTTAGTGGATCCCAACCCAAGGAGTTATGGGTATAATATTCTTGGAATAATTTGAACCAATAGAATATACCATTGTGTGCTTAATATTATTTGATTTTGATATCCTTGTACTATTCTTAGTTGTAGTAATTGATATTTTTACTTGATATATATATATATATATTTGTAATATAATTTATTTATACTACCAATGTGAAATATAATAAAATAGTTATTATGGAAAAAATAGAGTTCTTTTATTAATCATAGAAGGAAGTTTCATGTCATTAAAATCTAAATCGATACCTGATAACTCTTGTTGTATGAGAACTCATCTAGGGCTAGATGGTCATCCCAAGCACAAAAAATTTCCAAAACTTACTCCAAGAGAATATCCTATAATATAAAAATTCTTTTCTATAACTATCTATCTGTCTGCAAATGGTATTATTTTCTCAGGATCAGCTAAGTCCCTATGACCTTCTATGAGCCCTACCAAAATGGAGATGTAAAATGTTCATCTCTTTCAGGTAAAATTGTCATGGGAACTCAATCTATGAGAACTACCTCATAGATATTTATATATCCCATATCATAATCTTATTGAGTCACATACATTTGTAAAAAATGTGAAATATTCATTAAGTGATCAATAGTCACTAGATATTGTCACAACTCTTTAGGGTACTGGGAAACCCCATTAGAAAGTCCATCATGACATCATTTCACTTACACAATGACCATATGAAGTGGGTAGAGAAAACCTCCAAGATTATGGTGATAAAACGTTATCCTCTAATAGAAAATACATTTGAAAATTAATCCAGCAATGTCTCTCTTCATACCTGGCCACCAGAACTTCCACTTAAAGTTGTGGTACATATTTGTCCCTCTATGATTCACCATACACTTAGAGTTATGAAACTCTATCATCAGATCATTCCTGATGGATGTAGTGATTAAAATTTTACCACATACTAGAATCAAATCATCATTGTTCAATGAACACATAGGTATTGGGTCACAACCTACTAGATGTTCTCTCATCCCAACACACTCAAGAAAAGATTACTGACCATCCTTCACCTAGTTCACTAAATAAGATGGAATAATTAATGTAAAACATGTCATAATTCTATATTCCATGAATGAATCCATCCTATAGTTAGATAATAACATCATCAAGTTTCCATTGTCCCTTCGAAGGTCATTTACCAAGATCCTGAGCTACCCGCCTTTTAGGAGTAACAACATCTGGATGGACGTTACATTTTCATAGTGCGTAAGACATCTTAAAGTAAAATGTATTCAAGTAATCTACCCATCTAACCTATCTTAAATCATGATACCACTATGAGAATATATAATGGAGGCTCTTTCAGTCTATGTAAATATTAATCCTCTATCTAAAGAGATAGTGTCACCAATACTTCAAGGCATGGACTATAGATGCTACCTCTTAGTCATGGGTAGGATTGTTCTACTCTTGTGGTTGAAGATGTTGTGACCCATAAGCTACTAATAAATTTCTATACATTATAGATACCCCCAAGACAACTCCTGATGCATCATAATTTATAGAATATATGATCCTTAACCCAATAAGAATAAATACCATATTTCTAGTAAACCTTCTCTTTAGATCAATAAATATATCCTCACAATAGACCAACCACTAAAACATTACACCTTTCTTCATTAGCGTAGTCATGGGTGTTAATAAATTATATAATTAATAGATAAAATGATGATAATATCCTATTAAATCTAAAAAGTTTATGATCTTGAACACATTATAGGGATGTGTCTAGGACATCACTGCCTCAACTTTCTGTAGGTCCAAAAATATACCAGTCTCAGAAACTGCATTTCCTAAGTGTTTTAGCTCCTTAATCCAAAAGTGACACTTTTATAGCTTAAAATAATACTAATTTGATTGAAGTGTACTTTTTAAAATCTCAATATGTCTAGTATAATGTTGTGTATTCAATGAGTAAATGAGGATATCATCAATAAAGACCATGATGATAGATTCATGGTATGGGTGGTATATCTTATTCATGAGATCCATGAACACTATTTAAGAATTATTCCATCCAAAAATCATCACCAAATACTCATATATCCTATAAATTATAAAAAACATATTTTTTGGATGTCTTCCTCTCTAACCAATAGCCGGTGATAGCCCGATCAAAGATCAATCTTTTAGAAGCACTGGGATCCCCAAAAATGATAATAGAGATTGATAATATAGGGAAATTAGTATATATTCTTCATAGTAACCTGATTAATCTTATTTTAATCTATGTTGAGTTGATGAATACCATCCACCATATTAGTGAATAGAATGGGTGAAACTCATGGTTATGTACTCAGCCTGATAAATCCCTTTTGTTCTAAGTCATTGAGTTGTACCTTGAGCCCCTTAAATTCGGCCAACACGATACGATAAGGGAGTATCAAAATGGGCTGAGAATATAGAATGAGTTCTATATTAATGTCAACTCCTATATCAATGGGGAGTCCTTATAAATTTTCTAGGAAGATGTACTTATAGATATTTACAATTGGAGGAAAAGATGATTGTTATACCATAGTATCAACTAAAATATTCAAACCAACCATCCATATTGTAATCATCCCAAGATGGATCATGAATGGACCTAATATATGTTCTCCCAACTCCTAAACACCACTCATCACCAAATTATATCCCTTAGGTGATGTAAATGATACCCAAATTTGATAATAGTTGATTTCGTCTCAAAATTTGGTAAGCAAGTCCATGACAAGAATAAAATAGAAGCTCATAATCTCTAGAATCATAAAGTTTCATAGATGTCCATAACCAAATATAACTTCAGTAAACTCTAATCATCACTGAAGATGGTCTACTTTTAGGAACAATAGTGTATCGAGGGAATGAAACTCAGAAGATATCTTGAATGGTAAGTCAGGTCTTGTAATAACCTATATAGGGATAAATAAATGTGGAGAAATTATATCAAATAATGTAGTAGATATATTATAAGTGATCAAGACCTTCCTTGAACAATAGATGGTTACTCACCACCATTTGTTGTAGTTTGATCCACTATGTATACTCAGAATAACTAAACTGCGAGACCCTATACTTGGAGTATATGATTCTCTTGATTCATCATCATATGAGATTATTGCTGAGGATCTCATCCAGATCCCTAAGTTATAGATCATGCCTATCCTGCACCCCTATAGAACCATATCCTTGATGTTATAGAAAAAAATTTCAATTGTTTCCCCATCTTTCCACACATTCAATACTTTATCTAATGTGTTGTGAATAACTTGTTATAATTTTTTACCTTAATATAGTTGAACCACTATGGAACTCTTCCTAAGGGGGGTGAATAAGACACACTCTTTTCTACTATCATACCCCTACTCTGTATTCCATCCTTGGTCTTCCACTTCATGAACCACAAGTGAAACTCATCACTCTTTTATGAGGTCCACTCACCTATGTAATTAATGGTGTAAGAAGATGAACTACTCAATCCTCCTCCTAGACATTCTCAACAGTCAATTACTTATACAAAACCTCTAGGTATATCATTATGTTAATGATTTGAACCTATTTACCGATATAGGTATAAATATTGAAATCAAAATTTCTGGCGTTTTGTGAATTGTTTCTATCCAAGAGAGGTAAAAATAGAATCATTTTGGTGAAAAGAGAGGAGTATGGTTAAAATATTATGGTTCCCTACTATAGCCCCTTAAACCCCTATGCTCGTTCCATCTTTAATGTATCAGGAAATAATTACCAAAATTATAGGTTCTAGACGGCCTCCCAGGTGATACCCTCATGCTTACTAGCTTGTCCCATCATGCCCCCACAAATATCATGTTGGGTCCCTAAATCGTGAACATTTCTAGCTTTATCTTCCGATCCTTTGGCATCTCAACAAGGTCAGAGACACCATCGATGATATCTACCCAATCCTTAAAATGCTTTAATCATCTAATTCCCATGATATGATGATGGATTCTAGAACTATATGTCCCTGTCACAGTTGACCATGGACTTTAGTGCATCTCTACCCTATGTAGGAATAAGTGGATGGACTCCTGAATGAGGTGGGACCACTACCCGCACCACTGAAGTAGGCGTGGGAGTATGCTCTACAACAACTTCCTATAGAGAAGGTGGTGGAATATGAGAACTCTTTTTATTGGGAGTATCCTGGCCCACATCATTTGGTAGTTCTATCAGTCTTCTATGGGTAGTTATCCTATGAAACAAAAATGAAACATTTAGAAAATATAGATTTATTAGTTAAATACATATCCTAACTAGTATATGGGATCACACAATGGTTCCCCAATGATTCTAACCACAACCTAATTTATATACCTACTAGCACTATCCATTTTCCCCATACCTACACATTAGACATAATCAAATATATATACAAACCATAATAACATTATTTGGTTTAACTAGTTAATTCAAATAGATATATCATTACATCTTTGCAATCATATATATCACTAAATCATGGAATAAAAATCTATCTTAAATAGATAGAAAAATAAATCAATAAAATAAAATATCTACTATACTATAAACAACGAGTATATACATGTAATGTGATCCCACAATCCTAGTCATTATGTATTAACACACCCAAATTTCATAAAACTGTAAAAGTAATCCTATCATTGATAAGAAATATATTTGTTACTCATGAGTTATCGAGGCACATGGTAACCCCCTACCCAACTCCTACAAAACCCATATCACTTTTATCATGTCCAATGTTAGTCACTACAAAATAACTATTTTTACCAAAATTAAAGAAAACCCTAAAGATTAGGGTGGTTTGTAGTGGTGAAGACCAAAAGCATCTCCACTGAAAATGAGATTACAATAACAGGGAAGGAATCATATGCTATAGTAAATAAAAATACTATCACAATGGAATACTTTTATTTAAAGGATCTTATCAGTGATGTTACCCTCCCTCCAAGTGGGAGTAACCTACACTCTATTACCAATGACTCCAAATACTCCAAAACATGTTTTTTGTAATTTCCAAAATAATAACTTTATGGTAAAGTGAGAACTGAACAGGGAAAAAAAGATGAGGTAGCATGCCCAAGGGGATCCACCATTATAGACACAAGCTAAACCAAGACAAAAAACATGAAAAAAATGCATTCCATTACAAAAGAGACACTTTAGCTTCTTGATAAAAAATGTTAAATAATATAGAGTGTTGATATTGTCCTAAATTAATCCAACTAGTAAATTAGAATCAGATTTCATTGACACAATATTGATTTCATAAATCTTTCACAAGGAAATAACATTGGAAAAAAAATCAATATTATATACCCCTATTGAGTTACCTAATCAATAAAAGCTATTGAAACCCATTACCACTAACCCAATGAAATCACAAACAAGGCATCCTCCTCTCATGGTACCCTAAATATATGAACTGTACACATTATGTTTCAACACTAATTTTTGAGGGATCAACTTGATACAACTCCCAATAGAATACAAACCTATAGAGTTTGTTCCTTGGTAGATAATGCCTCTGTTACACGCTGATATTTTATATTTATTTCCTTTTAAATAAACTATATGTATTCAATATCTTTCATTGCATGAATCCCTGAGTCTATATAATCCAAAATATCATAATCCTTCTTAACCAAACCATTAACTTTTCTAGTACGAATACTAATAAAATCAATATTAAAAATATTTATAATTTTTTAAACAATGCAAATTCATTGATTAATTCCTAAACAATATTTACTCAATTTTTAGTAACGTCATTTATGCTTCAAATATGTTATCTAAAATATTTGTTTTTATTTTTTTTGTGTAAGGAAAATATAATAAATTTATATATTTTTTAGAATTTTTATTTTAATAACTTAATATCATTTTTTAAATCACCATTTCAATATTATCTTGGGGTAAATGTTTATAATTTTTATAAAAAGATTCATTTTCCAATGAATTGTGAAAAATATCTAAAAACAATCATTTATTTTCAAGTAAAATGAAAATTAAGTTTTGAATTTGGTCATAAAGTAACATAATTACACTTTTATTTAATTAATATAATTAATTACATAATTATCATAACTACATTTTATTTTAGAATAAGTTTATTTTTCAGCATAAAAATATTTTTCGAGAAAATTGATTTTAGCTGTGCAATGTGTTTCTATCTTAATAAATAAAATTAATCTATATTTATTTATGTTTTTAATGAAAATTATAGATTATATATTCAATAATGTATTTTAATAGTAATTTTATGGTTTTGATAACTCAAGGAGTGGAAGTAAATTAATTTTTATGATTAAATAATACAATTTTCTATAATAGGTTTTTATTGTGGTTTGTGTTCTTATTTAAATTTAAATTCTACCACTTATAGAAATTTAATCCAATAAAATTGATTGAATATTTAAAATATTCCTAATTAATATAATTTAATAGGGTCAAATTGAATTCGGGTGATAGTGAATAGTAAAAACATTAAAATTTTGTTACCATGATTAAGGTTAAAATGAGTTTACCAGGGGTGGGGGTGTTAAACCTTTATTTGTGCGTGTCATACATTCACAGGGGCCATGCTAATATTCTCTATATCGTTCCAATTTTATCAGATGTCTCCAAAGAGACAAAGTTAAAACTTGAGATTAGGGTAGTATTTCCTAAAAAACTATACAATTATTATTATTTGAAGATATTTTATCCTTATTTTATTTTACCTTCAAATACTTGGCCATTGGGAGAAACTTTCCCATGATTGTAACCTTATATCATTGAAATACTTTATGAAATTCTAGGTGTGTCCTTCCCCTAAATTATAAAATGGCACATATTCTCCTCCTTTTTCACACAATTTGATCCTTATATATCATAAGAAACCTGATAAAAAAACATTAATATATTACTTTAATTCATCCTAGATATTTTCTCTTCTCCTAATAAAAATTCCTCAAGTCTTACGGTGTAATCCAATAGATGTCACTTGAAGAAGAGGTACAAATCTTAACCAAGAAATTTCAATATTATTTATTATTATACTTACTCTAAGTATGTAGTATGAATCATAACATGATAAATCCAGTATCATAAATATACAAAGATTTTATTATGATAGTTACACAAACATTTACCACTGATTCTGTATCAGATAGAAGATGAAAGTATTTGTCATGTGTATGTGCGCATTACCACCTCCACATAGCGATACGATTCATTTTCCACCACCATATTTCATGGTTGGATATTATGATTGTTTTAATTTATATAAATTATATTTATGAAATAATAATGATTATATAAAGTTTACATAATATTCACCTTTATTTCATTCCATCTATTGAGAAATGGAAACATCACTCGTGAAAAAGTATAGACTACCGTCTCCGCGTAGTGATGCAATTCATCTTTTATAACCATTTTAAATTAATTTTTATAAAAATATATACAATGATTAATATTTATATAATTATTTACATTATTTAGATTAATAAACCATGATCACTGTGTAATTACTATAACTGCTTAACCAAAACATACATGAAAAACGATGAACTTAACTCCTAAAATGACAATGATAATGAATGATTGTTAATAAACAAGTGATAAGAAGATATAAGTAAACCATATGTGGTATTATTAGGTATAAATATGGTTATGTTATATAATTATAATATATTTATATTTATTATATTGGAGTTTATAGTTCTAATGAACCAAGAAAGACTCATGGTAAGGGGTTTATGTTACAATTTAATTTTTAATGGGATTGTTCATGATTAAATTTTCAATAATTAAATTATATGATATAAATATACCAAATATTATTTATTTAATTATAGTTTGGTTATTTATATATATTAATTTTTTTCCTTTAATTTTTCCCTCTTCATCTACTTAATAGACCAAAAGTATGTTTTAAGGAAAACTGATATTATTTATCTCTTTAGTAAGAAATCAATTTTATTCGATATTCATGTTTTTTAAAATATTTAGAATAATATTTTTACTATTTAGAAAAAGTTTATTTAAATAATTTTTACCCTTTTTTACCCTTAAATATTTTTTATATTAATCTTCTTATCATTTCTCAAATGAGGTGCATTTAACTTTTTTCTGAAAATATCAAACCAATACTTGATTTAACATACACCACATGACTATATTTTTACATTGTTAGCTCTTATATTTGTGGTGAATATTCCTTTTCATGTTCCCATAATTGATTAAAAAAATTATTTAAAATTATGTGATTTTTTATATTTTAAATAAGTTATTTAAAAATGAAAAGGGTATTTTCTTTAAGAAATGTTCCAGTAATATTTTAATGGTATTTTCATTTATAACAACATAATTTGATGTTTCTAAAGATTTAATGGGGATATGATCTAATGTATCCATATTTAGTCTTTATCTTGATGGTTTTTTATTTTTATTTTGAAATTTTTACTGACCTCGCATCATTTCAACTAGTTAAGATTTGATAATACGGGAAATTTGTTATGTTATTATGGTACAAAAGTATGTTTTTCATTATGTAATGGGAGGGATAAAAATTATATATTCATCTAATTCATTGGGAAATGATATATATATAATTATATAGGGACTAAAATGCATATTTAACCCTATTTAGTAAAGGACTTTGTCTAATAAGATGGTATTAGGAGTGAAACTCTACTAATCAAATTATGGAATGGGGCGTGAAGCCATTCCCCTATTTTATTCTTGGTAGTGGGTCTTGACTAAGGAAATTAATTTCTAGGCTTATGTGTATTCCAAAAACATATACCTTATTAATTTGTTATGTTTTAATGGATCATGATTTATTTTTTAGGATTCCACACTCTTATGTATTATTCCATTTGTTTGAGAAAACTTTATTCTATTTTTTATGATTAAATATATTTGAATGATTAGGTATGATTATTTTATGTCTTGATCATGTTCTCATACCTTTATTATTATATTATGATTACATATGATCATTGATTGATATCTATTTTTTTCCATTGTTGAGCATTTGATCTCACCCTTTATTATGTTTCCCTTCCCCAAATTATGAAGAAATGTTTTAGGTATGTTATGTATAACAAGGGTGGTAGTTGTAAATAAATTAATGGAAAATGATGTAGATATTTTATATAATAGTTTTTTATGTTTCCAATTTTCTAAATACACTAGACCTTTACATTATTCAGGTGTATATTATTGTGATATGTATTGAATAATCATAAACAGTTATGTAGTATTCATGTATGTTATGTTTGGGGAACTATATATAACCTCAATATCATATCTATACACACAAAATATAAATATAATATAAATATATCAGATTGATAAAGGACTAATATAAACAAAATAATGTAATATTATATGGAACACATGTCATAAAAATAAATAAATTGGTCTCCATGTATAGAAAAAAAGAGAATATAGAGTATAGGAAAAGCATATAATATAAAACTGTGGAATCCTCATGAGAACATCCCAGTACCACTCCCACCTCCCTGATCCTTGGATCAACCATCTTCCATAGAACCCTTACCCTTTATTAGATCCCCATACATGAATTTTACATAAACATTGGGATTCCTGTGTTGGGTGTGTCTAATAAAACATTATAGGATACTGCAAATTCTTCCATAACATGTGTTCATAGGTTTACATGTGTATTCCATGATAACATTAAATGCATGGTAAAGCATAAAAAAACATATTTCAAGAACCAATGTGCTAACCAAGCCATCAGAATCCCCAACCATACCTCCCTTAGCTTTGTGCTGAAGGGATAATTAGAAGATTTTAAAAGTGACCAAGAACTATCCATAAGACCAGTGAACATGTTACTTAGTATCCTAAAGGAATTGGGTCTCGGGTTGGGAATGAAGGTTAAATAGAGAAAATGTACTCGATATTATCAGGGAATTGAGTTGTAACATGTTAATCAGTGTTTATAAGTAATTTAGTTTTGGGCCTATCTACAAGGCAGTAATGCTCCAACCCTGTGTATGGGTCCACCGTTACTATCACCACATGTCTGGCACACTCCCCCACTAAGGGGTAATCATACCACAATAGTAAACCTACTATGAGTACTAATACAATAATACCAAGGCATGGTAAATATAAAAAATATGGTAGAAAATAATAAGGAATAACATATCACATCATAATGATAATATTTTAGAAACATAGAACAACACGTGATCAACATCAATCATGGTAACACACTATACTAACAATACTCATGGAATCAATAAAGAAAAATAGATCTCATGATCCAAAAGTACACCCATAAGAAATCATCACCAATAATGGGAAATAATATATTTCATCACAATATCAAATTAAGGAAAAAATATTATACACGTTCCTCAAATGGTTAGGGACTACCTACCTCATGGTTCTTGATGAAGTACTCCAAGGTTCATCAAAGGATTTAAGAATGAACCATGTCACACACTGATGGAGAGATAAATCAAAAATAAGGGATCCCTATATTAGGATTTGGTTCACAAGAAAAAATGTATTCAAAAGATATTAGGAGATATTACCAGTCAAGAAGGGTGGTTCTAGAATTACAAAAATCATTAAGTCTATCAATGAAACTAGTTCCATGATATGTCAAAGAAGAGGATTCTAAACCACCAAATCTATTTTGATTTAATAATGGATTTTAAATTGCTATTAAAATTTTTAAAATATATTTAGAAATAAAAAATACATTGATCCAACATAAAAAATTATATAAAAAGAGATCCAAGAATAAGAGAGTCTCAAGATTTATTATCTAATATAACTTCCCAAAAATTGTCCACAGTACATGGGAGATCAATTTCTATTCAAAATGGATGTCATTGAAACATTGAAACAAAATATATTCTACCAAGGTATTGTAAACATATTATAATCTTATCATTAATCCTTTATCAAAAATAGGTTTAAGAAGATTATTCATAAACACATACTCGTAAGACATCCAAAATTAATGGTTGATCATGATTTGACTAAGAGACAACATTAGAACACTAGATATTACACAAATCTACAAATGAATAATTTGTAATTATATTAACATGGAAACAATATATCTATCACATATACATGAATAAATATCAATAAATAATAGGTAACCATAATAGATAGAGAGAAAACTCACAGTTCTAGTGTTATCGAATCAAACAAATGTTGAAGAACCAAGGAGAGATGAATGAGAGAGTCAAAGAGTCAAGGGGTAAGGTATATAGTTTAAAATAGGGGTGTTGGTTAGGAACTGGGAAATTAAAAATTTGGAAACCCAATTGATATTAAAATCTATAGGGTGAATTTGAGGCACTACTGGCCAGACAGTAACAACCAAATGGTGGGCCTCCCCAACTAGCCGGTACCTATACTAGTTAATTACTAGGGTCTATAATTTTATACAGACCTACATAAATTAAAATAGTTGACTATTGGTAGTTTATAGCCACAAAATATTAAATATTCTACATGGTTCTATAAATATCTATTCCCAGACCCCTTTCACATTGATACCAACATCTTAAAAACCCATATTAGTGATCAACCAGAAGAGGAATAAGGGATTTTATAAACATAATACCTCATACATTAAATTTAAATGAGGATGTTACATTAATTTTATAACTCATTGTGGTGTGTGGAGTTTTTTAGATGACCAGATAATGAAATTGGTCTTGGTGCTTAATAGATGAGCTAATATAGTATAGATCCTCAGTGTATATAGTTAGTGAGATGCTCAGTTCGAGGCGTTAAGACAAAAACATATTCATGGAAGATATTATTATCTATAGTTTTTGTAACATTGGTAAGATTACTGAGATTGAAGGGGAGTTTTTTAAATATAATTTTAAATAAGTAACCCATATAATAATGTTGTTTTTCTATGGAAGAATAATTATATAATAGAATAAATGAATATTACTACGTTGGATTTTGTTTTTAATTCATGAATCATGTTCAAAATCAAACATAATAATTTTTATAATTTTTGTTAGAGGATTTTAATAAGTTTAAATGTTTTTAAATGTTGTTTGGAGTTTTTTGGAAGATTCTTAGTTTTGAGTAGATATGGATATGAAAATTGGTAAATTCAAGTACTTATGGGTAACTTTATATTAGGAAAACGTGGTTGGAAATTATTGATAATTCCACAGTATGTATGATCAATACTTAAGGGTTACTTTCAATAGAAAAATAAAAAAATTTGTAAGTACCTTGTACATATAATTAATATGTATGGGTTACTATGAGAATATGGACCAAAAAATGGTTAATACCTTGATACATATGATTAATGTGCAAGGGTTACTCTAAGAAGATACATTGAAAAATATAAAATTCTTTGAATGTAAGGGTTGAAATATAATGTTTCTTACATTACCAAAAACAAACGTATAAGTTGTAAAAGATGCTTTTCTATATGAATATAATAATCATGCTGTGATGCAATCCATAAATTAAAATATCATGTATATATATTTATGATTTGAGATATAGTCACTTCGTGTTGAGAAAGACAAACCATTGTAAAGAATGAAGTGTGAATTATGGGATGAAGTCAAACCATGATATAAAGCCATGAATATTAATATATGATTTGTTTTTAACTAGAAATGTGAACTAAAATATTAAGAATATTGTTACAATGCAGAGGGAGAAATAATTTTGAAGCATTTTTAGAGAACTAGATTATAATGTTGTTATGTATGAAGTGATACTGTGATTTTTGAATGATTGTAGGATTTGAAATGATTTGATGATATGGATAAGTTTATGTTTTATTGTATGGTTAAAATTGAATTAGTAAGTCTTATAATCATATACAAGGATGGAAATAATGTATGGATATATCTATAGGTTGAAGGAGGATACAGAGGAGTTGAGGAGAGTTTGATGGAATTTACGAGTTTTAATTTGTATTTTAAATTCATATTCAAACTATAATAATAGTATTAAATATATATGATACATGTGAATAAGGATATTACATGATTAATTAGATATATATAATGAGTGGAAGGGGATTATTCCAAGAATCTACTATATTTACTAAACCTGGGTGTATCTCTTCCTACGTTTCACCACCTCAATACACCACGCCGCCAATATCCGGTAGCCAATTACCATTAACCCCTCCTGTATCCGCTTGCAACTGCACATTACCACTCCCATTTCAACTCCAATATACGCATAACCCCCGACCCAGATTCGATCTAGGCTTTCCACAGACCACCACCTGCGTCGTACCTCTCCCGATTTCCCTCCAATCCTCCACTGATACCCGTAGATCACCACCCGTTTACTCCTTGGGTTCCCTGTTTTGGTTCATGATCTAGTACCCTCTCCTCCACCTTCTCTGTCTCCACCTTCTCCACCTCCGTCTGCTCAATGTCCGGCTCCTCCGCCTCCACCTGATCCACGTCAGGCTCCTCCACCTCCGGTTGATGCGTCTCCGACAACTCTTCCTTCGGATCCTCCACCTTCTGTGCTCCACCTCCGGATCCTTCGCCTCAAGATGCTCTGCCTACGGCTGCTTCACCTCTGCCTACTTGGACTAATGTTTCTTCTAATCCACCTTCTCTAAATCAAATACCCTTAGCATCCTCCGCTCCCTGCTCCCTCTCCACCTATTCTAGCTCTATCTCCCTAGGATTTCAGTTTTCAAGGTTATGATTTTTCCAATTTCCATGCTCTGTTTTCCATTATCTGTTTTCCATCATCTGCTGCATGTGTTTCCCAATTATACCATTCTTGTGTCATTATTACCTTGTGTATACTATTAGCTATCTGTTTACCACTTTTATGCACCTAATAAGTTTTTCATGGTTTCACATGAATGATTTTTCATTATTATACATTCATGACTCACATGTTTTTGTTCTCTATTTCTGTAATTTTTAATACTATTACCCCCAATCCCTGCAACTGATAAACAAATTTCTTCACCCATAACCTTCAATGCATGGTTGTTTTCAAAGACTTAGCTAAAATAATATTGGACAGGCTGTTTTTGATTGTAGAACATATGATGAGGTACGTAGCACTGGTCAAGAGGACTTTGTTTTTTCTGATTGCATGATGCTTGCTACATATATTTATGATGACGATGGGGCCTCATGGTTCTCCAACTCTTTGGATCATGATCAAAGTTGATTTCACTTGACATGATTTATAAAATGCCTCAGTGAAATCAGGTTGGGATCCATGTTTTTTTCATTGTATATATGTTTCCATTCCCTATTGTAATGTTATTCACTTTTAATACTTCCAATACACTATAAATGAGTTTCCAGTTAGTATGTTATGTTCACTATTTGTTCATTGTTGGAATGTTGTGTCCAATGATAGTATGTTGTTCTCACTATTAATATGTTACATTCAATGAAAGTTGATTCCACTATATATGAGTTTCTATTCACTCTCAGAATATTGTATTCACTGTTACTTTGTTCAATGTTAATATGTTTTATTCACATTTAGTTTGTTCAATGTTAACTTGTTGTATCCACTATTAGTTTGTATTTACTGTTAGTTTGTTCATTGTATCCACTATGATTTTGTTTGTGGTTTGGTATTTTCTATGGAATGAAGATTCATTAAGGTTTGATTCCATAACTATAATGTTATATCCCTGTTGATATTCAGATTTATTTATCTCAAGTCATTTTTGTGGTTGATGGAGAATGATGGTGGTACTCAATGATTTCCATCAAACTGCACTGATAAGAGTTGTGATTGAGGTAATTCCTATAACAATCAGAGTCCTGAATGGTAAGGTAAACCATGAACTTATCAGAGCCTATAATATCTATCCATCTGATTATTATGATGTTGTATATGCCACTGGTGGCCGTAGTTGTCTCCATTATTAGGGAGGACCTAGTACTCTTGCCTGCTAAGTTGTAGTAGCTAGGCTGTTGCTGACTGTAGAACATTTGATGATGTATGTGGCACTGGTCAAGAGGAATTTGTTCTTTCTGACTACATGTTGCATGCTACACAGATTTAAGATGACGACGGGGCCTCCAGGTTCTCCAACGCTTTGGACCAGGCATAGAGTTGATTGCAATAGACATGCATTATAAAATGCCTCAGTGAACTCAGGTTGGGAACCTGATTTTTGTCATTGTATATATGTTTCCATTCACTATTGTCATGTTGTGCACTTTTAATATATCTAATACACAATATATGTGAACTCAGGTTAGGAACCCAATTTTGGCCATTGTATATATGTTTTGAGTCACTATTGTCATGTTGTCCACTTTCAATATTTCCAATACACTATATAACTGTTTCTGGTTAGTATGTTATGTTCACTATTTGATCATAGTTGCAAAGTTATGTCCATTATTAGTATTTGTGTTCATTATTAGTATTTGTGTTCACTATTAACAAGTTACATTCACTGCAAATTGATTCCACTATATATGTGTTTTTATACCCCTTCAGAATATTGTATTCATAGTTAGGTTGTTCAATGTTAATATATATTATACACTGTTAGTCTGTTCAGCGTTGATATGTTGTATTCACTGTTATTTTTTATTCACTACTAGTTTTTTCATTGTATTCACTCTAATTTTGTTTGTGGTTTGGTCTTTTTTGTGGAATAACGAGTCGTTAAGGTTTGATTCAAAAACTATAATGTTATATGACTGTTGAGATTCACTGTTATTGATCTCAAATAATATGTGTGGTTAATGTAGAAAGATGGAAGTACTGCATGATTTCCATCAAACTGCACTGATAAGAGCTATGATTGAGGTAAATCCCACACCAATCAGAGCCCCAAATGATGAGGTAAACCCTACACTGGCCAGAGCCCTGAATATTTATCCATACTATTATATGATGTTCTATATGCCACTATTGGTCGTAGGTGTCTCCATTATTAGGGAGGACATAGTACGATTTCCTGCTAAGTTGTAGTAACCAGGTTGTTGCTGACTACAGAACATATGTCAATGTATGTAATGTTGTTCAAGATGAATTTGTTATTTCTGACTACATGGTGTGTGCTACACATATTTAAGATGATGGTGAGGCCTCAAATTTCTCCAATGATTTAGATCAGGCATGCAGTAGATTGTAATGGACATGCATTATAAAATGCCTCAATGAACTCAGGTTGTGAACCCATTTTTTAATTGTATATATGTTTCCATTCAATATTGTCATGTTGTGAACTTTTTAAATCTTTTTCCTGCGATTACGTTGAACTCATCCAAAATATTTTGTGTTTCAATTACACTTGCCAGTATGTTTTTCTAGCATCCATCCCTGCCCAGGGGTGTCAAAACCCCATACTTCCTGTGGTTTTTTCAATTAGCGGTTTCAAGTAGGGTTAACCCCTACTGATTGTGGGTTTTCCTGTTGGTTTAACCCCCAACTGCCTAGGTGTCAACACCCCTACTACCTGCTGTTTTGCAATTACAGGTTGAACCACCCCCCTACTGCTCCTGGGTGTCAAAAACCCCTACTGCTCTTGTGTGGAAATTACCGGTTCCCAGTAGGTTTTTCAGATTTCTCATATTTTATGTTTCAATTATCTATACAATCTGCCAACCCCCTACCGCCTGCGATTACGATGGACTATTCCTGAGTTTTTTTGGTTTCATAATTTAGTTTCCAGTAGGTTATTCCCTCCGACATCTATTTTCCACCTCAAGCATGATGCAATTTACATTTTTAGAAACATATATTAATGAATCTACAATAGTCAAATGATTTTAATTCTATATTACTCAAGGTTCATATTACACTATATGTTTAATCATGTTATGTTTGAAACTATTTTCAAATTCTGTTTTTATAATTTACTGGTATGAGATTAATTACATATTCTAGGTTTGCTGTAGCTAACATCCTGGAAATTAACTTCTTGGGTTTCGAATTCCAGTTTCCTGTCAGTTATTCGCTTCCGCGTCATCTTCAAAGGATAGGTATGACATTAATTACATGTTCATAAGCCTAATTCCTTGCTTCTTTAGTAGGGATATCATTTCAATAATCTATAAATACAGGTTAAAATTATAGTATCTGTTCATTCATTTTGTGTTTGAAACAATTTTCATATTCCTTTTTTATAATTTAGTGGTATGTGATTAATTACATATCCTAAGTTTGTTGTAGCGAATTTCCGGGAAATTAACTTCTTGGATTTTGAATTCCAGTTTCCAGTGGGTATTTGGCTTCCATGAGATCTTCAAAGGACAGGTTTGACATTAATAACATGTTAATAAACCTAACTCATTGCTACAATAGTAGTGATATCATTTTACTTATCTATAAATTCAGGTTCAAATTAGGGTGTCTGATTAGCCAAGTAATTTAAAAAAACATCCGTATATTATGGACATTTTTTGGTGATGCGTTGCAAGTTCATGTAGTTTCTTTTTTATTATGCATGTTGGTATCGAACTGTTCCCCACGCTAACCTGTTGTTGTATACTCTCGAAGTCTCCCAGAAATTTACCACTTGAAATTTGCTTACAGACGTAGGAAATAGGTTAGGTTTTCCTGAAATAAAAAATTCCCTTACTTTGATGCCTTGTTCAACCAACGTCAACGGTCCTACTGCCCAGTAATGGTCAACTAACTCTACCAAACACAACCTTCGCCTTGTAGCATCACTAATTTTCTAGGATTTCTTTAACAACTCAACGTATTGTAAAACCTTGGTATGCAAACATTAGTTGACTCAATGACTATATTACATAGTATCCATTTTAGTTCTATTGTGTTTTTTCAATACAAACAGAATAAACCTATGCACTACCAACTAAGACCTCTTTGAATTTCCCTTCACAGATAATTACACAGTCACTATACTATGTATTTTTGAATTCCAGAAAACTTCTCATATTATGGTGTCTGATTAGCCAAATTATTTTTAAAAATAACATTCATATATTACGGTTATATTTAGGTGTTACGTTGCAAATTAATGTAGTTTCTCTTTTATTATGCATATTGGTATCCAATTATTCCCCAGGGTAACCTGCTGTTAGGTTGGATATAACATTAATCCAATTGCCAAGGAGTAGCACTCTAGGAGAAATGCTGATCACCATGAAGTTTGTTACTTCATATATAATATCTCTCAACAGTAAAAATAATGTTTTATTCCAATTTATATAAAATTTCTCTTTACTATTATTGTGATGATGTATTAAGAAACTTCTACAAGTATTCCAATATTACTTCTTCAGTTCATGTTCGTGATCCCATTCATCTCCTCAAATGGTATCTGCGCCTCCAATTTTCACTTCATCATCGACCCAGTAGTCCTCTTTCTACCACCACTCTCTATATATCTAGTCCCTACCCCTACCCCTATCAAGATCCATTGCTTTATGATTCAGTTTGTGGTTACTATCTTCTACCTTCAAAATGTCTTTCGTTTTCACGTATTCTAGCTTGAATCTATGGTAACCCTGCATTTACCAAGGCTTTACCCTGACGCACCACAAACCCACCTCGGTCTTGCAATTTCAGTTACCTCTAGCTATGGTAACCCCTAAACAAATCATTTTTTGTATGATTTTGTTTCACTATAACAATTGAATGATTTTGGCATTCAATACTTGTAATTTTGTTAATATATTTTATAGTTTTTGATAATGTTTCATCTAATTGTACTGTGTATTCTCCTACTTCGACAAATGATGTTTAATGATATGTTTTTTTATGACACAATATTTTTATTTTAGTAGGTTTTATACTATACTTTAAAAAAAGTGCACTTTATTAGTGTTATATAACTCAATTTTCAACTATTTTATCATTTTGTGAATGTGTTTGATTGTTATATCTGTATCAGGTTTTCTATTTGAATGTTCATTTCATTCATGTATTTCAATTCTCCATGCTGAAAATAATTCTTTATTTCTTATATATTCTCCTTAATGTTTTCAAATGTATTTATCCAAATTGTTATCTGTTATCGTAATGATGTCTCAAAATTTTGTCCAATTGTATTCCAAATTGTTATCTACTATAGGGATGTTCCAATGTTGAAATGATATCCTTAGTGAATAAGGTCTGTAGGTATCCACTCCTTTGTGCTGTTTACTTTTCTTTATGGTGTATTGATAGTGAAATATATATGTATTTTTTACTCCATTTGTTCATTTATGCAGACATGCTAAAAGATAAATTATAAGAGAAATATCCTATAGTTATTCTTATTAAATTGATCAGTTTTTCTTCAGGCTACATTTTGTGTGATTTTACATAACATAAATGGTATGTTTTTGGATGATTCTATGAAGGAAAATTGATTTTCAATGGTTTTTGTAAAGGCATAGTCTGTTATTGACTCATGATTATTCCATACATGACTATACTATTTTTGGTGTTACAGAAGCTCAATGCAATTTTGGCTGGCTCATCCAGAGGTGTGTTTTTCAGAAATGACCATCACACCGGTATTACAGTCTTCTGGTGAACTAGGTATACATCTAATGATACCAGTCCATTTTTCTCTTCATTTCCTATAGTTTCATTTATCTTAATTTATAAATTTTTCAACTATGTTTTTTAGGGATGACACAATTAGATATTGCAAACACTAATTCCATATTTAATTTCCTCACTATATAACATCAAATTTTTATTTTATATCATGAATATATATTCAACTTTTAAAATGATTGGGTATCTACATAATGCTACTGGTGAAAGATTTTGAAGCTCGTGACTTATTGTAAGAAAATTTTGTAATTGGACGACTGAACAACTTCTACTAGATGAAAAATATCTCCATATCTAAACATTATAAGTTCTCCGCTGTTTGTTGAATAAGTTATTGTCATTATGTATTACAATTAATCCTTAGTACATATCTAATATTTATTATTA
Source organism: Viscum album (assembly GCA_963277665.1). NCBI lineage: Eukaryota > Viridiplantae > Streptophyta > Magnoliopsida > Santalales > Viscaceae > Viscum > Viscum album. Next base: position 575,564,467 of record OY728144.1, read on the forward strand.
GAACCACTAAATTAATCCATCTTTCACTTTTTCTTTTACTGTACTCAATATTGTTTTCCTAAATTCAATTAATATTGAAAAGAATTCTCCATCCTCAATAATTAGAAATTTCTTTACACATGCTGGAGGAGAAATATACTAGATGTTTTTGATGCTGGACGATATTCTGTAGAATTATTATGTTATTTCTTCATGTTTGATGTCAATTCATGCTGGGCGTTTTATTATATTTGATGTTTTTCATTTTGAGGGATGATTTTCATGATAAATGTTACTCTTATAGTTACATTTTCTTCCATTCTATTCATGAATATATATTTACAGGATTATTTGACCATTTTGTAATTATTTTTTCAGAACATGTGAATACATCAACAAAATTTGAAAATGAATGCAGGTTTTATATTTTAAAATCTAAGAGTTCACATCCCTTTTTTTCAACATACGAATGCATGTAATATGCTTTCAATTTTGACTACACTGTATTGTTTTTTATGAATTAATAACATATGAAAATAATGGGTTATAAATTTCCCACATTTTTTTAGTGTCGAAGGTGATGGGGATGTGAATTCTTATTTTTCTTTAGGAAAAAAGCGTGAATCATAGCGAACTTCTCTAGAAGTTTCCTTATATCTCGCCATATAAATTTTCGACTCAGCATTTGAAGTACTCATAATATCCAATAATAATATACTATGCCCTATGATTTTTTTTGAAATATCAATAAAAGAATAAACTTATTTGTAGTTAATGATGGTTCATGTATTTGAATAAAAACATAAAAACTTCATTGGGTTATTACAGAACATTTTTCAAGAACATCAATGGAAAATAAGGGCATAAGAAGATTGAAAGGAAGACTCAAATACACTTTTAAGGAAAATATCCACATTGGGAAGGAGAGTTTTCTGATTTCTGTTAATTCTATTTCCATACAGCTTAAATCCATACTAATTATTAATTCTATCTTGACACTTATACATGCATTGATCACACACACAACGAACTGGTTATCATTGACCACAGTCTGAATCCTGCCTTCAGTGCCATTTTTTAGTCTATAAACTTAGAGGATATGGGAAGGCATAACACAAAAAGTCCTGCAAAAGTTGTTATTCATAGATTTCATAACTATTTATTCTAATTTTCATATATTTTAATTCTATTTTTTTCAATTTTTATGTACAGATATTGTTGAATGTGATAGAAGGTCTTGAATTTGAAGATTCAGTACAAAGGTACAACACGATTATCGTTTTTTTATTCTAATATTTTATCTATCTCTATATTTATTCTACTTTTATTGAAATATTATTTACCAATAATTTATGCATTAAATATATTCAATATTATCAATATTACAAAAAGGTTTTGATCCTGCATAAAAGGGGACAATGAGGTGTAACACTAGATTATGTATAAATAAACCATTATGGAAGGTACAATGTGACTATCATTTAAAAAATTACAGCTTTTGTTAAATTGTTTGGATGTATCAAATAATGTGCCACTGGCATGTGACAATGATCTGTTTTATTAATAGGACGTATTAAATTGATGACATTTATATTACATGTTTTCTACCTCGTTATTTTGTAGTACCTATTTTTTCAATGATGTACACAAACACCATGTGTTATACCTCTTTTCATTATTGTTTCCTGTTTTTATACTTTACAAACAATCCATCTTCATATACTGCTGAAAAACTCCATATTAGATAGATTTACAATATCATGTTTGATTTTTTTAGTGTTTGTTACTATCCAGTATATTGTGCATTTGTAGAACAATAATTATTATTACTACAACATTGTTCTGTTTAATTGGTTCATTTGATTATCATATTTAAATATTCATTACTAATTAATCTATATAATTTTATTTTCATCTACAGAATGAATTTTCTGGACAATGAAGCTGAAGACATATTACGACCCTTTGGTCCTTGCACGCTTCACAGAAATCTCTTATCTCAAAAACTTTTACAAACATGCAGTTCATAGACTACAGTGAAATTAAAGATTGGGTTCTGACATTTTTTATTCAAATTATTCCTCTTCTCATAATGTAATAGAAGCATGATTTGAATCCATTTGGAAATTATTTGCAAACTTCCTCCAAAAATAGAAAATATTTTTCCTACATCCCTTCTTTTTTCAAATAATATTTTGATGTCTCTAGATTTTATCCCCTTCTATTCCATTTATATGTACCAATACTATCTGATTACAAATTAATAAACATAACAATTACAGGGTAACTTGTACAAATAACAGTATTTTTTTAAAGAAAAACCATTAATTCAATATTTTGTGCTTACACATGGGTGAGTTCTAGTTTTTCATAAAATAGAGAAAAAGAAGATGAAGAATAGTATTTGCAACTATTTAAGTATAAGAGGAAAAAGAAGAGTTCCCACTTGGTTTATGTGTGCGATCATCAAACCTGTGTTGTTTTTTGAGAAATATGGAATTCAAAAACTTTATTGTTTTTGAGGAATTATGGGAGCACTGTACAATTTTTGTGAGAATATATAATAAGGGAAAAAATATAATTACTACCTCATTAATGATCAAGAAAATTTTAATACATTTTAGTAAACATAACAGGAGATGACATTATTGTATTCTTATATTAAAATTAAAGGATATACCCTCATCATTGTATCCACCATGGTTATTATAGTGGAATATATAGTCTTAGGTGATTCTATATCATGCCAAGGATTACCCAGTCATTTTAGGTGGTGATCCTTTCAAATCATGTTTTATTTGTTTCTTTTCATTCCTTAGTGTGTGATAGTTTAACAACGAGATCATTAAATCTTAAAATTTATGGAGGTTGATTTCATAACAAATTATAAATTATAAAATATAATTTTTTTCACTAATATATCCATCTCAGTGAAGAAACACCATGCCTAGGGCCATCACAAGTGGTATTAGAGCTATCCATGGTTCCTCATAAGTCTACGAAATTTGATGTTTTATACTATGAAGGTTATTTAACATAGTTGTTTTTGAGTTTTTATATCATATTTGAATCAAGGAAGTGTTTCTTTATTATAGAATATCTAGTCTATGAATTTCTATTGTGATGATTGAAAACATCATATCAGTGAACAACAAGGTACTCAATACTTTTTTTGGGGAAGAATTATAATATTTATGTATATTAGTTTCTTCAATATATTAAATAAATTTGTTTAGATGATTTGTTTATTACTAAAAATATATTTTTCTCTCATGATAAAAGTACTATGATGATGGAGATAGATAAAGAGAATTTATATAATAATGGTCTTGCTAAAATTTCCATATTGCAATGTCTTTCAGATAAGGAGTTCCTCAAGGTTAAAGGGATCAAGAAAGTAAAATAAATTTGGGATAAATTGGAAAATATCTATGAAGGTAATTAATATGTTATGAAATATAAGATATAAATTTGGTTATTTAGATATTAAGACTTCAATATGAAATATGATGAAATAATACATGAATTCATAACTATAATTAATGAATTGGTGAGAACCATCACATGTTTTGGTGAAAACTTTTAGGGTGTTATGATTGCTAAGAAAATACTACTTATCATGCTGAAAAGGTTTCATTGCTCAAATAATAGTATCTAGTTACACTTCCATTCTACGATCTATATAGAATTATGATTTATTTTGAAATATAGAAGGGAAATGTATTCAAAAAGAAGAGATAGGTTGATAAGTAAAATTCCTTTAAATAATTTAATTAGAAAAATAGTTAAAAGGATGTAGTTATAGAAGAATATGATTACGATGAATAATTTAATATTTAAGTGAAATAAAATTAACTAATTCCATTCATTTTAGGATGTGTGATAAGAGGAAAAATAATGTTTCAAGGAAATCTACCACTAAAGTGTTTCAAGTGCGGATCTATTGAGATTTTTTTAGATAATTGTCGTAATTTGAAAGGTGGAGAAGACTGTGATGATGGGGATGAGAGGGAAAGGAGTTCCTCAAACATAAAAGATACAAAATTTTATAGTCAATGTTTTATAAATTGTGAAATGCAAGAATTATTCTAAACCCAAAAGGGAAATTTATTAATTATATTTGAGGATAATTATACTCGTTAGCATAAAGAAAATTACCATACTTATGGTGAATTTTATGAAAAAGTAATTATCTAAAAAATGAATGAATAAGTTTATGCTAATGATGAAAGAAGTGATTCTAGAGGTTGGTAATAAATATAAATTGAGTTCATGATAAAGTGATAAATTAAGGAATGTCTTTCAAAGATCTCAAAATTGGATAAGTAGAATAAAAATTTAACGTAATTCAATTAATCTTCAAATATTAATGACTCAATTCATGTTGAAAATCAGTCAAAGAGAATGAAATATATTTATAAATTGAATAAGTTTCTCACTAAAGAGAAGAATTTGATATTTGATATAGAAGATAGGTTTTTAGAGAAGTATAAGAATCGTTAACCTATTTACCAAAAATTAATAGAGTCTTAAAAGAATTAAAAAATTTCAAATTTAAATTATAAAAGTTTGTTGAAGTAGTTGGATTAAATCGAATAATATTAGTTTATAAATTCATAAAGTTTCAAAGAATGGTTATATTCAAGCAGAAAAAAACATTTCTCATTAAAATATTGAAATATTTCTTGTATGTTTTGGAGAAAATATTGATTTAAATTTGAAGTATTGAATGTCTAATTTATAGAAACAAACATGATTCTCAAAAATATGAAAATTTTTGGAACATTAGTTTGAAAATAAAATATTCTACAAATAGAGACATGAACAAATATAAATAGAAATTATTAAGTGAATTGGAAATTACTGGGAGTATATCATTTTTTTTGAAAAAATGATCCAAATTTGATGGTCAAAAGATCAAAGAATAGTAGGTTTCAACATTTGTTCAATGAACTATATTTAAGGGAAATTATGCATTTTATGGATAATGTTATCATTTGGTAGGTTTTTGGAACTCGAAAGGAGTTATTGGTTTAATTACAAAAATTTCTATAATACTAGAATATTTGGGAGACAAATTTTGAGGGTAATTCAACACACTCAAAGAATAAAAGTTCTAAAACAACTTGGAAATTTTGGAATAAAGGTTGATAACAATTTCCAACTATTGGAGGATATTTTTGGAATATATGATCAATCATGATACGTTACTAAAAAATGTATCTACATTATACCTTCCTAACTAATTATGAATTGTAAGACTCTAAATACTTCGAACAATAAATAAAAATGAGAAGATAATTCACTAGGTTTTGAATTTTTATACAAAGAATGAAACAATGAACATCCATAGATCTTGGATAGTGGTTGATCCTATCATATAGTAGGATATATAAATACCTATAAGGATGTTGATATTTTATAGAATTTATTGGTGACCTTTGGAAATTTTGGGACACTAAAAATTATAGGATTTGGTTCAATAAAAACTAGAGAAGACAATATGGAATTGAATAACACCTTTTTTGTTGTTGGATAAAAACATTACTTACTAAGTATTTATCATATATGTGATGAATAAAATGTATAGGTATTTAAGAAGAATGAATTTTCTATGAAGAAGATTAATGTTGGAAGTTTTTTGAGGAGAGGATGATGAACATAAAGTAACTTGTTTTAGGTCTGTAAAATAGTAAAGAAAAAGCTTCCTCTCAAGAAGAAAAAGGAAGATATTGAGTCATTGGAGATTATTGACTTCAAAGATAGTGTAAAAACTTGTCTTCTCAAAAACAGGGTTGAAATAGTGATATCAAGAATAATATATCAAAAAATATTGAAAATGAAGGTGATTATTTTTTAGGAAAATGATTTCATTATCCTAAAAAAGAAGTTCAATTAAAAATCAGAAAGTAGAAAGAATATTTTCATCTAAAATCTATAAAGTGAATATGAAAAAGATTTATCCTAATCTAAAATGGGATTTAAAGAATAATGCTGGTAATAAAATTGTTTTTAATTCCAATAAAGTGTTGAATAAAAATCAACATAGGTTTAATAAGAAACCACATTCTTAACTCACCAAAGTCTAAGGAATGACTATAATAATCCTCATTTTAACTTTGTATTTAGATATCATTTATCAAATATAGAAAAGACAACATAAATCCCTAGATGTATTTATAAATAAGGATAAAAAAATATAAGTAGAGAATCCAAATATATGTGTATAACCTAGTTGGTGAGAGTTTCATTATTTAGTGGATTATATATTTAGGGATTTTTTAATGGGGTTACCTATGAAGTTAGTATGTGAACTATTCTAACATTTTTAGAGTTTATACATGTTGGAACATGTTATTCATAGGTTTAATGAAAAAATTTAGAAGTGGAAGAAGATTTTTTAGAAGTTGATATCAGTTAATATCAATATTTTTGAAAAAGTGGATGTAGGTCACTTTAATAAAAAACATGATATTATAGGTCAAAATTATTTTTTACTACATTAAGAAATCTCATATAGGCTTAGAATTATTTATTTATTCTCCATTTATATGTATGTTGATTTTTAAGAGTGATCTATGTTCAATGGTTTCCAATAAAATCTAATGGGGGAGATTATTGAGATCATGTGTTTTTAAAGGATGATATTATGATCTGGTGTTATTGTAACCTTGGGAAGATTATTGGGGACCTATTGGGGGTTTACTAAGATATTAATTTGAATAATAATTACCTATCATAATAGTGTTTTTCTAGGAAATAAGAATTGGATAAGACATGCAGTAGATATTTTATTGTGTTTAATTTTTTTGTTAGTACATAAATCATGTTCAAAATCACATATAATAAAGTTCATAATGTGAGATTAAGGTTATTAAAAAGTTTGGTGGCATTTTAAGAACGTTTGGAGTTGTTTTGAATATATTTTGTGTTGATAAGTTTTGGATATTAAAATTAGTAAAGTTTAGTAATTAAGGGTCACTCTATACTAAGTGGACCTAGTTAGAAATTATGGCTATGTCCTCAATATATATGATTAATACATGTGGGTTACTCTATGTATAAAAATAAAAAAATATAAAATTTCCAATTATGTAAAATTAATACACAATGATTAATTTTAGTAGATAGACTAAAAATAGAAAATACCTTGAATGTAATGATTGAAATGTAATGATTATTAATTTTCTAAAGAACTAAAGTATGGGTTAGGTAATAAGGTTTGAATTATGAAGATGATATTCATGATGTGATGAAATCCACGGAATAAAAGATTCTTATAGTTTCATCTATGATTTGAGAGATAATCACATCATTTTTATAAGGCCACACTTTTGTAATAATGAAGTGTGGCCCATGGGATAAATTAAAATCATGATTTAAAGTCATAAAAATTAATATTTTCACTATTTTGAAGTAGAAATATGAATTATTTCATGAAACATATTTTCACTTCGCAAATAGAGAAATAGTTTAGAATTAGTTTGAGAGAATTTTATTATCATGCCATGATATATGAAGTCACACTATAGTTTATTCTGGATTTTAGTATTAGAGTGGATTCAATGATTTATATAAGGTTATGTTTCATGAGATGATTCAAATCAAATTAATGAATATTTTAATCAGATATAAGGATGGATAGAAGACTTGGGAATAATTTATGAGTCTAAATTTGAATATGAAATCCAAATTTAAAATGAAATAAGAGTCTTTACTATATAATATATATTTTAAAATAGATCTTATATGATTAATTAGAGAGATAGAGTAAGTGTAAAGGGAGAGTGAAGAGAATTGTGAGTATAAAGAGAGAAAATTAATAATAAGAAGAGTACATCCATCTATGTTAGTAAAAGAAGAAGAATAATTGGAGGAGTACACACTTTGTTTGTGTGTGTGATAATGAAACCTATGTTTTATGTTGATAATGAAGGATTATATACTTGTTTTACATTATGAAGAAGTGCAAGAGCACTGCATAAGTTTAATGAGACAATATAATTAGAGGAAAAGGATAATCACTTTGAAATTGAATATAAACAAAATAGTGTAACTTTTCAAGATACATATTAATATACAAAATTGATGTGTTATTGTATTATTAGTTAAGGATATTCCCTAATCATTATATCCACTATGGTTATTCAAGTGGACTATATAGTCTATGGTTATTTTAGACCATTCCAAGGATTAACTACTCATTTTAAGTTGTGAACCTTGTACACCAATCATTATTTATTTTCTTTATTTATTTGGTGTGAAAGAGTTTATAAGTGAGATCATTAACTATAATAAGGGAACCAAGTTTAGTTTTTAGGAAATCATAAAAGGGGAAAAAGAATATTGTTAACTGATTCAAACCCCCTCTTAGTAAACCAACATGGTACATGAGGACATCACAAGAGGCACAAGTCCATGCCATATACATGCTATTGATCAAGATTCTTATGGTTGAAATGAGTGTTCATCTACCATTTGAGGTATGATTTTATTTTTATCCATCCTAATATATATAATATTTGATATGGGTTCATAACACCTGTTTATACCTATATGTTTGTTTGGTGACCTGGGATTAATTTTTGTGTGTTTGTGTGGGATGATGTCTATAGATACACTATCAGATGTGTAGTCCAAGGGTATTCATATGTGTCCATTATGTGGAATCATTGGTAGTATGTATGAGATTCTTTAAGATTTATTCATGTTAGAGATTCATATTCTTGATGGAAATCTCAAAATGGATTGGTTGAGTAGTTACCATACCCTTGTCGATTGGTATTGTTGGTTGTTTTCCTTCGTATCAGTTGAGGGTTTTCTCTAAACATATGTTGGAGGGAAGTATTTATATGAAGAGTATATGATACCTTATCTTTGATGGATTAGAGTGGTTTTATCCCTATTTGTGAGTGTTTATTTAGTAAATAATGATATATGGAAACCCATATTTCTTCCAGTAGTTGATTAGGTCTATGAAGTCTTCCCTGATTATGTTGCGGGGTTTACACCCAAGTGAGTGGTTGAGTTTATGATATATCCCATGAAAGGTATAGAGCCTATATCTATTCCTATATACAATATGGATATTATAGAGCCATGAGAGATAGTTGTTTATTTAGAGGATCTTGAGGCTATGTGATTCATTCACCCTTGCACTTCCCCTTGGTGGTCTTGTTTTGTTCGCTAATATGGTTGATGGTTCATTGAATTTATTTGTAGATTACTAAAGGTTAAACCGAGTGATGTTCAAGGACTAGTAACATCGACATGATATCTTTGATCTATTTTACTAGATAATGTGATACAAGTGTTTATCCATGATCTACTTGAGATTGGGTTAACATTAGCTATATATGAGGCCTTATGATATTCTTTGTATAGATTTTAGTAGAAGGTATGGCCTGTATGAATATATTATGAGTCTGTTCGGATTTATGAACATATTAGAAGTATTTATATCCCTAGTTAATTGGGTATTCCATCTATATCTAAATTATTTTTTGTCCATCTTTGTCAATTATGTTTTAGTGTACTTCTACTCATAGTAGGATCTTTCTTGTTATTCGAAGATTATTTTTGGCACATTGATAGAGAAATGAATTTTTGAAAAATTATTAAAGTGTCAGTTTTGGATTAGTGATAATTAATTATTTTTTAATTTAATATCCCAGTTAAGAATATCAATATAAGTTGAGATGATTGAGGCTGTGATTTCTTTATAGTGACCTAAGAATTATTTTGAGATTCATAGTTTCCTCACATTAGAAGGAACTACAGGTGGTTTATATAGACGTTATCCTAATAAACATCACCAATTATCCTTTAATATTAAGAGGATTAAGTTAATGTTGTCTCATTATTTTGATTAATATTTTCAAGATTTTAAGGGATGGTTTACATCTATGATGGTTTTGACCTTACCTGGTCCGAGAAAAGGGTGTACAATATATTGCGATGCATGAGCCATATGTCATGGATTAGTGTTGATACTAGATGAGCATAAAGATTCCTATGGTTCTAGGAATATGATTTCATATTAGTGTAATTAACCAACTCAGGATTTGAATATGGTAGTGGTGCTGTGTATATTGAGGATTTTATTTCACTATTTTTTGGGTGAGATGTTTTTAGTGTATACCAACAACAAGATCCTTTGATATGTATTCTCAAAGCATGACTAAAACCTTCATCATAGGAGGTGGTACAAATACCTAAAGTATTTTTACATTTAAAAGTTCCATACTACTAGAACGGGGAATGATTTATTTTATTCTCTAAGTATAAAAACTAAATTATAGGTGGTGTAGGTGGCGAGTAGTGGGTGAAAGTTAATGATCCTTTTCACTAAGGTGCATCTATATGTTTTAGAGTACCAGGAAATTGAGGCCCTTATTTATATAACTATTTTATCTTCACAAGTTGAGTGAGTTAAGGAGAGTTAGTAGAATATTCAAACATTATTGTGACGAGGGAAACAATTTATGATTTGGAACCACCACTAATTTTCCCCTGGAATCTGATGATATTATTTATGCCTAAGCATAAGTTATGGTTCCCTTGAGTAAGAAAGTGGAGATGATGTGGGGATCACATTCATTAAGATGGTTTGTTCACAAGAGTCTTACTAAGTTGTACCATTAAATTCATAGGTAGTGTTGGTTTCCCAGGATGAAAAAGGATATCATGGGTTTTATCTTATGGTGTATGACTTGTGAGAGGTTTTCAAGAAAGAACTTCTGACCTGCATGTATTCTTCTGTCACTACCCTTTCCTGAGTAGAAGTGGGAGCAGGTAACAATGTATTTTATGATGGGAGTTCAAGGTCACATTAGGGAAGTGAGGAAATATGGTTTCTCATCAATTTATTGAACAAGATCATGCATTTAATACCAATTTGAATAACCAATTTTATTGTTGAGATGTGTAATATTTATGATCATGATATATTGCATCTTGACTGTGTTCCTTGGAGCATAATTTTTGATTGGGATTCCAATTTTACATCATAATTTTTGTAGGGTTTCAAGAAGTAAATTTACCCAAAAGTGCACTTTGACACTTCTTACCATTCATAGATAGATGGGGGGGATCTAAGCATACCATTCAGATATTGGAGAAAATGATTCAAGTATATGTTCATTATTTTAGTAGTTAATGGGAGGGTTATATTTCTTTGTTTGAGTTCAAGAAAAATAATTGTTGGTTCCATTGGAGGTCTTATATGGTGGGATATTCTGATCTTTTTTGTGCTAGTCTGTGGTAGAGGTTTTATATATTATTATCTAGGTCGAGTTTTGAGTAAGGGAGTTCAAATCATACCTAGTTGAACCAAAAGTGGTTGGATAATTCACAGAGTTTTCATCGATCTTACATTGACTCTCATCACTTTCCTCTTGAGTTTGATATGGGTGACCTGGTTTTTGTCAGGGTGTCACCCATATTAGGACATCATCATATTTATAGGTAGGGAAAACTAGTTCCTAGGTTTATGAGAACATTTAATTTTTTTGAGAGGATTAACACCATGTGTTACTGATTGGTTATTCCTCAATGATTCTATATTATGTATAATGTATTTCATGTGTCTAAGGTAAGGATATAACACCATGACCAATATCATGTGATTAATAATGATGATTTTGAGTTAGATACCAATGTTTCATTCGATGAAGGACTAATTTATATCTTGTATTAGAGTGATAATTTTATTCATGTGAAGATAATACCATCGATACAAATTCTATGGTATCACAAATGTGTCCCGAAAGATACATGGGATTATAAGGATGACATACAAGCATAGAGACCAAAGATATTTATTGGTGATGCTCGGTTATGTATCTCTAGGATGAGTTACCCTATTATATGGATTTTGTAACAAATTATATGATTATAAAGTATGAATTTGATTTGAATTTGTTTAAACCATGTTTATTTTGACCTATTTTTGGCTATAAAAGGTTCTAGGGAAGGCCCATGTTCATTTTTCGATAGAGGGATTGATGGTGGAAAATTTCCAAGGGGAATATTTCCCACCAAAAGACTAGTGGGTTCCACTGAACTTTTGATGGTTCTGAGTGGTGGGATATACTAGAAATCACACTAGTGGAATTATAATAGGTGTCCACTAGAGTTATGATGGACCTGAGAAATGGGTAGTGTTACTATCCACCGCACCAATGTTTCGCTGGGAACCTATAATGATCATAATTTTGTTAGGGTAAACTTATCCTTTGAATGAATCTAACCCATATTAATGCATTTTTAGGAATTTATCACTCCATATGAACTCTAACTTGAACTCTCTCAATTTTATGATGAAAATATATCATTGTAGTTTGTTTCAAGTTTTATTTAAGTTCCATTAGTTATGATCGAAAGCTTGAGGTATGTATAATCATCCTATTCCACTAAATAAAAATTTCTCTAACTATTTATATGTTATTTTTTTATTAAACCTAATATTTGTGGTGTTATTTGGGTATTGTGATTCATATTGTGGTAACTGGTCCCAAATATTTCTCAATGGTTTATTCTAGATTCCTTTCTTTTGAAATGTGTAGCTTTCCCCATCCATGCATGATTGATCATAATTTAAAATAAAAGTTTTTTTTTATAAATTGAGGATAAATTATGAATATTGGGACTATGAGTGGATTCCCCATGATTATTTCTATATATTATGGAATTGTTTATCCGTGGGATTGAATTATAGTGTAGGGGTTTTTATACTTAGATCCCTATGAGATATCCTTTGAGTGATATTATGATGTGATAGACTTAAATAAGCAACCATATCCTCATCATACATATGATTAGTATGTAATTTAGGGAATTCCAACTCAAGTCTTAACACATATGAAATTAATGACCTTATCTTATCCTTTTCATGGGTAGTTATGGAATAGTATGGGGTGCATGTTCCTCCCCCACTAATTTTTTGTGACCGTTCCAGTTATGACTTGAATTCGGTATTTAATATTGATTTTGATTGTGGAAAATAACTTAGTTTATGTTTAAATGTGAGATATATTATACTCCAATATTAATATAAATTTCTAATATCATGTTGTTTGAGTTGTTTGTTATTCTTTTTAATGTTTTGTCTATGTATGTGGGGATACATGACCTCATTATTATTATTTATGGGTATGGTTAGAATGCAATTACCACATGAAATACATTGTTTTTAGTGAGGTATACAATGTATATTGTGTTACATGGTTGTATATGGGATTATAGGACCATAATAATGGAATGTAATGCTCAAGTGACTTTATGATGTCAGAAATGGGATACTATACCTAGTTAGTTGATCAATCCTTGTAAGTGGGACATACTTCCCATGGTTTGATTCTTAAAAGGAAGGGTATGTGATACCCATATGAGAATATCCATGCATGGAATGTAATTCCCCTTAAATTATGATAAGACTAAGGACTAGGGATAATTTACCTCTTGTAAATATGCTTATGGACAGGGATGATTGGACCTCTTAACGATAGTGTTGGGATGAGATGGAAACTATTATATTATTATTATTTAAGGATGTCATTCCACACTTTATTCACATGTTCGGACATGATTATTACTAACACATTATTTCTTGAGGATGTTATAATCCCTTATGGATCATTATTACCAAGATTATTGAGCACTATTTAAACTTGGTTTACAGGACATACTACCAATTTAATGACTTATATGATTTTATTGGAGGTGATTACCATTGTTGTGACTTGACTATCAAGATATAATTTCCATGAGCCACTGTGAAACTATGATGAGACATTATAACCATGCTCATGACTTGAGATATGATGCTTAGATAGTACTCAAGTGATATATTTAGAGATACCCTGATGTGGTCTGAAGTAGGTAAAGTTTCACCCATGTGGGTAATTATTATCCATGATTGTGAATTATTTCTTATTACTCCCATTGAAGTTATTTACTTGTTATAATGTCCCACCATATAAGCATCTATATATACTATAATATTTAGGTAAACCTTTGGTGGTGGACTATTGAGTTGTACTCACATCCTATTAAAGTGCCTCAATACCATAGAAAATCTCATGGTCATAGGTATAGATAAGGTCATGGGAATGTACTTGATGTGGGATCTAGTGAATCATGTTTAGTGTTAGGATATGGGATTGAGTAAGGAATCAAGAACAAATATTTCAGAAGTATCCTTCATTTGTTTCTTTGGGTATTTATATATATGTAAGGACCACGAGTGAGCCTACTTTTATCATGAAACTTCCCAACATTATAGTTTATATCATTTTGTTATAGAACGTGTTATATACTTTATTTGGGATTTTTTTAATTGTAATACCAAATTAATCTATTAATTTATTATGATACTTGATATTAAATCCACATATATTTATGTACATCTATATCAGATGGTATGGTATCTACACTTGATACATAGACCCTCATAGCCAGTTGGTACCCTATGGTGTATGGGGATTCACTCCTAATGTATGTATAGATGTTGGTTATTTCATGATGATGGTGAACAAGGATGAGGGATGTTACAGTTCATTGAAATATTTTTATCTCTATTAGTGATATTTTGAGGACATGTAGTTCAAAATGCTAGTATTTGGTAAGTGGAGGATCACCCAACCTCTATGGAATTCTATAAAAATATAATAAATCATATGAATTATATATCGAGGTGCTACTAGGTTCTTGTCCTTGAATTATCCTTTTGTGGTGAGAATAGTTTTCTTAAGATGATAATCCTTACGTAAAACCATTTTTGTAACAAGATGGATTACCATATACTCTACATCATGAATACCTTATACTTATCAATTCTAATCAATGTAAATTTTCTTAGATGGTTATACTATTCGATTCATAAGTTAAAATGGCTGATATGAACACATATTAATTTAATATATATTACAAAACATTGTAAATCCAATCATTTATTATTAATACATGTATTATTTTATTGTCCATTATTAATAATTATGATATGTATTGAGTAAATTTTTTTATTTGATGATGGAATGTTTTAGATAATTAATATAATAGGTGGGGTCTATAATTATATAACACCTTAGTATACTGATAGATATCAAGAGGTAACAAAGATAGGATAATTGGAGTATCCTTACCCTTTATATATGATTTCTCAACACAAGGTATCAATGTTATTTTCATGATGTATGGTGTAATGAATTATGGTCATTATGATGTATATTTATAATGTCACCCATGATCAAATATTCATTATTCTATTACCATATAATCTTCAACATTCAATTATATTGATTATTTAATCTCTTAATATTATATATTCCACAATCACGATGCATGTAAATTATTTGATACAGTATACCTAATTGAGTGTTTGGTCATCCTATTTATAAGATTTAGAGTTCCTTAAATTTAGGGTTTCCTAATCCATCTTTTTGATATTCATCTTTTTGATCTCATAGGATTGGTCATTGTATGTTTTTCCATGAATCTTGTTATACTATTGGATATTACCCTTTCCTAAACTTATTGGTTCATGGTTGTATCCACTACACATATCATCTACT
Source organism: Viscum album (assembly GCA_963277665.1). NCBI lineage: Eukaryota > Viridiplantae > Streptophyta > Magnoliopsida > Santalales > Viscaceae > Viscum > Viscum album. Next base: position 575,580,018 of record OY728144.1, read on the forward strand.
TTATCAGGAATACTTGTTATTTTTTGAATCTATAATCTTTGGTTTCATCTGGATCCTGACTAGATTTTATGTTCAATCCCAATGCAGATGTTCTTGTCTCTAGTTATTGCAGACCTGACCTTAGGGGTTCACATTTTTTGAGGCATGATAGGAGAGATGATACTATGTTTCATTTCATCATCATTTGATTCATATTTCTAATGTTTTTATATGTTATATTACCTTATGTTGTTGGGTATGTTTTAGACATATTTATTTATTGGTACCATTATTCCTCCATCAGAAGTCTCTAAGTTATATATCATGGTTTCTTACCCACTAGTTTCCTCATGAAGTTATTTAGTATATCCTTTCGATCTAATATTTGGGTTGGTGTGAGGTTGGGTTCTCCAAAGTGGTCAATCTAGTAAATGTTGATTTCTACTCTTGGAGATATCCTTATGATGGGTTAACAATGTGTGGTGAGTTTGGTTGTAGTGTTCAAACTATAATGATCAATGATTTTATTCATGTGGTTTATATCTTTCTTAATAACTCATTTGACATTCCCTTTAGTTTTTTTTGTTTATTTGATGTTTAATTTTTTTTTCTGTTCAGTTCTCATAAATGGTGGCTACTCATTGGGTCCAACGAAGGTGTTGATTTCTTATTTTATTGGTTTGTCTCAATTTGTTTGTTTCAAATGAAATGAGAATTATTAATTTACTTATGTGTTAGGGTGTACAAATTAAGGTGTATCATAGATTGAGGAATTAATGTGTACTTCATTTTGAAATTTAAATTTTAAGGGGTGGAATTATGAAGCAAAGTGATTTGATTTTAATATATTTGAATTTTTTTTTGGTTTCACCATTGTAGTATTTTTTATTTTGGTCAAATTCCCCACTGAACCAAAAAGTGGGTTAAAAAAAGGTTCGGATGGATGAGTAGAGAATTTTATTATATTTCTTCATTATTGAATCATATTCATCCACCACATTTGACAAGAACCATTGGTTTTTATGTTCACCTATGGATCATTTATTAAGTAGAGTAACACCTTTCCTTTCCTGTATCATAAATAACAAAATCTATGACAAAAAAATTTCATGTACGTTGGGAGATTAGTATAAATCTATTTGGCTTCCATAAAAAAATCCAATGATTTTTCATTCATAAAACAATTGAAGAATTATATTTTTAAAATAAATAAAGAAAAAACATACTCATTTATAAAAGATTATTTAGAAACAAAATAAACACTTCCTTTAAATATATTTTCATTAAAAATAAATTTTTACATTAATATCTCATATCAAGATTTTAAAATCTATAAACACATCCAAACCCATCCCAAATAAAAATTGATACATCATGGAAAAAACCACTAGGTCCTAAAGAGGGGTTAATTTATGAATTTATTAATCTGTAACTACCCTTATAGATTATGATATGACTGTACAACACCACAAATTGCATACACTAAGACTAATTTTGGGCTCTATACTAGATATAATATGATCATAACTAGGAATACTAATTAGGGAATTATTATAACTAGTATAAAAAATATAAATAGAATTATTAATTAGATACTGAAGGATTCCATTGATGTTTTAGATTCAAAGAAATTAATAAAAACATTTATAAAAGATATCATGGGAATCAATCATACACACTCACATAGAAACAAACCCTTATAATTAAATAATAAACCATTACATTCCCTCAAAAATTTATAATAAATCGTATAATATTTTAAGGCATAACAAAATGGTATAATAAAATTATAATTGCATTTAATTTAAAAATTTAACACCACCAAAACCCATTAACAATAGAAATTTAGTATAAATCTCAATAATGTTTCTTAGAATACATTAATTTTTAAAATATAAGGTAAATGATCACATAAAGAAATCTTAAATAATCAAAAGGGGATTTTGGTACAAGAAAAACTCATTTAAAACCCCCAATCATGGGTATATCCATCAAATAAAAGGAAAAAGGGAAAAGACGACCCACCTTAGAAAAACAAAAATGATGCAATTTCAATATATTGAAGTATATCAGGGCTCTAAAGGGGATTAACATTCCTTAATAGATGAATCCCTAAAATTTAGACATGATGTAGTGGGGATATCATCCCAAAATTTAAAATTAGGGTGAAGGGAAACAAAAATAAGAGAATGAAGATGGAGAATAAGTGAAAATAAGTCCTAAAGTTTTGATTTCACTAATGAATTCAATCAAATCTTGAAAAAACAAAGGGTGATGTAAGAATAAAATATGGGGGCCTTCCTGGTCAATGATCAAATCTATTAATTGAAAATGGGAGTAAAAATCACACTAATCACACTTTTAGATTGTGAAAGATCAAAGTTTTGACAAAATACATGAACAACCTGAAATGTTTTCCATTCCATGTATCATCACCAGTCTAAAAATTATTAATATAGAGACACGTCAAAACAAGTTCAAGGAATTTTAAAATGATATATCCCTAAGGAACCCTATCTTATAATAATTTCCCAATCATGGGGAAGTGACCCCATGTAGGAGTAAATAATAAATGATTCATCCTTACTCCTTTTTATTACGAGACTATTAGCTGACTTATTCCCCTCTTTCCAGGTATAGGATATTGAAACATGTTGGATTAGAATATTGTATTAGTCTATGTTTAGATATATTATGGACTAGTGGGTCACAAAGTGACCCAAGAGGGGCTTGTGTAGTAACGTAGAATCTGTTTCAACTTCCTCCAGCCTGATGTTGTGAAGATTATATAAAGAGAGTCTACTTAGAAAGGGATTTTATTATACTTTAAATGTATTACCCACTCTATAGTATGAAATTAAATCCATCATCAATGGACCTCTATTATCATGGATAATACTACCATCTCTTATAGTTCACTATTCATAAGAGCTATTAGTGTTGAGTTTTAGAACTTATCAAGGATCCTTCTAGAACACCCAGTGGCCCTTTCTATTTTTTTATATCTCCTATGAACCAGTAACATATGTAGATAAAGGTAGATGATGGTGGGTAAAACCTCCCTATGTTCCAACTAAACTCCAAGATCTGAGATGGGGGATTATGTTTTGACCTTTAGATAAGGAATTAAAAAGTATTGGCCATTTCTTTTAGCCACATTTCATTCAACCAAACCAGTATTTCCTAGGATATCCTAAGGAATTAATACCCATGAAACTTCTGAGCATAATCCAAATTATATTCATCTAATACCCTTTGAATAATAAACAAGAAATAGTTTACACTTTTTGAAAAAATAACAACATCATTTTTAAAGAAGCTAATTCCCCATTATTTTAACCTCACAATTAGTTAGGACTACATAGTTATTAAAGAACTAGATCAGGAGGTTATATGTATAAGAGACGAACTTACACAAAAGGCTTCATTACTTTTCATATTCCTTTTATAGGGCATACAATGTTTTATAGGATTCTAATGTATTGAATAAGCCTGATCCAGATTCAGTAAACACAAAATGATATGACTCGTCTGATAAATGAAAGACTTCAAAATAAATATATTGGTTATTGTTGAAAACCACCTAAATGTAATAATGGTGATGGATGGATTACTAGAATTACTAATCCATGTATGAAACCATGTATTTCACATGAGAATACTCATATAGAGTTTCATAGTTTCAATGAAATTTCTCTCTGGTAATACATGCCAACCATTTATTCTGGATTTTTTTTCATAATTTCTAAATTTATCACATAATCATCATGAAGAAAATAATGACTAAAATAAATAAATATCAGGGACATTGAGGGTGTCATAATGATTCCCACAATGTCATATTCTACCCCATAAAATTCATTGGTATTTATCATCTGAAATGATATGAGTCCATTACTACATTATTAAGGATTCCCTCTCCCAATCCTAATGAAAATATTTTTTACAAGGATATATGGAGCACATTATGAATATATCTCAACTATAGAGGTAAATCAATTTTATATGAAGCATTTCCATATTTTTAAATAATATTAGATAACCCTATATATCTCAAAATAAAATTACATTTCTTTCCTAGTGTATTCTAACCTTGTATATGTGAAACTTTTATAAATATCTAACCACCTACCATGAACTTAAATGAAAATAACTAGTGATCTATATAATATTTATGGAGGTATTGAGTGTTTACCAATATTTTTTTAAATCAACTATATATTTTTGGTCATTTATTTCAAAATACATAGTCCTAATAATGAGGAATCACTCACTATATTCTATTGTAAAGGAATCTAATAAGGATCTTTAGAAGGAGATTCAAATAGAGCTATCTTGATTGAAGACTAATAACTATTATTATATAATAATTAAATAAATTCAAGATGACTTTCCAATGATCTACCAAAATCAATAACACAAGTACAAACTGTATCTTCAATAATATTAATAACTCACTCTATCTGAACATTTTTTAGGATAAAATATAGTACTAAGTTTTAATTGAGTTCCATAACCTCTTAGAGACTATTAAAAAATTGACAGTTAAATCAAGGGTCTTAATTTGAGACTATAGAAAAAGTTAATCTATCTAATTTTAAAATATCATAAACATAGAATTTTAAAATATTTTCCTCTTGAATTTTTTTAATGGGAAATGATTGATTTGACTAGTTTGGTGATCAATAATCACCCATATAGTAGTCTTTCCATAAGTATATTGAGGTTTTCCAATAAAAATTTCTATTAAGACCCTATATCAATTTTCGATAGTAATGGGAAGAGGTTTCAACCAAAAAGGGGTATTTTAATGCGCCGCCTTCGCTTTACAACAAGTGAGTCAATGTCATACATATTTATAAATCCCTCAGCTCATTCAAAGCCACCAATATTAATTCTTTATATCATGATACATATTGGTATCACATGGATACACAAACCAATTATAATGGTAACCATATTTCGTCACTTCCTACCTAAAATAAAGAGAAACTACGAGCCACTTGCTAAAATAAATAGTTTTATAAAGTTATTTATACTATTTATTAGTGATATATGATAGAGATAATATGTTCATTATTTTTTATATAATTTAATGATTTATTTCCCATGAATTTCATAATTTAAGGGTAGTTATCACACATTTAGCTTCTAGGTGAATTTTTAGACATTATTGTAAGAATGGACTACAATGCGTTTTTGGTGATTTTTTTATTTTGGTATTAATTGATTAATTGACCGAACATTAATTTGTGAACTTTTATTTTGGAGCATTAATATCTATAACTATAACTAACAATTTATAGAATATAGTTGAAGAATTTGATAATGTATTTATATAAAGGGTGAGCTAAGGATTTAATTACATGAGCATAAAAACAGAGACACAATCTTATGTATGGAATAGTAGCTGATGAAAAAAAGTTCCTAAATGAGAAATTTAAGAGTAAGATCTATTAGTTTAAAGGTAAAATATACTAGTTTGGATAAATAAAATTACATTTATTTATTGCAGGAGGATTTTTATTCTATACAATAAAGATACATTCTAGGATAATTATTAGTGAGATAAGGGGGAATTGGGAAGAATTGGTAATGGGCTGGGATATGTAAGAGTCGAATCATAATTATGAAGAAAAGTTAAGTGTTATATTCACTTATATAATCATTACATTTAATTATAAAATAATACATAAGAGGTAATTTTGTCCAAGACGAATATGTAAAGGTACTTTCCATTACAAAATATTAATAACTGATATTGCATGTATTGAATTTTGTGACCCTCAACCATTTTATATATATATATATATTATTTAATATGTCTATTTATTCCAAGTGAGAATAAGGAAATGTGATCTCGATGACATTTTCAATGGAAGATCAAAGAGTATTAGAAAATTTATAAGACATAAAAGTTAAAGAAAAACACGGATGTCCACTACCATGTGAAAATTTTTTATTTCCCATGATACCTGGAAGGGGGACAATCCCATGCAGACATAAATGCTTGATGAATACAAGCTTACTATTTCCTATTAATAAACACTATCTTCTCTATTTTGAATCACGTTCTTGGATACTTGGATGATGCTGCTAATCATTTTAGGGTTTAATTCTTTTCTTCTTTATATAATTCATTTTTGAATTTTTGTAAATAAATAATAGTGTTATATCTCCCTCCCTCATATCATTTTCTTTGAGTTTACCCCCACTTTACCTCTTTAATACTCATGGTGGGGAGTATCTAAACCAAGGAATAATCCTAGATGATGTTTTGTTAGTGTCCTAAAATACATAGTCTTTAATTTATATTTTTTTCCAATTCTTATGTAATATTGATATGTGTGTTTTAAGAATTGATATGGAGATTATCCATCTCTCCAAGTTATTATCCACTATTTTGGTCCATTAACTACCAAAATGTTCATTAATTATGTCCTCTTAGGTGGTCCCTCAAACAATTGAGTTTGGATGGTAGAGAGAAGAAACAATATATAATGGTTATGGGTCTCAGAAGGTGACATATTCTTGATTGCGGTGTGTTAATTATTCATAAATATTATAGGAGGTGATATTTGGTTTTCTAAAAAGTCTCCTCGTCATGATAAGTTTCACACTCAAAGTAGAGTTTGGTAGCACATATATGATTGGATGATTTATAAAATGAATTCTAAACTAATATATTGCGAAATGAAGGAAACCATTTATCCAAAAAATGGATTCACTTTCTTTCCCAATAATTCTGTGTGAATTTTGATTTCTATATGTGTGTGATTAAATTTTTTCTTTCATTGATACCATAACATCCATTCCATTTGAAATTATTTTTCAAATATATAAAAAGTAAAAATAAAATAAGTGCTAGGAATAGTGAATCATACCAAATAGAATATTTGAAATATGTGTCTGATCATACACTGTATAAATACTATTTTGTACCACCCTATGATAGGTGTGATGAGATTCTAAACCATTGGTGGGGATCCGGTCAAAAACATTATATTCCATTCAAAATTATTAAATACTTTTCCTTTGTTTTTAATATTCAAAAACTGAAAATAATGATTTTGTCTATGATGTTTTCCAATTTTTATTATTATATATGGAATAAAAAATTACAAGTTCAAGATGAATAAGTTTATTATGGAAGATATTCCCCTTTGAAAAATCTTAGTGAAGACGTGCAGTAGATAAAGAACCAAATTAAATTGATATCTAAACATCTCTTAGTACTGAATGAATAAAAACTAGGGGAAAAATAAAAATTTCCAATTAATGGTGATATTAGGCCACTAATTTTTCAATTTGAAGATCCCATGGAGGTTGATAAAGAGTTATTTACAAATATAATATCGGAACACACTCTAAAACTACTAGAACATATCACTAAATCTGACCTACCTGCTAACATTCATGTGTGAGGTCTACACATTTTGGATTCAATTTATGGAAATAAACAATAAAAGTGATCATACTATCTTTGAATAATAATTATAATCATTTTAATATCTCTATCTTTATGTGTATTAATTCACCCAAAAATTGACTGAACTTGAAAATATATTAGAAGATATTAACTAACTATAAGATCCCATGTCCATATGAGTTGAAAATTTATAAAGGAATTTGAATTTTCCTGCACTATATAGGTAAAACATTTGATAAATACTCATAATGTTATTACAAGAGTTTTAATGACATAAAGTGACATTTTGAGATGAGGAATGAGTCTTGATATATATCTTGGGTTTCTATATGAGCTTCAGATGATCTAGGTTATTTTTTAAGAGTTATAGAGAATTCTATCTAGGGTGCACAATTTGATGTGCACAGTTTAGAAGAAACATTGTGAACCATTGTTTCTTAAGAGGATTTCAGTTCATTTTGTACATATCATGGTTAATTTTAATGGTTTGTACATGGTTTTGGGTAAACAGTGCATGAAGATGGGAAACATGGGAGGTAAAGAAGGGTCTGTGACATAGTGCATGGCCTACACACAATTTCAAAAAACGTTTGTGCCTAGTTACAGAAGTATTCAATTTAGGTGTGTAGGGTTGGTACAAGTTTTGGAAAACCATGCAGCCAAATAGTGTGGGGGTGTTGGCTTGGATAGTGATAACCACACAATTAGCATACAGTTTGAAAAAAACATGTGGCTAAACCATGGAACTTCGTAGAATTTATTTAAGAGGTATATTTAACCAACATTTCCCTGAGTATTTTTGACAAATCCACCCCCTTCATTTTATATTGTGTATATGAAATAGTGGAGTGTTAATCCTCCCTTCATCTCATTCTAAATCCTCACCAAGGAAGAATTATTGGTGGCATTATTAGTGATTAAGGTGAGATTAACTTTTATCCTCCTCCCTTTTCTACCTTTTCAAGGTTTCTTCTAATTTAATATATCTGAGTTTAGGTAATTGATTCTGATTCCATTAGATCATGGTGTAATCAGCCAAAGATTCTGGGGGGGGGGGGTTATCTTGGGTAGATGAGATCCTGATATGACTTCCACATGTTATTTCATGGATTTCCATTAAGGTATTTGTTTATGGTGAATTTCATAACATTTTTCCTAATGTATTAATTTAATTAATTAGGTAAGTGGTATTCCCTCTTAGGTATTTTTCTAGGAATGGTGTATGAAGTATTTTGTAGACCCTTAGTGGAGACTTATTGGAGCAGGATTTTATTGAACTAGTGAGTTTTATAGAATTATTCCACATTGGGTTTTATTTTCTTAATTAATTATATCTATTATAATTAATTAATTATGTTTTCTTTGTGAGATAATGTAGCCTGGAAGGTTTTAGTGAGATTTTTTTGGATTAATAATAGGTTGTATGATTCTTAGACAGGCCTTATCAAGTTCACCATTCTTTGGAAATGTTTGGGAATGCTTTAAAAAGAAGGTATATGGTATAAGATCATTATCTATAGTCTTGATAATTGTTTTATATGTGTATTTGGTTATTCTATTATTCTTCCATTTTGTGTTTTGTGTCTTCAACTAAGAGAAGTAAATTGGGAATTAATTTGATCTGAGTGACCCTTCACAGACCCCATTGGGTCCGTTGGTGATTTTAGATAGTTTCTAAGGCTACTCATGTGGTACGCCAAACCATTGAAAGTGTTGTTATGAAGCTAAAAAATCCGAGATAGGGATTTTTTGAGATTAAATTGGTCATAATTAATAATTAAAATTATGATTTTTTAATGTTATAATTGATAAGTATTTTAATAAGTGTTTATGACATGTTAAGTGGTTGAATTGAAATTATTTATTTGATAATATTTTACGATTTTATATTGGGGGTTTTTAAATGGTTTGGATGGTGTTTATAGACTTTAATATGGTTATGGTTATTAATGAGAAGAAATTATGTTTAAAGTGGATAATGTTTTTAAATGAGGTTTTGAACTTCAGGTGATTTTAAAGGTGGATTTAAAATGATATTTAAATGTTTAATTGAAATGGGTGAGTGGTAACACCATTAGTGAAAACGTTTCGATGGATATTTTAATGGTTTTGAGGGAAAATTAAGGTCTTAGACTTTTTTTGGTTTTTCTAGAGGATGGAAAATGGATTTTAGGATGTGTTAAAGTTTTTTGAAAATGGTGTCTTGTTTTAGTATTTTAAGACACGTGAAGAGGGTTGGGCTTTGTAGAGGAATTTGTTTTTATTTTAAATGCCTGTTAGGACCTTGAAAAATGATGCTAGTTGTGATGTTCCAGACCATTGGAAGGAGATGTTTTTCATGGAGTTTGACATTATTATTTGGTTGTTATTCCTGGTGGTCCACACAGTTGGGTTAGGATGTTGGTCATGATAGTCTATATCATTGTTGGTCAGGGAGGTCCACACCTGTGGTATAATATGTTGGTCATGGCACTCCCATCATCAATTGGTATTATTAGACATGACGTTCAATATCCACAATTGGATTCTTATACTGATGTTTCATAAAATATTGTTTATGTGTTGGAATAAGGTATAGGTAATTGTTGATACTAATGTATGCTTCCTTAAAGATTTAATGAGAAAACAAAAGCCTTGTATTTATTTATAATATATATCACCTTTTTCTATTCTCTTATATGATCAGTTTGGTTCGAAATCGGTAGTTTGGATTGGGTTTTACCTTATAACATAAGATCCACTCCATTAATAGATAAACCATTTCCCTTTTGATATTTATTTTCATTTCTTATACTGGTTATTTATTTCACTATTTACCTACATACATTTTTTCCCTAACCGGTATTTTCTTTATACCCCATTGGTGGTGGCCTACTAAGTTGTAATCTTACCCTGCTTAGGCCAACAATGAACATGGGTACCTGAATAGATTTAACATTTTTATAAAATTCACATGTTTGGTATGATTCCCATTTAAGGTTTGTAATTTTTATGTAGGATAGATTTGATAGTTTGAGGTGACTGGAAGGATTTGGTTTATAAATGAATTGGATCCATTTTACTAGTTTAATTTAATTTTAGTATGTCATGTGACCATCCCAGTGGGTGGTTAATTGTATGTATGGCATGGCCATTCATGCCTTTATTATATTTCATTTATTACAACAAGATCTAGTTTTACTTTATTTATTCTTTCCATATACTCTAATTTGTATGCTATTTGGTTATTTAATAATGATTGTGCACTCTGATATGGGGGTATTGTATCCTCATAGTACCATTATAGAACCATACAATTAGTCTAATACTTCTATAATATGAGGAGGTGCTCTTGAGGTAATTTGGTGAACCAACTTGGGGAACCAATTTAGTGGAACCCAGGCTGAGATATTAAACATTGGTATTCGATGTGTTACTTACCTTTTTTTTACTATATGGTGTTTAGTAGACTGAAGATATAAGAACGTGTTAGAGCTTGGGATGGATATCAGGCTGGCATTTCGTGGTCACCTATTATGGTATGTAGTCCTAGATACCAAGGGTTGGTATTACTATTTTGGATTGTGTTGTTACCATTGTATTTTGATTTTCTCTTTGAGTAATGTACATTTTGTTTGGATTTTATAATTTATGATAGATTTTTGGATCTTGGACCATTGGAAAGAAGCCTATGATTTGGTTTTGACTCTTTCCTGTAGTGGAAAGATGTGTCTCATGCATCATGATAGGAATGTAGGATCCACATGTTATAGGACTAATATTGTGAGATTATATGTATTAAATTTTTGGAAGGATTCATAGATCTATGGTGAGGAACTTGATGATGAGGATATTAGTATGGTCCTCATGAAAAGTTGGTGCAATGACCCTAGTGATTCAGAATTGTATATGTATATGACCATTGGACCCATTTGTGGGAAGTTGTTTTTAGGTTTTTCTTATTTATGGGTCCTCTTGTAAGGGTTGTAATGTGCAAATGATCAGAGAGGACGAGAACACTAATTGGGGGTAGTTGGTTAGTATATGTTTTCTTAATGGTGTGAGACCCTACAAGATGTAATTTTGACATGATAATGTCATGTGATGATGATATGGATTCATGTTTGATTCCCCATTTTTTTTAGCATTATGTGAGATAGCATAGGCCTTGGGTGGTTGGAAAATATGACCTTTCTATGTGACTCCAATTTTGGGAATTAAGACCATGTGGATTTTGTGGATGTCCCATGAGAGGGGTTGGAAAATTTGTAAGTACATTTGGATGTGTGAGTAATGGGTAGATAATTTAGGACTTCTAATAGTGATTAATGATGGGTGAAACTATTATGAGGTTTCAGCACCTTGGATGCCAAATGATATTGATAAAGAGAACTTGAGTGGAAGTGTTTCAACCTTTTGGTTGGTTTATAGAATGAAAGGTTTGTTCAGGTTTCTTTACTAGGTAATGGATGAGTATATAGGTGTTCCTAGAGGTTATGAGCTATATTGGGATTGTGAGACATTCTTGAAGGCATGTGGTTCCATGTTTGTAGGTTTTCTTTGGGTGATGACTGTATATGTGATGTATAGATAGTATGTTTATATTGAAATCTACATTGAGGCGACTAGTTTTCTTGACATGGAAATCACTTAGAATATTGATTTTATAGTAGTGCATGTGGTTTTTTAGAGTATGAATTACTAGGTTCCTATCCTGGAAGTCTTTGGATACGTCTTTGGGAATACTGGAAGTGTGTAAATAGTCTTAGTTGAATTTTTTGATTGATTCTCAATATTTTAGAGATTGAGTAAGTGGTTTTGGTTATGAAAGATTATTTTTTATTTTATAATTCACCAAGGGTGCTCTTCCCAGGGTGAAATAGGTATGTAATAGAGTCATATCAAGTGAATAGGGTTTTTGAGCCAAATTTTCAATGGATGTGACTCATTAGAGTTAGAATCAAGTTTCATGATTAGGTTAAACAAGGATGTGTAACATTTAAGTGTTAATGGGATATTGGATATATGAGAAGGTGGTAACAGACAATTATGTTTAGTTTGTGGAATATACACTATGAGAGTGTACGCCCAAGGTTCTTGGGTAGAGAAGGGAGCCATGAGTAGGGTGAGAAATGGTATAAATGTAATGAGATGCTTGTGGTAAAGGAGGGAAAATGCCTTTGGATGGGTTTTAAATGTCCTTGAATATAGAGTTGAAATTGGAAATGGATGATTGGTGATGGTATTGTTCAAATATATCTTAGAATACTCTTATCCTAGATACAATCATTCTTAATATCGTGACATTTTCTTGGGTAATATGAGTGGGAAATGACTATATGCCTATGTAATGAAAGTTTATCATTGGTTTATAGAGGTCCTCCTTGGATGCAGAACTCGTGTAATGTTTGAAGTGAGGCCATATAGTGGGGTGAACTGTTTTTCATGGTGATTAATTCCTTTTTATAGATCATATGTGTAATAATTCCATGGGTGGAATTCTATAAATCCAGGAATGGGTGATAGTTTGTGTCTTGTTTTGTCACAATGGATAGACAGAGATGACCACATAAAATTCTTAGGTTAGTAGTTTCTATATTATGGAATATGGTGGTTGGATTTCCTTGGGTGAGGTGATGAAAAGGACACCCCTATGGCAGCGAGTGAAATATTAGTCGCATAGGTTCCACCCTTAAATGTGAGGGGTCTCAGGGGTGTAGTTTTGGTCATGGGTCAATTATGTTAGAATAAAAATTCAGTGGATTAATTTTTTAGTTGAATGCTAAAATTCCCTAGGTAATAAAAAAGAAATCATATATGTTGGATGATGGAATTGATCATTGGCCTCAAGCTCAAATTAGTTCTGAAAAGTAGATTTAGTTGCCTGTGTCAAATTTGGGTTGATGTGTATGGATGTTGACACTCCTTTTTGTCATATGAGGGTGAAATTATTTAGTAAATTAACTCATTAAATATATAGGTGAAGATAACCAAGGAAAATCAAGGATTTTCCCCATGTCAACCTATGTGCACCCAGCTTGTGCGCCAAGAGTATCATGTAATCCTATACTGCATGATCCAATAGGAAAAACCACCCATGCATAGAAGACTTGTGAGAAGAAATTTCAAGATGGACCTAAATGTAAAAACTCCTTCATCCAGGGTCTCATGTTTTCTAATAAATAGGACTATGGGGATCCTCATTTCAGATGATGAGAAAACCCGTAGAATCCTTGAAGATACTCTCACCCTAGTCCTTCGCTCAGGCCCTAAAAACCACCTAGGTAGCTACCCACAACCCCAAAGAAGAGGTAATAATAAAGGAATTGGTATTAAGGTTCCTATAAGTGTATAAAACACAAGACACATATGAATGTAACGACTCCCCCTAGTGGAAATGTATTAACAAGAAGGTCTCCTCCCAAAAATAGGACCTGTTCGTTATCCCTATAGGGAGATCTGAGAAAATCGTTAGATCCCAGATAAAGGACTATCGCAAGTGTTTTTAAAAGATTTTACATCATCCAGAAGTTATCTATAGCTCATTTAGGTCCACACTTCATGAATAAATTTCTATATTACCCTTCTCTACCTCACTCAAGACCCATTTAGTCTGCCCAGCCATCACCTGCTTAAGTCCACATCTTCTCACCCAAGCATTACCTGAAATAGCCTCTCTTTTAAGCCAAAATGGTAGGAAATATATTCCCTTGGATCCATTTTTTATGGACCAATACAATACATATCCCAAATCATCCAGATATGTATGATCAAAGCATATGGAACAGTAGCGTGTCCTCTCGATTATACATTCCAATAGTAATGGAGGTCTATAATTTGACCTCCTTTATAGGTGGGATCCTTAAAGTGTTTTAAATTATACATTACAATGTTAAAAAGGGTCCCAACCTTGGAGAAAGTTCCAAGGTCCTATTGGTTTTATACAAGAGGGATTGGGAAATTTCCTCCCCTTATTGCCTATAAGACTAGGGACCACCCGTTTTAGAAGGGTACGTTGGGTGAGACACTTGATCTTCCCTGTGGTGAGGGTTAGTGACTTATCCTCATCTCTTATCTAAAACATGGATTATGGATCCCCCCTAGAGTAAGGACCTAGTATTTCTTGTAGGAGGTAACATACCTATTACCCTTTGTAAACCTTGGTTATAAAACTAAAGAGGTGATGGGCACATCAAGGACGTTTTTCTCTCCTGTAGCCCTGCCCTTATCCACCAGCGGATGAAGGAGATTTTGTGGTTTGTAGGATCTTATACTTCCTCTTTTTTATTACACTGAGCATGACTCACGTGGGATTAGATGTTAGTAGTTATTGTGAAATCCACATGATCGGATTCATGTCTCGTCAGAGTATCCAATACCAGATCTTCCTCTAAACATCCTTTAGAGGACCTCCATCTACATGGGAACTCAAAACCATGAATCTATCTCAATGTTCTATATAAATTATGATAAAAACCTCAAGAGGGACTCCATATATGTGGGACTCATCAAACCATACTGCATGGGATTTCATTCCCATCCAAATGGGATATGTAGGAAGCATCCTTGAGGTCAAAACCCAGCACCACAAATAGTCAATAATTCTCTCTAGGACATATTCCCAGTAGGGTAATATCTAGCATGGGATCCACATCCCTTAAAGTATCCCTAGGTTACTTCGACATAAGTCCCAAAAATATCCCTTTACTAGGAAAATTTCACATAGATATCCTTTCCGTATGATTTTAAAAAACATAGTTTGGTACGCATCACATGAACTTAAAAGGTATGGTGTGTACCATTAGGTGGAAAAAACTATGTGGTTTATGATTTATTTCAAAATTATACATAGGAAGCCTATATCTTGGGATTGATCATGACATTAAAAAACTACCATATCCATGGATGATGCTAAACTCTAGAGTGCCCACTATGTAGATTGAAACCAACATTGTAATAATAAATGACCAAAGAATCTATAATACACATAAAGAAGGGTACCATTGACGAAGAAACTCAGATACAAAAAAATTATTCTAATGTTCATGCATGATAATAGTTTATTTTTAATTTATGAGTTACCCATGTAATACTTATGATTTAATTAAGGATTTGTGAATATGTCTTAAATCTTTAAGAGTGTCCCATAGTAGGTAAAAATTCCCCCCAATAGGGTGTGACGAGCCTGACGACCATCCTCTCATATAATGTGAGTCCCTAATCATCATTGGATACATTTCCCAATGATTAACTACTTTTGGGATGTACATTCATGAAACATATAAAATAACGGAACTGTAGGGTATTTATGGATCCATAAAAAAACATGTTGGAAGCTACTTAAAAATGGTGTACACAATGAAAATGATTTTGAAACATTAAAATTCCCACAATAAACCTTCATGGGAAACAATATTTTTATCGAAAAAATGGTGAACCTAATGTGAATCCTTAACCAATATGATAATGTCGCCAAAATTTCAGGACCCTTTCTCACTCAAAATGAAATAGGGCCAAACTTGGATCCAAAAAACAATAAATTATTCTTGTGTTCATTTAATGAGATTTTTCTTTGATGTGGTTTTTTTTCACATGTATTTTCAGAAATTTCAACCAGATATCCATTCTATAAAAATGAGACTTTAAAAATTTCAGGAAATATATTCTTCAACCACTGTGCAATCTGAGTCCTCAACCAAGAATATGACACCATCTCCCACCCAACACCTTCTACACTGGGACTCAAATGTACTGATTTGGGAGTACTTTCTAAATTGTACCATCCTAACCCTAGAAGCCGCTTAACAATACCTACAAATCTTGAATACCCACAAACCATCCATTCAATGATGACTGGTGTCCTAGAAGTAAATGAGCACATTTTCTATCTGAAATTGTTTTGTGAGAATATCCCCAAAAAACTGTAATCATACCCTCCTTTATCTTATGGAGGTAGATCAAGAGGTCACATATGAACTCATCTAGGTGAAAAAGGGATACCTATAAAAATATCTAGAAAGAAGCTATTGCCTACAATGTTTCATGGTAAGAAACCCTCATCATGATGTGGTTGTTTTCCTTGGGAGCCCAACCTTGGTTATCTAGACCTGGGCATGCAAGACAACCTGCCAAGGGTAGTAACTAAAAAATTGGGAGTGAATATGAACCTATATTCACTCTAAATAATTCCACCAAACAA
This sequence comes from Viscum album, assembly GCA_963277665.1. Taxonomy (NCBI): domain Eukaryota; kingdom Viridiplantae; phylum Streptophyta; class Magnoliopsida; order Santalales; family Viscaceae; genus Viscum; species Viscum album. Next base: position 575,596,604 of record OY728144.1, read on the forward strand.
ATACTGTGGAAGACCATGAGAAATCTTAGACACCTACCCACACTATCCAAGCCTACCAGAACATTTTTTGCAGCCTCTAGGGAAGCCCACTAGTAAAATTCGATGGTGAGTTTCAAGAAGGTAAAAACACCTTCCCAGATAAGCCAAGACCGCCAACAAAATACGGTGGAAATATAGGATCAGGTGCACATACCTTCCAAAATCTATCAACCCCTCCAGTATAACTTGTCATTATTTGGAGAAACCAGGTTAAATATCCTAGAATCAAATAGAGGGAAGATCCGTATCTCTGCCCACACACCTAAGTACTATTAGTATATACTAGTAGGAAATGGGGGAAATGAGAAGGCACACACCCATTTTCCAGCCATATAATGGGAATATATCCCTATTATAGCATTTAGATTTACCCTAAACATCCTAAAAATAGTGAAAGGGAAAATGAAAATTTCTACCCACATCCTATGAATTTTCCAGAACATAATGATGGAAGTTGCAGTGGTAGAGGGGTGGAAAGAAAAGTCAATCCCCACAATTAAGGTGAATCACCAACACAATGAGATGATCACTATAGAATATATACACATCTATTATATCCAAGTGGGTCATGGGATAAATTTTCTATGATATAAAGACAACCAGATTAGGGTCATACGCCAGTTTCAACTTGTGGTCATCATTCTACTCTGGTGGCTATTCCAGGGTAGGAACAAAACCCATCCAAAATTAAAGAAACCTATCAGGAAATATTGGGAAAAAATAGGATTTAATCAGAAAATATTCCATATATGAAATCCAACAACCCCACATAGAGGCCCGAATCACCTGCAATAAGGTATCTCAAAAGAAGCCTCACCAATGAAAACGTGAAAATAAAGATTCGTTCTATGATCCCACTTTTCATAATGACAGAGTTCTTGAAGCCCTTATATGTTAATATATGGTGGATTAGTATCATAATAATGTCCCCATAAGGAGGCCCGAATCACCTGCAAGAGGGTATCTCAAAATAAGCCTCACCAATTGAAACTAGAAAATCAAGATTCGTTCTATGATCCATCTGTTCTTATTGACCGAGTTATTGAACCCTTTAGATGTTTATATATGGTGTCTTAGTATCATAATCTTCCACTACAAAATTATCGAAATAATAGTAGTATTTACAAAGGTAATTTATTTATATCTTACCATGAAGTCTTACATCATGTAGAAAATCTGATCCATCTCTAGATCCCATATCCGGATGAGCGCCACAATATTTCATTTATGTGTCTAGAAGAACAAACAACAAGGATTTCCTACCATTTCTATAATCCTTAATGATGGTCCTCCCTAGGGTAAATGATGTAGGAATTATCTAGTTTCATGTAAATCTATGATGTTAGTCCTACATATAATGTAATTTTTTGTGATGGTCCTCCCAACATTAACACTTCTCTTTTTCAAGGGGGTCATCCCCTTGCCGAATTAATTTAGAGAAATCTCTCCAATAATAAGGTACTTGGGAAAATTAGGGTAGTCATGCCTAATTCTTCTTTATTTAAAAGTGAAATCCTTTCTCAACTGGAAGATATCCCAAAACTATGGACATTATCTAAACCACCCTTGGATCACCTACTTTATAATATGACAAAAGAAATCCCCTCGATCTTGATATTTATAATAAATCACATGGGAAGCATCCCCATTGGCCAGAATTGATGGAGGAGAATCTAGAAAAATACCAAGAAGACATGTTTAACATGTGGAGAAATTTTTCCAATGATAATATATCAGTCTTGTTCTGGCCTTTATCCACTCCCCAATATAGCATTCAAGTGGAATATTCAAAAGGTTTTGTGCATGAAATCCACCAAAATTTATGGAACAATCTACATCATATAAAATTGCATTTATTTCCTTATAATGAATATATAATCCATGTTAAGGTAATAGAAGGGATACCCTACCAAATTGACTTGGTGGATCTCCTAAATTTATCAGACCTAAAATTTGGAAAACAAAAAGTGTAATTCAATGCATATGTATTAATGCATTAAGTTATTTGTGCCAGAAGATCATAGATGCCCCATTTGGTGTTCATATTAGAGGATGGGGAAAACATAGTGAATTGGATTTCACCATGCCCCCAATAAAAAAATCCCAATTATGTTGAAATCATACAATTCTATAGCCTCAAGATGGCTTCAATAAATAGGTTCTGTTCACCACAAATTCTATGCTCAGTAAAAAATGGTCCTAACTAACTCATGAAAATGTTGGGAAAGAATAGAGTGATCTGTATAAAAAATCATGCATAAAGTATCCAATAATATTGAGAAATCCTCTTGCCTAAGTGAGTATAATCATAAAGCATCACCAATATTGTAGGAAGTAGGTGGCTTAGGTAAAACCATACAATGCACCCAACCCAAGTTCGAATAGAGATTTTGTAAAATCATGAAAATATCCATGGAAGCAACAACCATGAAAATAGTGTCCACAAAAATATATAAGAAAACATAGATTAAATGGATAGAGTATTTTTAATAAGAACCCTTGAGGTCAGAAAAATAGGATTTAAAGGTTGTGTAAGAGGAACTAGAATAGCCCCAGCCTGCAGGAATGGGGGATTTTGGAACTCAACAACATCTTTCTAAACAAAATTAAGTGTTTTAAAAATTAGTGGAATCACCAAAAAATGTATCTTCAAAGTTCATCCAATCCCATGACATAGTTTCCATACAAGAAACATGCATGAAAAAATTATCTAAAGATTCCCTTCAGATCACTCTCTTCCAAATAGTTCCAAGAGAACCAGAGGAGAAGCAGACATGGCCTTATTTAGGGAACAAAAAAATGTAGTCTCTCAAGGTGGATGATGAAATTCTTTAAATTCATTATGAATCAATTAATTTCATTAACATCACCCTTCCACATGATATATAACATTATACTAATATAGAGTTATGTGAGGAAGAAGTTTATATTCAATATATGATCCACAACAAAATGATTAAATAAGGTGTGCGTAATGACACACTCAATTTTTATGAATAATTTTAAACATTTTATAAATGATGAAGAAGGATTTAAATAAATAATTACCATTTATTTCAATGATTTTTTAAAAACTTGGGAATTATAAATGTGGAGTTGAAATGATTTAAAATGAATTATATTGTTAAAGATTTAGAAGTTGGTTTTTTATTTCATTATTTTCGTAGTAAGTTGTCTATAATTTTTAGGATTTTACAAAAACAATTGGACAACTAAGGGCTATCCATCAACCAGCAGCCCAAAACCACTTAACTAGTCTGAAGAAGTGGCTAGACGGCTATGAAGAATACTATGAGAGCCTACCCAAGGCGGTAGTGCCACATGGGGGATCAAGCCCATACGGTGGCCCGAGGGGAGTGAAGCCCATAAGAAGTAGAGTTATTCCATGACCTTCTCAGGCCACACAGTGTGCACAACCCTTGTATTGTTATTTTTAATATGGGAGCCCTTCCCTTCCATAAGGTTATGATGTAGTTTTCAAAAACAATTGATTGATAAACACCTGACCACATCAATTTTTGACGTGGGGTAATGAAAGATACATGTAGTAATCATATTAACTAAAATAGTGTTGTTGCATCTTGGATTCACATCACTCATTATAGGATACCTAAATATACTATGTTCCACAACCCTCGATGACTTCTTCCACCACTGAAATTCCAAATATTTCCATTTCATCCACTACTCAAGCTCGAGATCAAGCTAGAGATCACCACCGTAGCCAGAGACCACATCCTATCACCTCCTAGACCCCAGAAGACCGCAGTGAGAATCTTTCTAAGCTCTCTATGGCCACTGTGAAGGCTAATGGATTAGAGGGTGACACCACCACCACCACCATATTTCCAAGTTTCCTCCATAATACAGAAATAAACCACTCCACCCCTTTCAAATGTCACTACATCCATGAACTCCCATGTATGATTAGATCTGTGTAAAGCTACCAATTCCATGCTATCCAACCTCCAACGTATAATCATGATACCATGGAAAATAGTAGAAAATGAGCTATTTTTGGTCCATTAGTAGCACATGATCTACCATTGGTCCAATGGTGGATCTGGATGCCTCCACCTTCAACTCATCGACTGCCATTTCTCAGCTACTCAACATTTTCATCTGCACTCTATTGTCATCAGAGAACTCCACAACCACCACATGAAGCCTGATCTTGAGAAAGAAACTCGAAAATCCCATATTAAAATTGGATTCATCACTTTCAACTTTGAAGAAGGGATATTCTTACACCACTATAAATAATGTGATACCATTGATCCAACGAGAGCACATGCTCGAGTTGAGTTAGTGGTTGCATGTGGAGAAATAATCCACCATTTCTGTCACACACTACCGTCCACCAATGATCACCACCATTATTTATGAGAATAACCATGTGCATAGAAAAAGACCATTCACTGCCCATTTTGGGACATCCCTTCGGCCATGTGAAGTCTGGAGGATTAGAGGATGATAACCACCCCTAGACACTACCATCTTAGCCTCAATAGTGAATTCCACTGCTTCATGCATGGAGGAGATTCTTCATCACATTATGTCTTTACAAAAATCACCATGATGTTAAATTTTACCAATCTAATGCACTACATAGGCCCACTAATGAAGAGGAAGATCATGAACTTCTCTCAGCAGGCCACTATTTAACACCATGTTAGAAGCGGGTTCATTGATTAAGGCCACATTATTCATAAAAAGGATACATCCATGGAGAATTCCACTGTTGATATTTCATGCACTTGTCATGATCTGCAAGGAGTAAAATATGATAGAAATAGAAGGTCAGGAAGATTGGATAAAGAAGTAATATAATTAAGAGGACAACCATATGATGAAGGAAGAGAAAGTTAGAAGTGGATAATTATTTTTTAGTAATGGTATCTCTAAATTGTTGATGTGACCCACCATTGGGCCAATGGTAGATGTGATCCACCATTTTGAACATTGACGGTATATGGTACTTCCATCTCTACGGAAGTACACATCAATACTGAAATTTGGAAACACTTGAGAATAAATTAGATTCAATGATGAATATATATTAAAAGTTACATTCTACTACTATGAAGATATTAAAAGATTAATGTGAGATATATTAAGAGTTTACCTCTCTCTATAAATATAAGGATTCTTCCCAACCAGTGGAGGATCAAAGGACTAGGAAAAAACACCCACAACTTTTGCTGGACACTCTATTTTTTCTAATTTTATTTATTTTTTCTTTAATAACCACTTCTACCCCATATAGAAAAATATTTTCTCTTTTAACAGAGTGGTCGACCCTTCCTTTGTTTTGGGATAAGGAGAGGTGTTCCTGTTTAATGTTGGATTCCCAGTTTCTATAAAATTATTCGATCAATTTTTATTTATTAAATGGTTTTTGATTCATGATTTCATAATTTTAATGGGATATGAATTGTTTATTTTAAATATAAAAATTATAAATTTCATTTATTAAAAAATTATTATCCCTCTTTTTAGTTTGGTATCACATCTATGGTGTGATCTAGGGTGAATTGGATAAGTTTTTAATGATTACTAAACAGATGAGGAAGTAATAATAGACTAATTTGGACACTTGTGATCCTCATTTCTTGATTTGGAATTGCCTAGGTAATTTAAAGGAGACCCATTATGACATTCACGCATTAGAAGAATAATAGTACGTACAATGAAATTGGGTGTATTATTTTCACTTTCAGTAAATCAAAATTAAGGGTGAAATGAATAAATAATTGGAAATTAATTCATTTAACCAATAAATAATAAAAAGGAGTCAATTTTTAATGGACCGTGATAGAATTACAGGAGGGAATCATATCCTAGTACTAATCAATTATCTCTAATATGACCATAAAAACCCAAGTTATTATCTGCATTGTCATTTAATACCTTTTTGTTAATTTACTTCCACACTTTTTTTTATCTTGATTCAAAACACTACTCTCTCGAGATGACTTTGGTCAATACAACTACTAAACTCTAATGGGTAAATTAAATATTTTTTCCACACCATATGATTGGTGTGTTTCAAAACATGGAAATGTTGTCAGGGATTAGGTGTTAAATCAAACCCTTGACATGCATGACTAGTACCTCCAATAAGAAGTTACTTTATTTAGATACAAATATAGATAGAACATTTCTAAGTAGGATTATATATCTTAATATTGAAAACCAATTTGAAAAAATCACGTTAGAAGACTCAAGTTAAAAAAAATTATTCAGTCATAGTAAGAAAACATGGCCCTTAACCCACAATAAACCCCAAGGGTCCTTTTTCACACACTTTTATAACCATAATAATCAATTAACTATGCATGTGAAAAATAATGACTTTGAGATGAGATTAAATATGATTGCTATATTACCCATGAATTATAGAATTATAGGAGAGGACTCAAAATGACATAATAAATATAGTTACCCAAGATTTATGTACATGGAAATTACATTTCCTTTACGGAATACTTAATACATTACAAAAATATATTCCCAAAGACCGTATTAGTTTTGTGTATTTGTAATCTCCGAACATAATATTCTATCTTGGTGAAAGATATTCAACATCTCCCATAAAGATCTTCCCTTTTTTTCCTATATAATAAATTTCTTTATATCATAGGGAAAATAAAACTTAAAAAGGGTGAGCTCAAATTCTCAGTAAGGTTAAATATAGAGAACATAAAAAAACCATAAACATATGAACGTAAAAACATGAAGTTAATGTTTAAACATCAAAACATTGAGTCATGAAATAAATCTTGGTAGTACGTAACACATATAGCATAAAGGAACATTAACTAGGATAGAATAGAATTGGAATAAAACATGTAATTGTGGAAAACTAATAAGCACATAATATGATTTCTATAGTATCCGAAGTATTGATTCCAAGACCATCATTGTAGACAAAGTCCATTACTGAACTGGGTTTACTTTCTGTTCCAGTCATGTATTAATGAACCAGATTTACTTTCTATTACAATCATGTCTATATCATGAGATAAAAATCTTTACCCAATTCATTTTATGGAGATATATGTCCCACCCATCTCATAATTAAATCATTCTTACATGTTCTAGAAGAAAAATAATCATTCATCATAGCATAACCCATGAAATAAAATGTGATTCTTAAACATCATTACATTATAATCCATATAAAATAAATGGATTTTATATAAATAATTAAATCATAAAAAGATAAAATATAAGTAAAAATATAGATATAAACATAACCCTATTTCATGTTAGATGGAAAAAAATTTGATAAAACATTTGAACTTAATTCTTGAGGAAAATATCCCTTCTTCTTCAAAAATGTTTTCTTTTCTCAAAATTAAACTCAATTTTGAAAGAAAATAATTTAGTTGGAAATAATATTAAAATCATGTAGAGTAATCTTCAAGTAAATTAGGTGTCATGAAGCCTTAAAAATCCATTCATTTCATGTAAGTTAAAAAAAACTTTCTCCTCAAACGTTTTCTGAAAAAGTCAAAAAGTACCTTTTATGGTAAAAAAAGAAATATTCCTTCCATACCATGTTGTGAAAGTCAGAAATGGGTAAATATTAATTTAAATATACATATATTAATAGTACACATTTTTTGATAACATTTTTTGAAAACATGGACTTGGATGATAGATATTTCTCTAGTAAATACTTACGTATAAACAATCTCCGATAAAAATGAGATTGAAAAATTATCCCTTACCTTAGGTTTGATATCCTTCAAACATATCTAAACATCCTGTATAATGGTTAAATGATGTTATTAAATATTAATATAACCATATTCATCTTTATGATATCATATATGATCTTATTATACCATTTTGTTAACAGTGTTTCAATATTTCCATTATTTCGGGTGTTAACCACTTCAATTTCCCATTCCTGTTTTTCCATGTAAGTAATATTTTTTATTCTTAGGATGTATATTATTCATTTACAGAATGGAATTAAGTTTATAATTATTTTCTTTACTGATCACATAAATTTTATTATCATTTTTGAATTGTTAATGTAGAGAATGAATCTCATCGCATCATGGAGACGGTAGGTCGTACGTACGCACGAGTGACAATATCATTCCATTTGATGGTTAAATGGTATATAATTTGATGGTATATTAATTATACCAAATAATAATAATGTTAAATTAATTATCTAAATCCACTATACCCATCATTATACCCATCTGAATAAAGTATTGTTGAATAACTTATTACACCATGACGCGGAGATGGTAAGTCGTACGTACACAAGCATGGTGACATTGTTATTCATAGGATGGATAAAACGAGGCATGAGGTTGTACCATTACTATAGTAACATATCACCCTGTATAAGATACTATATTTATTACATTATTATGAAAACAACATAAGAATAAGAAGTAGAAGAATAAAATAATTTTCAAAGAGGTGATAAAACAATTACCTCGTTTTCGGGTACATTCTTTTGGTATGCACAAATGGACTCCTTAGGATTGATTTCTACCAAAAGGGTGGCCTCCAGGATGAATTTAGGTATGTTGGGAGTATTGTTTGGTAGGGTTTTTCTGATCCAAAGGGCTTTGGAGGTGTGATTAAAAGAGAAGGAGAGGTTTCCTTTTATAAGAGAGGGAAGGGGAACCTTTGTAAAGTCATTAAATATTAATTTATTATATATTTATTTTCAGTTTATAATTGTCCAAAAATCATTGGTTTAGAAGATAATAAGATTATGAGTCGAAAAACACTAATACAATAAAATTTAGACAAGTTTTTATTATTTTATAAACCTTATCATTTGGATTTATCCTTATTTAATCTATTTAATTTTATTTGTGGTAATAATATTCTAAATATTAAATGGTTAAAAATATTTATATATGTGCTTTAAATTGTCCATAATAAGATATTTTATGAAATTTTAGACCATATATGTTTCAATTTTTAATTTTTAAATATTTTTTTTTAATTTTTAAATAATTTAATAATATGTTATTTTTATAAAATTTCAGTTGTGTCAATTTGAACACTATTCATTTATTTGACTTTAAATAAAATCCAAAAAAAAAGATAAATTAAAAAAAAAATTAATACACTAATAAAATGTCATAGTCACCTATCAAAATCATGGAGAACATTAATTTGTTCATATGATATTTATTTTAATATTTTTAAAACTATTTATTTGATATTTCAATCAATAAAATAAATTCATCATCACTATAGTGTCATAATTAATGGTAATTATTTAATCTATAAAAAGTAAAAATAAATTCAAATGATGTATATAATTTCATTATATTTCTGGAGACTATTTATGTTTGATGTTTTATAATTATTATCACTATATTAAAACTATTATACTTATAAGATATATTAGAGTGACATGTTGTCAACTTACTTTGTTTTAAATATAGTTACATCACTTTCATGGAAAAAAATCCATTAAATGAATGAATTCGGACCCATAGGTGATATTGGTCTACTTTAATTCATTTAGTTTTATTTTGGAAGGTGTTAGAGTAATTTTATTATATTTATGATATTGTTCGTTACCTTAATTTAACCAATTTACCTTTAACTGTGGCAAATAAAAATTACCGTAGTTACTATTCATAATATCCAAAAATAAAATTAAACTATTATCATAATTTGGAACCACTTATTCCAAATATGTAATCTATTTTTCATAATTGAAAACACAGAATTGGAAGAAATTAATTTAAAATTAATTCTCATTGTCCAAAACAAAAAGCGGTTTTTTTAAGAAGTAAAAATGTATCAACAGATTGTCATTTGTTTATGTCCAATTTAAATGTAAAATTACTTATAATGAAAAAATTGTATTAAATGATAAAAAAATAATATAATTAAACTTTAAAACCAATTAAAAAGATAATCTAACTACATAAATAAATTAGATGAAAATGCAGTAATTTTCACTAATCCTTAAAATATGAATTTTATTAGAAAAATTCCAAAATTTAATCCAGAGTAAATTTTGATGTCCCGCTTCCAAATAATAAGTTTTCTTCTCAAGTAAAATATTTAAAAGCTTCAAAAACAATATTTAAAGTTGGTGCTTCATCAAAAGGTGGGAAAACTACATTTTTTGAAAAATACTTCTTTTATCTAGAAAATTGAATTTTTTCTTATATCATGTCTAGAAAATACATAAGATGAATGTTAATTTTATATAAAATTAAAAATTCTATTAATAGTATTCATAATGTGTAGTTCATATCCCATTAAATAATAATATTTTAAAAATATATCATTGTTTAGTGAAACTCAGTATTGCTTATAGTGCAAGCACTACCACAAAAACAGTTTTTCACAGCTCCAACCTTTATCAGCGCTAACGAAAATGCACTGATAAAGGAGGGGTGCCTTTATCAGCCCTCAAAAAAGCACTGATAAAGGGTCCTTTTATCAGCGCTAAAAAAGCGCTGATAAAAGCACCCCTTTATCATCAATTTTTTCTAGCGCTGATAAATGCACCCCCTTTATCAGCGCTTTTTTTAGCGCTGATAAAGGGTCCACTTCAAAAAAAATAATTAAAAATAATATATTAATATATAAATATATAAATATAGTTATATTGATATAAATATAATATATAATTTTTAAATATATTTTAGATAATTATAAATATACATTTACATTTAATATACTTAATATATAAGATATTTAGTGAAAATGGCTTATAAAATAATTAAACAAATATTTTTAATTAATAATTTGCTAGTTATTATCGAGTAGTAGTCATTTAATTAAAATTTGAAGATTAAAAAAATAAAAAAAATTAAAAAAAGATCCAAAATATGTTGAAAACGCAACTCGAACTTCAAACGACCATAACTTTTGATCTGGGTGTCCGTTTGTGCTCTACCACATATCAAATCAAAGGCTGCGACGAGCTCTACATCGCTATGATTGGGAATACCCCAATCAAAGTTTTTTTGAGGATAAAAAAGGTCCAGAAGGCCTCTAAAACTAAGTTTTTAGTCGGGGTACCCCGATTTTTTAACATTTTGTGGATTTTCAGCCTCATGTAAGGGGATATTATTGACTTTTTTTAGTGGGGACTGAATTTATTTCAAGGTATTACATTCATATTGATATTATATTTTTTAAATTTCATAATTTTTTATAATGAACTTCTATTTATAATCAAATATATAACAATATATAAAGATTTTTTATATATTCACACATAAAAATTTTATTATAAATATAAATAATAAAATATATTTACATATAAAATATATTAGACTTATGTAAATAATAAATAATATCCATTTTATTTAAAATATAAATATATGAATATTTATATACCTATATGTTAATCTAACTATATATATATATATTAATCTAACTATATATATATATTAATATAAATACACATATATATTAATATTACTATAAATATATATTAATATCACTATAAATATATATATTAATATCACTATATATATATATATTAATATAAATATATAACTATATATATTAATATAAATATATATTACTATCCGAAAAAATATAACTTAATATATATATGTATATATAAATAGAGATATATATTAATAAACCTATATATATATTAATATGACTATATATATATATTAATATAACTGTATATATATATTGATATAAATATATATTAATATACGAATAAATATAACTAAATATATATAAATATAAATAGAGATATATATTAATATAACTATATATATATATATTAATATAACTATATATATATAATAATATAACTATATGTATATTATAATATAACTATATATATATTATAATATAACTATATATTACTATACGAATAAATATAACTAAATATATAAATAAATATATAGAGATATATATATTAATATAACTATATATATATATTGATATAACTATATATATATTAATATAACTATATATATTATAACATAACTATATATTACTATACGAAAAAATATAACTAAATATATAAATATAAATATATACATATAGATATCATGAATTGGAAAACAAATCAAAATAGAGGAGTGGTAATGGCTTAGGCGCGCAAGGGGGAGGTCTTGAGTTCAAATCCTGGTGGAGGCAGGGGCACGCGCGCATGGGGGAATATGGGAGAAAGCGATGTTAAAGGGTGGAAGGGGTGCATGGGGTGCTATATGGGGGCATAAAAGTGTTTTAAGGGGGGGGGGGTTCAAGCACTATAAAAGCCCCCCCAATTGGCAGTATTGTTTTAATTTTTTTTAATTTTTTTAATTTTTTTTAATTTTTTTAATTTTTTTTAATTTTTTACCTTTTATCAGTGTTTTTAAAAAAGCGCTGATAAAAGGGGTCCTTTATCATCGCCAAAACAAAAGCGCTGATAAAGGAAGTACTCATAAAGGGGTCTTTTATCAGCACTAAAACAAAGTGCTGATAAAGGACCCTTTTATCAACGCTCTGTTTTCGCGCTGATAAAAGACCCCTTTTATCAGTGGTTTTATTAACACTAATAATGGGTGTCTTTATCAGCGCTTTTTGGAGCACTAATAAAGGGGACCCCCTTTATCTTCACCGGCTTTAACAGTTCTTTTCTAGTGCTGTTAGGGACCATTTTTAGCGCTGATAAAAACCGTATTTATAGTAGTGAAGCTATTGAGGAAGGTCACTCTTGAACGTAACACAAGAAAATTCAATGTTGTGTGTATTGAAATATTCTTTTGGTGTTGTGTATAACATTGAACAAAATCTATAATATGTTTTGCGTGAAATGAATTCTATCAAAAGAACTTGAAATTTTGTGTAACACAAGCCAAGAATAGTGTTGCGTATACTTCAAGCTAATACGGTGTTGTGTACAGCACAAGCTAATATTTGTGTAGAAAAAAACACAAGAAATAAAAAAAAATTAAAATAATATATCTCATAAAATATTGGGGTGTAAAATTAAAGAGTTTAGATATGTTTTTTTGAGCTTCAATCTAAAATATTGGTTGAGGAACAAGTCAATTGGAGAGAATTCCCCTTTTCACTTGAGGGATAATCCAAATAGTGGTTGTACAACCTATAACCTGGAGAGATCCATGAATGTGAAAATCTATAAATAATTTTCATATAGAGATTCTTTCTGACCTCCTGGAGAACTACAGCAAGTAAGTAGATCAAAACCATAAGACATGCTACTAGAGAGACCCTATATTAATATTGGGAATGATTTAAAAATCTGTGTGTAAGCTATTTTCACCATGTTGTTAAAGATCATCACTTCCTAGTATTCTTAAAACAAGGTCTATTAGAAAATGAGAGAATCATACTGGATACAAAATCTGGAGGATCTTTTATTTATAAGTCACACTTGGGAGCTAGGATTATAATTGGGAATATTACATATAATTCCAAACAATTTGGAATAAGAGGTATAAGCACCACATGCATTTATGAGGTAAAAGATTCTAACTCATAACCATTTATTAAAACTACACTTGAGGAATTGACAAGAATTGTAAGATAGATAAAAGTAAAACAAGTGAATGAACAAACTACCCTACCTTAGTTATGTGGTTTATATTTATCACCCAATCAATTCATTAATTGGGGTACTAAGGTAAATGGAATGGAAATATATGAAACAATATTCCAGGATATAAATTTTCAACAGAACCAAAAATGAAGGGAAGGGAAATCTCAACATGTATTTGAAGGTACATAAATTCATACTAGACAACCTTTATAGTAGAAATTATAGAATCAACGCTCTTTCTAACAACCATACAAGTAGTAACACCAACAAAAATACTATCAACCACCTCATTTTAAACAAAAAAACTATGGATATCCATCATCTAGTGAACTGAATGTAAAATGATAGAAAGGAAGAAAGATAGAGGAGATAAAAAATATACTAAAGGACTTGTAAATGAAATTTGATAATCTCATGGAAATGCTATCCAAAAATATAAGAAAAATACCATCTCAAATAATACAAAACCCAAAGGAAAGTGTGATCATGATTATCACCAAGAGTGGAAAGGAGATCCAGCCACCAAAACCTAAGGAAGATAAATATGATCTAAAAGAAGGTACTTATGTAGAATCTAGAAACTCTAGGGAGATTATAGAAGATAAAACTGCCCCACCAAAACAATAATACAAGAATATTGATGAAGAAAATTAGGTAAGATTCATGATGGGAAGACCAAAAACTTCATTTCAAAGTAAAAAAAGGTAGAAGAAAGACATTACCCTTCCATTACCCTTTTATTCCCTTCTATATTTACATAATCCAAGAAATTTGAGAAAGATAAAATAAAAAGTGAAATTCAAGAGACATTTTAAAAGGTTGAAATTGAAACACCCCTCTTGGAATCCATCAAGAAAATTCACAAATATGTAAAATTCCTCAAAGAGATTTTTTATAAGAGAAAGTGACTGGATTGGAATGAAAGAATCAACCAAGGGAGAATTGCTTCATCCAAGATGATACAACCATAACCAAAAAAATGTCAGGATAATGGGACATTATCTATTCCTAACACTATTGGTTCTTTAAAATTTGTTGATGCTTTGTGTTATTTTTTACCTTATATTAATTTCATATCTAAATATATCTATTAATCTTTGAAATTATGAAATCTAAATCCCACAATAGTGGTTTTCCCAATAGTGTATATTTCCACACTATTTATAGTAGGAGTTTTGGCAGATGTTATCATAGGAGTTGAAGGACTAGTTTCTCTATAAAACTTTTATGTGTTCATCATGGTGAAATATATAGAACTAGGGAATTCATCAATTATTTTGGGAATATAATTAATAAATATATCCAAAATAATCATTAATGTACATGAAAAAACCCTCAACATAGAGCTGGGAGATAGAATGTTGTAATTCAGTGCTATTGACTCAAAGAGGAAATATTCAATCCAATCAATAACTCATTGAAATCATTAATAAAGGAGTAATTAACACCATTGAAGGCTCTTGTATTATTAGATACTTTTTAGCCTTAGGGGACTAAATTTATACAGAAAATGCTAAGAAATAAGTGACTTTTAAAAAATTTGGGATTTTTATTTTTAATGATTATGAAGAAATAACATCTTTATTCATTGATATGTTGTTAATAGAAAATAATATTATTCTATTTTATATGAATATTTAGGATTTAAAGTAGTAATATTTAATTCCATTTAATTTTACGAATAACCCTTGAATTTGAAAGTAAAACCTATCCCATTTGACTTAAAATATGTGTATCTTATAGAAGGAGAAATATTTATAGTGCTCATAGAAAACCACCTATCCCTAGAACAAGAGAAAATTTTAATAGACTTTTTGAAAATAAACATCCAAGACATAGGTTAGAGACTGGGAGACATCCATAAAACAAACCCAAGGTCTTTTCCCATTTATTTTTTATAGAGGGGGACTTTAGACCTGTTAGGAAACCCTAGGGGAGACATAACCACAAAATCTTGGAAGTTGTTAAAAAATAAAATAAAAAATGTTTATAACTGAAATAATATACCCAATGTTTGACTTAAGATGCACAAACCCCATTGATGTAGTTCCAAATAAAACTGGTTTGATAATAGTTAAAAATGTGAATAATGAATTAATACCCATGAGAGTTTAGAACAATTTGAGGGTGTGCATTAACTATAGAAATCTGAACCAAGTCACTATGAAAGACCACTTCCCCATAACTTTCATAGAAAAAACTTTAGAAATATTATAAGGCATGATACATTACTATTTATTGGATGTATTTTATTATTATATTCAGGTTCCCATTCCCTAAAAGACCAATAGAAGACAAAATTCACCCGAGTATTCATGAAATTTTTCCTATTGGTGGATTCCTTTTGGATTATTCAATTATATAGGTAAATGTTAGTAGTGTATGGTAGGTATTATGTCAGATCACATGGAGGAATTTCTAGTGGTATTTTTGAATGAATTTACTAATTTTTTTAAACTCTTTTGATTATTTCTTAGGGAAGCTGGAAAATGTTTTGAAAACCTGTAAAAAGATAAATCTTGTTTGGATCTTTGGGAAGCATCACATTATATTTATAAAAGGGATAGTTCTAGGTCATATTATTTTATAAAAATTAATTGAGGTGGATATATATAAACTTGAAGTAATCAATTCTTTTCCAAATCCCATATATCTGACACATATTTGATCATTTTGGGCTATGTGGAATTTTATAGAATATTCATCAGGGACTTTAGTAAGATTTATCTTCCCCTTTTAATATTACTGTTAAAATAATATGAATTTGGTTTTAATGATAATTTTAGGGATTCATTTGACGAGATGAAGGAAAAGTTGATTACCCCTCAAATTATGCATCCTACAGACTGGGAGCACACATTTGTGTTTCTTTTTGATTTATCAAACCAAGCTAAAGGAGTAGACCACTACCAAGGAATTAAAGGAATATCACTTTTCATAACATATTCCTCAAGAACCATGGATGAAACTCAACACAATTACAAAGCTACAGAATAAAATTTTCTTTATGTCATATTTTCATTGGATAAATTTAGATCTTATTTACTAGGAAATAAAGTGGTTTTATTTTATAATCATGCAACACTTAGGAACCTGATGAATAAGGATGATGTGAAACCAAGTATAATGATATGGATACTACTCTTTCTGGATTTCAACCTAGGGAACAAGGGTAATAATGGATATAAAAACCATGTGGAATATTACCTTAACAAACTCCCCAAAAATTAAGAAATAAAAATCTGAGATCTAAGCACTCCCAATGATCACATAACTAGAGAGAAACACTATAGAATGAAAGGTGAAGTACCAGTGTATTACGATTTAGAAAATTATTTAGCCACATCATAGGTACCTTTTCACATTAACAATCATTAAAAGAACAAAATTAAGTCTAAATAAATATTAAATATTTTGAAATATCCATTTCTATGGAAAATCTACAATGATCAATTGATATTAAGGTTCTAACTTTCAAGACAAATAAAATCTTTATTTGATTATTTTGATATAGATTCTCATGAAATACACTTGGGACCTCAAAAAAGTGTCGATAAAGGTTTTGGAATTCGAAATTTATTGGTTAAAATTATTTAAAAATGATCATTAATAGTTTAAAATGTAAGAAGATTCCATATTCTAAAAATATTTAAAAAACAAATAATATTCTTAAAAAACCAAATATTTTTTGTGAAATCTTTGATCTATGGGGCATTGATTTTATGGGACCCTTTACCATTGATTTTTTCGAATTCATACATTTAACTTACTCTAGATTATGTATCTAAATGGGTGGCAGTTAAGGATTAAATGACTAATTATTCCATGGTTGTTTGTGATTTTATCAAGACTAACATATTTTGAAGGGTTGTATTTCCAAGGGACATCATTATTGACCAATGGTATAATTTTTGTAAGATAAAAAATGGAGGATGTTCTTAAAACGTATGAGGTGAACCACAAAACATCTACACCTTACAATCCCTAAATAAATAATCTAGATAATGTTTGTAACCATTATATTAAAGGTATTTTGGTGACATAGTTAAAATAAACTAGAAGTATCATATCCAAAGGCATGATGACACCCTGTGGGAATACGATACAACATAATAAACACTTATAGGTATGATCCCCTACCAGATGATTTATGGAAAGAGTTTTCATCTACTAGTGGAATTACAGAAGCAAGAAAATTGGGCTATAAATCAGATGAATTTAGATATGGTGAGTGTTTTGAAACAAAGGAAGCCCCGATTACAAGAAAAAGAGGAAATCAGAAGGGTGGGTTTCAAAAACTCAATAATTTATAATGAGAGAACTGGAGTAAAATAAAAAAAGGTGATCTAGAAAAAGACCTTTCAACCTAGATACCAAGTCCTACTCTAGAATTATAAACTATATTTTTTTTTCTAAGAAGTATTCATTCTACATGGGAATGACATTTTATAGTTACTAATATCTATCCCTTTGGCGCTATTTAGATTAAGAGAGAAGAAGAAGGAAACACCTTCTCTGTCAATGGGAAGAGGTTGATAAAGTTCCCTGGAAATCTACCTTGAGAACCGATGGAGGAGATCATACTTCTCCAACCAATCTACTAATTTATTACCATAAATTTAGGTCAATAAAAAATCATTAATCGAAGGAACTTGGTGGAGGAAGCCCTAGATTTAATAATTTTATGATTTAGGAGTTTAGTATAATGTTACCTCATACCTTCATCCCTTGAGCTTTAATTGAATGGATCTTAAACTGGTATGAGTTGTTTAATTGAAAAAAATGAAGGATGTAAAAAAGAATACCCAAAAAAAAACTAGTAATTAGATAAAAATATGCAGGATGATTGAAATTTGAAACCTTTATTCTTTATGATTAAAACTTCCTGCATATTTCTGAATTGTTTTTAATCTCAAAATTCCAACAGCTATACTGACCTGAAAATTACATGCCCATTATTGAATTATTTCTTTACTTGACTTGTCTATTATACATTGATTTATTAGGAATAATGTGATTCCATGTTTTAGATTTCAATGAAAATGAAATTTAATGAGTAAAATAGAGAATATAATGATTAAAGTGAATATTGGAAATTAAAATGAGGATTCCTGATTTAAAGGAATTTGCGGATTCATATAAATGAATTTTCCCAATAAATTTTCATGAATTGAAATCCTATAATCCATGTGAGTTGATTTTTTATTATTATTCTTTCAAATGGTGATTTTACATTATAAAATGTTCCATTACCGAGAGGATTTCTATACGAAATATTTCCATTTTTATTCTTTCTAATATTTCTTCAGTGATCTGGGGTATGTTACTTGCTAGAACATTTTTTTGAACTTGTCAAACCTATGACTGTACAAAACAACTTATAAAACAATTTATACATATTTTTAAAATCCCTTATCCTTGAGACCACAATTAAATCATTTATTCTTTATCCCATTTAGACAATGAATGACCTTGTTAGGGATGATCCATGTTTCAATCCATTTTTATCCATTTCAACCCTACTCTTAATTTTTTTACAATATTTCAAAGTTGATGTGTGGGGATAAAGGGAGTCATGACGGAAGGGATGAAATAAATTATAAGGTAATAGTGTGGGGGTGCTATTTGGGGGTATTGAATTATTTTTGAATCATTCATTATACTTTATTATTTTATTCTCTTGAAAAAAACTAAAAAAATTATAGGTTGTAACTTGGATGAGTAAAAAATCATCATTAATAGAACAAATATTTTTATCATATGTTTTTAGGTGGTGGATGTGATATTCAGTCTAATAATTACATTCAAAAAATAGAAAAATAGGTAATTTAAAAAAAATTATAAAAATAGAGAAAAATAAAGATGGGAAAATCATTTATTATGACTTATTTTGATTATAAATATTTCATTTAGTTTTAGAGAAATTGTATATTTCTACTTGGAAGGGAAGAATTTTAGTAAAATTTAACTTTTGATACGTTAGAAAGAAACTTCCTCCTTATAGCCTTTGTTTTTAAAACAATAATTCCTACCTACCTTATTCCCCAGAATCACTAGAATACTTATTTCAAGTCCTCATGATTTTATCTATATTTCTTATTTACATAGGGGATAGAATAGTTCATTTTAAAGCCTAGGGATCTTTATGTGATAATAAGTCTACTTGAATTAATATCATGAGTGCTGGGAGAAAATATTCAAGAGCAGTAGATCACTATTTTTCATGTTTAATAATAATGTAATAAGAAACTTGAATTAATGGGAAGATGAGTAACATAACTTTCAAGTGGGAAAAAGTAAAATAATTGATGTGGATTGTTTCTTTGAAAATAGAGAATTTAAGTTTATATTTCATGTGGAATTTGAAAATTTGATTTAGAATTGTTAATAATTTTATATATTTATTTGAGATTAAAATATTTGTAATATTGGTTCCCTTTGGATTTAATGTTGAGATTTTATGATTAGGGGAAAGAATAGTTATTTTGTGTGGTGGTATACAACACAATATGTTTTATGCATAATTTTATACATTTTATAAAGGATGATGAAGGATTTTAATGAATAATGACCATGTATTACAATGTTTTATTAAAAATTGGACTATTATAAATGTGGAGTTAAAATTATTTAAAATGAATTAAAATTTTAAATAATTTGATGTTTATTATTTAATTTTTTTCTAAGTAAGTTTTTATTTTTTAAACTATTTTAACAAAAAAAATTACTAGCAAAGTGATATCCCTCAACCAGTAGTCCAAAAACACATAGTCAAACTCAAGGAGAGGTTGCCTTGCCAAGAAGGCCATCAAGAGAGAATTACCATGGTGGGACGGCTGCCTGGTGGATTAGGCCCATGTGGTGACCCATGGGGAGGGATGTCCTTGGGAACTATGGTTGGGCCAAGGATCACTTATACCATGCAGTGTTCATAGCCCAAGTAGTGTGTGAAACTGAATATGGAGCCCATCCAGACTATAGACAACTAATATGGTTATCCTACAAATTGATTGATATACACTCACCAATCTCCCTTCCATTTCGGATGTGGGACAATGAAAGACACAAGTACTATTAATATTAACTTAAATAGTTTTTTGGCACCTTGGTTGTGTCTCACTCATGATCATACACCCAACTACCCACCTAATGCACCCCTCAATGACTCCATCCACCACTAAAATTCTATATAATTCCATGTTCGCCACTACTCGACCGCGATATTGAGCCATAGATCACTACTTTATCATGATACCACCTCAGATCACCTCCTAGACCCCAAATGACCTTAGTGAGCACATTTTTAAGATCCCTAAAATTTAGACCAATTGTTTCCTATCGACCGGTCAAGGTTTCGATGCTCTGATAATGTGTATAGCAGCACTCAGGTCAAATCCTCGGTGATGATACTTTTTAATAGTCGTTTTTCTAGTTGATTGTATTTTGATTGTGGGGGTTTGTTTGAAGAGCTTAAATGAAGTGATTAATTATTGATGTTTGATTTAATAATTTGATAAATATTGGGGTGAGTTCATTTTTAGGGAGTTAAGCTTGTGATATCCTTCAGCCTTTCTTTATATTGCATTTAAATTAACACCCACTTCACAAGATAACGTTGATTATATTTCCTAAGTGTTAAGGCTTTAATCCAAGCCTAAACATAACATAGGGTTCTAATATCATTCAGATCTTATTGATGGTAGTGTATTTATGGTTCCAATAATCCATGGAAGCCACACATTTAAACCAAACAAGTCATTAATCCATGACATGTTAAGTCCAACATACACAATGTTAAATTAAAGAATACTCATTGAGAAAATGCTCTCAATCTCTTAACATCCAAAAATTTTGATTCACTCCAATGGTAGATTTACTAATCCCTTAAGATGGTTATTAATATGTTAATATATGATTATGGTGATGAATTATAAATAGAACAAAAATAACGGGATAAGAAAAGAGTAGTTCGTCGAACACACATGATCATTGAAGAGAGTTAAAAAAAGACTTTCGATTGAATGAGGAAGCAAAATAAGAGAAAGAGTTTTAACTTTATTTAAACTATTTTAAGAACATTAATATCAAACTATATATGGTGGATTAGAATAAGAGATATTGAAGAAGAAACTTTC
Organism: Viscum album; assembly: GCA_963277665.1. Lineage (NCBI taxonomy): Eukaryota > Viridiplantae > Streptophyta > Magnoliopsida > Santalales > Viscaceae > Viscum > Viscum album. The sequence continues at coordinate 575,618,309 of OY728144.1, forward strand.
ATTAAAACATAATTACAAATCACAAACACTTACACGATTAAAAACGAAGAACAACACAAAAGTAAATGAAAGGAAGCAAGGAGGAATGGTTTCCCAAGTAAAAACTCGAGTATTTTAGATCCTCCAAAGCCTTTGTAAGAACCTTTTTCATGCCAAACTATCATCATTTTCTCTGAAATTCCAACCCCTTTGAAGGAGAGGATTGAGATGTATTTATAGCCCATGGAAGTGGACTGTTTTTATTCCCAATCTGTCCCTAAACATGGCTCGATTATTTGGACATCTAGACAGCCTAATCTTGAGATATATCCTTCTTCAAAGTTTTATATAATAATTTTGGGCGACTACTATCAATATTTGGAGGAATTTGGACTTATGGAGATAAATTTATGGTGGTTTTAATAAACAATGTTAAACTGTCCATTTCTATCCATTCTTTTTCGATGGCCAAAATGTGATTGGATTTTGGAATAGTATTATGCCATTAAATCCAAATGATTTTTTCAACAAATTCGGCCAACTAAATCTCCTATTTCACACTACAAAATCTCAGATTGATTTGATGACTATATTAGGAGTCATATCATGAATACTATACTGATTTTAATTTCCATCTAGAATGGTGGGATGAGATTAAATGAATAATTTGGGCCCCTTTTATTTGGATTTGGTCCCTGAAAGTTTTTTCCAATACTCCTTAAATTGTCCCACGAACATGGGAGGAGAATAAAAGAATTTGTAATTTCTAATTAAGACCAGAAATTAATGCTTCATGGATGGTCCTGTTTCTTCACAGATTCTGTAGGCCTTATTGTGTGGTTCATATGGGCCTTCAAATGGAAGAATTAGCCCACGGTCCCTTCTAATGAAATGTTCTATATTGCATTAAGAATCTAACAAAGCAATAAAAACACAATTAGGATCAGTAGGGGGAGAGTTATAAATAAAATGGTAAACTGACTCAATTTGACTACTTCTAAAAAGGCTAAAAAATTATACTTAGTATTAAAACATTAATATTTCACCCAATTTAGGCAAATTTCATATAAAATCAGTAAAGGGAGTATATAATAAGTCATGGAAATATTAATAACATAAACTCCCCCATACTTAGTCTTGTGGACTTCCTCATGTGCATCAAATATAAAAACATGACAAAAATCATTTTCACTCACCATCAAATATTAAAATTTTGTTTTCCCCAATCAGGGAGGTTTAGAAAATATAACTCATCCATATTGAAATCCACCAAAGATGTTATAGAAACAATGTTCCAAAAACAATTCATTTTTTTCATGCTCAAATTTAGAAATGGAAAATTGTGGCACACAAAACTTACTCCTCTCAAGATGATAAAAATAATTTATGGAGCTTCACTCATTCACCAACGAAAAGTGAAAATCATAGAGTTTGATAGATCTCTTAGCTTCCAATCCCTATCCAAAGTGCACAAGAATCAAGAGGTATTTTGTAGGGGTTTTTCTAGGGCTATCAGATTGTAGGAACATAATGTCCCAGAGAGAGAATAAGAAGGGTAAAACACCAACATGGAAAATGCAACACACATTTTTTTTTTGAAATGAGACATGGAAGGAAATGGAAACACATATTCACAAGGGAATAAAAATGTGACATAACACACAAAAGTGGAAGGAAATATTAAGGGAATGGGAAGATGTACTATTTACAAAACACAAAACTTCTCCCAATGACATTAGAATCTAATGCACGTGTTCTTTTTTTCCTTTTTTCCTCTTTTTTTTGAATGTTGAAATTGAAATGGATCTCACACTCATATTTCAAACCATAATTAATCTCCTCATGACACTAATTGTAATAGTTATAACAAGATAAAAGGCTGTTAAATAGTGATTTTTGACCCACCCAAGACACAACCCAATTTGTTTTTTGATTTTTTTGTGATTTTTTTGTGATTTTTTTTAAATTATTTCATTTGGAACACTTGTATTTAAAATTTGAACATTACATCATAAGCATATGTACAATACCAAACCCCACTGAAGGACAAACTCTCCCCCAAACAAAAATGGTTGTTTCCCCTCAAGAATATGATAACTCATTGAAAATCAATAAAAGGGAACCCAAGAAACGAAATCCATTCCCCCACACGTAAATTTCAAAAAATTATGCAATGAAAATACATATTTATATTGGGTGAGATAAGGTATTGGGAAGGTAATTTTGTTATCAAATAAAAGGATTTCATAGGATTGAATGGGCTTTCAAAAGGAGGATTAATGTATGGTTAATGGGATGATTTTTGGCTATTATTATTATCATGTGGTTTGCAAAATTACTTTATCATATTAATTCATATCAATGTAATAAATTAATCTCAAAGGTCCGCAGACTTAAGATTCACCAATGGGGTAGAAAAAAACACTCATTTTGAAAAGATGTCTATAGGTGGCATTGGCATGAAAGCTAATTTTAATCCTCAAGGTTTGTCAAAAAAAATTACAAAAAAAAATTGAGCATTCAAAATTGGTTGGTTTTGACACAATATTCTTTATCCAAATTTATGAAGAAACCAAAACAAATTTGAGATGAAACCATCTATTTTGACTTCCAAAAATGGTTGGACAAAATTTTAAAATTGGAAGGTCAGTAAGTATGACTCGTGTTTATCATTTTTTTTAATTATTTAGTTTTTTGTGTTTTCAAATTACACACCCAAAAAAATAGAAAGAGTAAATAAAAATGTGATGAGGAATGTGGTAAAAAAAAATAGAGTGATGGAGGAAGAATAATAAAGAGAGATAGAGAGAGAGAGAGATAAAGGGAAAGAGGTTCTCCCTAGTTTGGTTTTGGCGGTTCGTCGTCTCCATCCGGTGGTGGGTCTACTATGGATCTGATGAAAGTCAATGTGGTTCTAGGATTGTGGCATGTTACCTAAAAAATAAAAATCATTATTCAGCTAGTGAAAAACTAAAATGAAATTAAAATTTCATAAAATTAAAATAAAACATGGTTTTCCTCCCAAGAAGCGCTGTATTTAATTGTCTACAGCTAGACAGTTGCAGTGGACTACCCATAGTCCGATGGTGGCCACCGTATTTTCTCAACTCCAGAGGGCTTCCAGAAAAAACTTCTCCTTTGGGATGATTTATTTTTAATTGGATAACTTATCCACATCCTTGATTGTGTTCTTTCAATTAAATGGAGGTGGAAAGAAAATATGACTATCCTCCCTTGGGTCTCCAATGCGAGGAATGATTTCATCCAAAAAGTTATGGTTTTCTATTCTTGGAAATTTAGGAATATGTCTTAATTATGATGGTTAATTTATGTAAGGATAAGATAACACAAAACCATAGTATGAGATCCCAATTGTTTTTGACTCATTTATTTAATCACTTATCGATGTTGAGTAATGAGGATCAGTGGAGTCATAAGACTGAATAAAATTTTTAATATCCTTTATTTAAATGTTTTTTTCCAAATAATGGTCAATTACAACCTCACTAGTGATCACTTTATTAATTAAGGAACAAATCACACTACATTCACTCTCATTGTGAAAAGATAAACACATTTTTTTAGGGTTAACCACACATATTACATAATTTTCAGAATCACGGATTAGAAAGGATGAATGTTGGTTAAAATGATTTGAATAAAAAAATGAGCATTCTAGTTCATTTTCCTCATTATCATCAAAGCTGGAGAAGTCGAGGTCAGAGGCAAGATGAGATTCTAATGATTTTTCAATATTCTTTAGATCAATGGAGTTTTCATTTGTAATGTCAACATCAACTTCTCCATTTATGACTTGGTTAAAGAGGATTCAATATTCAAAAACCCCACTATTAGTAGAACAAGAAGGAAATTATGGATTGGGATTCAACACACTCTCAGAGAGAGTTTTATAATACTGGATAAAGAATGCAGATTCATTCTCTGATGGGTATCGCATGGATTGAAAAATATTGAAATTGACCTGTTGGTCACCAAATTCCATGGATAATATTCCATCATGGACATCAATTTTTGTTTTAAATGTCATAAGGAAAGGTCTTCCTAAAATCAAAGAAGATTGGCCAGAAGTAATCTCACCTTTCATGTCAAGGACATAGAAGATAACTGGGAAGATAAGATCATTAACTCAGACAAGGACATCCTCAATTATACCCTCAAGGTTGGTTGTGCTTCGATTGGCTAACTAAATGACAACAACCGTTGGGTGCAAGGTACATAGAACAAGGTTGGAGAAGATGTATTTGGGCATGAAATTAATTGAAGATACTAGGTTTATCAGTGCATTATCAATGTTTGAAATTCCAATTTGACATGGACCTGTAAAGGTCCCTGGATCTTTGAACTTTATGGGAATAGACTACTGGGTGGAAACATTTTCGAAGGTCCTAAGTTTCCTCTTGTGGGTGAACAATTCCTTAAGAAACATGGAATTATAAGGGATTTTATTTATAGAATCTAATAGGGGAATGTTAAATTCAACATGTCTAAACATGTCAAGCATTTCGATATTGGGTTCAAATGACTTCTTTGTCTTATAAATGGATTGCGGAAAAAGAATTGGGTATCTAAGTGGAATGGAAGGAGGTGAGGGAATGGTTTCAGATTCCTTTTCAAGTTTCTTTTTCTTTTAATTTTCTAGGTCAATATTCAAAGGAGGGTTGGAGGACTTATCTTAAAGCATAAAAATTTTCATTCCTGATCTAAGTGCAATTGCACTTACATTACCCTTGGGGTTGGGTAATGGTTGAGTTGGGAGTTGGGAAGAATTTGATTTTTGTTGCTAGATTAGGTGGGATACAAGTTGACCAATTTGGGATTCAATGTTTTTATGATGGAACGTGTGAAGGAGGAAAGACCTTCAACTACACTTTCCCATGGTTTCTTAGAAGAAGAGGCCTATCCCGAATTGGGATTTCCTTTATTTTGGTTCCTGGGGAAGCAATTGTATTGGTTTGAGAATTGGGAAGGCTCATTAGGATAGTGGAAGCCTAGAGGAGTAGGGGGAGGATTTATCCTTTGTTGTTGAGGAACAAAAGGATAAGGTTGTTAGAAGTTACCAACACCTTGACCATATTGAAACTGGTTTGGGTTTTGAGGAGGGAATTGAGGGGATGAGAGACAAGATTACTATACCTTAGGCCTTGGTTATAGGAAGAAGAGAAGGGCTCAGAGTGAGGTTGGTTGAAGTTTCTAAAAAACCGACCTGATAGTTGAGGCTTGGTGTTTTGCTGAGCATAGGTTGCATTGAGATCCATTGGTTTAGATGAATCATATGGATCCTCTTGAAGTTGTGGACATGTGTTAGTTGGATGATACGGGGGCTATAGATTCCATAGTTCCTGATATGTCCAGGGAACAAAGATTGTGTAGATTATGAAGTTGGGGATTTGGTAGCCCCAACTAGTTGCCGCACAAGACCTGTAAGTTCACTCATCTACTCTATCATCTTGTTTGGATCTATAGATTGACTATCTTGGGCTTGTTTGACTTGAGTATGTTCTTTAGTATTGAATTTTTATGTGTTTGTATCCATGTTACTTATGAGATCTCTTGAAACTGTAGGAGTTTTATCAACAAGAGAACCACCACTTGTGGCATCAACGAGAGTTCTATCCATAGCCAATAAACCCTCATTGAAGTATTGGATCAAGATTTGGTCAAGGATTTGGTGGTGTGGTAAGGTTTCAATAATATTTTTGAACCTCTCCTAGTATTCATAGAGTGATTCACTTGAGAACTGATGGATACCACTTATTTCCTTTCGTCTAGAAGCAATATTAGAAGCTAGAAAGAATTTCTCTAAAAAGAGTCACTCCATGTCATTACATGTGGTTATGGAACCAGGAGGAAGGAAGTAGAGCCATGACTTAGCAGTGTCGGCTAGGGATAAAGAGAATGCTCGGAGATTGATTTGTTCCTCAGAAACTCCTTGAGGATTCATGGTAGAGCACATGACTTGAAACTCTTTAGGATGAAGATGTTGATCCTCACCGGATAGCCTGTGGAAATGAGGGAGAAGATGAATCAAACTCGATTTGAGTTCGAAGTAAGCATTAATGTTTGGATATTGAATACTAAGAGGTTGGTAATTCATATCAGGGGAAACAAGTTCTGTAAGTTTTTGATCCCTAGGATTGGCCATATCTAATTCAATTGGATATACAAGGACTAGTTCTTGAATTATTTGATTATCTATTATGTTCCTCCTAAGATGGAAAAGTGTTCTCTCAATTTCATGGTCAAAAAAATCTGAGGGATTGTTTAGGAGGCTACAGGGGAAATCAGAGAGATTTTAGAAGAGGAAGGCTATTTTTTTCTTTTTGTTTTTTTTCAATGTTTATAAATTTTATTTTTTTGGGTTTTTTAAAATATCTAGAAATTAATGAATACATAAAGCACCATCCCTAGAAATAGTTCGATTAGAATGCGTGGCCTATTTTTGTCTATCGACCGGTCAAGTTTCCTGTGCTCTGCTAATTTGTATAGCAGCACTCGGGTCGAATCCTCGGCCATGATACTTTTTAATAGTCGTTTGTTTTTAGTTTATTGTATTTTTATTGGGGGGTTTGTTTGATGATCTTAAATTAATTGATTAATTTTTGGTGTTTGATTTAGCAATTTGATAAATATTTGGGTGATTTAATTTTTAGGGAGTTAAGCTTCTGATATCCTTGAGCCTTTCTTTATATTGAATTTAAATTAACACCCACTTCACAAGATAACGTGATTGGAATTCCTAAGTGTTAAGGCTTTAATCCAAGCCTTAACTTAACTTAGGGTTCTAATCACAATCGTATCTTGTTGATGATAGTCTATTTAAGGTTCCAATAATCCTTGGAAACCACATGTTTAAACAAAACAAATCATTAATCCATGACATGTTAAGTCGAACATACATAATGTTAAATTAAAGAATACTCATAGAGAAAAAGCTCTCAATCGCTTAGCATCCCTAAATTTTGACTCAATACAATGGTAGATTTACTCATCCATTAAGATTTTTAGTAATCTGGTAATATATGATTTGGGTGATTAATTATAAATAGAACAAAAATAATGGGATAAGAAAATAGAAGTGCATCGAACACACACGATCATTGAAGTGAGTAAAAAAAGACTTTTGATTGAATGGAGAAGAAAAAGAAGGGAATCATTTTTAACTTTATTTAAAATATTTTATGAACATTAATATCAAACTACATAAGTTGAATTAGAATAAGAGATATTGAAGAAGAAACATGCATTAAAACATAATTACAAAACATAAACACTTACACGATTACAAACGAAGAACAACACAAAAGTAAATGAAAGGAAGAAAGGAGGAATGGTTTCTCAAGTAAAAACATGAGTATGGAAGATCCTATAATTCATTTGGAAGAGCCTTGGTCATACCAAACTATCCTACTTGGCTCTGAAATACCAACCCCTTTGAAGGATAGGAGGGGGAAGTATTTGTAGCCCAAGGAAGTGGACTGTTTGCATCCCAAATCCGTCCCTCCACTTGGATCGACGATTTAGACATCCAAATAGCCGAATCTAGAGATATATCCTTCTTCAAAGTTGTAGATAATAATTTTGTCTACTACTCTCACTATTTGGAGGCATTTTGACTTATGAAGTAGAATTTATGGCGGTTTCAATAAACAATGTTAAACTGTCCATTTCTATCCATGATTTTTTGATGGCCAAAATGTGATTGGATTTTGAAATAGTATGATGAAATTAAATCCAAATTATTTCTTCAACAAAGTCTGACACCTATATCATCTCTTTCATACTGAAAAATCTCATCATGAGTTGATGAATATATCAGAAGACATGTCATGATTACTGTGCTGATTTTAATTCCCGTCTAGAATAGTGGGCTGAGTTTAAATGAATCATCTAGGCCCCTTGTATTTGGATTTGGGCCTTGAATGTTTTATCCGAGACTCCTTAAATTGACCTCAAAACTTTGGAGGAGAATAAATTAATTTGGACTTCCTGATTGAGCCCAGCAATTAAATACTCACGGCTGGTCCAGTTTCTTCACAGATTATGTAGGCCTTCTGGTGTGGTCCATATTGGCCTTCAAAAAGTAGAATTGGCCCATGATCCCTTCTAATGAAATTATTTATATTGAATGAGGAATCCTATAAAATAATAACCACATAAGTTGTATCAGTAGGCAAGAGTTATAAATAAAATAGTAAACTGACTCAATTGGACTACTTCTAAAAATGCTCAAAAATTATACTTAGTATTAAAACATTAATACATCACACAAATTATGAACATTTCATATAAAATCAGTAAAGGGAGTATATAATAAGTCATGAAAATATTAATAACATCAATCCCTTTGACCACTGTGATGGCTAGGGTTAGATGATGATTCCACTTCCACCACCATGCTGCCACACTGCCACAATACCTCATCACAAAACCTCTACACCACTACTACGTCTCACTACCTTTATGAATTTCCATGCATGCCTATAGTCATTCAAATCCACCATTTCCATGACATGAAACCTATAATAGAAGAAAATGTGACCTTTGAGCCAACAGTAACACATGAATGACTATTGATCCAATGATAGAATATGAGAAACCATTAAGCCAATGGTGGATCTGGATTCTTCCACATTCAACATTTTATCTAATATTGATCTTCTTCTAAGCACTAAACACCACCCTTTATCTTTATCAGGGAACTCCTCTTATACCACATAAATCCCAAGATTGAGCAAGAAACTCCAGAATCCCACTTTCAAAGAGTATTCATCATGGACATTTTTAAAGAAGGGAGATGATACCACCAATATGAAGAATGTGCTACCACTGATCCAATAGTAGCATATGATACCATTGAGTCAACAATAAAATATGGATAAATCATCCACCATTCATTCGGCTTGCTACCTACCAACACTGATCACCACCTTCCACCGAAGAACCACCATCTACACAACCAAATCCCACAACATTCCTTCTTTTGGAGCACCCTATGGCCACTATGAAGGCCATAGGAATGGTGAATTATCACCGCCCCTCTCCGCTATTATCTTGATCTCACTATATAATTCCATTTCTACATTCATGAATAAGATTATTCCCCAATACCTATCTTGGAAAAAATTACAATGATTCCATATTTCACCAATACCATGCACTGTATAGGCCCATTGATGAGAAGGAAAACCGCTGAATTTTCTTACCGCGCCACTGAAAAACACCATATATAAAGAGGATTCATTGTTTAAATCCATTATATTTATTCCAAGACCTAATCCATGGATAATTAAACTATTTATATTTCAAAAAACTTTCACAATATGCAAGTAGTGGAATATGAGAGTAATTTAAGGTCTAGAAGAGTAATTAATTAAAGAAGATACTGAAGATGAAAGCTAGATGATAGAGAAAGAGAACACTGAAAGTGGATAATGATTTTTTAGTGATGGTTTCTACCAATGGTATATTTGATCCAAAATTGTTCCAATGGAGGGTGTGATCTAATATAGTGAACAGTAATGGTAGACGGTGCTACCGTCACTAATAAATTACCCCTCTATGCTGAAATATGGAAACAATTGGGAATTAATAAGATTAAATGGTGAATAGTTTTTTAAAGATACATTCAACAAATGGGAAAATATTGAAATATTTAAATGATAGAGATTAATAGGTTACCTACCTTTATAAATATAAGGATGCTGCCCAACTAGATGAGGATCATAGTATCAGGAAAAAACATCCGCTACTATTCTTGGACACTCAGTTTTTTTATTTCTTCTATTTCCTTTTGGTTTTATCATGAAATTTTCCTCATATACCCCCATTATTTCCCTCTTAATGTAGGGGTATACCAATTTTTAGTTTGTTGAAAGGAAGGTGATCTTGTGTAGTTCTTGAGTCTTATTTTCAATATAATTATTTTTCCCCTTTTTATTTATTAAATGGTTTTTGATTCAAAATTTCATATTTTTATTAGGATATGATTTTCTTTTTTATTTTATATATGAATATTCTATATTGATTCAATTAAGAAAAATTTTCTCCATCTTCTTAGTTTTGTATCATAACAATTGGGTGATCTAGGTTCAAGTGGAAAAGTGTTTAATGATTCCTATACATGTGGGGGAGTAATAGTGGACTAATTTGGAAAATTGGGATCCTTAATTCCTGATTTGGAATTTCCTAGGTGATTCAAAGGACACCCCTATGAATTTCATAGACTAGAAGAAGAATTTTCCAACCATGTAAATTTGGTGGATTATTTTCACTATCAATCAATCTTAATCAGGGGTGAAAAAGATAAATGATTGTTAATCGATTCGTTGAACCAATTAATAAAAACAAAGGATTCCATTTTAAAGTACCATGATAGAATTACAGGAGGGAATTCAATCCTAAACCCAATCAATTTTATATAATATAACCTTCACAAACCATGTTCTTTAATAACAATTAATTTAATCCCAAATCTTTAATTTACTTTCCCACTCATGAAATCTTAATTCAAAACAATACTCTGTGGATATAACTTTTTTCATGACTATTACTGTACCATTAGGGGAAATTAAATATCTTTTTCCACACCCCATAACTGGTGTGTGTCATGTACCCAAAACCAGATAATTTCTATAAATATAAATATTCCCTCGATTGATCCACCACAATGCCATCGATGAGAATCTTCCAAGTAAAATTCTAAAGGTATGGATAGATACCACCCATATCTCAGAGTCTGAAATCCTCACACTCAAGGAAATATTTTCTCAGCAGGAGGTGGAGATCAATGATTTGAGGAAACTCAATGCATAACTACTCTACATGTTTTACAAGAAGAGCCTCAACTCACAATCTGAGCCGATGCACCCCAACAAAGACAGTTTTTCCAGACAACTGAAATGGAGATAGAATATATTCTCAATGTGGGTTACCAACAACCAATATAATTGTACCCCATAGTATCAAGATATCAGGAGTTATGTCCATTGGGAACACAACTAGGAATGGGTCAGACACATCCTTATGAACTATTCCCTGAAAGTTACCCACCGTAGGTAAAATTAGACCTTCCATATATGGACCCACCTTTTTATTAACCTCCTTAAGATCCTATAAAAATAGATATACTTTAAGGGATTATCATTACCATTTAGTCATTAATTTATTGATTGTAATCCATGGAAGAATGAAGTTCAATTGTTCAACTAGCATAGAATCTTTACCCCAAATGGGTTGATCCAACCCCTTCCCTGCCTAATGTTGGGAACCCTACATTTATGATTTTCAATAGTTTGGGGGACCTTATTAAAAATTTTATGCATTGCATGCACCATTGTGATCCCTTTGTGAAAACCCATGAAAAATAATAAGTAGTGAAATTTATGTTCTTCTTGCAAACATGAAAAGTGATAGCCTTCATATGGTTTACCAGTTTTCTATCTTGGTCAAATATTGTATGGGAAGATCTCCATCGATAGTTTCTCTTTCAACTCCGCTCAACATTATAGAATATGGTAGTCCTAAACGTATTAAATTCAATACAAAAGGTGATTTATATGGTATCATATTTCATTTTTCTATGGAATGGGTTAACCTACACCATAAACTTACAAATTCCCCAAGAATATTTGTTATCCACCTGTATATAAAATCTTTATGATGAGTTTCAAACTCCACTCATTCCTATAAAATATAAAGGTGGGTTTGAAGATCTGACAAAATTTTCCAAGAATGTAAGAATCCATATCTTGGACCAAGGATAATTCCCAAGTAATTAAACTAGCTCAATGAAAGAGAATATGGAAAGAAGAGGCTAATAAAATCACACATTAGCCATCTCCTTCATTAGCTCTAGCTCCAAAGCCCATGGCATAACATGAAGAACCTCCTCCTAAGTGTTAGAAAAAATGACTACCTCATTGAGATGAGTGAAGAAAGAATAGGTGAAAATAGTTTGAGGAACTAAAGGAATTTTTTTACTTTTTCTGATATGAGAAAGTTCTTTGCTACTTCATCGGGGACTTGGAAAATAAATTGCTTAAGTTTCCAAATCCTAAGAGGCCCAGTTAGTCTAGTCTCAAAGATCTCCCACAAGATTTAACATTCCATCAAATTTTGGGTAAAAAAATCATGGAATTATTAATTTTTATAGACAACCTTTAAAAAATGGCGGACTCTAGAAAAGTGAAGTAGGGAAAGACACCAAGAAAGTGCCACATGTTTCCACTGCGACCCCAAGGGAAGAGGGTGAATCAAAGGAAGTTACTAACAATAGTGCACAAAATTTCATTGATTTTATGACTTGAAATAAAATAATCCTAGCTCATGAAATACTCAAAGTAATGTTTAAGAAACCAATTTTCCCCCTAGCCACATCCACTATGTAACAAACAAATTCATTGAAACCATAGTTATCCAAAATCTAGTCTTCTAAAAAATGACATGGTTGAAAGGGAGGGAAAAACATTGGAAGATGAACCTATAACAAGGAAAAATTTGTATTTTTCTCTCTCAAAATTTAATCCCTTTGTCCTAGAAGTACAAGAACCACCTCGCCAATTGGTAGCATTAGAGTTAACCCACAATATAGAATCCTATTCATAAGAGGAAATGATCTTCAGTTCTATTAATGTCATTCACTTAATGGATATATTATATGATGATGAATATGTCCACGAACTAGAGCTCCCTATTTTTAATTGTGGAACTAGAGAAAAGAGGCCATGGAGTCCAAGGATATAGGGGAAGACACAGTTTGATTAAAAAATAATACTCCATCCATGTCCTTTCTCAAGTCATCTATGATGCCAAAACTCACGGGAGATCCCCTCAATGAGTCTATAAGGAGAAGGAATGTTCCCACATATATTCTCGGGGTTTCCTAGACCCTATCATCCTAGAGGATCAATTATAGAGAGAATGATGATCAATTCAATCTTGGCATGCAGGCAGACCTAGTTAACATAACCAAATAAGGAAATGATTTCTTTAAACTAATGTTCCAAGGGTATATCTACCTATGTCCAACAAACTTTCCCTAAAGTGCCTGAAAAAGTGTATTCCAATTTTGGAAAGAAAAGAACTTTATCCCTAATGTATGAAATTATAAATAAATTAGCCCCTGTTCTAGACAAGTGTCATATCATGGATGCTCTAAGTCCATAAAAATACCTATGAGAAGCACTTATATATGCTTTTCTAAGCCCTCATGTGTTTGAAGCTGAGGCTACTTCTACTGGAATATATGATGCAGTGATCAATCATGTATAATACTCCAAGATCTTTTCTTTCATGAAGCGAGAAAAATATGTCATTATATAGGGATACATCAAACCCTTGTATGTATCTGGATGTATAAAAGACATTGATATCTGATGGGGTATCATTGAAATTGGATCATGACTGAACCTCATTCAAGTCTAAATGCTTCACCGAATTAGTTACAAATTAACTCATTTTCCCCTTCCAATATAAAGATACATGATTATCAAAAGAGAAAACAGAAGCCTCTTGATAGGATCAAGATCAAGGCCTAGTTTTGGGACCTCATATCCAACTCAAAATAATCCCCTTTTCACAAAACCAATGCCTTATATATTACAATAATGGTAAAATTGTGAAATTTTATGGTGATAAAGCCCTATTTAAATCCTATAAATCACAATACATTGATTCATGATCCTACTAGAGTGAAGGGAACAATCTTTTACTAATGATTTCCTCTGGTTCACTACCCCAGATGATCTAGAAATAACCCAGACCAATTCATTAAATAAACTCTGTGAATAAATATTATTCTAGTCCATCAGTTTAAAGTAATGGGACCATATTCGGGTGCTTATTCAATGACCTTCATGGTATAATTCATGAAAACTGATCCCAACAACACTAAAAAGGTTGATGACTCTTTTTAAAGTGATATAATCCTTAGTTAGAGTTATTTCATTCCATCCCTTTTGCTTTAATAGATTCATGCCTCATGAGATATGTCTGAAGTGGTTTTCAAATAACTAGGATAGAGGGAAGATACTAACTCTCTATCCCTTTTATCTCCACCAGAGCTTCAAAGGAACCTTGTGTCCTCTGTTGGGTAAGAAGAAGTTGCTTCACCTTATATATGTCAAAATGTTGACTCCTCTATGAGATATTGAGAGCTTCCCTCATTACCTTCATACCCTAAGAGTAAGGAATAAGGGGAATATGAAGAAGAGGATGAGGAAGTGTAATAACTTTGGAATGCCCCTCCATCATTTGAGGAAGGTGTCTCTACTACCATTGATGAACCGAGGAAAATAAAAATGGGTACAAAGGAGGAACCCTGGCCCACATTGATGTATTCTGAATAATAAGAGGTATATAACTCCTTTATGAAGTAGTATTGGGATGTATATTCTTGGAAATACATATAAATTATAGGCGTCAATCCCTTGGTGGATACTTAACACTTGGGATTTATATAAATCCATTGGGGATAAAAATAGGTATCCCGAAGGACACACCCGAACCATGCCATCAAAATTATGGCGGAATGTGATACTCTTATCAACGAAAATTTCATTTGGTATTTCAAATATCCAAAATAGCTTGCCAAAAATATCATAGTAAATAATAATAATGTGAAAATTAGGTCTTGTATAGACATTATAATTCTCAACTAGCACTACCAGAAAGATGATTTTCAGTCCTGATCACATAGCGACTGATTATTACAAAAGTTGGCTATAAATCTATATCCGTCATATATGTCTATTTAAGGTAATATAAAATCCAATTATCCCCAAAATATGAATAATATACTTTTTTAATCCCCTCAGAGTGTATTTTGCTTCTAAGAAAATCCCTTTGTCTTGAATAATGTAGGTGATAGTATCAAAGTTCCATAAATCGCATCTTTAAACCATTCTTGGGAAGATTTATCAAATTATATGAAAAAGATAAGGTGGTTAATTATTGAGAATGTTATGACCACTTGGATGATCTTAAGACCATATTAAAAAAATAAAACAACATAGCCTAAGGATGAACCCCTTGAAATGTGCTTTCGAGGTTACCTTAGTGAAATTTCTTGGTATTGTCACACACCATCTTGGCATCAAAATATACCCTAAAATTACAATGGATATCATAAAAACTTCACCTACTTTAAACCTCATAAATTTGAGGGGTTTATAGGTACACATGGACTATATTGGAAAATTTATAGAAAAAATCATAGGTAAGTTATTTCTTTTCACTACATTGATAAAAAAGGGGTTCACATATTAGTGGACAGATGATTTTTAGAAAGAATTCGAAAACTGAATGAAGCATCTCTTTATTCCACTAGTATCAATGTCATCTATTGAGGGGAAGCCAATCATTTTTCATGTGATGACCCTAGAGAGATCACTGGGTGATTTCATCATAAAAAATAATGATACCAAAAATGAAAATGGACTTTATTATCTCAACAGAACTATTATTGACACAAAGACTAATTATTCTAATATCAAGACGAGATGTATGGTGTTAATATTCATGGATCTAAAACTGAGGAACTACCTGATTCACTAAAAGCTCCATTTGGTCTCTCACAACAACCCTCAGAAATATATCATGATCCATCCTATATTGACTTGAAATTTGGAATGGTGGGATTTTATCTTAAATTAGTTTTATATTCATTTAGTGCCTTAGAAATCCATAAAAGACCAGGATTTCGAGAACCTCCATGAAGAAAATCCATTTGTAGAAAAAATAACTAAATACTAAATTTACCAATGAATGGATATTCTCTATTCAATATGAGCCAAGACATGGAATATTTATTTTGACGACACATCCATTAACCCAATAAGGAAGAGAATTGATGACCCTGAGCTGTACAAATTCAAGTTTTGAGTCTTTATTATCTCTCTAGAAAAAGAAGTATTTCCTTAAAACATCATATTTTTAGAAGGCTATACAAATAGTGAAATGTAATATTAGGCCCTAATTTCCAAAATAGAGTTTACAATTCAAATTAAAGTGGAACATTTCTAGGTGAAAGGTGATTCATATTTTGTGATTACGTAGATCAACATATATTATGCTATCATAAAAAAGAGATAACCCCTCTCCTTGACAATGTAAAAGGGTTAATAGTATAGTTCCCCTCAAATATGGCATTTAATCACATCCCATGATCAAATAATTCTAGGATGATTCTTTGGAAAATGCATCCATGGGTATGGGAGATCCAGATCATGATTAAATATTCAGAAACATTGTGCATCACTGAATGGTATAACCTGTTTTTTGTATCAGTATAGAAGAAATCAATGAGGTTAATTCCACTTCCAAACAAGATGGTCCTATAACTTTTTGGCTGATAAACATTGTGTACTACCATCAAAATGAATTTCTCTAATCAATAATGAGAGACCAAATTTACAATTTATGATAGACCAAATCATCAAAAAGTCCTCTATAAACAAGGCTTCAATGGGGTCCATCTCAGGTTCATCGACTGGGGAAAGAATGATGCCATCATAAATAAAGTACATGCAGGATACTGCAGTTACCACCTGTTAGGGTTTAGGATATTAAAAAAAACCCTATGTCTTGGATACTTTTGTTCTTTAATTATGTAGTAATATACAAAATTCACCAAGAGGTGTCATTCTTTCCATGTTTATGAAAAATTCATCCATTAACCACCAGAGTTTCAATATAAATCCAAATTATTATGTCCATTTTTCGTATGAGGAATAGACGATGTAAGGATGTATCCCACAAAAAATGGAAAGTTGTTTAAATACATGATAACTGCCACCAAATTATTTCCCAAAATGTATAAAGTAATACCCCTAAAAACAGTTTTATCCTAAAGCATTTCAATCTTCATGAAAGATGACATCTTTTCCAGATTTGGTGTCCCTTCTAGAATATTGATGTCTAATGGAAGCCGTTAATTTTATTCTAAGATGGAGAATATATATTAGGAGTATAACATCAAATCCATCCATTTTCCCTCTTTCATGAAGCAACCAATGGATTGATAGAGGCTATCAATAAGAACCTACCAAAAATACTCTAGAGGATGGTGGAGAATGAAAAAAATATTGGCATGAAAAGATCCAACATTCCTTGTGGTCCTGAAAATACAACACATACCATCACATGAGAAACCCCATATTAACTCATATATGGAATAAAAGCAGTCTTACCCATTGAGGTCGAATTTCCCTCACTTTGTGTTTCTATATGCGATCAATTATACACTTATAAGTAATCCAAAAAATGACTTGATGAATAGGAGCGACTTGATGAGAAAATTATATATTATTTACATTACAATGAGGTCCATAAATAATATATAGCACAATATTTTATCAGTAAATTCATCCTCTACTTTTTCCTTCAAGGGGAGATGGTACTGGTCCTCCGGACCTTGATGATACTGGGGAATAAACCTACAAATCTAGAGCCAAAGTGGGAGGGTCCTTATTTCATACATAGGGTCCACTTTAATAGATATTATTATATGATCTCAGTGGATTTATAGCACATTATAGTTCCTACCAATGCATGATTCCTCAAGAAATTTTTCGTGTGATAAATGCAACACATCATTCATGTCACAAGATGATAAAATGAATGACACCTTCATCTTCGCCATATGATATTAAAATTAATTACCTCTCTATCATATTTTCTAAATGAAATTAAAATATATAGCAATATGGTCTGGGATTCATGACCTTAAAAATAACATCAAATGGCCCTAGTCGAACTACCCAAAACTACAAGACACCATAGACCAAGTTGTAATACAAAAATCTATATAGCTTAAAATCCAAGCCAAAATGCATTAAACTGGATTACACTGTTATTTCCACATGACATAAAACTACATGGTTTCATTACATTATACACAATTTGAAACATTGTAACACTTTGGTCCCTGATTGAGCATATCTCTAATCTGAGGTCTAGCCATAACATAAAAATACCCCTCCCTATGTATGTGTCATACTTGCATTGGGACCCTTCATAAATGAACTATTTATTTATTGATTATATCTTCAAATTGGATATATATAATACGTAGACCCTATTTCCTAGGCTCAACCATGAAACAAATAAAATACCCCATCTCCTGCAAGAAACAAAGACATATGCAGGGCACTTCATACACTTTGGATAATTCCAGTCAAAATGATCCCATTGTGCTCGAAAATATTACTTTCACACATCATACTACTTATCCTAGGAAATATAGTACTTCATAATCTTTCCCCGACCATTGATAATAGAATTTTAGATTCTTGGGGAGACTTTTCTTTTGATACTGTATTGATACACCCCAGTCTATATTTTCATAAGTCTCCCACCAAAAGGGCTTATCAACATGAGGCACATTCATTCTCAGTAGAGACCAATTATATATCCACAATACACAATAAAATTAAGTTGGTAACATGACCTTTGAACACTAATTTGATGTCATTCCTTTCATTCCAATGTCATACCACTTCTCTTGATCTAGGAATCCCCAAGACCGTGGGTTATGATTTTCTTCTTCACATTTGAAGCTTGTCAGTACATAATTGGGCTAATAAACCTCATATCATTCATAAGTTACATGGAATTTGGTCCTAGACATATGACCTAAAACTGAAAAACATCATGTCATCCTAGTGACATGACATCAAACTAAAAAACAATGTCTTCAGAACATTATGTTAAAATGAAGTCGTACCATGGGAACCAACCATAGGATTCCAAGGGAAACTATCCTAGGAAGCCTCATATAAAAACCATGTGATTCATCTCATGATATGATTTCTTAAATACTCAGAAAATGTTGGTATAGATTCATGCATTCTTTTTAACGTTGGAAACCTTCATCCTTACCACATGATACAAAAATACATACTATTCAACAACTACATAGACCTTTATTCTCAATCCTATGAGATATATAGTGATGCCCAGATCCTACATCTTGGTACATCCACCACAAGATAAAAATTCCCTTATCCTTCCTTTTAATCACCTTTCTATGGTGGAAGAAACCTTTGACACTCCTTGTTTCTCTCATCGAACATAACTCACATGGGATTAAGAGTTTGCGTAAAAAAATACAGGCACGATCATGACTCATCAGTTCATGTCACGTTTGTCATTGTATAAGATAAAATAACTTAAAAGGAAAATCATACATCCTTACCACATAATGTTAAACTACACAGTTAATATCTCCTACATGAATTAAATTCAATAATTACATATTGATTGATTCTCACTTTAATGAGATACGTAGTGAAACTATGATCCTATATCTTTGTCCATCGAGAGTGAAAGAGATTCCCCTACTCTCCAAGGTATGAGACATATATACACAGGAGGATCCAGTATGGTTTCTTAACCTAGTCATGAGAATGTATTAAAAAAATCAATTTCCCCAAATAACATTTCAATCAGTGTGGGTAATCCCTCCAAAAAATATTTTTGGATTGATTATTTCTTTGATGGGATATGTAAAAATGCCGAGATCATGTTTCTTAGGCCTATCCTTAGTATAGAAAAATTCCCATTTTCTGCATATGGGTTAGAACTATATTGGGGAAACTTTTATTCCCATTATCAGGTAATTTTGATATGAAATAATCCCTCTATATTCATGTAATTTCCTTCCACAATCCAAACTATTTGTATGGGGAAATCCAAATCATCACACACTTTCTCGTTCCATCAGTAATTGAATATCAAATTTCCGAGGACATATTTTTTTGAATATATATTGATATTATATATTTATCTTTTCATAATTCACCCACCAAAGGGGTCTATCAACCAAAGGATACTGTTGTTTGACTATATATTGATACAACCTAGTTTTCTTTACACAAGTCACCAACCTAAGGTTCTGAACAATGAGAGGCATATTCCTCCTCAAGAGAGACCTCTTCTATCTCCATATTCCTCACCAACATTTTTATACCATATCACTATTCAGATATGAAAACCCCCATATTATATATTCCAAAATTATACCTCTATATCTGAAAATGATAGAACATTCTTGGATTGATTACCATGAAAATGAAAATCACTAATCATTAGGTCAATGTTAAATGAGTTCAAACTGTAGTGCTCAATGTCCTTTCTATAATGACTTAAAACTTCATGGTCTATTTCCTTGTTGCATGAAATTAAGATTTCTGAATATTAAACCTTTATCAGGGAGGATCCACTTATATTGATGTTGGTCACCCACCATTTCACCCAAAATGATTTCATGAAAATTGATAATAATTCCATCAATAAAAATTCTGATGCTCAGATCCTCTATTATAGGCCTTAGTGTCTTATCATCCAATGTATTTCTATTCTCCATTCATGGAAACAACCCTTACCTAGGTGGGGGATTATGTGCTTCTCCCAAGACCCATCCATTATAATCTTATGATCAAAATAGAATACCCCACTTTAAATCAATGAAAATGTGTGTATGAGCAGTTTTCCATTCATGGATAGTGTCGACAAAGGTTATCCCTTAATTCTAAAATAAATTCACTTAAAATCCCACCCTATATTGTCTTTATAAATATGAATCTTCACAAAACATTGAACATATGTAATAGAATATCCAATTTATGAGAAAACCTTTTTTAACTATGCATTGGTATGTCGTAGTCTAGATTTGAATAAGTCTACCACCAAAAGGGCATATCAAACAAAGGAAAATTATTTCCTAGGAGATACCTATTCTATATCCATAATACCTAACAACAATATTGTTTTGGAAACCACTTTTTGAACATTTTCTAAAATCATTCCTCACATATTTTTATCACATCATGTTTTAGATCATGAAATCAAAAAATCATGACTCAAAGTTCACCTTTTGGGTATCTAAAGAATTCACAAAACTTCTCACCCAGACAAACTTGTTTTGGTTTTTATTATAAGAATAATCATCAATTATGTTATACCTAAAACACTAGTCACATTACTTCTTTTTTTAAGACTTTAACCTTCCTACAAAAAGAGACATAGTACTAACCGGGTTAAAACCCAGGTCACCCTGGGTAAAATTCAAGTATCATCTATCTATATGTTCACTTAACGTGGTTTATAAAAAAAATTTCAATGAAAAGTAAAATGTACAAAACTTGTTAGGTTGAAAACTCAAAAATGGTGGCATAATAAAAATACCTATTTCACACCCTAATTAATCTCTATTTTGAGATAGGAAAAAACTAGGCCGATGACATAAATGACAAAAAGTATGTAGGGTATATCGCATGAGACAATAAATAAAAAAAATATTCTTGATAGATCTAAATACTTAGGAACAAATTAGAGTGCTCTCCTTGTTAGATTTTTTCATTAAAATTCATTGAAATAATCAAATGAAATTAAATGAATCATTTTCAATGTTATATTATGGTTACAATACGGAAGAAAACATAAAAACAGAAGATCAGTGGTAAAAAATTATTTTCATTAATGTGTTAAAATGTGAAGGATCATCCTTAGTTTGGAGTCTCTACACCGTGTTTAATAGATGTTCCTCGATATAAGCTTTATGTTTTTTTTGTTATGGAATGAGCCTTATCCGTATATTTTCAAAACCCATCCAGTTGTGTGGTGAAAAACTCATCAGTGTAATAGAGTTTCTCTTTATCCACAACAACTGAATCCCTACCTTGAGTCAAGAACCTCTTAATGTAATGGTGGATTTGTAAAATCACTTTCTTTATGAAATTTAGTACTTATTTAATGCATACCATTTAGAGAGATTTCTCATATAGGAAAATAATATAATCCTCCACCACTTTATAATGGAAGAGCTGCGCTTGAGATATAGTAGCTCTGAGATCTTCAAACATGCATACTACTTATGCCTTAGCCAATTGTGATCTTTTCTCCTCCTCCAAATTCAAAACTATTAACTTTAAAAAATGGGGGATAATCAAATAATTGAACCCTCTATACCCCAAAACTGAAAACATGGATAGATGTCAGTGAAGTCGTGATTGTAGAACTTTGAGAAGAATCTACAAAATTATCTTCTAGATATCTCAATAGACAATAAACAATTTGGTGTGAAGGGTGTATTGGCAACCTAGAACCTCTTTCGGAGGGATAAATTTACTCTAGGATTAATGAACTCAACGAGGAACCCTTCTTCAGTCCCTCTAGAATATTGTCAACTCTACCTACTACCGTTGGATGAATAGGCATGGAATATCGTCCTTCAAGCTCAACCACAAATGTCAATCCCACTGGATAATAGATATAACCCATCATTAACATCAGGGGGTTAATAGAAATAAATTTTAGTGAAACAACTAGAGTAGTTAACTACACTAAACTATTGATGGAAAAACTATAGGGATTGGTTCCTCCCTAGCATACCTGGTCCCAATGCTATGAGTATAGACCTCATGAAAAGTAACATCTTATTGATATTTCTCAAAAAATGTGTTGGAGTAATCATTGGAATCTATCACTTTGAGGATATCTACTATTACTCATTTAGTAATGGGAGAATAATGGGATTGTATTCCTTGGTCAAGAATTTCCTTAAAATGTTTTCTATGAAAAAATATACACAAATCAAGCTATGGTGTTGGAAATAAAATGTAAGGAGGTCAACTATGTTTGAAAATTCATGAAATAGAAAACTAACATCCTTCTAATTCCCTATCAATGTCTTATAACTTCTCTAAAGTGGAAGGAATATTAATATTTTTTAACCTCTACTAAAGTAATATTAGTTCAATATATAAGTCATTACATATAACAACATGAATAATAGTATGGGTATCTGAGACACATGGATCAGGGCTCAAATTGGACCCCCTGTCGATTTCGGCCACCAGCTGCTTGATAGGCATGACTTATTTCCCTATAGAGCGAGGAGCAGCACTGACACCATCATCAGACCAACCAAGACTGTCATACCCTTTTAGAGTGGCAATAAGAATGATGGTGGATTATATAGGGACCTTTGGTATATGATATGGATCTAAAATATCATGAGGAAGAATGTGATTGACTAATAAAATGAACCTTATGATGTGCATCAGACATTACTTGGACCCTATTGCCTCTTTACAGTTATGGGAGTAGATGAAGTCTTGTATCTCAACAATTCTTCTGCTAAAGATATGAATTCATAAGAATGAGTCTCTGCCTCATCTAGAATGTCCACCTAGATCCTTTAAGGATTCGTGATGGTCCCCTTGAGGGAGGATAGTGAAGCAGATCATGAAAAAAAGGAAATCATGGTCAAATTTGTATGATCGATGAGTCAAATGATTAATTGACATTGAAATGATTTACCGTGGTGCCTACACCTGACCAACTTCTTCTCACTATTTCAGTTATTCTCTTAGGATGTAGAAAGGATCATGTCTCATTTATGGATATGAGAGGTGGTAGTTGAGAATAACCTTCCATCATCTCCGCCTCTATCATCCTATGAACAAAGGATATCTCTAAGGACATGGGAGACTCAACCACTACTCTAATAGTGGTTCTTATAGGCCCATATTTTAGTGACTCAAGCACTATCTTTTGATCCCCATATAATCCTTTAAAATTCAATATAAATCCTCTAAAAATTAATGACAAAAGATAAGGGAAGGAAATGATGAGGGAAAATAGATATATATCTCACTAGTTTAAAAAACTTCATCCCATACGTGATTAGATAAAATAAAGATTTCCTCAACAATAGCTCAAGAAAAAATGTCAGTTATCCACTTTGTAGTCGAGATCCAATCATCAGTGGAACATATCAACACTTACAGCTCCAAAATATATTTCCCTAGCTTAGTAAAATCACTATCAGGTAAAGATCAGGGGGTTATTGGTTATTACCAAGCTTTGGGTTGCATATTACAGCTTGTAGAAACACCCATAAATATTCAATGTCTTAGGTTACACATTTACAAGCTTGAATTTTGAAAGACCACAAATACTCTGATGCTAATATGGATGGATGAGAGGAATACACAAAGTACTTTAACATTAGATTCCTTTGGGTCCACTATTCTCTAATAGGATACTAATTAACTGGGAATCATGTCACTTCTTGATAGTGATGACTAGACCACATCAGCTTAAAAGATGTGGTACTTTCAGCACTAGCTTACTCCATTAATCATTATCAATATTTCCTTAAAGACTTCATGAATCATCATCATCACCCTTGAGATGAAACTTCATACCATGCATTCCATGCCTAATAGTTATCATAATCTTGACTTGAGGGATGTTTTTTGTCAATTACCCTTGAGGGTATAAAGAAATCCAAGAATTTACATACTCAAATTCTTGGTCGATTGATGAACCTGATAGCGGTAGAAGGATTTATTCTTAGGATAACTCTAAATAAATGAGGATCAAAATTTAATGGCCCACCATTCGTTGTTTCCCAAATTAAAATTTTTTATGGGGAGATAATTTTGGATGTTGTAGACAATTTAACTTGTAGAATAATCGATATGGATCTTATGAATCACATATCATCTCAATATTAATATGTGATGCCAGTACGCAGTCTCTAAATTCAATCATGTATGATCTCACATAATTATTAGCTTGAAAATTTTAAATTACTATTTTATTAGGTGCATAAATATATGGTAAGACGTTAAAATATCCACGTATGTTTAAATTTTTTAAGGATTTATCATTTTTTAGAGATAAAGGCTGAATAAATGAAACAACTTGGATGAAAGGAATTAACCGACCTACTAGAACATGAAATTCACTTAACAAAACATAATAGATTAAGTGTTCTGCAATCCATCCTCATAACACTTGAAATTTCTCTTAAATTTGATATGGGGCCTTCCTAGTGTATACATGCAGTAAAAAAGTGAAATATCATTGTTAGAATATGGGAATCCAACCCTATATGGTTCATTTCTACAAATTTGGAATCTCTGATGAATGTCCCTAGAATCACTCAACTGTTAAACTCATGGATCTACAATAGGTAGTTAATCAACCACATAATAAGAAATCTATCCAGATGGATCCTCATAGGAACCTCATAAAAGTCTTTATATTACCATTAGTTATAATGTACTCGCTCAAATGTAGGAATAGATTTTCTGAGAATGCATTGGTTTTCTAAAGAGGGGTATTCCATTGGCCACTAAAAAGTAGGAACTTTTTCTTATATCTCTAAGAAGAACATCACCTAGTCCTCTAAATGGAATCACACCTTAAATAGGGGTCTATCTTTTTAATGTTTTGATCCAAATTATATAGTTCATGGGCCAAAGCTGATGTCCATTCAACATCATCACACATCACCTTCGGTGGAATGAACTCATAACATATCACCCCGAGGATAGGAGCTCTGAAGATCTTATATACATCCCATAGGATAATGAAAAATTCTCCATTCATAAAATGGAAAGTATTTTTCCAAGGAAACCACTGAAAAATTATTTTAGGAATTATGTATGAGTTCCTATAAACATATATCTTCTCCTCCCAAACCGCATCACAAATGTTGACATTTCATAGATTAATAATAAATTATGCAAAGATATGGTGCACAAAATACACACACATATATTTGGGATTGAATAGACCTCCAATGTGAATATACCAATATTGAATCTAGCATAGTGATTAGTCTATCTTGTAATCAAGGAAGATTGATATGTAGTAGAGAGGTTTCTATTATTGTGTGTGAGGCTTCATGTTCGGGTCACACAGGCTGTGGTCCATGATGTGCGCATTAGGAATTATTCTTTCCTTGATAAATATTAAATTGGAGGATATTTTACAGGGGAGGAAATTAGTGAATTACATGAAAAAAGACTTTAGTAAATAATTATCAGGATTCAGAATGATCACATCTCTCAGAATCCCATAACAACAAAATGAAAGATAATAACTCCATGAGTAACCATGCTGGTAATTCATGAAGTGTTTTTCTAGGTCTGGGAGGGGGATTCAAAAAATTCATATTAATCTAGAACGAATTACTTTAAAATGTTTAAAATATTTATATTAGCTTGTTCAATGGAATCCATTTGAACATCCACTATAAAACTACAAGGAGACATCAAGATTTTCATTAAGGTTAAAATCATGATTTTGGAAAATTTTAAAGTTTTGGTAGGGGAGGGACTTGTGCGGGTTGATCACTGAGTTGACCTTGTGATAGAAAAATTCCCATGTATCTTATCTTAGGAAACTCACCCAAGTGCCCACATTCATGTCACTAACCCAAGTCATCCCGTTCTTGTCAGTCGTTCTAGTTGTTATACTGGGTGCTTTCATGAGAGGATTCTTCTGAAGGAAGCATGAATGAATTTCATGGTTAGATAAAAATAATGAATAAATTAGATGAAAGAGATTATGGTTAGTTTAAATATATATATAAGTGGTTGAAATACATGTCCAACCTCCATGGAATGCCTATGCGGACCACCTAGGGGGATAAGAAATGAAACCATTATGATCTTTGCATCCATTTAACTCAGGATCATACCCAATACTTATGATCATATAAAATCCTTAGCGGTGAGGGGGATTTTGTTGAAAATAATTTTATTCACATTTGGATGAAAATATTTAATGGAAATTACCTCAATGAATACAGAAGTGCAAAGAACTGAGGATAATCAAGGAGTTCACCCAAGTCAACCAGTGCACACCTAAGCTGTGTTCCAAGAGGCTCACACAGGCCTATCTAGCATGACCCAGAAGAAGAATCCAACCCTATTCAGAAGAAATATTCATGAAACATGTATTATGGTAATATGTTTTAAACCTCTCTTTTTCAAGTTCTTATGTTTTAATATAAATAGGACCATAGGGCTTCTCATTTCAGATGACCAAAAAACATAGAGACGCCTCGAAGCTCTACTCACCCTAGTCCTACACCAAAGCCCTCAAAAACACCCATATATAACACCAAAACCTAATATAAGAGGTAATTATGGGGTATAGTAGGATTAATTTTCCTCTAAGTGTGTTAAAAATATTACTCCAACGTGGGGAACAATTACCCCTAGTTGACAATTACTAGCTTGAAGGAATACTCTAAAACCTAAGACCTTTGTGAGAGCCCTCCAGGGACACCGGATGAAACCCATAGAGTCTAGATTAAGGCATGGACCAGGTGATATTTACTAGGATGTCTATTATCCATAATTTATCTCTATACTGTGGTGTACAACCCTGTATGAATCACTATCTTGGTTTCCCAGGTCTACATTGCATGAGACCCCATCAGCTTTCCCAACCTTCACCTACATGATCACACTTCTTCTCACCCAATGCATACCCACACAAGATTTCTTGGAGACCTATTTTAAGCTAACAATGTCCTATAATATCTTAATATGGATCCCTCCTCTGATAGGGACCAATCCAATACCTATTTGAATGCCTCTAGATATGTGTGATCAGGCATAGGGAATACCAACATGTCTTCTTGATTATACATTCTCATGGTAATGGAGGTCCTAAAATTTAAACTCCCTTGTAGGTGGGATCCTCATAGTGTTTTCAATTATACATTTTAGTTGTAATTAGGGTCCCAAAATTGGATTCAGTGCTAAGTAAATCTCAATTTCATACATGATGGCTAGGGATATGTCCCCCCTTATCATATCCGATATTAGGACCCCCCCATTTCTGAAGGGGTGAGGGGAAATAATATTGATTTTATATTTGATTTTCTATTAGTTTCCTATCCGCCTCGCTTCTGTTGAACCAAGAACATAGAATACCTCCTCAATTAATCCCCTAGTCTTTCTTTATATAGGTCATATACCTCTTAACCTTCATCTTCACCAGTTACGAAAACAAAAGAAGAGATGAGAACATCATGGCCCTTTATATCTTCCATATCTCCACCCTCATCCACCATTAGATAAAGGAAATTTTGTGGTTTTTTATATATTACTCTTCCTCTTATTTGTCACATTGATCATGAATCAAACACTTTAGGGGTTTGTGATTGTCATGACATCCACACAATCAAATTAATGTCTCGGCAGAGAATCCATTCTCGGGTCTTCCTCTCACCATCCATGAGAGGGCCTATAAAGGCGTGGTTCCTCAGTGACTTTTATCAATCTCAAAGGGCCACATTCACTTAAATAAAAACTTCTAATGGTCATACATAGGTTTTTGATCCATCAAAAATAACTACATGGTATTTGATTACTTTCCAAATGGGATACGTAGGAAGCCTCCTTGTGGTCTAAACCCAACCACCCAAATCAACCCTAATTCTCACTAGGACATATTCATATTAGAGTTACATCCATCCTAGTAGACCACATAAATTACAGGTCCCCTAGGTGGCTTCAATGTATATCCCAACACCATCCCTTTAATAGGAACATTTTTCTTAAATGTCACTTCCATATGATGTTAAACTGCCTGGTTTGTTCCTCATCACATGAAATTAAAATGTTTGATGTGTCCCATTATGTAGAATAAAACAATGTGGGTTTTGATTTATTTCACAAGGATATATAGGAATCCCACCTATTGGGCCTGATCCAAACATTGAAAAAACTCTTTTCTCCTTAGATAATGAAAAAACTCCAGAGATCCCACTATGTGGCTTGAAAATTGCATCGTAATGAAAAATACCAAATAATATATAATACATATACAAAAGGTTACTGTTTTTGAGTAAATTTAGATAAATACAAATGATTCTAAAGTTCATGCATGCTAGTAGTTGATTTTTAATTTAAGGGAGTACCAAGTTATAATTTAGATTTAATGAATGATTCCTGGATATGTATTAAATATATAAGAGATCCATTGAGTAGAAAATAATCCCCTCCCCCAAAAGGGGTTGATGAGCCCAAATTACCATGCTGTCAACTAATGTAAGTTTATAATCCTCATTAAATTCATTTCCCAATTATTACATACCTTTGAAATGAAGGTTTGTGAAATATCTTGAATAAGGGAACCATTGGATGTTTCCGTATCCATGAACAAAACCCTTTGGAATATTTTTAAAAATGATGTACCCATTATGAATGATTGCGAAACATTAAAATCCCCAAATAAACTTTAGGGGGAATCACAATTTTCATTAGAAACTTTGGAATGACCTGATGATAGTTTGGAGTCAATAGAGGACCTGATTTTAGAACCTCACTAGGAGTTGGGTATAGACTCTAGTGCGTGTGTTTGAATAATCATGGAAATCCTCCAAGAAAGAAGGCTTTATGATGAGGCGAGGAATCAATGTTCCAAATGTGGGATTTGATGGATTTGGGGATGAGTTGGATAAGGATAGACTATGTTTCCTTAAATGTAAAATAAATGAGATTTTATTTTTCACTTGGATATTAAGGAAAACATGGTTCATTATTAGTTTTCACTTGGGTGGCAGGAATGCATATTCCCTTGTTGGATTTTGATGATGAGGATGACTACCGATGTTGATTCAAAGTTCTCATGGGTGTTGGGTGCGGTATTTTTGAACCATACTAGGTGGATTGTGGGATCATAAGTTCAAGGTTATTTTGAGATTTTATAATGTCATAGGGGACAAGATTAAATGATGGTGGTTGTGTACTAATTCTTATGGTGGTTATCACCATAGATCCATTGAGTTGCAAAGTGATGAAATAAGAATTTAGTTAGTTTTATGGGCTCTGGTAAGTTCCATATTAGTGTTTTAGTTTTGAAAATGAGTGTTGGATCAGGTTTTAAATAGTTGAGTGCCTTGAGTGGGGGGTTGTTCTTTGGATGTGTTTAATATATTGAAAAAAGGAATGAGGCGGTTTCCTATAACTAGTGGCCAATGTATGTCGGGAGGTGTGGATAAATGACTACCTGTAATTCTTCAGTATGGGAAGTATTATGGTGGGGAGTATATAAGATCCCATTTTAATGCAAGTTTATTTTTTGGAGGAATTTTAATTTTCTTTTTCTAGATGGGTGAAACATTGTATTAAGGCTCAGAATGAGTTTACAAGGGTTCGAATGACTCAAAGTGATATTTTGAGATGATGAATGAGTTTTGAGTAGTAGATTGGGTGTTTTGATGAGCTTTAGAGGCTTCATGTGTTTTGGGGAATTATGGATAGGGTTCATGGTTTGGTGTGAATAGTTTATAATCATGTGACACATTGATGTTCATGAGGTTTTTTTATTTTGAATTGTGCATGGTTAGATTACATAGTTTTATAACTTTTTGGGGTAAACTAGATGAGACAAAGGGGAAACCATACGAGGTAAAGGAGGGTCTGAGACACAGTGAATGGCTTGGGAATAGTTTCAGAAAAACCATGTGTGTAGTGGAAAATGATTTCTAGTTGGTTGTGCATATATGTTTCTCAATATAGGAAATAATGTGACCAAACATTGTAGGGATGTTGGATTGGATAGTTCCAACTATAGGGTTGGCGAATGGTTTCGAAAACCAGGCAGCCAAACCATATGGCTACCCAAATTTTCATCAAGAGGGGGATTATACCAAAATCCTCCCTCAGGATTTTCAGCCACTGCACCCCCTTTCTTTTTTTAATTGAGCATATTAAATAGAGGGGGTTCCTTCTCCATTTCTCCCCTTTTCAAGCCCAACACAATAGGCTTTCGTGGTGGTTTTCTTCATTGATTAAGGCGATCCACTCCTCCTCTTCCTCCCATTTCTCCATTTTCCTAGTTTCTTCTAATTTTAATTGTCTAGGTTTAGGGATTTTATTCTGAATCCCCTAGATCATGGGGGAATCATCCAAGGATGATTGGGATTTTGGTCTCCTTGGGTTAAGGAGATCCTGAGATGACTTCTATAAGATGTTTCATAGAATTTCATTATGGTATGTGTTTATGGTGATGTATTCTATGTTTTTACAAATTAATTAATTTAATTAATTATTTAATTGGCACTAAATTATAGGGATTATCCCCTGAATGGTGTAGGGAGTACATTTTGATCCTTCCATAGATGGTGAATAGAGTTTATATAAAATTTGATTGACCTGATAATTTTTTAGACATTATACAATGTTGATACTTAATTTATTAATCTATTATTTAATTATAATTAATCAATTTTGGTTTCACGGTGTGATACCGAAGCCCGGGTGGATGTGACGATCTCATTCTGATGGTAAAGATGTTAGATTATTCTCATATGGGGGTTTTAAAGGCTGTTGTACTTTTCAAATGTTTCCGAAAGCTTTAGAAATGAGGTCGATGCTATAAGATTTTTTCTTATAGTTTTGATAATTGATTTATATGTTTATATTGATTTGATAATGTTATTTCTTGGAGTGTTTTGTCTCTTAATCTATGAATAGTAATTTTGTAATTAATTTGACGGGATTGACCCTTCACAGACTGAATCAGGTTCATTGGTGATTTGAAACTAGGCCTACGACTACCCGTAAGATATGAAGAACCACTGAAAGTATTTTTATGAAGCCTTAACTCCTAAGATATATATTGCGTGGGATTAAATTGGTCATAATTGATAATTTTAATGTTTTTTTGAATTGTAATAGTTTGGAAAGAAGTGTTTATGAATGGTTAAGTGGATGAATTGATTTTTTTTCTATGATTTTATGATATGAAAAAGAGTCTTTTAAAATAGTTTTGATGGTGTACTTGGACGTTGATCAAGTTTTTGTTTTTAATGAAGAAAACTATTATTAAATTGGATTATGATTTTAAATGAGGTGTTGACATCAAGGTGATTTTTGGGAGTGTTTTCAAATGAGATTGAAATTTTTATTCGAAATGGGTGTTTGGTTTCCCTTTTGGTGAAAATATTTTGATATAACTTTTAAAAGCTTTAATGGACAATTACGGTCATGGAACTTGTTCGGGTTCTCAAGAGGAATACCAATGTTTTAAGGGTGGATTCACAATGTTTTAAAATGGTGTATAGTTTTAGTTTTTTATGACATTTAGATGGAGTTGGGCTTTTTTGAGGCGTGTTTGGGTTTTGAATTCTCATTAGGACCTTGGTAAAGATAAAATGGTAAATAGTGTTGAATATTGATAAATTAATGGATCTGAACCACAGATATTGATATTTTAAAAAGTTTAAATACATTGAACCTTGAAAATTGATCGCTGGTGAAATGGTTAAGGGTGTTCGTCATGATGTACCACACATATGGAAAGAGATGTTGGACATGGAGGTTGAAAACATTTTTGGGTTGTTGTTCAAGGATGTTCACAACTATAGACTAGTATGTTGGTCATTATGGTCCACATAATTGTTGGGTTGTTGATCACCAGGGTCAACACCAGTGGTCTTGGATGTTGGTCATGTAGGCACACATTTTTGAATTGGTTTCCATACATGGAGTTCTGTATCCTCGGTAGGATTACAAGATGATGTTATAAACACTATTTTTTTATTATGGTTTAGGTGTTGGAATAATGTTTTAGGAATGGCTGACACAGATGTATGTTTCATCATAGAGTTAATGAGAAATGAAAAGACCTATTAGTTATTCATAGTACATATCACCCTATGTTATACAGTTAGATGATTGGTTTGGGTCAGTGTAGGTTGCTTGGTCTTGGTGTCACCATAGAACACGATATCCATTAGGTTAATAGATAAAATTTCTTCCTTTTGAGATTTATTTTCCATTATTATACTAGTTATTTATTTCAATCTTTACCTATATACACTATTTTTCTAATTCATATTTTCTTTAGACATTGTTGGAGGTAACCCACTGAGTTGTACTCATGCCCTTCTTGGGCCTCCATTGTAGATGGTTAACTGAGAAACTCTTACATGTTTATTTTAGTCATAGGATTGGGATGAGGATCATATTCAGTTTCACATGGTTGGGTGGGATAACTAAAATAGTTTTAGGTTACTAGATGGATTTGGCTCAAGTATTCTACAGATCCTTTTTAGTAGTTTCTTTTATTTTGGTATGTCAGGTAATTGGTCCAGTGGGTGGTTGGTTGTATGAATGAAATTTCCATTCATATCTTTACATTACTTTATTTTATTAAAACGTTCCATTGTTTGAGATTTTTTATTCATTCCACTGACATTGATTTCCATGATATTTTTTTATTTACTTATTATGTGAACAATGATATGGGTTGTATAATGTCCTCCTTGTAACATATTCTACCCCTGATGGTTATGAGGAGGTAAACTTGAGGTCATGTGGTGAACCAAATCAGGTCACCAGTTTAGAGGCACCTGGGCTAGTAAGTTACACCACCTACCTCCAAATCCAAAAAACATAATTCCTAGAGAAACTAACAAGAGAATATGACATCGAAGCCAAGAAAACACATAGATATAGCCAAAACATGAACTCAATTTTTTCTAATATAATTGAAAATGAAATGTCTATAGACTCTCATTATTTTAATTTTTTATATTCAACCAGTCAATAGATATCCACAAATAGTGACACAGAAGAAAAAACGAACTTATAGAGGAAATATAAATCCCTAGAGACCCATTGAATAGTTTTAAGTGAGTAAATAAAGTCTTCCCAGTATCTTTTCCCTAGGAAATGGAGTAACCAACTACATTGATTAAGGGGATATATTTTTATCTAAATTCATCAAACTTTAATTTTATTAAACTTTAAATGTTTTTTTACATTTCCTTTAATGAAACTATTTATATAGAACTAGATGAGAAGGTGATAGAATAGTAATATAACGTAATTGTAGTGGAATCTAAAGTTGTTGGAGCAAGATAATTATTCATACCATCACTATGCAAGATGTAATTCATAACGATGGGGTAGGAATTACAACACATCGAAAAGGGGTTTTCAACTCATTGTTTATGTGGATAAGAACTAGAAGTTGAAATATGTTGTGGTTAACATCACATAAACGTAATACACCTTCATAGTTTTTATATATTCTTGAAATAATTGAATATGCGATATAAATACATAGTACACACATTGGGGGTTATAGAAATCCATAAAACTTTCCTTTATCTTTTTCTCATTTCTTTTTTTTTTTATTTTGAAAAATTTCACATGTTTTATATAGTTTACAAGTAGGGATACAGAGTAATACACTATTATTTAAACTTAATCTTCCACCACACAACAAAACAATGTTTAATTTCTCCTTTATTATTTGATTCATGTCATACATTTTATATACATGCTTATTGTTTTTGAATTCTAAAGGGTAGTTTCATTAAGTGTAGAGAAGTTTTAACCAGTCTAGTATTTTTTTAATTTTTTTGTTTTTATTGTTTTAGTAACTATGAATATAAAATAATTCATTATCATTTTTCACTATTGATTTGATTTTGATAGATCTTTAATTTTATAAAATTTATTTTTAAATGACTGTTAATTGTTAAAAAATTTCTTTCCTATATAGGCAAAGCATGAAAATAAGACAAATTTATTTACTCCACAACATTATTATAATGGTCATAAATTTAATTAGGTTTATCTAATATCGAGGAATCCTATTCAAAATAAAATGCATTCCAATAATTAATATGAGATGGATAAGATAGATAATTTTTCAACTAGGATATGGGGAAAACATTATTAATATATTTTAACTAAGGTGGTAAATCTATTTGATATGATACTTTTCTGTTTTTTACATAATACTAAATAGTCCTAAGTATATCAACATAAACATAAATTTCATTCCCAGTGTATTTTACCCTTTTATAGGTGAAAATTTTATAAATATTAGACCCCCTTCCATGATGTTAAACTACCATCACTATTGATCTATATAATATTTATGGAGACTTTGATTTATTAATTTTTTTCTAAATCATGTACATATTCTTGGTCATGTATTGAAAATTATTTTATCCTAATAATGAAGACTCACTCAATATATCCAAATATAAATGAAAAAAACATTGATATTCATATGGATCTTAAAATAGAGAAATACTGATTGAATACTAACAACTATTTTTATATTAAAATTTAATCAATGATAGATGACTCTCCAATTTTCTACTAAAATCAATAACATATGTAAAAAACACATATTTTTTCATCTAAATAACTCACTCCATATAAAAATTTGTTTGATGATTATATATAGTACTATATTTTAATTGAGTTCCATAACCTCTTAGATACTACAGAAAAACTGAGTGGAAAATATAGGATCTCAGTTTGAGACTATAGACAAAGGAACTATGTCTACTTTCACAATCTTATACATATAGAATTTTAAAATATTTTACACTTTAAAAACTTTATTCAATGGGAAATGAGTGAGTTGATCTTATTAAGTTACCAATAATCAACCATATAGTATTCATTCTACGAGGAGATTAATTTAGTCTAATCAAAATTTCCATGGAAACCTCTTCTCACTTTTAGGTTGGAATGGGAATAGTTTGCAACAAATGAATGATATTTTAATGAACTACCTTCACTTCAAAAGAAATGAGTCAATGTTAAATATATTTTGAAATTCCTCAGCTAATCCCAAGACCCCACTATTGATTCTATGTATCATGATACATATTGGTAACACCTTGATGCACAACCCAATTAGAATGGTAACCATCTTTCATCACTTCATACGTTAAAGAAAGAGATACCATGGGAAACTTCCTAAAATAAAGAGTTTTTAAAGATATTGATACCCCTTATTAATTATAATTTGATAGAGATAATATATTCAATATTTTTTATATAATTTATTTTTTTAGTTCCCATTAATTTCATAATTTAAGGCTAGTTATCACATATTTGTTTCTAGGTTCATTCTAAGGCATTATTGTAATAATGGCCTAACATTTGTTTTAGTTATTTTTTATATTTATATTAATTGATTAATCAAATTTTCTTAGTTGTGTGATTTATTGTTTGAGAATTAATGTATAAAACTAGAAGGAAGGATTTCTAGAATATTTTTAAGGAATCTGACAATGTCTTTATATAAAGGGTGAGCAGAGGATGCCACTATATAAGAATTGAAATGAAGACAAACTCTAATGTATGGACTATAAACTGATGTGAAAAGGTTCCTAGCATAGAAATTAAAGAGTAAGATCTTATAGTTTATACATCAAAGTTGAATGTTTTGATATATAAATGCATATTCCTTTGTTGTTGGGGGATTTCTAGTCTATAAGTTGGAGATCAATTCTAGGATACTTATTGGTGAGATGAGGGGGTTTGGCAAGAATTAGTAAAGGTATGGGATACATGGGAGTCATAGAAGAATTCTAAAGAAAACATAAGTGTTACATTAACTTATATAAGCATTTAATTGAATAAAAAACTATTAAATAATAGGCACATCAGTCCAAGATGAATTTGTAAGGGACCTTTCTGTTAAAAATATTAATAATTGAAACTCAATGGAATTATTTCTACAAGCCTCATCCATTAAATATATTTATATATATTTTATTGGGTACATGAAATGATTAAATATGATAAGATCAAAATGATATCATGGATAAGATTTTAATAGAATACCAAATATCATGAGAATATTTATAAGTCATTAAATACAAAGAAGAAAATGGAAGTCCACTACCACGTGGAGGTTTCTTATTTCCTACATCACTTTCAAGGAGTCCGATCCCATGAATAAGTCGAATCGTGTGGCAGAAAATCTTGTTGTTTTTTTTAATAAACATTAGATTATCTATTTTAAATCCCATTCATGTAAACTTGGATGAAGCTGGAAATTAGCATTGGGTTTACTTCATTTCTTCCTTTTGTAATAAATTTTTGAATTTTTGTAAATAAATAATTTCATTCTACCTATATCTCTCCTCTATCATTTAATTTGTGTTTTCCCCCACCGTACCTATTTCATACTCATTATGGAGAGTATCTAACCCAATTAATAAATCCAAATGATGTGTTATCAGTGTTCAAAAATCCTTACTCTTTAATTTATAATGTTTTAATTATTTCAATGTAAGGAAGTGGGTGTGTCAATGATTGATGCATAAATTTTCTCTCTATCTAAGGTATTATTTATTTTTTTCTCTATTCAATTTCAACACATGCATTACCTTAATTCTCTTGGGTGGTACCTCAAACGATTGAGTTGGGATTGAAGAGAGATGAAAAAAATATGATGGAGCTGGGTCTAGAAGGATGTTAAATTCTTGATTGGGGTGTTTTCATCATTCTAACATGTTATAGGTGGTGCGATTTCATGTGAAAAAAATAACCTATGAATTCAATGTTTTAAACTCAATGTAGGGGGTGACAGATCATATATGATAGGTTGATTTATAAAATGAATTCTATACTAAAGAAATAGATAATGAAAGAACCAATTTA
This sequence comes from Viscum album, assembly GCA_963277665.1. NCBI lineage: Eukaryota > Viridiplantae > Streptophyta > Magnoliopsida > Santalales > Viscaceae > Viscum > Viscum album. The sequence continues at coordinate 575,655,553 of OY728144.1, forward strand.
TCCATAACTTGGGTTCAATTTATTTCCCAATAATTCTTTATTAATTTTTATTTCTACATGTGTGTGTTTAATTATTTTCAATGATTCATAACACAACTACCATTCCATTTAACATTATTTTTTAAATTTATAAAGACAAAAAGTAAAATTAGTGATCAGAATAGTGAATGATCCAAAATAGGATCTTTTAGAGATGATTATAGTTATCCATTGTATAAATACTATTTTTCACCAACTTATGATAGGTGTTCCAGAATTTGTAACTACTAATGGGGATAAAATCAATCCCTTTATACGACTTTAATAAATTTTAAACACTTTAAATTTTTTTTAATATTCAAAAACCTAAAAAATAAACCCTTTTTCTATGATGAATTCAATCTCCTATTATTATAAATGGACTAACTAATTCTAGGACAAATAGGAAGAGGTTTATGATAGAATAGAGTCCATGTTAAATAATACTTTGGAGGAAATGTAGAAGATAAAGAATTAAATGAAATTGATAAGTAAATATCTCATAGTATTGAATGAATAGAAAATGGGAGAAAAAAACTTATACTAATGGATGAAGATATTATGACACTATTTTTCCAATTTTAAGAACCCATGGAAGTTGAGAAAGAGTTATTTAATAATATACTACCAGAACACACCCCAAAACTACCAGAGGATATAACTTAATCAGGCATACTAGCTAACACACAAGTGGGAGATCTATATTTTTTGGATTCACTATACAGTCACTTTATAGAAATAAACTTATAAATAGATCTTTCTATCATTAAAGAATAATAATAACCTTAATATCACTCTCTATATGGGGAATAATAATCCACTGATGTAGTGGAACATGAAGATATTTTGGAGAAGATTAACCACATGTAAGATCCCATGTCTGTTTGATTTGAAAATTTCGGAAGGAATTTTATTTTTTTATTAGATAAGAAAAACAATGGATCAAGACTCAGAATGAGATTTGAATAGTTGATATGCATCAATGTAATGTTTTGAGACAAGGAACAAGTCTTAAGATGTATCTTGGGTGTTAAGATGAGCGTCAGAGTCTTCGGGTTATGTTTTATGAATTTTAAAGAATTATATCCATGGTGCACGGTTTGGTGTGCATGGTTTAGAAGGAACTGTCAAAAACAATGATGGTCAGGAGGTTTTCATTTCTTTTTAAACTGATCATGGTTATGTTAATTGATTTGAGCATGGTTTGAGGTAAACTATGTGAGAAAAGGGGATGTGAGGTAAAGATAGTTTTGATACATAGTTCATGGCCTTCACATGGTTTTATAAAAACTATGTCCCTATTTATAGAGGTTTCTTAGTGTGGTATGCATGGTTTGGAAAAACAATTATCTATTCCATGCATGGGTGTTGTCTTGGTAATTGAAAACCTCATTGTTCGCACACCGTTTGGAAAACTATGTGGCCAAACCAGGCAGATGCCCAAAATTTCATTAAGATGGTTATTTTAGAAACATTTACCCTCATTATTTTAGGCCACTCCACCCATTTCTTTTCCCTTACACACACGAACCGTAAGAGGGTTCCTCCTCCCTTCCTACCTTCATCAAGCCTCACCAAGGAGGAGTTCTTGGTTAATTTTTTTAGAAATCAAGGCAAGATTCCATTGTCTCCTCCCTTTAACCGTTTTCAAGATTTTTTATAATTTTTTATGTTTTGGTTTAGGGATTTGATTATAATTATAGTATATTTTTCTATAATCAATAAAGGTTGATGGGGATTTTAGTTGTCATGGGTAGAGGAGAACCTGATATGATTTCTTCAAGTCATTGCATGGAGTTTCATTAATGCATGTGTTCATGGTGAATTTCCTTATGTTTTACCATTTGGATAAATTTAATTAATTAATGAAGTGGTATCACATATTAGGTATTTTACTAAGAATGGAGTTGGGATTCCATTTTGGACCCTATACAGAGGGTTATTGTAGTTCGAATAAGAGTTGATTGACCTTTCATGTTTTCTAGCATCATACCACATTAGGGTTTTTCTGAATAAATAATTGATTTTTTTATAATTAATTAATTAGTGTCTCATGGTGCCAGACTAGAGCCCGAGTGGTTATGAAAAACTCGGTTGGGTGATGAAGAGGTTGGACAATTCTTGGAATGACATTTCCAAGGCTTCAATGCTTTAGAAACATTTTTGAAATCATTAAAAATGAGTTCAGTGGTATAAGAACATTACCTATAGTCTTGATAATTGTTTTATATGTTTATTGGGTTATGTCATTGTGATTCCATTTTTCATTTTGTGTCTTTGACAAGGAGAAATAAATTGGGCATTATTTTGATTTGAGTGACCCTTCATTGACCCCTTCAGGTCCTTCAATGTTTTGATACAAGTTCTATGGAAACCCATATGGTATTAAAAAACCTTGAAAGTGGTTTTATGAAGCTAACAATCAGTATATAGTGATTTGTGGGATTTAACAGGTCATAATTTATAATTTACATGTTCTTTTGTTTTATTATTTAATTTTCATAGGATGGGATGAAGTGTTTATGACATGTTAAGAGGTTGAATTGAATTTTTTTATTTTATAAGAATATTTTCAATGTCAAATATGATTTTAAATGATTTAGAATGTATTCTGGGAATTTGATATTGTTTGTGTCTTTAATGAGAGGAAATATGGATTAAAGTGGATTTTAGTTTAAAATGAGGTGTTGACCTCGTGGCGATTTTAAAGGGGGTTTTCCAATGAGATTAAAATATTGATTTGAAATGGATATGTAGTCTCCCCTTTACTAAAAATGTTTTTATTGTTGTTTTAATGGTTTTTATGGAAAATTAAGGTCTTGGACCTTGTTTGGTACCTCGATAAGAAGAAAAAAAAAATTAACACAGGCTTCCCAATATTTGACAATGATGTTTGGTTTTATTATTTAATGAAATGTGAATAGGGTTGAGATTTGTTGTGGAATTATTTTGGTTTTAAAGTCCATTTGGTATATTGGAAATGAAGAAATATTAAATGGTGTTGAATCTTGATAAATTAATGATGGTTCACCATTGATGTTGATATTTTAAAAAGGTTAAGTATATTGAACCCTGAAAGTTGATTGTTGGTGAAATGGTTGAGGGTGTTGGTCATGACATTCCACACCTATGGAAATAGATGTTGTTCATGGTGGTTGCAATCATTGTTGCGTTATTGGTTATAGTGGTCCACACCCATTGATTTAGATATTGGTCTTGTAAGTCCACATCACTGTTGGTTTGTTGGCCATGGGGGTCCACACCTATGGTCTAGAATTTTGGTCTTGGAGGTCCACATCATTGATTGGGATAATCAGACATGGCATTCCATATCTTTAGTTGGATTCCTATAATGATGTTCTATGCACTGTTGTTTTATTAATTATGGTTTATGTGATACACTAAGGTTCCATGAATGGTTTATACAGATTTATGTTGCCTCCTTGAGTTAATGAGAAATGAAAATACCTGTTAGTTATTCATAATACAAATCACTCTATGATATTCTTTGAAAAGTTTAGGTTAATGCAAGATGGTTGGTTTGGGTGTACCCTTAGAACCTGGGAGCCACTAGGTTACTAAATAAACTACATTCCTTTTGATATTTATTTTCCATTATTTTACTAGTTATTTATTTCAATGTTTACCTGTATACAATATTTCTCAAACCGGTCTTTTATTTAGACCCCATTTTTGGGGGCCTATTGAGTTGTAATCACAACCTCATTATTCCGCTACTGTACATGTCTACCCAAATACCTCGCACATGTTTATAATATAAAAGTTTGTGATGGGGCACATGATCAATTTTTCATGGTCGGGCGGGATAGTTTGTGTATTTTTAGGTGGTGGGATAGGTTTGGCTCAGGGATGTTGTGGACCCATTTTTGTAGTTTACTTTATTTTTGGTATGTCATGTAACTGACCTGGTGGGTTATTGGTTTTATGTTTTACATGGCCATTCATTCCTTTATTTTAATTCATTTTATTATAACATTCCCTTGTTTCCGTTTATGTATTCATTATAATTACCTCTATGTGTATGATATTTTTCTATTTAATTAAGGTTACACACTCTAATATGAGGGGTATAGTGTCCTCAAAATACCATCATAGACCCCGCTACTAATCTAAATCTTATGGAATATGTGGAATTGTGATTGTGGTATTTTGAATAATAGTCTCGGTGCACTGATTTAGTAACATCTGATCCGAGACTTTTCAAAGTTGTATTAGAGGAGTTTCATTCCAATTTCTTAAATATTTGGTGTTTGGTATACTAGATATATAGGAATGTGTTTGTTCTTGTGATGGATATCGGGCTAGTGCATCTTGAATTGTTTTCTAATAGAAATTATAGGCTACTAGGGGAGTGTATTTCTATACTGGTTTTTGATGTTATTCTTTTACATAATTTTCTTTTTGAGAGATGCACATGATATTTGAATTTGATGAATTGTGATGGATTTAAAGATCCTATCCCATTGGGAAGAATCATGTGGTTTGGTTTTTACTATTAGCCTTTGTAGGAAAGAGGCATCTCATTCATCATGATAGGAACATGATATTCATATGGTATAGGCCATCTAGTGGGTGAATTTATGGATTTCATTTTTCATAGGTTCTATGGATATGTGGTGAGGCGCTCAATGATGAGGATGTTGGTGGAGTCCTTGTTCATGGTTGAGGTAGTTCCATTAATGGATTAACATGGTATATGTATAAGACCATTGGAACCATTGTGTGTAGTTTTTCTTCAGGATCAGTTTCATGTACATGACGTCTAGAGAGTACGCTATTGTGAAGATAATCAGAGAGGATGTGCACCCTTGTTGAGTGTAATTGGGTTTTATACAAATCCCTTATGGTGTGAGTCCCTAGAAGAGGGTATATTTAATTGATTAGGTAATGTGATGATGATATGGGTTCATATTTTATTCCCAATGAGTTTTTGATTTCTCTGAGATAGCATATAGCTTGGTTGGTTGGATATAATGTTCTTTTTATGTGACTCCAGTTTTGGGAGTTAATGTTGTGTGGATTTTATGGATGATTCATGAGAGGTTTTGGTGAAGTTGTAAGTGCCTTTGGGTTTGTGTGGAATGGGCTCATGTTTTAGGAATTTTGATATTGGTGCATGATGGGTTCAACATAGTAGGAGGTTTAGATTCATTAGACTCTAATTGTTTTTGTAAAAGAGAGCTTTTGTGCTATTGTTTTAGCCTTGTGGTTGGTTTTTAGAGGAGAATGTTCATTCAGGTTTTTAGTCTTGGTAATGGATGTGTAGAAAGGTGTTCCTAGTGTTTATGATATGGACTAGGAGTGAAAGAGGTTCTTGAGGGTATATGGTTCTTGGTGTGCAAGTATTCATTGCATGATGACTATACACGTGAAGTATACCTGGTATGTTTATAGTGAAAGGAACAAGGAGGTTTTTGGTTTTATTAAGATGGAAATAAATTTGAGTGTTTATGTTCTCATAGAATAATTGGTTTTTGGGAGGAGGGTTGGTAATTTTCCTGGCCTGGTTAGCTCTCGATGCATCTCTCAGAATGTGGTAAAAGTGTAAGTGGTCATAGTGGAATTTTTGGAATGATGCTATGGTTTTTAGTGATTGAGAAATTGGTTTATGTTCAATGATTTCTGTTGGTTTTGGAATTCCCCAAGGGTACTATATGTTGGGTGAAATAGGCTTGTGAGAGAGTCATATCTAGTGGATAGTGAATGTGATCTATGTTTTCATAGGATGTTACTTGTTAGAGTTATAATGATGTTTTATGATTAGTATACACAAGGAAGTGTAATGATTAATTGTTAATAGGATCATGGATACATGAGAAGGAGGTGAAACACTGTTTATTTTCGTTTGTGTATCATACATTATGAGAGTGTATTCCCAAGGTTCTTGGGTAGATAAGAAACCTATGAGTAGGATGAGAACTTGTATGAATGTGATGAGATTCATGTAGGAAGGGATGAATAGAGCCTTTGGATGTGTTTAACATGTCATTATAGATAGAGATGAAATTGATAATGGATGACTGGTGGTCGTATACATCAAAGATATCTTACAATACTCTTAGCCTAGAGATGATCATTCTCAATATCTTAACATTATCTTGAGTAATATGAGAGGTAAATGACTATATACTTAGATAACTAAAGTGTTTCTTAGTTTTATGTAGTTCCTTATCTGTGGTGGAGATTGTGGAGTGGTGGGAGGGAAGATTTATAGTGAGTTGAACCATCAACCATGGTGGGTAAATCCTTGTGATGGACTAGATGTTAATGAATTTACAGGGTTCCATTCTAAAAAGCTGGGATGGGTGATTGCTGGTGTTTTGTTTTGTTTTTCTATCAAGAGAAATATGACCATACCAATTATTTAGTTATTAGTAGATGGATTTTAAATAATGGCGGTTAATTTTTCTAGGTTGAGGAAAAAAACAACACTCTTATGGTTGGGAGGTACATGTTGGTCACAGAGGGGTAAACCTTATGTGGTAGGGGTAGTAGGTGTGTATCCTTTTCCATGGATCAGTCACTGGGCACCTTGATTCCAGTTATAAATTATAGAGGTGATTACTTAAATATCATATGGATTAGGAATAAGAAATCCTATGTGGTAGATGATTGAACTGAGCATTGGACTCAAACTTGATGTAGTTCTAACACATAGTTCTAGGTTCCTATTTTAGAGGTGGTTCGATCTCTATGATATGGAATGATGACAACTTGATGTTAGTAAAGGACCTGATTAAAGAACCTCACTATTATTTAGGTATGGACTTTAGTCGGATTTTTTGAATAGTCACCGTACACCTCTAAGAATGAAGAAATTGTGATGATGTGTGGTGAAAATGTGCCGAAAGTGGGATCTGATCACTTTAGGAATGAGTCGGTTGGGGATATAATGACTTTAATTAAATGTGAGATAAGTGAGACTCAAAGTTTTGGCTGGTCTCTTAAGGAAAAGATGGTTCATTTTTAGTTTATGCTTGGGCAGCTGATATGTGTATTTTTTAGTTGGTTTTTGATGTTGAGGATAACTTACAATTTTGATTCAGATTTCCCATGGGTGTTGGGCGTCGTATGTGGGAAATCATGCATATAACATTGTGGGATCATGTGTTCAAGATTGTTTCAATATTTTCAGATGGAATATGTTCCAAGAATCAGTGTTGGTGGTTGTAAGCTAAATATTATGTTACGGAGCACCATATATCTGATGAGTAGTTTAGAGAGGACATATGTTTTGTTTTATTTGGATGATCCTATGTAAGTTCCGTCTTGGAGTTTTAGTTTTTACAACGAGTGTTGGATAATGTTTGGGATGACTGAGTTCCTTGAGTTGAGGGTTGTACTTTTTTTATGATTCATACATTCAATAATTAAATGATGATGTTGTCTATAATTAGTGAACAATGAAGGTTATGAGGTGTGGATAAAGGAATACCAAGACTTATCAGAGGCAATAAGTATTATGGTGGGGAGGTTATAAGATCTTTTTTCTATATGAGTTGAATTTATATGATGGAATTTTAAATTTCATTTATAAGATAGGTCAAACTCTGGATCAAGGATTGTAAAGATATTCATAGAGTTGGAATACCTCAATTTGATGTTTTGAGATTAGTAATGATTCTCTAGTGGTATCTGGGGTGTTTAGATGAGCTTCTAAGGATTTATGTTAAGTTTCATAAAGAACTATGGACATGGCGCATGGTTTTTTGTGAATAGTCTAGGATAATCCATGCGACACCATGATAATCAAGTGGTCTGTAGTTTATTTTAAACTAGGAATAGTTATCTTACCTACTTTTAGAATGTTTTCGGTGGTAAATAATATTAGACAAAGGGGGAATTGTGTGAGGTATAGGAGGGTCTAGAAAATGGTGCATGGCTTTCACACCATTTTAGAAAAACTGTGCAACTAGTTGTAGATATTTTCTAGTGGCGTGTTCATGGTTGGATCGATGTTTGAAAAAGTTTCTAAAAAATGATTCTAGGGTATTATATTTGATAGTTCCAACCACATGGTAGGTTCATGGTTTGAAAGACCATGTGGCCAAACCGTGTGGCTACCCATATTTTTATTAAGAGGTTTATTTTACCAAAATTAGACCTTAAGATTTTAGGCCACTCCACCCCATTTCTTTTCCCTAGAGAATAAGAATTGGAGGAGGGTTCCTCCTTGATCCCCATCCAATCCTCACCAATGAGGTGTTCTTGGTGGTTTTAATTAGTAATTATGGTGAGATCACTTATTCTCCTCCTCCCCCTTCAACCTCATCCATGTTTCTTCAAATTTTAGATTTCTAGGTTTAGGGATTTGATGCCCATTCTAGTGGAGCATGGTGGAATAATCCAAGGATTATATGGATTTTGGTCATATCAGGTAGAAGAGATACTAATATGACTTATTCATTCTATTTTGTTGTGTTTTGTTAAGGTGTGTGTTTGGGGTGAATTTCCATATGTTTTTCCATATGGATAAGTTTAATTAATTATGGAAGTGGTATCACCTCTTAAGGTTTTTCCTAGGAATGGTGTACGGAGTCATTTGTGGACCTTACAAGGAAGGTTCTTGGAGATTTGAAAATAGTGGATTTACCTATTGATTTTGATGGCATTATTCGGTGTTGAGGTTTAATTTCTTAATTAATTATTTTTGTTATAATTAATTATTTGTTGTTCCTTGGTGAAAGAACAATGCCTGAGTTGTTATGGATAGCTTGATTGGATCCCTAAGTGGTTGGATAATGCTCTGATGAGGCTTGGAAAGGCCTCCATAATTTGGAAATGTTATGGAAAGCCACTGTTGGATCCTTAGTGAGATAATTGTTTTAATAATCACAAATCATGCTAATTTACAAATCCGGATAATTCACATATTGTGTTTTAAGTAATGATAATCATGTCAATAAATATTTATAAATGAATAAATTATGTCACATGGTATAATACATTTAAATAAGTCAATAAATTATGGATATTTGTGTTTCAATATCTTTACAAGTGTAAATTTACATGAAATTATGAATCTCATTTAATTTGGCACTGTTCTATATAAGAGAAACACTATGTAATTTTTTCAAAGTCCCAAACACTGATTGCTTCAAAAGGAGTCACTGATGGCTAACTCACTGATGGGGACTCAACGATCAAAGAAGGCACTCATGTAGGACTCATCGATAGAACAAATGAAACACAGATGGAAAAGTCACTGATGATTGGTCACATCGATAGTTCAAGAAACATACCGATGGACAACTCACTGATGGGTGTCACATTGATAGTTTAAGAAAATTACTGATGGATTACTCACTAATGGGTGTCACACTGATAGTTCAAGAGACATTACGATGGATGACTCACCGATGGGCGACACACCGATAGTTCAAAATGAGTCACTAATGATGACTCACTGATGACTGGGTCGACCAATAGTAAGAATGACACACCAATGTTTAGAGTCACCGATACCGATGGACAAGACTCACTGATACAAAGAGTCACCGATGCTGATAGACCAATGCTAATGAATCACTGATACTTATGAATCACCGATAGTAATAAAAACTACTTTAATTTTATTAATTCAAAATTACGTCTAACATTCATATTTAGATAAATTAATGCTTATGACTTTATTTAATGTTGTTTGTAGGATATTCAAAGGATAGTATGAGGTACATGGACATGGGGAGATCATTATGTCTACTGGACCTCAAAGTATAAAAGAATTACAATATGGATCATTCAAGAGATGAGAAAATGAACCGCAATAAAAAAAGTGAAAAATTAAAGAAGAACTCCTGTAACTCGTGACAATACTTCCAAAACCCATGAACATAAAAGGAAGAACACACAGGGAGATCAAAAAGTCGAACTACACCAGTTGAGCTGACCTGAAAATATTTCGAATAAGAAGCTGAATATCCCATACTCTTGGAAGATAGAACATATAGGCTACGACACTCTGTTTTGGAGTCAAATTCAAGAATATGACTCAAACTTCAATTACACTACATCAAAAGAGTCCAGAGCTGCACTGCATAACACATGAATCTTTCTACACCTAACTCTACATCTTTATATTTTTAGTGTTCATTTATTTACATTTCTATGAAATCTATTTATCTTTATGATACACACACACACTATCTCCTGTGAATAACTGGAGGATACTTGATATCCTCAATATCACACCATATTTATCCTTTTATATCCCATGTAGAACTGTGGAATAGGTTATGTGGGACCTATTAGTTTTTTTCCTCACGAAGAACTATGGTGGAGGCCAAATGTGACTTGGAAAATACTATGTGATGTTGTAAACCCTGATCCAGTGTGGGGATAAAACTTTTTTATTAATTTAAACTTCATGGTGGTAGGTGATCACCAAGTGAAGAGGACTAAGTATCAGCTTAAGACTGAACCTCTTGTTTTAATTCTCATTGTGTCTATTGTTATTTTATTTTACAATTTTTTATAAAAAATTTCATTCAAAAAAATTCAAACACCAATAGTTTGTTTAGAAAGTGTTTATAACAGTTTTGGACTAGTAGGTTGGTTTCAAAGGTTATATTAATCTTTAGATCAGTATAGCTGAGAACTAATCAATCTCTTGAGAAATTAATTAAACATTCATGACTCTTATAAATTCACTTTAAATTTAATTGCATTATATTTTTAATTCGAGGAAATTTTCAGAAAACCAATATTTTAACAAATTTTTATTCACCCCCCTATTGAGTACTCGACTCAAACCAACATTTGGTATCAAAGTTTTTAGTAATTTTTTAGTTTTAAAAGCTTTTTTAAACATGTGAAATTGTGATTGTTGTATTTCAAGGATATTAAAATTTATATTATTTCTAAATTTTGAAATCTTTAAAATAATTTCTACATTTAAATTATAGAAAATAGATTAGTGGCTTCTACAAATAGGAAAAAAATTTCAGTGGAAGAAATTATGCTCAAAGTAATCTTAAAATAAAAATACATTTAGAAAGCATGGGATAGGAAATCTAAACTGTTATTGAAATTAAATATCCACTGGCTGATACTTATAGAATTACTTGGGAGGAAGCTTCCAAGGATACCTATAACAATAAATATAAATCAATGAATGATCAATAATGTGATCTAGGAGATGAATAATTTAATTGAATTTATGCTTGTAAAACTTCTCATGAGATCTGGAACACTTTAGCTATTTACCTTGTGGTAAAAACTAATGTGCATGAGATGAGATTAAATACATATACTATTAAATATGAAAATTTTAGAATGAAGCCGGATGAATCTATTTTTATTATGTATCTTAGGTTCAATGAAATTGTGAACACCGTGATTTATTTTGGAAGAGTTGTAACAACAAAGGAGAATATCATGATGATTCTACGATTCTTACCAAAGAGATGGTGAAGGATGTCAATATCCATAAGATAATCATGTGACATTGATAAGATGCTAATGAAGGAACTAATTGGAAAATTACGGATGTGTAAAGATTAACTAAAGGTGAATCAGGAGGAGGAAGAGACAAAGGAAAAAATATTTAGCCTTCAAGACTACCACCTCCAAGTGAAAAGAAAAAGAGAATGTTCAAGCTGATGTTGAGAGCACAAGTAGTGAAGAATTAGATTCAGAAAATGATGAGGAAATGGTCTAGCTCGCTATAAGATTTAGAAAATTTTACAGAAAGAAAAATTTATTCAAGAGACCAAACTATAGAGGAAAATATGACAAAAATGGAAATTGGAAAAAGTATTGGAAGAATCCGGCCAAATATGGAGAAATAGTTTGATATGAATGAAAAAGTAGAGTATCGATCAAAGATGACTGTCCTAAATTAATGTATAAAAAGAAGTATGAGTATAATGATAGGAAATATAAGAAAGAAATGAATGCTACCTGGAGTTCATCTAAGGAAAACTCTAGTGATTCTACTTCCTCTTAGAATGGGAAAGAAGATATGGCAAACATGTGATTTATGAAAAATACCTCAGAGGTACTCTTAAGCTTGAATTTACCTAATTACTATTATTCTATAGATGAATTTGAATATGAAAATATGAAAATGATGAGCTATTTGAGTATTGTAATATGATAGAAGAAATTTTTAATGAACTAAAGGATAATTATAAATCTTTAAATTAACACCATGAACATTATGTGAATATTAAATCTGAATATACTATTGAGAAAGATAAAATGGGCAATTTCGAAAGGAAAATAATGACCTAAAGTTATCAAATGATCAATTAATTAATGATCGTGAAATGGTTACTAATGGAAAAAACAAACATACAAAATTAATTGTAAAAAAATAGTTTTTAAGTATACTACTATAATAGTATATCATCCAAGAAAAAGATATTTATCTAAAACACATTTTATAACTAAATCCTGAAAATCTGCCTCTCTACCCAAAAATCTAGATTTTGCTGCAAGTTCCAGTTCTAATTTTTTTACTGCATCAAGTGTTTCTAGACCAAATAAAGCTTATTTTTCAAATAATATACATTCTACATATAGGAAAACCCATAAAAACTTGTCGGTTCCTAATGCCTTTATTACTAATGTTTTTGGACCAAGACAAATATGGGTACCAAAATCTTTTCATGGACGATTTTTTTGTAGGTAAACTACCTAAAGAGTTCCTGTAGAAATATTTGGAACTTGGAAAATAGTTGTTCAAGATACATGATATGATATTACTCAAACATCAACAATCACATCAAGATTGATGGAGGACATGTCACATTTGGTGATAATGGTAAAGGAAAAATCATCATCTTAGGCCATATTGGTAACCCTAACTCTATTTTAATTTCCAAAGTACTTTATGTTGATGTATTATAATATAAATTGATTAACATATATCAACTATGTGATGATGGATTTAATGACAAATTTAAAAACTAATCATGCTATATTTTTTATGAAAAAAATAACATAGTATTTCCTTCCCTTAGAAATGATAATGTATATACTGTAAACATAGACACACTAGCATGAAAAAATGATTCCTACCTAAGTGACTTTAAAAAAGAATATTGGTTCTGGCACAGAATACAAGGACATTGTAATGTACACTACCTTAAGAAATTTACCAGAAACAGTTTAGTTATGAACCTACCCAAATTAGAGTTTCGAGACAATATAGTGTGCAATCCTTATCAAAAGGGAAAGAAACATAAAATCTATTAACAACCTAAGAATGAAGTTACAACTTATCAACCACTAAAGATGGTTCACATAAACGTTTTTGGACCATCTAGAGTTTCAAGTATCAATGGGAAGGACTATGTTTATGTTTATGTAGATGACTTCTCTAGATATTCATTGACCATTTTCTTATCTCATAAAATTGAATATTTTTATCATTTTACCAAGTATTATTGGACTCTATAAAATATTAGTGGAGTTAAAATTAAATCATTAAGAAGTGATCATAGACATGAATTTTAAAATATGTAATTTGAATCTTTTTTCACACAAAATGGATATAGGCATAACTTCTTTTCCCCTAGGACACCTCAACAGAATGGTGAAGTAGAAAGATGAAATTGAACCCTCATAAGAAATTGCCAAAACTATGATCAATGAATATCACCTACCAATTGTTTCTGACACTTTATCTGGTGAACGCATACATCCATTATTTGGAGGAGGACGTGAAGTTTTAGCCCCCCATTCCCACTTTCCAAAGGTGGTAGATATTTTTTCCTTATTCAGGGATATTTTATTCCTGATTGAAACAAGATGATGGGATATCGACTCTCCCTTCTATGGATTCCTCCTTGGAACTCACTACCCAGTCTGGGTCTCCCTCATAGATTTGAGTCGTGGTACATGAATCTCATTCTCGATTCCATGTATTCCTAGATTCCGGTTAATTATGCTACTTCTTTCAGGACATTTTAAAGGGTCTTGTCAGGGCAGCAACCTTCAGTTGGAGGATTAGTCACATTGGACATGGCTAGCGTGTTTGGGCAGTGGAACACTGGTGCATCTGGAATTCTTCCCCTAATGATAGGGCTTCTAAAGGGCGCAGAATCCTGAGGAATCTAACATCGAGTGCGGGGAATTATATGCCATAGTCAGGTCTCTAAGGTTTTCTTCAGCTTATCATGTTTAACACAGGTTACGCTGCAAGTTTAATATCTAGCAGAGATGGATCAGACGGATCAGAACAATAACAAGAGTGGATCAGGTGGGTGTGACCCTTAGAGGGATCACTAATGATGAGGATAATGCATGGTTAGTTACCCAGTTGCTGTTGGGAGTAGTGAGAAAGTGGGTGACATGATTTCACCGGGATGTGTCGGCTCAGGTAAGGATCAGGATGGATGATGGGGAGTTGAATTAAGTGGTGGGGAATGAGATGGAACCATCGTGAAGGTGATGGTGTTGTTGAGCTTGAGCCTCTAAGAGACTTCATACATATCCCCGTGGTAGGGAATCAATGTCTGTGTAGTTTTTGGGGTGATGAGAAACCTATGGAGGCAGCCTGTATGGATGAGACCTACAGGAAGTGGAACCTTCAGGTTGGGGAAAGATCTTCCCAAATGCATAGGCTCGAGGGATACAGAACATAATGAGACATGGGTGATGGGATTGAACCACAAGGAGGATTCCTATGTATTGTGCCTTGGAAAGTATTAAAGTCCACACAGTTCAGGATGGGTGGCATTGAATTGGGTTGTACGTAGAGGATAGTGACCCAATGACATGTTGGGGGCTTACGCATGGTTAGCTGCCTGAGGTTGGTCTGATGCCATGGGGGTGGACCGGAGATGTGGGTATGAAAAAAGGGGACTACAATGGCTTATCATCGAATGGGAAAAACAATGGCTAACCACTAGTTGGGGTTGATAATGAATTACCACTAGTGGGGGTTGAAAATAGTGTTGGCACCAAAATGTTGGAAGAAAAGAAAGAAGAGAAAGAGGCCCCACGGCTGGTTTCGCGAAGCCACTGCGCGGAGTCCCCCGGGCAACGTGAGCCCTCCACGAAGAAAAGGGGGCGATACCCTCTGTGAATTCCCCAAACGTTCACGAGCCTGCCTCGAAGAAGAGGTGGTGGGACCCTCTGAAAAATCCCCTAACATTCGCGAACCCGCTGTGAAGAAAAATAGGTGGTACCCTCCATGAACTCCCCTGATGTTCGTGACCTGCCGCGAAGCAACACAATCGCTCTTCGCGCCTTGTAAGCCATTCTTCGCGGAACCTCTTGCGTATAAATACTGGGCTCCCCCCGAGCCCAGAGGACCAATAATCTGACCTTTTGGCTTCTCAGCTCCCAAATCGTGAAGCACCATTTTTTCTGCGAATCATGAGCTACACGAGGTATTTTGGTTTCGCGAGATTCCTCCACCTTGTCTCACTTTGATCCCCTCTTCTGAGAGGGATGACTTTCGTGAATCCTAAGGGCTTTTGCGAGGGAAAGGGATCCCAAAGGGGACCCAGGTTGTCGCTTAGAATTTATTCTTCGCTAGAAACCCTTCATGTACACATGATATATCTGCTAAGGTAGGATCACTGTACTTCATGAAGCACCTTGCTTCATGACATTTCGCATCGCAAGGCACCTTTGCTTCATAAGGCTATGCTCCACGAATTCCCTTCCACTTCGCGAAGAACCTCCCATGTGCACCTCTGACCCATTCTAAGGCTAAGGCACCCCACTTCGCGAAGCACACCCCTTCACCAGTGCCCTTTACCATGCAGAGAAACCGTGCTCCACAAGGCCCCTGCCTATGGACTCCTCTTCTTGGAAATTACTTTTCCCGTGTGACCCTGCAGGTTTACACGATGTGACATCAAAGTCCCCCAGACGGTACCACCCGTAGCTTTTCTTTCCCTAATGCTTCTTCTCATAGGCACGCTAATGGCTATTGCTTCTTAGCATATCCACGCTAACGTGGACCCTTCGATGGTTCTCTCTGCGAACCACCTTCAACATGACATTGTCGGCACCTTCCCTCCCACAAGGAGCAGAGGGTACCAGTTATGTAAGCCCTAGGGTTGCGGAGTAAACCAACTTCATCTGAGCTGTAAGACATTAAACTTTCAAGCACCCTCATCCTCAACACATGACGTTAAACTATGACATTGCCCCGTGTCTCTCGCGTGGGGTGCCCCCCACCTTGGACATTATCCATGCCCATTGGTCTCCATAGGGGATGATATCCTGTTTCTGTGAGTGGCTTTTGTCCACAGGGAAGGGCAGCCACCTTGGCATATATAACGACCCATACTTTACATACATTTTTATTACTTCAGAATTGAAGCACGCTTATTACAACAT
The DNA here is from genome assembly GCA_963277665.1 of Viscum album. Taxonomy (NCBI): domain Eukaryota; kingdom Viridiplantae; phylum Streptophyta; class Magnoliopsida; order Santalales; family Viscaceae; genus Viscum; species Viscum album. The sequence continues at coordinate 575,671,894 of OY728144.1, forward strand.
ATAACAGAACCAGGAATGGACCATATAGGTATTGTGTCTTTAGAAACTGGGAAACATAAACAACTGGTTCATAAAGCGTCTACACTATCTCCCATATATTTCATAATATCTATAGTCACTTTTGGAATATCTTACTTAATAACCTTCTTCCTGACCTGGGGAAAGAAAACATACAAAAGGGTGAGATCAAATGCTCAGTAAGGTTAAACAAAAGAAATGACAATGACATCATATACATAAGAACATAACTTTTGGAAATCTTAACCTGCAAAAGAAATCATAATTTCATAACATGGGATAAATCATAGTAGTGAAATGTAATCCCAATAATCATATCTTAAAACATGAAACATTGTGGCATACACAAATAACCATAGAGAATCATTTCTTGTTAGTCAAGACTCATTTCCAAGATAATCTTAGTGGACAAAGTCCATTTCTGAACCGAGTTCACTCCTCATTTTAGCCCTGTTTCACTGAACTAATTTAACCTGCCGTTCCAGCCATGTCTATCTCATGAGATATAAAATCTTTACCCAATGCATTGGAGGGAGATATAGGTCCCACCCATCTCATAATGATACCATTCTTATGTGTTCCACAAAGTCATAAATCATACATCATTGCATAACCCATGTAATAAAAATGGGATGACATCATAAAACAATTCATATAAGATAAATGAATTCATAAAAATAATTCCATCACAGAATAATAAAATCAATGTAATAATAGGGATAGAAACAGAGCCCTATATTATCTTAGATGGAAAAATAATTTTGATAAAACACTTGAACTCCATTCTTAAGGAAAACATCCTTTCTACTTCAAAAACACTTTTCCTTTCTTAACATGTCGTACAATTCTAAACTAAAATAATTTGATTAAAAATAAACTTGAAAACTTGTAAAGTAAGATTCTTGGAAATAATGTTTTAAAAATCCATTCATGCCTTATAAGTTAAAAAAACATTCTTCGTACTTTTGTCGGAAAAGTCAAAAAGTACCTCGTACGAAAAACGACAAAAGATTCCTTTCATATCCTTTACTAAAAACTCACCGAAGGGTAAAATTGGATTTAAGCAATTGTAGGTGGATGGAAATAATATTATATATTGAGGAAACATGGATGTGGATGATAAAATACACCCCAGTAAATTTCAAAGTATAAACAATATCGGATAAACATGTGATTGTGATATTTCCCTTACCTTAGGTCTGATTTGCTTCGTATGTGTCCGAACCTCCTGTATAATGATTTAAATAATGTTATTGACTTATTCCAGAATCATACTTATTTTTATGATATCATATATGGTCATATTCTTAGATTCTTATTAGTAATATTTCATTACTACTTGTTTATTCGTGTGTTTATTACTTTTTGTTCTTATGCGTGTTTTGTCGAATAAATTCTTATCCTTATTTTTTTCAGGTTATAGATACTTCATTTCCATAATGGTATTAGTGTAATATATATCGTATTAATTCATTCAATTCATTTATATAATCATTATGCAATGAAGATCATGTAGAATGAATCACATCACATCGTGGAGACGATATTCCGTACGTACGCACGAGTGATGATATCCTTCCTATGATCGTGGAATTGTATTGGAGTGTATGTATACTATTTCAGAGTCAATATAACTTCAAAATAATCATATATATTAATTCTTTACACCATTATACCCATCCAAGTAAGGTGTTGGTGGAAAATATATTACACCACGGCGTGGAGACGGTATTCCGTACGTACGCACACGCGGTGATTTCATTTTCCGTAGGATGGATAGATGGTGAAATAAGGTTGTTTCATACTTATAATAACATATCAGTACATGAGTGATACTCTTGTTATTACTTCATAATTAAAACACTAATGAAGAAGAAGTGGATGAAGAAATAAAGATGAAATAATCGGTAATAGACATTACCTCTTCTTTGAAGTGCTTCTTTGAGACCTCCTTTTAGGGCACTAAAATTGGTCTTTGAAGAAGACCAGGACCTCTAGGATGTTTCTAGGAAATTGGAAAGAATAAATTGGCAGGGTTTGGCCGAGCTTTAATGCTCAAAGTGGTGTGAGGAAGAGAGGGAGAAGGTGCCCTTTTATAAGAGAGGAGAGGGGCACCTTTGGAAAACTAAAAATATTATTTTATTATAAATCCAAATTCGGTTTTAAATATATCCAAATTGATTTATTTCGAAGATAAGGTGGGGATGGGTCGACATCCTCTCATCCAATATAATTTAGACAAGTTTAGGTTCCGATTTTAACCTTATCATTTAGATTTAACATTAAATTAAACAGTTTTACTTTTACCGTGTCTTCTTGTGTTCTTATACTATAAGGTTAATAAACATACTATAAGCAGCCAAACGAACCCCAAGTTGTTTATTATTAATATATATAACCTTATATAAGTCATTTGGCCGAACCTTATATTTTTATGAATAAAATAACAATTACTAATATAATATGTTTTTTAAAAACTATTTTATGTCAATTTTGACACTATTTAGTAATTGATTTTTGTGAAAATCATAACATAATTATTTGTTCTAAAAAAGTTAATTATACCAATACTAACATGTCATATTAACCTATAAAATTAGTTTAATTCATAAAAAGTCTCAAATTATATTTATTTGGCTATTTATAACATTAATTATGTCAATATTTCATTAATAAGATAATTACTGCATCATCTTTGTGTCATAAAGAAATTAAATTATTTAAAGTCTAAAAATAAAAAATAAAACATCATTATGTAGGAAATCGTTTTATATTTCTAATGAATATTTATAGTGTAATTTATCTTTTGTATAACCCTATATTAAAAATGATTTAGTTATTAAACATTGATTTTAACTATTTTAACCCTTCTTTAAATAAATTAACAATAAATGTCCTAATCTAATCCATGTGGGCCTAAATGGTCATATTGTATTTCTAAGTTTTTTTTTGGTCGAATTACATTTATCCAATATAATTAGGACATGTTTTAGGGTAATAATAATATCATTTTTACCCTTAATTACCCTATTTACTTTTAACCGTGGTAAATAAAAGTAAAAAGTTACTATTCACCAAAAATTATTTTCATCACATTGAAGCACATTTTACTTACTGACATCAACTGTGTCTCTCGGATTTTTGAAATTCCACTCACAGAAGCGGTAAAATTATGTTTTATGAAAAATGAAGTTTTTTTAACTACCACTTAGTGGTTTCACTATTCATCAAAAATTGAAAGTTTTCAGAAAAATACCAAAATTTCATTCTAGGCTAATTTCGATATTACGAATCCAAAAATGAAGTCCATTTTGAAAAAAAAATTATAAAATTTCAAAAAGTGGTTATTACTATTCATAACGGCTAGTTTTAATAATATTTTAATAGTATATCGTTGTTTAGTGAAACTCGGTATTGCGTACGACACAAACTATCGAGGAAGGTCGTGATTTCGTGTAAAGAAAGTCAAGCAAGTGTTGTGTAGAAAAATATTACTTTTAAGATTTATATAACATAAAAGTCTTGGGTGTCACATTCTACCCCCCTTAAAAGGAATTTCGCCCTTGTAATTCGTCACTTTGTAACAAACAGATGGGGATACCTCTCCCTCATCATATACTCAAGCTCCCATGTAGCTTCTTATAATTGGTGGTTCCTCCATAAAACTTTCACCAAGAGAGTGGTCTTGTTCCATAGGACTTTTTCGCTACGATCCAGAATCTCTATCGGCTGTTCTTCATAAGAAAGATCTTGCTCCAGCGGTACAACTTCTGAGCTGAGTACATATGAAGGACCAGGTATGTACTTTCTAAGGAGAGATACATGGAACACATCGTGAACTTGAGAGAGATTCTGTGGAAGTTCCAATCGGTAAGCTACCTTCCCAACATGATCCAGTATTTCGAAAGGACCGATATATCTAGGGCTCAACTTCCCCTTCTTTCCAAATCTCATGACCCTCTTCCAGGGAGATATTCATAAGAACACTTTATCACCCACTTCAAACTCTAGGTCTTTTCTTCGGTTGTTGGCATAACTTTTCTGTCGACTCTGAGCTGCTCTTATGAGTTGTTGAATAGATCTGACCTTTTCTCCCATTTCATCAACGAGATCAAGTCCTAATAGCTTTCGTTCCCCAACTTCATCCCAGCAAGTTGGAGTCCTGCATTTCTTTCCATAGAGAGATTCTTAAGGAGCCATCTGAATACTGGAGTGAAAGCTATTATTATAAGAAAATTCCACCAAAGGTAGGTGTTGATCCCAACCTCCTTTGAAATCCATAGAGCAATCTCTCAACATATCTTCTAGAGTTTGAATTGTTCTCTTAGACTGACCATCTGTCTGAGGATGATAAGCAGTGCTGAAACTTAACTCTGTATCTAGAGTATGCTGAAGACTTCACCAGAACTTTGAGGTAAACCTCGGATCCCGATCAGATATAATAGAAAGTGGTACTCCATGCAATCTTACCACTTCCTTTACATATATCCTAGCAAGCTGATCCATAGATAAATCCTCTCTAATAGAGATGAAGTGTGCAGACTTTGTAAGACGATCAACTATGACCCAGATAGTATCATTACATTTCGATATTTTAGGAAGTCTGGTGACAACGCCCATAGTGATGTTTTCCCATTTCCATTTGGGTATGGGTAATGGTTGTAACATCCACTTAGACTTCTGTCTCCCAGCTTTAACTTTCTGACAAACCAAGCATCGAGAGACATATTAAGCAACATCTCTTTTCATGCCATCCCACCAGAAGTACTCTTTCAGGTCCCTATACATCTTCATGCTTGGAGTATGAATAGAGAATGAAGAACTATGAGACTCATCCAGGAGATCCTTCTTTAATTCAGGGATGGGAGGAACACAAAACAGATTCCTAAACCTTATTATCCCATCACAATCAAGGTTGAATTCAGGAACATTTCTCACCTTCTTTTGTAACTCTACATCTTCTTTCTGTGCCTCTTTAATCTTCACATGTATAGATGGTTGAACATTCATTTGAGAACGATACGATTTTCCCCCTTACATTATAATTCCAAGATCTATCCTTTGTAAATCCATAAATATTGGATCTTTTGTGATCCTCATCATGGATAAACTGGCATGGTCTTGTCAACTTAATTCATCTGCCACCTTGTTTTCTTTCCCAGGGTGGTAATGGATTGAGCAGTTGTAATCCTTAATCAGCTCCAACCATCTTCTTTGGTGCATATTCAGCTCCTTTTGTGTGAAAATATACTTTAAACTTTTATGATTCGTATAAATTTCACACCTTTCTCCATAAAGATAATGCCTCCAAATCTTTAATGCAAATATTACCACAGCTAACTCCAAATCATGAGTTGGGTAATTTTTCTCATGTATTTTCAACTATCGTGAGGCATAAGCTATCACCATATCATTTTTCATGAGAACACATCCCCGTCCCTTCTTGGATGCATCACTGTAGATCACAAACCTTTCACCACTACAAGGAAGTGTGAGTACAGGTGCACTAGATAACCTTCTTTTCAACTCCTTGAAATTCTCTTCACATTCCTCTGTCCAAACAAACTTAACACCTTTCCAAGTCAATTTGGTGAGTGGATTAGATAATCGTGAAAAATCTCTCACAAAATGTCGATAATATGCAGCCAATCCAAGAAAACTTCGTATCTCGGTTACTGTTGTTGGTCTCGACCATCTTTCGATAAGCTCTGTTTTTGCTGGATCCACAGATATCCCCTCTTTTGAGATTATGTGACCCAAAAATGAAACTTTTTGAAGCCAAAATTCACACTTGGTAAATTTGGCATAAAGCTTCTCCTTTCTCAGGGTCTTCAATATAATTCTCAAGTGATCTTCATGTTCTTCCTTGCTCTTTGAATAGACAATAATATCGTCTATAAAGACTACCACAAACTGATCAAGATAGTCTCTATAGACTCTATTCATTAAATCCATGAAGATAGCAGGGGAATTAGTAAGACCAAATGGCATCACTATAAATTCATAGTGTCCATAACTTGTACGGAAAGCCGTCTTTGGTATATCCTCCCTTTTGACCCCTAATTGATGATACCCTGAACGAAGATCAATCTTGGAAAAGTATTGAGCTCCGCATAGTTGGTCAAATAGGTCATCAATGCACGGGAGAGGATATTTGTTCTTGATAGTGATCTTGTTAAGTTCTCGATAATCAATGAAGAGTCTCATTGATCCATCTTTCTTCTTAACAAACAGAATAGGTTCTCCCCAAGGTGACACACTAGGGCGTATGAACCCCTTATCAAGATTCTCTTGGAGTTGCTTCTTTAATTCCTGCAACTCAATTGGGGCCATTCTATAAGGTGACTTTGAAATAGGCAAAGCACCTGGTACGAGTTCTATTGAAAACTCAACTTCACGATTTGGTGGAAGGCCCGGTAATTCCTCTAGAAAGACATCATCAAACTCCCGTACAGTGGTAATATTCTTAATTGTGAGTTTCTCACCAACCATTTGAGATAAATAACCTTCATTTAGTGGAATCAAGACCCATAAGATGGAAGAAATTTCCACTGGGAGGTTATGTTCATCCTTGCATTGATAGACGATCATAGATTGATCTGGAATATGAAATGTGACTTCCATTCTTTGGAAATTGATATGAGATCCATATAAAGAAAGCCAATCCATGCTAAGAATCAAATCAAATTCCACTATAGTAAGGATCACAATATTTACAGGAATCACTTTCCCACAAACTTCGATCAGAGAAGAATTATAAACTTTTGATGCGACTGTTGTTCCATTAGGGGTTGTCACAGCTAACTCAACATCTAATTGTTGAGGTAATATGGTGATATCCTTAGAAAATTCTTCAAAAATAAAATAGTGGTTGGATCCAGAATCAAATAAAACATTTTCTACCTTAGAGTGGATGATAAGTGTACCTTTCACCGCATCGTTATCGTACTCCACATCACTGATAGAAATTGCATGTGACTTTCCTTTGTATTTAGCCTTAAGAGTTTGTTGACGTCGACCATCATAATCAACCCTTGGATTTGGGCATTGATTGGCATAATGCCCCTTCTCCTTGCACTTGAAACATTGAAGTGTAGTAGGTTCATTCTGTGCATCCCTTCCTTTTTTTACATCATTAGACATCTTCTTCCCATCATTACGGCATTCAAATGCCCGATGACCTTCCTTTCCACATATGAAACATTTACTTGTCCCTTTAAGACAACTCCCTCCATGTTTCTTTCCACACTTTGAGCATAAGGTAAATCTCATCTTCTTTTCAGTGTGATCTTTGGATTTTTCTTTGAATTCAATTTTCCTCTTCTTATCAAACCCATATGACTGATGGGTTACTCCAATCTCCATCTCGACTTTGAGAGCACATCAAACGATTTCCTCATAGCTGTTGAAGTCCCTTATTGCTAACGCCCTTCGAAGACTTGGTTTTAAGCCACTAAAGAATCGATCGATCTTACTCTCAGGTTGGATAATAATACCAGAAGCGTACCTTGAAAGTCTTGTAAAATATGCTTCATAGGTACCAAAACATTTATCATCCTTTTGCTTCAGTTCAAGAAACTCTTTCTCCCTCTTTGTTTGGAGAATACGAGGGAAGTACTTATTGAAAAATAATTTCTTGAACTCGTCCAATTCCATGGACTCAATTTCATCCCTTTACCTCATATTCTTAATAATATTCCACCATTGATCATAATCTCCTTCCAAACGATACACTACTAGGATGACTAGAACATTGAAGAACTGAAAATATCTTTTCAGTAGTACTAATCCATTGTTCAGCAACTAACGGATCAGTAGACCCGCTAAAAGAAGGTGGATGTTGCCTCATGAAGGAATCAACAGAATGTTGCTCCTTCCTTTGCTTGTTTGGAATTCTATCATGATTCATAGCTTGAGAAAGTTATGTGAGCATGGCTACAAGATTTTGCATTCCATCTCCCATAACGTTTGGTTGCTCCAGGGGACAATCATTGCATTGCTCGTCACATTCCGCATTAACACGGTTCCTTCGGGTTCCATCCATTGACTAAAACCAAGAATAATAGTGTGAGCAACACTAATTATAATAGGAAAACCACATAATCAAGAATAAAATTTCACACATAGGGTCATATCCTAGGTTATTCATGGCCATTTCTAAAACACTAAGACTGTGTTCTATGCTTAGACTTATCCTTAGGGTTCTTACTAAGGCTTTCACATCCTAGTTTCCATAGGTTGACTATACCTTTCCTCTGATACCAACTATAACGACCCATACTTTACATACATTGTTATTACTTCAGAATTGAAGCACACTTATTACAACATATAACAAAACCAGGTAAAGACCGTTTAGGTATAGTGTCTTTAGAAACTGGGAAACATAAACAACTGGTTCATAAAGCATCTACACTGTCTCCCATATATTTCATCATATCTATAGTCCCTTTTGTCTTATCTTGCTTAATAACCTTCTTCCGGACCTGGGGAAAGAAAACATACAAAAGGGTGAGCTCAAATGCTCAGTAAGGGTAAACATAAGAAATGTCAATCACATCATATACATAAGAACATAACTTTTGGAAATATTAACCTGCAGAAGAAATCATAATTTCATAACATGGGATAAATCATAGTACTGAAATTTAATCCCAATAATCATATCTTAAAACATGAAACATTGTGGCATACACACATAATCATAGAGAATCATTTCTTGTTAGTCAAGACTCATTTCCAAGACTATCTTAGTGGACAAAGTCCATTTCTAAACCGTGTTCAATCCTCGTTTCAGCCCTATTTCACTGAACCGGTTTAACCTGCCGTTCCAGCCATGTCTATCTCATGAGATATAAAATCTTTACCCAATGCATTGGAGGGAGATATAGGTCCCACCCATCTCATAATGATACCATTCTTATGTGTGCCACAAAATCATAAATCATACATCATTGCATAACCAATGTAATAAAAATGGGATGACATCATAAAAAAATTCATATAAGATAAAGGAAGTCATAAAAATAATTCCATCACAACATAATCAAGTCAATGTAATAATAGGGATAGAAACAGAACCCTATATGATCTTATATGGAAAATAATTTTGATAAAACACTTGAACTCCATTCTTCAGGAAAATATCCTTTCTACTTCAAAAACACTTTTCCTTTCTTAACATGTCGTACAATTCTAAACTAAAAGAAGTTAATTAAAAATAAACATGAAAACATGTAAAGGAAGATTCTTGGAAATAATGTTTTAAAATCCATTCATGCCGTATAAGTTAAAAAAACATTCTTCGTACATTTTTCGGAAAAGTAAAAAAGTACCTCGTACGGAAAACGACAAATGATTCCTTTCATATCCTTTACTAAAAACTCACCGAAGGGTAAAATTGGATTTAAAAAATTGTAGGTGGATGGAAATAATATTACATATTGAGGAAACATGGATGTGGATGATAAAATACACCCCAGTAAATTTCAAAGTATAAACAATCTCGGATAAAAATGAGATTGTGATATTTCCCTTACCTTTGGTCTGATTTGCTTTGTAAGTGTCCAAACCTCTTGTATAATGATTTAAATAATGTTATTGACTTATTCCAGAATCATACTTATTTTTATGATATCATATATTGTCATATTCTTAGCTTCTTATTAGTAATATTTCATTACTACTTGTTTATTCGGGTGTTTATTACTTTTTGTTCTTATGCATGTTTTGTCGAATAAATTCTTATCCTTATTTTTTTAGGTTATAGATACCACATTTCCAGAATTTTATTAGTGTAATATATATCATATTAATTAATTCAATTCATTTATATAATCATTATGAAATGAATATCATGTAGAACGAATCACATCACATCGTGGAGACGGTATTCCATACGTACGCACGAGTGATGATATCGATCCTATGATCGTAGATTTGTATTGGAGTGTATGTCTACTATTTCATAATAAATATAACATCACAATAATCATATATATTCATTCTTTACACCATTATACCCATCCAAGTAAGGTGGTGGTGGAAAATAGATTATACCACGGCGTGGAGATGGTATTCCGTACGTACGCACGCGCGGTGATTTCATTTTCCGTAGGATGGATAGATGGTGAAATAGGGTTGTTTCATACTTATAATAACATATCAGTACCTGATTGATACTGATGTTATTACTTCATAATTAAACAACTAAATAATAAGAAGTGGAAGAAGAAATAAAGATGAAAGAATCGGTAACGGACATTACCTCTTCATTGAAGTGCTTCTTTGAGACCTCCTTTTAGGGAACTAAAATGGGTCTTTGAAGAAGACCAGGACCTCTAAGATGTTTCTAGGGAAGTGTAGATAAGAAATTGTCTGGTGTTGGCCGAGCTTGAAGGCTCAATGTGGTGTGAGGAGGAGAGGGAGGAGGTTCCCTTTTATAAGGGAGGAGAGGGGCACCATTGGAAAACTAAACATATTATTTTATTATAAATCCAAATTCCATTTTGAATAGCTCCAAATTGATTTAGTTCGAAGCTAAGGTGGGTATGGGTCGAAAGCCTCTCATAAAATAGAATTTAGACATGTTTAGGTTCCTATTTTAACCTTATCATTTAGATTTAACATTAAATTAAATAGTTTTACTTTTACCGTGTCTTCTTGTGTTCTTATACTATAAGGTTAATTAACATACTATAAGCAGCCAAAAAAATACCAAGTTGTTTATTATTAATATATATAACCTTATCTAAGTCATTTGGCTGAACCTTAGATTTTTAGGAATAAAATAATAATTACTAATATAATATGTTTTTTAAAAACTATTTTATGTCAATTTTGACACTATTTAGTAATTGATTTTTTTGAAAATCATAAAAGAATTATTAGTTCGAAAAACGTTAATAAAATCAATACTAACATGTCATATTAACCTATAAAATTATTTTAATTCATAAAAAGTTTCAAATTATATTTATTTGGGTATTTATAACATTAATTATGTCAATATTTCATTAATAAGATAATTACTGCATCATCTTTGTGTCATAAATAAATTAAACTATTTAAAGTCTAAAAATTATAAATAAAACATAATTATGTATTAAATCTTTTTATCTTTCTAATGAATTTTTATAGTCGCATTTATCTTATGTATAGCCCTATATTAAAAATGATTTAGTTATTAAACTTTGATTTTAACTATTTTAACCCTTCTTTAAATAAATTAATAATAAATGTCCTAATCTAATCCATGTGGGCCTAAATGTTCATATTGTATTCCTAAGTTTGTTTTTGGTCGAATTAAACTTATCCAATATAATTAGAACATGTGTTAGGCTAATAATAATATCATTTTTACCCTTAATTACCCTATTTACTTTTAACCGTGGTAAATAAAAGTAAAAAGTTACTATTCAACAAAAATCATTTTCATCACATTGAAGCACATTTTACTTACTGAAATCAACTGTGTCTCTCGGATTTTTGAAATTCCACTCACAGAAGTGGTAAAATTATGTTTTATGAAAAATTCAGTTTTTTTAACTACCACTTAGTGGTTTCACTATTCATCAAAAATTGAAAGTTTTCAGAAAAATACCTAAATTTCACCCTAGGCTAATTTCGATATTACGAATTCAAAAATGAAGTCCATTTTGAAAAATAAAATTTATAAAATTTCAAAAAGTGGTTATTACTATTCATAACGGCTAGTTTTAATAATATTTTAATAGTATATCGTTGTTTAGTGAAACTCGGTATTGCGTACGACACAAGTTATCAAAGAAGGTAACGATTTTGTGTAAAGCAAGTCAAGCAAGTGTTGTGTAGAAAAAGATTCCTTTGATGATTTATATAACATAAAAGTCTCGGGTGTTACAGCATAAGCCCCCTAGCTTTTTCTACAGGAGGCGGAACCCCTGCTCCTCACTTCCTCGATGCCATGTCCAGCGGAGGGTGTGATAGGGAATCGGGCCTCCATCCTCGAGTAAGTCCCAATCCCCCTCTACCACTGCACTTTGTCGACATCGGGCCTCCATCATGAAGTAAGTACCAATCCCCCTCTCCTGATGCGCTTTGTCTCCATCGGGCCTCCATCCTAGAGTAAGTCCTAATCCCCCTCTCCCGTTGCGCTTTGTCGCCATCGGGCCTCCATCCAGGAGTATGTACCAATCTCCCTCTCCCGCTGTTCTTTTTCTCCATTAAGCCTCCATCCTGGAGTATGTCCCAATCCCCCTCTTCCATTACCATTTGTCCCCATCAGGCCTCCATCTTGGAGTAAGTCCCAATCCCCCTCTCCCGCTGTGCTTTGTTACCTTCGGGCCTCCATCCAGAAGTAAGTCCCAATCGACCTCTCCCGCTGCGCTTTGTCGCCATCAGGCCTCCATCCTGGAGTAAGTCCGAATCCCACTGTCCTACAGTTCTTTGTCGCCATCGGGCCTCCATCCTGGAGTAAGCCCCAGCACCGTGGGCCGCCTAACGCGTAAGAGCCTCTTCGCTTCCCACGGATGCACCCTTCACGACATGATCATCTGGTCCCTGAAACCTCTTGTTTATTACACTAAGGATGAATCATGTGGGCATAGAGTGAGAATAGACCATGAAACAACCTAGACCACCTTAGAGCGTCTGCCCCAAATTCCTCTTCGCACATGATGTTAAAATTCACTCCCAAAATATGAGGACTTTGATCCATGTCAAGGCATGTTACGTATGAAGCCTCACGAGGTTCAATCCCACCACCCGGTCATTCCGACCTCCTTCACGCCGGTTCATCAAACACCCATGGCAGCCTAGAGTGTAAGCCCCATACCAACCCAAACTACGGGAACATTGATCCATGTCAAGGCATGGAACGTAGGAAGCCTCCCTGAGGTTCAAGCCCACCATCCATTGGACCAAGGTCCATTTTCACATCGGTTCACTGACATACACCAACCCGAACTACGGGGACTTTGATCCATGTCAAGGCATGGTACGTAGGAAGCCTTCACGAGGTTCAATCCCACCACCAGTTGACCCACAGGTTCACCTTCACGTCTGTTCGCTGACGAAACTCTTCCTAAACTATGAGGACTTTGATCCATGTCAAGGCATGGTACGTAGGAAGCCTCCACGAGGTTCAAGCCCAACACCCATTGGGCCATGGTCCTTCTTCACGTCAGTTCCCCGCCATCCCATCTGAACTACATGGTATTTGATCTATGTCAAGGTGTGGTATGTAGGATGCCTCATAGAGGTTCAATCCCACAATCCATGTGGACCAAGGTCCTTATTCACGTCAGTTATCTGACTTGCCCCAGTCCCGCATGACATTAAACTGCATCCCAATCTAGCGGTAAGCTGTTGCGATCCCACCATCCAATTTTTCCGACACCCCTTCATGTCATCTCAACAACCCCTTTTCAACCCGAACTATGGAGACTTTGATCCATGTGAAGGAATGGTACGTAGGAAGCCTCCGTGAGGTTCAAGTCCACCAACCATTGGTCCCGACCGCCTCCATGTCGGTGTGCCAGGCCATTATCCCAAACTACGTGGACTTTGATCTATGCTAAGGAATGGTACATCGGACACCTCCGTGAGGTTGAAGCCCACCATCCATCATACCAAGGTCCACATTCACATCGGTTCACTGACATCCATACCTGAACTATGAGGGATTTGATCCATGTCAAGGAATGGTACGTAGGAAGTCACCACGAGGCTCAAGACCAAAACCATCGTCCATACTGATTCTTACCTAGGCCACCACATCCTGATAACATCATGCCACCTCATTACCCTCCACAGTATTCGAGAAGCCGCCCACGTGATGGCCCAAATATCGGTGTTCCCTCAAGGGGGTTCTTCAATCTGATCCACTCTAGCTAGTGTCCTGATCAGCCTGATCCGTCTCCACTGGATGTTAAACTTGTGGAATAACCAGTGTTAAACACAAGAAGCTAAGGAAAACCTCATATAAATGCGTATGGAATACGATTCCCCATGCTCAATGTGGGGTTCCTCGGGCTTCCGCGCCCTCGAGAAGCCATATAATAAGGGACAAAAGACAGAAACTCCAATTTCCTAGTATCCAGACATGCCAGTGATGTCTCAACGTGACTACTCCCCCAAACTGAAGGTTGTTTCCCTAACCAGAACCCTTGGAATGTCCTGACAGAGGAATCATTATTAACCGGAGTCCATGGAAACATGGCATTGGGAAGAGTCTCACGAACCACGTATTAAATCTATGAGGGAGACCCGGACTAGGTGACGAGTTCTGAGGAGGAATCCATGGAAGGAAGAACTGACATCCCATCATCCCGCTTCGATCAAGGAGAAAACATCCATGAACAAGGAGTGGATGTCGCCCACCTTTGGAAAGCAGGAATGCGGGGCAACAAAATCCGCACCTGTCGCACTCAAGAAGACGGACGCGCTCGCCCTGGAGAAAGTTTCAGAAACAGAAATGGTGAACCCAACGTGAAGTTATTCTCCTCAATGTAGAGATTAGTAGAACTCCAGACATCAGTAGTGTGATGTGTCACCAGATCCAGATATCCGGTGTCGGTTCCTGCCAAGAAAATAGCGGGCCTGGTGTGAAACTCACCAGATGGTGGGGCAATCAAAACGTTGGCCATCTCTGTCTGAGACGTTGTCAGTGTGGATCCCTCTTACCATCCATGGAAGATGGAATGGTGTTGGGGAGCTGGGTGAATATTTATTTTTATATTAGTACTAATGAGCTGATCTCCCTGCCTTCAGTAGCCCAATTTCTACATCCGGAACCCGATCAGCTCCTGCCTAGGGGTAGGGGCAATCTCAACACTGCTACCCCATGCAGTTCAGCCTCTTCTACGACTGCCTTGACTACTGGGTGCCCATGCCCCCTCTCCCCATCAGAGATTATCAAACGGAGGGTAATCATTGACCTTGTATATAGTTATGAGTAGGATGGGGTCATCCCTACGAGAGGCATGGACCTCCTGGATTTAGTGGTGTATGCGCCTCACCATAAATGCTGCTCACGAGGGCCGCACAGGGAGCCGCTGCTCCCCACTCCAACCTTCAATCATTTTGGGGGCCTCTCCCTAGAACACCTTGACGACTCCATGCCCTACACCGATGAGATAGGGGATCATCGGGCCCGCCCAGCTAGAGTACCATCCAAGGGGTTCCCAGCAAGGGCCCCCACCAGGCCGTGCCAGCACCGCCACCCGGTTCCCTGAGTTGAAGAGCAGGTGGACTACCTGCCTGCACCATTAGTACTGGACCGGCTGACCCGACGCGAGCATCGGGCACAAGTCGAGGAGGAAGCCCATCATGGGGCATCAACATCAGCAGCGACTATGGCCCGAGCCACCGCTGACGTGCATCATCAACCCCCTGCATACGCTGAGCAGGGGCATCTATATGACCGACCCGGATCGAGGCCCCAACCACCGCACAAGCAAGTTGGGTCGACTCTCCTGGTTGCAAGCACAAAAAGTGGACCCCACAGACTAACTCGCATCAATTCCACCCATTACGGATGCCCTCCCCGTGCAACCACCATGGAGGATGCGTTCCGTTCCCGCCACCTTTGATTCGAATGAGGGCCTTCCCCGTGGTAGCAACACCTCATATGGGAGCCTCTACCACACTCATTACACTAGATACGGAGCTGTCCCTTCTACCACGTACCACCAGGGTGGGGGCGTTGCACATCCAGTCACTCTTCGATGTGAGGACCTTCCTCACATCCTTGTAGCAGTTGACGGAGGTCCTACCAGTGTCCGGTCCGATCAGTACAGGGACCTGCCTCACACTGACGTCACCATGGGAACCTGGCATAGAGGTCCTACCCATGCTCCCATCAGTTCTAGTGGGAGTCCCACTAGTACCAGCACCCAAGGTCCTCCCCGTGTCCCCTTTTACATCTTCCCCAGTGCTCCTTGCACCCTAGCCCACTCAAGAGGAAGTACTCCCTGCCCCAACACTTGTGCGGATGAAGGACTTTCTCGTGCTTGTAATTTTCCCTTCCCCAAAGAGCCATCCCGGGGCAGGAAGGAGAGTCATCGCAACCACAAGAAGAATACCGAAAAGCTTCATACTGAGATCAAATCAGTTTATTTCTATGATTCTGAAGCAGAGCACGACTCAGTGGTGGGACCCTCCCTTCCGTCCTTTGTGTCAGGGACCGGGGCAGGAACAAGGTGTATCAGCCTCATCCTTCCATAGTGTGAAGTCAACCGGATTCTTGCCTCTCTTCATAGGTACATCTAGGAGGAGGAATGTTTAGGATTCCCACAAGTTCCGACCATACAGTCACCACCATCATCACTAGAAGCGCCCTCTACCTCAACCAGAGATCATGGAGAGCTATTTTGGGGACCGATGGCGGTTGAGAAATAGCGTGACCCATTGACAGTGACCACGATCCCTACACCAGAAGCTGTGGTTGTCAGACCTTCGTATCATGACATTTTGATCAGGTCACTGCACTCCTCAGAGGATGGCTAGGAATATGGTGGCCATTCAGCTCGTTCGCCATATTCTCCTCCACCCAGTCTACTATCTCAACAGTCTACTTCAGTACCACTACCGGTTCCTCATCCACCTTCGGTTGATGAGTGGGGAAATACAAGGCCAGACCCTGAATCCGAGCCCAAGAACTTATGGAACATTCTTGCGGTGGATCACTTCCCAGAGAAGTTCTGGCCGATGGCAACATCAAACTTATGTGTGCCAGAATCCCTCACCCCATAGGAAGTCGATTGCTTCCTCCAAAACCTATGGGTGACACACTTCCATCTTCATTATCATTGGGTGGTGTACCCTAGGATCCAAGTGCGCTTTGAGAAAATCAACAAGAAATGCCGTCTGGTCGATTTGGCAGCACTCCCCGTGGCCCAGTGCCCTGAGTCACAAGGTCGCTAGAGGACCCTCCAACAAAAATGCATTCATAGTTTCAGGGTACTCCACAAAATCATTAGGGAGGATACCCCCTCGTGAAAGTCCATGGATGGGGGAAGTAGGCTGCCCTCCTCTTCATCTCTATTCGATGACAGTCTGACTAAATATGCGATATTGAAGATACGCCCCCAGGAAGGGTCACGGTCCATATGGACGATGTTTTGGACAAGGAGGATGACCTGGAATTTCATGATGGATAATTACCCCCCAAAGGATATGCCACCATTGTTGGACCCATCAGGGTGTATTAATCACCAGCAGAGGAACCTCCTTGGTATCCATGTGCCCACCGAGTCATTGGTACTCCGTCGTAATGCCGAAAAGGGTAAAGAGCATGTCAGAGCTGTCAAGCACTTCGACCTGTCCACCTCAGTACAGAAGATGGAGGAAGACCCCGAGATGGCCATGTTGCACCAGCAACTTGCTGAGCAGAAGAGGCTAGTCGATGAACTCCTGGCCGAACGTGCTATAGAGTGACGACCCGACTATGGAAATCCTAGGTCGGGGTATCAAGGGCATGAACAACTCCCCCCAGAGAGATGCCTCTGGGCAACCCTGATCATACCACTCCCACAGACCGGGTTGAAGCCATAACTCACAGCAAGATGGAACGATAAATCTCACCAACCCCTCCTGAATGGCGCGACAATCTGAGGAATCCAGCTCAGGTTCTCCCAGCTACCCCGCAGGCCATTCCACCAATTGCTCTGAGAGCCGCTGGACCTGTCTACCATGTCGAAGAGCCCGTAAACGCACTCTTGGTTAGGGATCCTAGTCAAGACAGGGACACCCCCCGGAGGATCTAATGGAGGCACTCATCACCCACCTTGAGGTGTTTGAAACACGGATGGTGGAAGTCCCACCAGATGGAAAGCCGTATGCCGCATGGGTGGATGATATGCCCACACCCCCAGGTTCTGGAAATCCCACTTTCTCCCCCTTTAACAGGGTAGGGGACCCGCCACAACACCTGGCCCACTTTTTTTCCAGGTGTGGCCCCATGTTGGGGACTCCAGCACAACAGGAATCCGCCAGGATCCGATGTTTTGTGCAGAGATTGGAAGGCCCTGCGTTTGTCTGCTACAACCAGCTCCCCATTGGTTCGGTGACCGGTTGGGAGGATCTTAACTGAAAATTCCTAAACCAGTTCAGATCCACCACATGAAAGACCAACATTGCAAACCTCTTCAGGTGTAAGCAAAGTCCCAATGAGCGAGTGGAGAACTTCATCACCTGGTGGAAGGGGATAACATACTCCCTCGACATGACACTGACTCAGGAGAAATTACTGACGACGTGCATGGGAAATGTCAAAGCAAAATTGGTTCCTTCCCCGATCACTCAGAACTACACCAGAGGGTTCCAAGAATTCTCCAATAAGGTCCAGTTCCTCGAGGAAGCTCTACAACAAGCTAGTCTGGCGTCTCCGCTTCCCCTTGTGATCCAAAAAAGGAGGGCCGCCAGAGCCGAACCCGCCGCAGTGGCCCAAATAGAAGCCCCCGAGTAGCTAGAATTGTTGTTAGTAGAACCAGCTCCGCAACCTCACAGAGGCCCTCCACCTCAGGCACAACCTCCTTCCAAGCAGCGACTGCCTCAAAATCAGCAGGTTCCCCTGCGCAACTCACCACTGCCGCCTAGGTGAGATAATCGGGCTCCGCCTCCTCGGCAGGCTCCACCGTCCACTCGTCAGGGCCAAGCTCCCAGATCCCCCTATCCAGAAAAAAGACACCAGACTTACTCGTTCAGCAAGGATCAGGTCCCCAGTTACTTCCATAATTCCCTGGAGTAGGGGATTGTGCGCATACCTAAGTGCAGAAGGCCAACAGAGGTGAATATCACCGATCTCCCCAACTAATGCCCCTATCATTGGATTCTAGGGAACACCATCAAGTAGTGCTATGTGTTTAAATACTGGATCCAAGACCAGGTTGATAAAAACATAGTCAGGTTGGGCCTGACCCCGGCACAAGTGGCGGGTGTCTTTGTGAGGTCCGAAAGTGGTAGCGACGATGAAGTTGAGTGGCAGTAGGTTCCCAGCCACAAATCCCAGAAGTACGCCGACTGAATGGCTCGTAAAATCGTCGCCAACACCCATGGTATTATTCAGGCATGCCTGAATCAGCCGAAGCCTTCAGAAGCTAAGACTAGCACCTCGACATAATCATCTCAGCCGGCCTCTTCGCAGAAGAGAAAGCATTGGCGGTGCAAGAAGAAGCCGCGCTCTCCACCAATGTCATCATCATCCTGCACTCTCGGTGACTTCATGCCCCCTAAGATGGGGATCGCTCCCAGAATCCGCCCAGTGGTGGATGATTCGTCAAGCGACAGTTAAGGGTACGCTTCGGTTAATACCGTGGAGTTGGTAAATCCCTATGTGACTCCCGACTAGGGGGAACACCAGGCGAAACTCCCCAACATCCCCAGCCGACGCCAACGTCGGGGGAACCACGGCTATAAGGGTCATCAAGGCATGTCAGCTGGTGCTTTCAGCTAGTCCGTGCATGCCACTGATACCAGACAGTAGGCTCAACGTAGAGCTCAACATGCACAACCTCCTCACTTGGTGTCCTTAGATCTACCGCCACCACCGTTCGTGCAACTGGATCAGGCAGAGCTACCTCATCCGTACTGCAGCCAGTCTCACTCTACTATAGGCCAATCTCAGTTGTCCAGTCCTCATCTGGAAGCTACACTTCGGTACTCGACTAGTGAGCGATGGGACATGCCTAGCACTAGCTATCCGCCGGTCCAGCCGGCAGGGCCCGTCGTGACTCCAATCGCAGAGTGGACTTCTGTAAGTAGAAGCATGCACTTAGCATGGAAGTATGATGTCCATAAGCACCTTGCCAGCATCCCAGTGAGGCTTTCTATTCTTGAGGCTCTTCGCCTATCGTCAGACATGCATGAGGCGCTTTCCAAATCCCTAAGGAGCCTCCTCCATTTTGAGATGGAAGTAGCCGCTGCAGAAGCCTTCCATACTGTGGCAATTGAGAATGTCGAATTCCAGGCAGTTATCTCTTTCTCTGGTGAAGATGAAGACCCTCCCATTGAGGGACACATTCATCCACTGTACATCACTGGCTAGTTCAATGGTATGGAAGTCCATTGTTGCCTTGTAGACACGGGCTCTGGGATTAACCTAATCCTGAATCGGACACTACGGAATCTCGGTTTGTCTGAGGATGATTTAACTCCCTCCGACCTTAGAATCCAGGGATATGACCGGACCGAGCAGACCCTGGTCGTAAAGATCTGTTTGAGGACCCAGTTTGGTGGCCTAGTTTCCAGTACCAAATTCATGATCGTCTCCCAGGACACCCCGTACAACGCATTGATGGGCAGGCCATGGCTCCACCTGCATGCATCAGTCCCTTCATCGTATCACCAATGCCTAAAATACTCCCTCAATGGTCGAGTAGGTGTGATCCAAGGAGATGAAACTCCCTTGTCCTCTTGTGAATCTTATTATCTAGACGCCGACTATTACAAGAGTAAGGATAAGAGGATTCTGGAAAGTGAGGTTGAACCCGCCCTGGTCACAAGTGATCCCTGGGCAGATCTGGATGACACCCATGTATTCCCAATCCATCTACTAGTGGCCACAACCCCCGAAATGGGGAAGTGTTTTTTGTTTTGGGTATGAGAGGAAAGCATATTTCTAGGTGAAAGAGAAGGTGAAAAATCACCTCGTACTTCTACACCAACTAGGATCGGTGATCCCAGAACCTCCTACCCCTGTAAGGTATTGGGATATCTGCCTCATGGCAATGGGAATACGTCATACATGTTTGTTTCACTAGGATGGGATTAACCGACTCAAACTGACGCACCACTATTGCTTTGACATCATCAAGCGTGGCCCTCTGGTCCGAAGACCAGACGAGATTGGATCAACTGACTTCATCTCCATGGTCTCAGCGGCGCATGAATCTCCTAATGTGCTAACCACTGCCACTCAAGATGGAACCGGCCTCCCATCAATGTCTGGTGGATCATAAGCGACTCCCCCCATGGAAGATCCCTCCACAAGTGGAGAAGAGGATCTAGAGAATGATCCCCCTGCCTTTGAAGAAGGAATATCTACCACGGTTGATGAACTGGTACATGCGAACCCTGGTAGCGAGGTAGATCTGAGACCCACATTGATCAGTGTCGCCATGTCCCTTGAGGAGCAGCAGCGATGTGTGAACTTATTTAAACAACACCATGATGTGTTCCCCTAGAGTTATGGTGAGATGTCATGACTAGATCCCCAGGTAGCCGTCCACCTTCTTGGTCGCCCGATAAACCACAGCGGGTTCAAGTAGCCTCCCAGAAAGATGCACCCTTCTCACGGTGCTATGTTTGAGGCCGAAGTTGACAAGCTCATCAGAGACAACTTTGTCAAGGAAGTCTAGTACCCTATGTGTCTAGCCAACATTATGCCAGTCCAGAAGAATAACGGGAAGATCAGTGTCTGTATCGACTTCCACGATCTCAACCGCTACTGTCCGAAGGATGATTTTCCCCTTCCAGTGAGAGAATTGTTGATTGATGCTACAGACGGGTTCCATGCCCTCTCTTTCATGTATGGGTACTCTGGATACAACAAGATCTGAATGGTCCCCGAATATGAGGAGTCCACCGCTTTTAGGGCATCCCAAGGTAATTTCTATTACCATGTTATGCCCTTCGGCCTAAAAAATGCAGGTTCCACCTATCAGCGGGCCATGCATCGCATATTCAAGCTGATCCTGGGAACATTGGTGGAGGGCTATGTAGAAGATCTGGTGGTCAAATCTCACCAGCGCCAGGACCATCTCAAGGAATTTGAGAAAGTGTTCGGTTTCCTCCGTTCCCGCCACCTGAAGATGAACCCATTGAAGTGTGCCTTCGGGGTCACTTTCAGAATGTTTCTTGGATTTTTTTAGGTATAGAGGCATCGAGATTGACCCCGAGGTGATCAAGGCCATCATCCATATGCCTTCCCCATGAAATATTCGAGAGCTTCGATGTTTTCAAATCCACTTAGCCTACATATGCCGATTCATTGAAAATTTGGCTGGCATGTGTAATCCCTTTTCTCAGATCATAAAGAAGGGAACCACCTATGAATGGGATGAAGTGTGTCAGACCATATTCGAGGAAGTCAATCAGTATCTGCTCTAGCCTCCCGTCCTGATGCCACCTGTCTCCGGGAAGCCGCTGATTCTCTATGTCGCTGCCCTGGATCGGTCTCTTGGCACCCTTCTCACCAGAAGAATAATGAGGGGACAAATAATTGCCTCTACTATCTCAGTTGCATGCTCCTCGATACAGAAACTAGATACTCCCCTATCGAGAAGAGCTACCATGCACTTTCATTTTCTATACAGAAGTTGAGACATTACCTACAACACCATGATGTAAGGTTGGTCTCTTAGGTAGACCCACTAAAGTACATACTGAACCACCCCATGTTGACTAGCCGACTAGTGCGATGGGTGGTAATTCTCCAGCAGTTTGATATCAGGGTCGTGCCTCAGATGGCTATCAAGGGGCAGTTGTTGGAAGAATTCCTAGATGCCCATCCAACCTCCACAGATCAATCCCTGGACCTAGATTTTCCTGACGAGGCAATCCTCTCAGTCAACCATGTCGTTCCGTGTTGGAAAATGCACTTTGACGGTGCCTCCTGGAGTCCCACCGGTAGAATGTTCAATGATCCTAGGCTCAACAGAGTGGGCCTGGGTATCATCTTAATCACCCTGGCGCAAGCCGTTCTGACATACTCATTCTTGTTGTCAGAAGGAGACACCAACAATGAAGCAGAGTATCAGGCTATCATCACTGGCCTCAAGTTGGCCCCCAAGATCGATGTGCCCCATTTTCATGTAAAAGGGGATTCCAAGCTACTCATCAAGCAACTCAATAGCGACTATGTTGTCAGGAATCAAGATGTTGTGCCATTTATGGAGTGCACCCTCCATATAATGGCCCAGTTCGCTTATCTAATAGAGGTTACCCATGTCCCTCGGTCACAGAATCGTCGAACGGACGCTTTGGCCAGCCTAGCCACCTCACTTACAGAGCCCGAGTAAGATGATCTGATTATACATGTGGCACACCCGAGAGTCATTTCTCCCGTCACCCCAGAAGATGATGATGGCCCATGAGTAAGACAACTTACCAATGAATCCTCTAGGTTAGGAGCCCTATGTTCTTCATATGCATTGGTTGAAACAACTCCTGACTAGAGAGCACCTTTTGTCGAGTATCTCCAAAATGGTTGCCTCCCGGATAATCGGGCCGAGTGCGAGCGAATCCGACGTCGCGCGTTGTATTTTTCCCTCCAGAGTGGTCCCATCCTTGAGAAAATCCACTACAAGTTTAGTTTTGATAGTGTTCTCCTCCTTTTCATCCAAGGAGTCGATATTTCTCAGGTGATGCAAGAGGTTCATTCTGGTTCCTGCGGTTCCCACTAGGCTGGGCCGAAGCTGCCCCATCAGATCCAGAGACCGGGGTACTTTTGATCCTATATGATCCATGATTGTATCAAGTTCTCCAATAGATATCACGCATGCCAAGTTCATGCTAATTTCCTACATCACCCGCCAGAACCTCTCCACTCCACCAAGTAATATTGGCCATTTGCGGTGTGGGGACTCGATGTCGTGTGACCCTATCCACTGGCGACAGCTCGCCAGTGAAGGTTTATCCTAACCGTTACAGATTTCTTCTCCAAATGGGTAGAAGAAGTCCCACTCAAGGAAGTCAAGGATCGATCCATTGTCTATTTTGTGAGCTCCAACATCATCTACCGATTTGGAGTCCTTCGCGCAGTCCTCACCGATAACGACACCAAATTCCGAGCAATTGAGCTGAAGAAATGGAACGCCAAGTACAACATTCGCTTCAACCATACCTCCTGCTATTAAATGCAGAAAAACGGGCAGATTAAGGTGTTCCACAAAATGCTCTCTAACATTTTGCAGGAAATTGTTGGCCAGAACAAGAAGAGTTGGCCGGAGAAACTCCCAAATGCCCTCTGGGCTTATTGGATGATGACTCGCAATTCCACCTAGGTGACCCCATATTCCCTGGTGTATGGGGCCGAGGCCTTCCTACCCATAGAGATTCAACTTCCATCGTTACACACTGTAGTTTATGACCAGCATGAACCAGATAAGGTGGAAGAAATCCATCTAGATGAATTGGAAGAACTCAACAAAAATAGGCTCTGTGCCCTGCACCATCTGGAAAGGCATCAAAATAAGATAGCTAGAGCCTTCAACAAGAAGGTTCACCACTAATCTTTCTTGAAAGGGGACCTAGTATTGGCCCTCCGATCACCAATTTTCTCTAGAAAGAAACCACCCAAGTTGGAGCCCAAATGGGAAGGAACTTACATCATTCATAAGGTTTACCCCAATGGAGCATATTCCTTGGTGACCATGGATGATGAGCACATAACTCCTCCCACCAATGCCAAGTTCCTCAAGCAATACTTTTCTTGAGCCCCATGGTCATGCATGACATTAAACTGCATGGTTCTGCATGACCTTAAACTGTACGGTCCTGCATGACCTTAAACTACATGGTCCTGCATGACCTTAAACTGTACGGTCCTGCATGACCTTAAAATGCATGGTCCACCATGACCTTAAACTGTATGTTCCGACATGACCTTAAACTACATGGTCCTGCATGGCCTTAAACTGGCTGGTCCTGCATGACCATAAACTGCCGGTCCCGCATGACCCTAACCTGCATGCCGGTCCCACATGACCTTAAACTATCCAGTCCCGCATGATGTTAAACTGCATTTTGAGAACTACATGTGGCTTGATTCCCATCCTCATGAGATACATAAGAATGATCAGAAGCCTCATCTTGAGCACAACACCAACCTCCTCTCTTCGACTATCCCCCATGGGTATAGTTTTCTTGGAGTATCCTAGCATGATATGGTGTAGGCTTCCTTAGCCCCACTCATACAAGGGTTAGAATGGTCGCGCCATGTGCCCACTCCTATTCTTCTATCCTCCCACGTCTTCACCGCACGATGTTAAACTATATGGCCTTCCAAGAACTATGTATGGCTTGATTCCCATCTTTATTAGATATGTAGTATTGCCCAGACATTTCATCTGTTGGCCCAGCCGAAACGCTAGAATCTTCACCCCGGGTTGAGATGTATGGAGAGGGTGCACTTTTTCCCAAATTAATGTCAATCTAACCTTGATCCATCCATACATCCGGCTCCCTGGAGATATTCACCTCTTTGAGAGATGGGTACATGTATACTTCACCCACTCCTTGACTGGGATTCCGTCACCTTCCCCGTCTAGAAGGTCCCCTGAACGGTATGAATGCTAGTCCTAAGGGATCTCCCTTACCACTTTGGGCTAATGACTTCAAGGATTTCAAGCAACAAATTGATAAAAATCCCACGTCGTGAACATGGTCAGTGGTCGATGGTCATTTTTTGCTCCAGACGCTGTGTTTTGAACATGGTCAACAGCTGTCCTGGATCGTTAGGTCCATCCCAAGATGTCCCAAACATCGAGTGTAGTGGTTTATTCTGCCCTGTTGTATCTCCAAGTGATGAACTTCCTCTGGGTGATGCAAACCCATAGGCCCCTTGGCCTTTTTAGGCCCCCGGCTCATATTCTCTCTTATGGGATTGTACGATATGGTGTGGGATTATGTCCTCATTAATGAGGGATTGCTCGCAGTGTCGAACATATCCCTAGATAAGACACTTTATCTTCCCTCATCCTCATTTCAAGACGTTAAATTGCAAGATAGTCAGGCCTCCTTGACCAAGGCCCAGCCTTAGGCCCCTTTGGCCTTTTCAGACCCCCGACCCTCTTCCTCACTGCAAGACGTTGAATTGCATGCTGGTCAGGCCTTCCTGACTGAGGCCCCTTGGCCTTTTCGGGCCCCTGGCCCATGTTCTCTCTCTCATGGGATTATGTGGTGTGGTACAAGATTATGTCCTCATTCACGTCAGGTTATTCACCGTGCCATACACCTCCCTTGTTTGGGGTATCCTACTCCCCCCCTCGTCCTCACTGCAAGACGTTAAACTGCGAGCTAGTCAGGCCTTCCTGACTGAGGCCCAGCCTCTGGCCCCTTGGCATTTTCGGGCCCCTGGCCCAGGTTCTCCCTTATGGGACTATGCGGTGTGGTGAGGGATTATGTCATCATTCACATCAGGTTACTCACCACACCGTACAAATCCTCATTAGGGTATCTTTCCCCCGGGTATCTTCGAGAACTACGTGTGGCTTGATTCCATCCTTATGGGATACGTAGGACAACCTGAATGTCTAGGCTTCGGGTCTAGCCCCATCAATCAAAAATCTCCATGTCACATTGGCCCCATGGCCTACCCTCTCTTTCCTGGACACCCTCGTCGACTCTCTTCGGTAGTTCACCGATGTGCCTAAGGGTACTCTTATTTAGTATCTAGAATGTCGGACTCTGCTCGGACATGCCTCTACCCACTTTTCATGCTTTGTGTTTCTCTTCATTAGGGATTCCATCACCTTTCACACCTGAAGGGACCCCCCGAGTGGCATGAATGCTAGGTCTAAGGGCTCTCCTACCATTATGTGCCAATTCCCCTGAAGGTCGCGGACAATATATCGATAAAAATTCCACGTTGTAAATATGGCCAGCAGTCGATACTCATTTGTTGTCCCCATTTCAGGCTAACACGATATGGATACTGCATTTCCACAATGTTTAACATTTATCCTCCATCACCATGCCAACCCCATTAAGCCCAAAATGTCGGTTACATGATTCACATCTATCTCCACCTCATCATGTCCAAGTAGAACTTTTAAACTCTTTGTACTATTCCTCAGTGCACATCTGCGTGTTAGGAGGACCAGAGCCACGATAGGGGCTCCGCACCGATTGACCTTTGGTGTGCGTTCCATGTGTTTCAATAGGAATCTTCCCCCCTTGTTTCTCACACCGAGTTCGACTCACGTGGGCTTAGGGATTGGGACGAGGTCTTCGCTTACTTGGAAGGTTTACACCCCTCCTTGGTCCGAGCACTAAGACCATAAACTATGATCTCCTTATAACTACGTTTGGCTTGATTCCCATCCTCATGGGATATGTAGGAATGCCCAGAAATCTTGTCTATGGGTCCAGCCTGGGTTTTTCTAATTTGCCTTTTCTGTCCCGCCTTTTGGAATTTGACTACGGGACCGTGTGGCGTGGCACAAGATTATGTCCTCATTCAAGTTGTGTTTGCAATAGCCACACCACGCGCACCCCGTTCTAAAAATTATCCCTCTTGTTTCCTGTCCCGCTTGTCCGACACGAAATTAAAAGGCATCCTTCAGAACTACATGTGGCTTGATTCTCATCCTTATGGGATACATAGGACCACCCAGAAATCTTGTTTTCGGGTCCAACTCAGCTGGGAGATAGTTTCTCCGACCCCCTTTTTTCTCTCACCCCTATTTGGCCCCCGTGGCCCAAGGTTCTCCTCTCAGAATTGCATACGGTGTGATGTGGTATCATGACCCCATTCACATTGGTTATGTTTCATTGCACCAAACACATTCCCTGCCTTACATCGTCTCTACTATGTTTGCGTTTCATGATGTTAAAACACATGCTGGGTCCCAACACATGATCCTAAACTGTGATATTATCATCCTGGCTGCACGATGAAAAATGACACTGCATTATGTTGACCTCATTATAGGGGACGTCATGTTGGGTATTGGTCATATGCCATGCCGTTTGTCAATGCCTACTACGGCTTAATTCTTGTGGCGACGCTAGGGCCTGCTACCCTAGGATTGTCGCTTCACAAAAAAAACCACACACCTTAAAGGACAAACAAGATTTATCAAATACAGCTTCTTTTAGTGCATGGGCCACGCCCACACACCTGTTTTATCTCTGGCATTGGTGCATCACCATGCCCCCTTTTCAAGAACTACGTGAAACTTGATCCCCATCCTCATGGGGTACATAGGAACGTCTTCACATTTAGCCTCCGGCCCAACTCAACTCTTGTTTTTGGTCCCTCGACCTAAAAAATCTCTGAGGAGCACATGGTGGTCAGAACCCCTGTTTCCCATTCACTTTGGGTATTTGAGTTACCCCACCATGTGTCTCCGGTGTTCCCTTCCATCCATGGTATGAATTCTACGACCCTAAACTAAGATCCCCCTGTTGGAAGGGACTCGATTCCCTCTATCTAAAATGTCTTTCTGTCTTATTCAGATGCGTTTTGACAGAGAGCCCGAAGTGTTGAATTTTCATGGGTATATTCCTCTCGTTCCCTATCCAAGCTTCGTGGGCTCACTATCTGGATCCTCATCCTCTTCCACGTCCAAAAGGACCCTTAGACAACTTGTATTCCAGGATTAAGGGCTCTCCCTGGATTCTAGGCCTAAGGGCTCTCCCATTGTTTCAGGCCAACATCCCTAAGGATATCTGACGACATTTGAAACATGGTCCCGTGTTTCGAACATGGTCAACGGTTGACCCTCATCTGTCTGTCCCCATTCCAGGCTAACACAATGTGGATGTTGTGTTTCCACCACAGTTAACTGTCATCCTCCATCATCACGCCACCATCATTGTAATCCAGACTTCGAGCTTCATGATTCACACATTTCCACTCTCTCATGTTCAAGTGGAATTCTGACATACTCGTCTCTATATCTTCTCTCTTTTAGGTACACTTCATGGATGAGTTAGCATCATTGGGCCAGTATTCACCAAGTACCCCTTCGCCCTAACATTCCCTTTCTTGTGTCGGGGATGTCCCACCATTACTTCATGTTTTCCACACCGAGCATGACTCACATGGGATTAGTAGTTTTGGTATCATGTGTAACAACGCGGCCATGATTTTCATTGTCTTACATGATGTTAAATTGTGCTCTCAGAACTATGTATGGCTTGATTACCATCCTAATGGGGTATGTAGGAATGCCCGACCACTCTGCTTCGGGCCCAGCCTAATTCTTACTCTTGGTCCCTTGACCTGAAGAGTTTCCTCCGGGGGGTACGTGGTATGATTTGGAATCCAAATCCTCATTCACATCGGTTTCATAGCTACCACAACACATGCTCCCTGGGCTCACCCCTTTCACGTCCTATTGTATGACGTTAAGCTGCAGGAGGCCATATGTCCTCAACGCATGATGCTAAACTACGGTTCTACCCTGAACAAGTTCAGGATGCCCCATGTTGATCATGGGATGCACTAGAGCCTTTTCCAGAGAGGATTTCCCCTATCAGTGTTGGTCTATGACTACACTTCACTTCGGGAACTACATACGGCTTGATTCCCATACTCATGGGATACGTAGGGACACCCATGAATTTCACCACGGGTCCATCCATAGGAATCGTAAGATGCTGTTCCTACCCATTTCCAGCCCATGGCTTGACCCCTTGTGAGGGACCATGTAACTGCCACTGTACCCCGAACAAGTCTGGGATGCCCCAAGATGACATTGGGAAGTGACGTCTCCCTCTCTAGAGAGGTCCTATCTGAAAGAAAGAATAATCCATGATAAAACTGATGCACCCATTAAGTGTGCTTCCGCCACGGTGGTGTAATTTCATGAATGTTGGATTTTATTCGAACAAACCGTTACTCCACATTCGACGCTTTTCATGCCCCTTATTCGGACCCTCATCCTCTTTCATGTCTGGAGGGACCCGCTAACAGTATGGATGCTTGGCCTATGTCCCACCAACTGCCTTGGGAAAACGTTCCAGAAGAGTAATGGATAGCATTTTGAGTCAGGACCCGTGTTTTGAACATGGTCAATGGTCAGCCCTCATCTGTTATCCCCATTTCAGGATAATGAAATAAGGGAACTGTGTTTCAAACATGGTCAACAGTTATCCTTCATTGTCACTCCACCCCCCCATAGCGTTCCAAATGTTTGGGTATCATGATTCACACCTTCCACTTCCATATGTCTAGATTAATCCCGATTCCCCTGGCGTTACCCCACTCGTGCACCAGAGATCATCAGGAGAACAACTCGTTGATTGATCGGAGGTCCTAATCCTCCGATCAGGCCTCTCCCGTGTCTTCCCGGAAGATTCGGATTGGTTACTTAAACCTCAGATACTCGAACCTTGGTTGACACATTATGTCCAGATAGAATAGCATGGTGATCACCCCGTGTTTCCTGCATTAGGGCTCAACCTATGTGGGCTTAGGGACTGACCATGAGACATTTCACGAATATAATAGACGCATATAAAGACAACCTCAATAATGAAACTCATGCATGATATGATATCAAATAAATCAAAACATGAATGTGAATTTGAGAGTTTTTGATCCTTACAGAACTCATGGGTTTATCCCTCCCATGGACGGGTTGACCCCGTCAAAAGAAAGTTACAGTTCTGCCACCCTTCGACTTGTGACATCCAAGAGTTACTGCCGCCGACTCAACTACAGCTCTTCCTCAGCAGCGATGGGGTGCAGTTCATTAGCCTCAGTTTGGGCCCGCTCTATGTTAGCCTGAATGATGGCCATTTCCTCAGAAGCTTTCCTCAGATTCTCTTTTGTCTCTGCCAGTTGGGCCTTCTATCGCAAGATCATCTCTGATTGTTCGATAAGAGAGGTTGAGTGCTCATCCGCCCAGATCTATAGCTGCTGGACTTAATTTTCAACCTCCAAGAGTTCCTTGATGTTCATCATCTTCCTCCGCTGCCAGTCCATGCTGAGGCCACGATCATACTCCCGGATCTTCTCCACCATAAGATCCCAGATGAGCATATGAGGACACTGGGCATCCAATCCCATAGCACACAAATCACAGAGCCGTGAGTGAAGTCTGTCCATATCATCCATCCATAATGCCTGGGGGGTCTTTTCGATAAAGTGCGTGATCAACTTCCATGATCGGCGATAGACTATATTACTTCCCTCTTTGTCAGAGGTCATCTCATCCCACTCCATGTGGTTGGTAGGCTTGTATGTGGAATACGCCCTCAGGAAATCTTCCGCGGGATCTGCCCCTGGCATTGGATCTCGTGCCACATCTGGCGTCGGATCAGGCGTGACCGGACTTGGGTTGACTGGTTGATCCTCATTGTCGGACCCCACCTCAATGACCTCAGGCATGACCCCGCTGGTGGTCCCGTCAATGATACGGAGTTCTACAGCTTGGGTGGGCTGGGTAACTATCTCCACGATTACAAGCATGTCCCTGGGAGGGGCGCCACCAGAAATCCTGACCAACCTCGTCGCAGTGGCCCAAGCCAGTTGAAGAACTGTACATGACAGAGAAGGGAATGGACGTTAGTTGGCATGATCAGCATGTGGCAACAATGAAGTTAGTGGAGAGGACTTACATAGATTGAACTCCTGGTGATGATCCTGAGTTGATATTGATGGGACCCCGAAGCGTGGACCTCCATATATTGTCGGAAGGTACGGAGATTCCGGAGGAGCCACCTCGGATGTCCCAGCCCTGATAGACACAAAACTGGACGCGGCCACAGGTGCAGGTTCCGAGGGTCCTGCATCATCACCCATAGGGGGGTGAGATCGAGGTCTGTGCACAAGGTCCTCCTACGCAGTTCAGATGTTGGTAAGAAATCCATATTGACCTAATAGCAGACCCCGAAGAATGAAACTTGGGATGATACCTCAAGAGACTCCGCAAAATCATTGAGACCTGAGTCTTGATTGCTGACTTCAACTTCCTCTAACAGGCACCCTCCACCAGCCTCGTCTCCCCAAGAGGATTCGCCTGATTCTTCCGATAGGGGGAAGTGCTCTCCCAGCTCGATGGTCGAAAGCTGTGGGGGAACCGTACGATCCAGCATTATCATCACCAGGTCTTTCATTGGACACGAGGCAACCATGGAATGTAAGAAGACCTCCATCTCATCCAGATATTATTCTGAATCCACCGGAGACACTGCGAAATTGGCCTGGATAGGACCTATACCCGGTAAATCCATCCCGAGGTGGTTCAGGTGTTCCCACATCTTGGGCGGGCTGAGGAATTACCGGTTGACATCCCAGATGTCCCAGGACTCAGGGAAAATAACATTATCCGACATGTCAATATGGAAAAACTGTTTCCCAGGAGCCTGAGTATATATCCTGCAGAATCCCCTCAGTGGATCCCCTCCGGATGGAGCTTCTCTCCTGGGACCACAATATCCGCTACCACTGTTGGATCCATCGCCATGCCTCACCCTCAGCTCGTGCAGGTCTTGCCACAACGGTAGCCCCGCCACCACGAGAGGCCCTTTCCGCCCTCCGACCCCAACCTCAGGATAGAGAAGGCCCACCATCACCAGCTTGAACAGTTGGCTACTTTAGAATTTACCCTGGATAAGCTGCCTCCAGGATTATAGAATTCTCCTTCACCAGTCCAAAGGTGGTAGTAGGAAGAGGCAATACATTTCGCGTTTTCCGGTCTTCCCGTGTGAACATGAGCCGAAATTGCCTCATCACACACTGGTTCTCCTCATGTCACACCTCCCAGAAGACCTTCGGGGTCAGCCGCTGTAGGCAGCAGAATTTCCTTGCAAACCGGTGTGGGGTGTACGGCTCGCAGAGAGGCTCACAGTTGACCCTTTCCAGCAAGACTCCACCACGGAAGGCCATGAGATAGGACTAGTTCTCTTCCGTTCCCCGACCGTCGTCGGCGAGTACCCCCGTCGGTAATAGGAACGGGTGAAAGTTAAACTCGTCCACCTTCCACACCCAGTTTAGTACCAAAGATACGGTCAATTTGGCTGTAAATATCTCGGAAACATTCCGGATGGATGGACAGAAGTTTGACCCTAGAGGCGAAATGGGGTTCAGATATTCGTAAACCCCCCTGATGGGCGCCACGATCCACCCATACAGAGAATGGAAGGGCCTGCATATCCTCTAAAACCTCTTGCCCTCGCTAACATGTTGTAGCATCTTGTATAATCTGGAGACCATCAGAATACCTAGATTTACCCACCCTCCTATGGCCAGTATGGATGCCATGATGAATGAGCTAGGCCGCACCCCCATCATGGTATCCCTCACTGGTAGGATCCAACCACAGATAAGGGCCACGATAAATGCCACCAGTCTAACTATCGGCTGTTGTTCGGTATTGACACTGAAACCCCTGGTCCTCTATTGGTTGTCCTCTAAGATCCGACAATACGAATGCTTCTTGACCCGTTGAGCCCCCTTCAGTAAAGTTCTAGGCCTTGAGGGGAACTCTCAATCCTTTGGGAATTTCAGGAACTTCTTGAACCACTTCTTGAAGTGGACATCCCTTATCGCTTCATTATCTTCTTTGGGGACCAGCCCCATCAGTACTAGCACCTACCACGACATCTACTCCAGATCCTACCACACACTCATGATGGGGAGTAACTCATCATCCATATCCCCCATGATCAGGACCCCCGAAATTTGATGGACATCCCACAGACTGATGCCAACCTCCCCATGGTGCAGGTGAAAAGTGTTGGTCCTAGATGACCATCTTCTAAACAGCTCGAGCATCAACTATTTCGGTTGATATATATGGAATTGGGAGGCCCTTTCTGCCTCATACAAACCCACTCTCCTCAACTTGGCTCCAAACTCCTCGCATGAGGTGCCTACCCAGTAGGCCCATGCCAACTCATTTGGGAAGTTGCTGCCTTGGCGCAGGTCCGACTCATTGGACCACCCCTTCTTCGAATCCCTCAAAGCTTCCTTCAGTATTGTGTGGTACATGGGAGGGGATGTCTCTGGCTGTAATGGTTTCCCATCAACATTGTTCAGATGATTTTACTTGCAGTCAGTGGTGACAGGTGTGAAGTCCTCCCACGCATGACCATCAGCCGCCCTGAACCATTGGCACTGGCACGACGTTACCCTGAACCAGTAATCTAGTTAGTCCCTACTCGCTTTAGGGATGAAGACGTCATCCCTCAGCCCAAAGCCATACAAGGACAGAATCCAGCACAACGGATAGTTCTTTCGGCTATCTGATAGTAACTCCGTCAAAAAATTATTGTTCGAGTTTCTACGGACCAACTATCCTAGGCCCATACAATTTGTCGTCTCATCCCTCTGAGTGGCGTCTGCAAGCACCCCTAGGACAACTTATTTATTGTCCATTAGGTTTCAGAACTCGGAAAAATTTCAGGTCATGTTGAAAAGCATGTTCATGGATCTCGTTCGCGAAGCCGAATCACAGAGCCTGGCCTCAGCCTGCAAATGCATGTTCACGTGGCGCTGTCATGGAGTCAGAGACTCACGGGTCGCCATGAGGCCCGATTCACAGAGAGCAGGCACGGATTATGCGGAGCTTCGCGAATCGAGAGCGCAAAGGTAAAAAATTGTGGATAAGGGAAAGGAAAAAAGAGATGGCTAGCCCCCAAGTTAAAGGCAGAATCCTTCAGAGCTTCACGGAACATCCAATCAGTGAAGAGCTTCATGGCGCGCCCGACCCGCGTGGCCCCTGTCCGCCTCGCGCACCCTCTTCGCGAGTGAGCACCGCGAACGGCCGAGGATTTTGGAAATTTCCCTTAGGCTTTGACCCTTGATCCCTCCATGGCTCCAAGTCTGAGGGGGGGCATTTTTTTGGGCCAAAATGTTGGAAGAAAAAAAAGAAGAGAAAGAGGCCCCATGGCCGGATTCGTGAAGCCACTACGCGGAGTCCCCCCGGGCAACACTAGCCTGCAGCGATGCAAAGGAGGCGGTACCCTCTGCGAACACCCTTGAAATTCACAAGCCCGCCACAAAGCAAAGGAGGCGGTACTGTCCGCGAATTCCCCTGACGTTCGCGAGCCCTCCGTGAAGCATAGGAGGTGGTACCCTCCGCGAACGCCCCTGACGCTCACGACCCGCCGCAAATCAACCCAATCCCTCTTCGTGCCACGTAAGATCTGCTTTGCGGTGCCTCTTGCCTATAAATACTAGTCTCCCCTCAAGCCCAGAGGATGGATAATCGGACCTTTTGTCTTCTCAGCTCCCAAATCGCGAAGTACCGTTTGCTCTGCGATTCATGAGCTACGCGAGGTATTTTGGATTTGGGAGGCTCCACCGCCTTGTCTCACTTTGATCCCCTCTTCCGAGAGGGATACCTTTCGTGATGCCTAAGGACATTCTCAAAGGAAGGAGATCCCCAAGGGGACCCAAATTGTTGCGGAGTGTTTATACTTCACGAAACACGCTTAATGTACACATGATACGTCTGCTAAGGCAGGATCACTATACTTCACGAAGCACCTTGCTTCATGAAATTTTGCTTCACGAGGCACCTTTGCTCCACGAGGATGCTCTACATGAATTCCCTTCATCTTCATGAATCACCTAACATTTTCACTTCCACCCCATGCTAAGGCTAAGGTACCCCACTTCGCGAAGCACACCCCTTCGCCGGTGCCCTTTACCACGCAGAGCAACCGAGCTCCACAAGGCCCCTGCCTATGGGCTCCTCTACTTGGAAATTCCTTTTCCTGTGCGACCCTCTATGTATGAACGATGTGACTTCAATGTCCCCCGGATGGTACCACCCGTAGAATTTATTTGCCTAATGCTTCTTCTCATAGGCACGCTAATGACTATTGCTTCTTCCCATAGACACTCTAACGTAGACCCTTCGATGGTTCGCTCTGCGACCCCCCTTCAATACGGAATTGCTGGTACCTTCCCTCCCACAAGGAGCAAAGGGTACTGGTTATGTAAGACCTAGGGGTGTGGAGTAAACCAACTTTGTCCGATATGTAGGATGTTAAACTACTAAACACCCTCATCCTCAACACATGACATTAAACTATGACATCGCCCTGTGTCACTCACGCGGGGTGCCCCCCACCTTGGACATTTTCCAGGCCCCATGGTCTCCATAGGGGATGATATCCTCCTTTTGGGAGTGGAGTTTGTCAATGGGGAAGGGAATCCACCTTGGCATAAGCCCCCTAGCTTTTCCCGTAGGAGGCGACACCCCTGCTCCTCCTCACTTCCTCGATGCCAAGTCCAGCAGAGGGTGTGATAGGGAATTGGGCCTCCATCCTGGTGTAAGTCCCAATCCCCCTCTTCCATTGCGCTTTGTCACCATCGGGCCTCCATCCTGGAGTAATTCCCAATCCCCCTCTCCCGCTGCGCTTTGTCGCTATCATGCCTCAATCCTGGAGTAAGCCCCAATCCCCCTCTCCCGCAGCGCTTTGTCGCCATCAGGCCTCCATCCTGGAGTAAGTCCCAATCCCCCTCTCCCACTGCGCTTTGTCACCATCAGGCATCCATCCTGGAGTAAGTCCTAATCCCCCTCTCCCGCTGCACTTTTTCAGCATCGGGCCTCCATCCTGGAGTAAGTCCCAATCTCCCTCTCCCGTTGTGCTTTGTCGCCATCGGGCCTCCATCCTAGAGTAATTCCCAATCCCCCTCTCCCCCTGTGCTTTTTTGCCATCAGGCCTCCATCCTAGAGTAAGTCCCAGCACCATGGGCCGCCTAACGCGTAAGCCCCTCTTCGCTTCCCACTGACACACCCTTCGTGACATTATCGTTAGGTCCTTGAAACCTGTTGTTTCTCACACTGAGCATGACTCTCATGGGCTTAGAGTGAGCACCGACCATGAAACATCCTGGGCCACCTCAGAGCGTAAGCCCCAAATGCCTCATCCCACATGATATTAAAATTCACTCCCGAACTATGAGGACTTTGATCCATGTCAAGGCATGGTACGTAGGAAGCCTCACGAGGTTCAAGCCCACCACCCGGTCATTCCGACCTCCTTCACACCAGTTCACCAAATGCCCTGGGCAGCCTAGAGTGTAACCCCACACCAACCCGAACTATGGGGACATTGATCCATGTCAAGGCATGGTACATAGGAAGCCTCCCTGAGGTTCAAGCCCACCATCCATCAAACCAAGGTCCATTTTCACATCGGTTTACTGACACACACCAACTTGAACTACGGGGGATTTGATCCATGTCAAGGCATGGTATGTAGGAAGCCTCCACGAGGTTCAAGACCACTACCAGGGGACACACGGGTTTACCTTCACATCGGTTCGCTGATGAAACCCTTCCCGAACTATGAGGACTTTGATCCATGTCGAGGAATGGTACGTAGGAAGCCTCCACGAAGTTCAAGCCCAACACCCATTGGGCCAAGGTCCTTCTTCACGTTGGTTCCCCAGCATCCCATTTGAACTACGTGGTCTTTGATCCATGTCAAGACATGGTATGTAGGAAGCCTCCCAGAGGTTCAATCCCACCATCCACGTGGACCAAGGTCCTTATTCACGTTGGTTCTCCAACATGCCCCCATCCCGCATGACATTAAACTGCATCCCAATCCAGCGGTAAGCCATTGTGATTCCACCATCCAATTGTTCCGACACCCCTTCACGTCAGTTCAACAGCCCCATTTCAACCTGAACTACAGGGACTTTGATCCATGTCAAGGCATGGTATGTAGGAAGCCTACCTGAAGTTCAATCCCACCAACCATTGGTCCCAACCACCTCCATGTCATTGTGCGAGGCCCTTATCAAAAACTACATGGACTTTGATCTGTGCTAAGGCATGGTACGTAGGAAGCCTCCATGAGGTTCAAGCACACCATCCATCGGACCAAGGTCCTCATTCACATCGGTTCACCGACATCCATACCCGAACAACGAGGGCTTTGATCCATGTCAAGGCAAGGTATGTAGGAAGTCTCCACGAGGCTCAAGACCAAAACTATCATCCATCCAGATTCTTACCCAGGCCGCCACATCCCGGTAAGATCATGCCTCCTCATTCTTCTGCACAGTATTCGGGAAGCCGCCCATGTGTTGGCCCTAATATCGGTGTTCCCTCAAGGGGGTTCTTCAATCTGATCCACTCTATCTAGTTTCCGGATCAGCCCGATCCGTCTCCGCTGGACGTTTAACTTGCGGCATACCCAGTGTTAAACACAGGAAGCTGAGGAAAACCTCAGATACATTCCTATGGCATAAGATTTCCCAAGCTCAATGTGGGATGCCTCGGGCTTCTGCGCCCTCTAGAAGCCCTATAATAAGGGAAAAAAGATAGACACGCCAATTTTCCAGTGTCCAGACATGCTAGTGATGCCTCAACGTGACTACTCCCCTATCTAAAGGTTGCTTCCCTGACCGAACCCCTTGGAATGTCCTGACAGAAGAATCATAATTAACCGGTATCCATGGAAACATGGTACTGGGAAGAGTTTCACGAACTACGTATTAAATCTATGAGGGAGACCCAGAACAAGTGACAAGTTCCGAGGAGGAATTGATGGAAGGAATAAAAGACATCCCATCATCCTGTTACGATCAAGGAGCAAATGTCCCTGAACAAGGATTGGATGCAGCCTGGCTTTGGAAAGCAGGAATGTGGGAAAAAAATCCACGCCTGTCACACTTAAGAAGATGGACATGCATGCCCTGGAGAAAGCATCAGAAACAAATGGATTAAAACAGATTGGGGTTCCAACAACATACCATCGATTAGGGAACACAATGTCTTACCGCTGGATGGGTATCACAATGAATTACCATCAGATGTTTATCACAACGTCTTACCATCAAATGGAGATCACAACGACCTAATGTCGGATGTGGATCAAAGTTGCTTACAATCAATTGGGGATCACAACGACATACTGTTAGATGGGGTTGAACCTCATGGAGGCTTACTATGTACCCTACCTTGGATATAGGGATCAAATCCCACATTGCTCGATTGAGTATAGTTTAACGTATTATGGGATGAAAAGGGGAAATATAGTTTAAAGTCATGCTGGACGAAGGTGGACTAAGGTGGAGTGGTCAGAACCAATGGGTAATGGGATTGAACAATGGGGAGGATTATTACGTACCATACCATAGAAAGGATCAAATTCCATGTAGTTTAGAATGTTTAGTGAACCTACGTGAAGGGGTTGGGACCATTAGGTGTTGGGATTGAACCTCAGGCATGCCTCCTATGTACCTTTCCTTGACAAAGATCAATGCCCACATTGTTCTGGACTGGTAAAGTTTAGAATTATGCTGGGTGAAGGTGAACCGATATGAAGGGCATTGAGACTGCTGGTTGTTGGCCATGAACCTTAGGGAGGCATCTTACAAACATTTCCTTGGTAAGGATCATAGTCCGTGTAGTTTGGGATGGGTATAGTTTAGCATCATGCTAGATTTAGGTGAACTGACATGAAGGGAATTTGGATCGATGGTTGTTGGGAATAAACCTTAGGGAGGCTTCCTATGTACCTTTCCTTCGTAAGGATCAAAGTGAACATAGTTCGGAATGGTTACAGTTTAACGTCATGCTGGACAAAGGGGAACCGATGTGAAGGGAATCAGGACTGATGGTTGTTGGTCTTGAACCTAATGTAGG
This sequence comes from Viscum album, assembly GCA_963277665.1. Lineage (NCBI taxonomy): Eukaryota > Viridiplantae > Streptophyta > Magnoliopsida > Santalales > Viscaceae > Viscum > Viscum album. Next base: position 575,711,181 of record OY728144.1, read on the forward strand.
CTTCCTACATACCTTGCCTTGGATAGAATCAAATTACATGTAATTTGGAATGGTGGATTGGGGTTTACACTCTAGGGAGGCATATAGAGGATGTCATGGTCGATGATTACTCTCAGCCCACGTGAGTCATTATCGGTGTCAGAAAAAAGAGGCAGCAAAGACCAGATGATCACGTCATGAAAGGTGCGTCCATGGAAGTGGAGTGGGGATTACCCACTGTTAGCATCCCAAAAATGAAATATGGGATTATGCATGTTTAGCAGCCCAGTGATATTGAGATTGGGACTCACTCTATGGTGGAGTCCCAAGTAGCGACAAAGCCCAATGGGAGAGGGACGGGATAATGAAGGTCCCAGTGCCCATCTCTCCTTTGGTCTTTGGAACCGAAGAAGAGAGGAGGAGCAGGAATTCTACCTCATGAAGGAAAGGATATGGGATTACACAAAGGAGTTTTCCCTTCCCCATGAACAGGTGTCACTCCTACAAAGAGGATCTCATTCCACGTAAGGGAGATTTCGCTCCCATAGAGATGACCGTGCATAGAGATTTTCCAATAATGGGACCTCGCATAAAGTTCATGGGTTGAGGTCACATTTTAACATCGTGTGCTGAGGAGGATAGTTCTTTGTAGTTTAACTTCCTGCAGTTCAAACGAGGTGGGTTCAGTCCTTACCCCTAGGACTTACATAACCGGCATGCTTTAACCCTTGGTAAAAGGAAGGCACCAGAAATGCTATGGTGAGGGGGCATCGTGGAGTGATCTATTAGGGGGAGGGGGAACATTTTAATGGATATGAAAATAAGCAATAGCTGTTAGCATGACTATGTGAATAAGCATAAGGCTAAGCAAGACAACTTAAAGCACTGCCCAATGGACTTTGAAGTGTCTCCGTACGAACCTTGAGGGTTGTACATGATAATGGTTTATGACATAGATGCATTGCACATAGGAGGGGTTCAAAAACAATGCCCTATAGTAAGGACAACACAAGGAGCTTCCAAGGAGGTCCTCACGCAAGATGGGAATATGCACACAATATGGGGTGGTTGTGCATAAAAACGGCCTGATGAAAAGGGAATTCGCACTCAAGAGGGATGTTTTGCATGGAAAGCACTTAGGGTAAAGGGAAATGGATGAGGATCATTCCCAAGAGGGCCCACCCAAAGGAGGACCCTTGGGGGACCTGTTGCGCAAGATCCAATACCTTTAGGACATGGTGGTTTTCACGCGGTCGTGGAAGATGTGTCTTTCGAACAGTAGAGAATTGCTTCATCTTCTGTAAACATCCCAAAGGGTCAAGGGTTCATTTCAATTTATAACAGAAACCCTCATAGGTGGCGCGTAAGGGAGTTTTTGACACCACATTGAGTGTAGAATGGTTTCCATGTTTCCAGGTAACTTGCGCGCATGCTCTCACTTTGTGCTTGTTCCTTAATTGATTTTTCAAATGCACTATCGTGAAAGGGTCCCTTTGACGTCACATTGGGTGTGCAAGAGGTTTTGTGCTAGATGATTTTTTGAGAGCCTCCACAGAACCTTGCATGCCAGTTCCTTGGGTTGTTTTTGGTGGGTCACCACAGATGTGTTCCTTTGATGTCGCATTGGGTATGCAGGGGTTTGCGTGCAAGAGGATCCCTTGCATGCATCCCATAATTCTTGTGCACAACTGCCTCTCGGGTCGCAAAATCTTCTACGCACCCTCCAAATGCCTTTTTTGTTTTTTATGCAATTCCTGGGCCTATCCAAAATTTGGCATCAAAAAATGCCCCCCGCCCTCAGAATCAGAGCTGAAGGGGGACCCAAAGGTTGGGTTCTGAGGGTTGCACCGAAAAGTTGGGAAGCACCTGCGTTGTGCACGCAAAAATGGAGTTTGGATGTGAAAACGTCTTTTTTACATGCAAAAGACTTGGTCTGTGCTTATAAGTACATTTAGGGTCCCCCTAGGACCCCTTATTTGACTTTTCCCATACAACAGGTGCTTTCCTCTCATGAGAAAAAAAGTTTCCAATCCACAGACAAGTTTCTGTGGCCGATCGTGCGCTTTGCGTGCATTCCAATCACTTACACCCTACCTTCCATTGTTTCACACCACTCAATTCAAGCGGCATTCTTGCGTCAACCCAACTGTTTTGCATGCTGATTTTCATTATTTTGTTAAAATCCCTTGGGTTTCTAAAAACCTAACAAAAATGGCTACCCATTAAACTAATGTCAAGACTGAGGACACCGCAGCTGCAAGGAGGACTCAGATAATCATGAAACCCAAGATTCTTAATGTGAGGAGGGTTGTGTCTGATAATCAGATGCTTTTTGGCATGCTTAAAAAAGGTCAAAAAGATTTTATCTTGAGCGATAACATACCATTATGGAACTTTGGCATTCAAGAGGAGGTACCGATTCTAGGCTTCAAAACGGATACACCGTGGTCATGGGTGACATGCAAGGACAATCTTCTGAAATTCAATATCACAAAGCACGGTCATCATAGTAGGGAAACGCAGAACACAACCAACTATGTCCTAAATCTGAGGACTAGGTTTGTTTTAGGGAGGGATCCAGATCTTGAGGAATCTACTCTCTTTATGTGAGCCCATTAAGAATCAATATTACTACTGAGACTAAGGCTTAGAAGAAATGGGACTTCAGGTCTGGAGGAATCTTTACAAAGTGAATGGGCCTGAGCTCGACCTCGCAGACATAAGGCGCATGCTCATGGTGGATAGGGGAAATTTTTATCACCTTCATGCATACCTGACAACCATGGATATGTACACATGACAGTAGGGGAGATATGAAGAGCTGCACCTCCTGGTGAAAGTGATGCTTGGCCAGGAACATAACCTAGAAAAGCTTCCATCTAAAGATGAGGATGCAAAGGAATAAGAAGAGGGAGGGGAAGGGGAGGAAGAAGATCAAGAAGAAGTAGATGAAAAAGATATAGAGGAGGAATAGGTTGAAGGACTCGGTGATGAAGGACATTCATGAACAACTTCTTACCAGTGAATCCCTTGTGAGAGTGGTGAGGTTACAACATCTGACACAGAACTAGACAAGCAACTTGAGGTGAGTTTAACCCTTTTCTTCGCTAGCATTTCCCCTGTCACGATCATAACATACCAACCAAATTTCATCATGTTTAGGAAAATATGGATGAAGGAGTCCCAGAATACTTCCTCATAGGGGGTGAACAGGTGACCATGACGATAAGAGGACCTCCTCAAGAACCTTTCCTAGAAACTGAGAGAGTTGGGGAACTGAATATGGTTAGAGTAGGCGGTGATGAGGAAGAAGAAAGGGGTGAAATGGTGGCCCCTGAGTTATCCACCATTCCCACTATTCAGGAAGAACCAATGCCAGTGTTTGAGCTTATAAGTGCTGAGGGATATCCTATAGTTGCGGCTCCTACCATGAAACATGCATTGGATGCTACTGTAGTTGGATATTGTATTTCTTAATCCTTGTTGGCTATAAAATTTTATCAGGAAGCTCAACTGACTAAGATATCAATTCCTATTGTAGTAATTGAAAGGTTGGAGGACCAACATGCCATTGACTCAGGAACATCTGCAGGAGCCATGCCAGTGATTATGCCATCTCCTGCAGAGACAACCATTCATGAGGATACCGCCATAGTGCTCACAGAGCTATAGGCTATAGTCATGGTCGATAATGCTACCGGGATGGAGTTCTAGGTCGGCGAGGGTGAAGTTGCTAAAGAATAAATAATTCTTGAAGGACCTTGCTGCTGAACTCCTGGTTTCCTTCTGAAGTATAGACCCGCAGACCCTGAGTTGATAGATGATTCTAACCATGATGTGGCTGAGGATAGCCACATGACACAAAACATGGTGTGGAAGTGCATAAAACATTTTCACAACTAGTCACAAGAAGAATGGAAAATCTGTATAGACTCGCTTCACACCTAGATACGCTTTATTTGTGCTGGGGGGGGTGGATGCTTGATGTCTTCATATAATGATATAAAATTACATGCCTACAAAAATAAGGGAGAATATCCAAGGCTCCAACATTTCCCGGTGAAAAAAGGAGTTCGTGAATACACACAAAATCCTTAAAGCTGATCCAGAAGTTTGACGTCTCAAAGATAAATCCAAAGAAAGGAGGACCTTCATTGCAAGCCGCTCTGACCTCATTGAACTGTTGAGGGCCCAGCTGGTGGACGCTCGGGTGAAGGTAGTGTAGGCAGGTCACAAAATTATTGACCACCAGGATGAACAAGCATGATCATAGGTTAGGTCCAATGAGTTATGCTCTGTATCCACTGATGAAGAGAATTATCTCAGGGAGCGGGAAGCAATTATGGAGTGTACAAGCCAGAAGGTGGCAACACTGGAGTAGTCCATCAAGGATGCTGATCCCTAAGGGTCCTATTTTTTCTGAATTCAAAAAGCTATCTCTTTTTTGCTTCTTCTTATTCGGAACTGCGTGCATGGATGTACTACTTTCTTGTTTATTTAAATGCATTCTGACCACAATCATGAAATAATTAGAAATCCATCCCTAAACTCACGTGGGTCGTTCCCGATTTGAGAAACAAGGGATCGTCGAGTCGTTAGTTCGTTTGAATGTGGGAGTTCTAACCAAAATTTAAGAATCTTGGATATAAATGACCCATATGGGCTACATAGAAGAAAGGGGAGGCCTGAATGGAGAATGAATCTCTCAGAATATTCGAATTATCACTTTGCCAATGTGCTCTCGTGCACGAGCGAGGTAACACCATGGGTGATAGAATCAATCCAAACATAGGGGAATGGAAAGTGTGAATCATGATACCAGAAATTCAAAATTTTGTGAGGGTGGAATGACAATGAGTGATAAACTATGACCGTGTTCGATACACAGTACCCCTATTGGGTTAGCCTGAAATGGGGATAACAAATGCGGTCCGATTGATGACCAAGTTAGAAACATTGGTCCTGACTCAAAATTGTATACATAAGTCTTCTAGAACGTTAGCTCAGAATAGTAGGTGAGCAATAGGCTGAGAATCCATAATTTTATGGAGATATTTTAAATGTGAAATATAATGAGGATAAAAATAAAGGGCACACGAAGCTTGAAGGGTGGAGTGATTGGTTATTTTAATGGAGTCCAACACTCATGAAATTATGCCACAGTGGTGGAAACACATTAGGTGGGTGCATCAGTCTGATCATAGATCATAACTCCTTTGATAAAGGACATCTTTGGTGAGAATCTAGAGCACATCATATAAGTGTGAATGATAAATGGAGTAGTTTAACATCAAATGTGTAAAACACCAAGGTTTTGAAAATAAATACAGAATGAAAATTATAATATAGCCATTAAAACACAACTTTTCCTCTTCTATGTTTTGAATTTCAAAAAATGGTCATCTAGAGATGTGTTCAGTAAGTCATTTGGAGTCCGATAGAACAAACTTGATTTTTTAGTGAATAGTAACATACCCTTATGAATAGTAATATTAATAGTAATATGACCCTAATGAATAGTAAATTTTATTTTCGTAAGTCTAGAAGATAATAACATCTTGGTTAATTTTTCATTTTGATAAAGAAGTAGTTGTAGAATTAGAACGGTTATTTTTTCAATTAAGTATGATTTTATTTAAAAGTTAAATTAGTAATCTTTAGAAAATTATTTTTCAAAAATGGAATTCACTTTTGAATTCTACACGGCGAAAAATGGTAGGTGTGAATTTTTGGGATATTTCTGAAATTCTAGAATTTTTGATGAATAGTAAAATACGATAAAATATGATAAATGCTAAATACTTGATTTACTACATAATAGGTGATGCAAGGATGATGTAATCCCACTTGGTTCCAACTCGCATGTCGTTATTACTATTATGGGTCACATGAAACCACACCATTGGTTGTCTTGAGGGAAATTATAAAATAATGAATTAAATATTCAAAATTTACTCCTCTCTTCCACTATAAAAATACCTCACCACTCCCTCTTCTCTTCACTCCTCTAAGCTTTGAAGCTCCTCAATGTTCTACCCAATTACCCTTCCCTAGTCACTCCCCATGACCAGGATTCTCTTATTCTTTCCTGAAGACCAAAACCTCTTCCCTTATAGAGTTTCTCAAGGAGGTTATTTCAAGAGGTAATGTACCCTTCTTTTTCATTTGGTTTCATTTAAATTTATCTTCTTTTGTTATCCTATCCTCACCTCCTCTGTCCAAATGATCACAATAACTCCAGTAACATCTATATACATTATTCATATCATGTGAATGGAAGAACCATCATAAATATTCTTACTCCCTCCTTTTTATTTTATAAACGAAATCGACGTCTATGAGGTTCCGATTTATAACCTTCATGGACGACGATGTTTTGTTCTTCAATTTATTCTTCATTACTAGTAAGGAAACCATATTAATGGTTGAAAAAGACTATAATATATGTTTTATAACCTAATTAATATTCAGGAACCAGAATATGTACATATAATTATGTTATATGACAAAACTAGTTCATAATATTCCATATACCGCCGAATAATCTAAGTGGGTGTCATTCATCCTCATTCCATATAACCAAATGATAGAAATGACTATTATCAATTATTTATGTTCATTAATAATATATAATTCCAATCCTAGAGATTTATAACCACTCCACATGAACTTCATTACATAAAAACAAGTGAATCGAATATGAAAATAAAGGAAACAAACACTCCTGACCGACAAAATTCAATACAACAACTTATCAATAAAGACATAAATAAACTAACCAGAATTATGATAAAATAAATATATGTCTAATAGGTTCTGAAATAAGTTATTAAAAAGTATAATTTCATATTCTAGGATCATAAGTACATGATTGGAACGCATTTGGAGTTAATGTAAGGGTTTCTTCATCTCACTTCCATTTTCGTGAGATTTTCCATATTCACTACTAATACTATTGAATGGTGTATGTATACTGACCATTGATTTAAAATAAAATTAATATATTTATCTTCATGTTATTAAATCTATAATTTTTATATTATTAATTTTTGGGGCATACGAATCGTTTGATTACAAAGTTGTAAGGTTTTTTCCACCCAAACTTCCACTTTCATTCGAGATACTTTCATTATCTAATTATCTCGATGCAATTCTTATGTATTTTTATGTACTCATCCTATGTTTTGTGTGAGTATCATATATATGTTTAAAAACCATAATAATTCCTTATGTTATGGATAGTTACACATTTTAAAAGGAACATTGAAAATTGTTTCAAAAATACAAGCCCTATTCAAGGGAAATTCTCAAATCCTTACCTATTTTCAAGGGAACTCTATAATCTATTTTTGGAAAACATTATCTTTATAAAATAAATAATATTGTTATGAAAATACTATCTTACTTCACTTTTGGTGTTATAAAATTATTTTTCCAAAATAACTCTTATTTTCAAAATAAAAGAGTATTTATCTCCAGAATTGCTTAATGATTTTGTAAGAGTGTTTTCATATAATTCAACACTCTTGTTGATTCCATGGTATTATTGAGTTTAATCATTTAGGAATTATTATACCATATTTGATTTAATGGTTATGAATAACTCTATTTTGTATGATCTATCCTAAAACCCTTCACCATATTATTCTGAATGGTTAGTGTTTTATGTTTTATAATTGGGGAAAGATAGTTACATTTCATATGATAGTTTCAATATGAATGTATTTGTTGTTTATGTTTATCCCCGCTCATATGAGTAATGAATTTGACTTATAATGTGATGGGTGGGGTACTCTATAACCCCTCGATGCATTGGTAGGTCTCATGAGACAAATAGACGTGGAATTGGCTGAGGCCTTTCCCAATGTGATATGGATTTTGGCCAAGGCATTAATCACTAGATGTCTTGGCCGAGGCCATGAAAAATGATTCAGAATGTCTGGAATATGCACTTACCTCATTATGAAGCTAGTAATTGAAAGTTCATGGGGGTATTTGACTGGTAGAATACCCCTGTTAATATTTTATTATGTTTATATTTACTCAGCTCATATTTCTGCCATAATATGTTGAAGTTTATTTTTAAAGGAATGTGTTTTAAATAATTCACCAGGTCTAATGTTTATATTATCTTATGCTGTATTTCATAATCTTACTGAGCGTTTGAGCTCACCCTTTCTTATGTTTCATTTTCTCAGGGCATGAAGAAGTAATTTTTGAATGACTTGCAAGCATAATCTGGGAGATCTGATGACACTAGGGGAATAAATTAGTGTTGCTTTTCCTTTACATATGTAAAGTTGAACTTATGTATGTATCTTGTTTCCAATAATACTAAAATACTCAGTCTTTTGGGATTCGTATTCCTTGTATGTATTCTAATGTAATAAAATAAGGCACCGACTCCTGGCAACTAGGGGTGGGTCCTTACAGTTGGTATCAGAGGAAGTTTAGTAGAACACTTGGAAACTAGATTTAGAAAACAAAGAATTATATAGGATTCCCTAAGTTAGTCTTTCAGGATATACATACAATAATGTCATGGAATTTTGGTAAGGAATAGATTTTGTGGATATTTCAAGCAATACATCCCTATCTAGAAACGAGCAGGTAGAGGTGGCTCTGGCACAGATGTATCTAGGGGTAAAACCGAAAAACACCTCTTTGAGCTAGACTCGAATGGGATGTGGTGCATGACAATGGGCCTTGCTTCACTCTTGGTTACGACACTCCTGGGGGATATGCTTAGAATAATTCACATTTTCTTTACAAGCCATTATGAACGAGTTAAATGTAAAATATTCCTCAAAGAAACCATATTTGTGAATATGGGATTATCCATGTGTAGGATATCAATTTTTCTGAGTATTTTTAAGCTAAGATTATACATTATGATTCATAACCTAATCTAGTGTATGCCATTATCTAGATATGGCACCTAGTGGAAGGAATGGAAATCGTACGAATGCACGTGTTCCTTGTAGGGATTTTCCTCCGATGCAAGATAATGATGTTGGCACTGGTGATGTGACTGGTGTTGAGAAACTCATAACTATATTTGGAAAACTTACACAGGTTGTGAATAATAACCTTACCCGTATGGAGCATTCGGATCCACCACGTGGAGGAGCCATGCTTGATCACTTTATTCGACAACAACCTCCATCATTCAACAGGACTACAAACCCATTTTTAGAAGAGTAGTGGATATGTTCCCTTGAGAAGATATTTCTCTCTTTGGGATGTAATGAATGAGAGAAGGTTGTCATGGCAGTATATCATCTTGCGAGAGATGTAGATTAGTGGAGGTCATTAATCCAAAACACAAAGGAAGAGGAAGTGATAGAAGAGATGGAATGGAGGGATTTTAAGGAAATATTCTTAGAAAAATATTTTCCTCGTGAGCAGTGTGAAGATATGGAGAGAAAATTCTTGAATCTGAGGCCGAAGGAGGATGAAAATGTTTACAAGTATGAATCCAACTTCACAAGGTTATAAATACATGCTGTAGACTATATATGAAATCCAAGGAGAAAAATTTATCGATTATTTGATGGCCTAACGCCATCCCTCTGGAGGGCACTTGTCTCCCACTGGTTTTCATCAAATGAGGATATAGTTTCGTGTGCCATAAGACAAAAAAATAATTCTCTAAGTCTTATGACTTTAAGGGAAAGCAAGAAAAGAAGAGGGATTCTGAAAACCCTGGGAAAGAAAATAAGGAAACAGGTAAGAAGGGAAGAGTCGAATTTCCACCGTGTGACAATTGTGGAAGGAAACACCCTGGTGCATGCTGAAATGGAAAAAGAGTATGTTACAAATGTGGTCCGAAAGGCCATCTTGCTGGTGATTGCCTAGGGAAGATGGAATCTAGTGAAGTTCAATGCTATAGTTTTCCAGATATGGGACACTATGCTAATGAATGTCCAAAACGTCAAGGAAATATGCAACAGAAAAGGGCAAGGGATCAGGGATAAGCTTATACAATCACAATTGCAAAGGTTGAAGTTCTTAATGACATGGTGGAAGGTACTTTAATAGTTTCCTCATGTTTAGCCAATGCTTTATTTGATTTTGGACCATCGCATTGATTCATATCTTCCCATTTTGCTAATAAAATTATATATTTTCAATTTGATTTAACAAGGGAGTTGTCAGTCAAAACTCCTAAGGGAAGTATCATTGCTACAAAGTTCTATGAATTAGTTCCCATTATGGCATATAAATGTTCTTTATCTGCTGATATTATCTCCATATCCATGATTGAATTTGATATAATCCTCAGTAGGGATTTGATTTTAGACCATGATGAAAAAATTTTTTGTAAGAAGAAGAATGTTATGATTTTGATTACGATGATAAAGAACACCTTATCTTTAGAGAAGAATCATCACCACCTGATTCTTATCTAGATCCACCCCCAGTATCTCAACTAAATTCAATTATTGGGGAGGAAGAGAAGGAAATAACTATGTGTGAGGAAAGGAATGTTCAAATAGAGGATGTACCTATTGTGAGAGAATATTTTGATTTGTTTCCAGAAGATTTACCTAGACATCCTCTAGAATGAGAAATTGAGTTTTCTATTGATTTAATTCCTAATTCAAGGCTCATATCGAAGACCCCTTATAGAATGGACATTGTGGATTTAGTGGAACTAAATAAAGAACTAGAGGAATTGAGTAATAAGGGATTTATTCACCCTAGTGTTTCTCCATGGGGAGCCCCTGTCCTTTTTGTTAAGAAGAAAGATGGATCTATGAGGTTAGGTATCGACTACAGGGAGATCAATGCTATAACAATAATGAACAACTATCCTCTACCTCGCATTGATGATTTATATGACCAACTGCATGGAGCTCAATACTTTTCAAAGATTGACCTTCAATCTAGATATCATCAGTTGAGTGTGAAGAAGGAAGACATTCCAAAAACAGCATTTCGATCCAGGTACAGGCATTACGAGTTTACAGTAATGCCTTTTGGTTTGACTAGTGCACCCTATGTCTTCATGGATCTAATGAATAGAGTTTACAAGGAATATATCGATGATTTTGTAGTGGTATTTATTTATTATATCTTGGTATACTCCAAAATCTACAAAGATCATGAAAATCACTTGTGCATTATCCTAAAGACTCTTAAAAGACATGAATTATATGGGAAGTTTAGCAAGTGTGAATTCCAGTTTTATAAGATTTCTTTTCTTAGCCATATTGTTTCTAAGGATGGAATCCTAGTTGATCCTGCAATGAAAAAGGCAATCCAAGATTGGCCCATTCCAATAAACATAACTGAGGTATGCAGTTTTATTGGCTTAGCTGGTTATTATTGGCATTTCGTATAGATTTTTTCCCGACTGGCTAACCTGCTAACGAAGCTCACACATAAAGGGGTTAAATTTTTGTGGACAAAAGATTGTGAAGAATGTTTTGATGAACTGAAGAGAATATTAGTCAATGATCCTATATTGACAATACCATCGGGGAATAAAGGGTTTGTTATTTATAGTGATGCTTCAAAGAAAGGACTTGGTTGTGTCCTTATGCAAAATGATAGGGTTATTGCTTATTTATCATGACAACTAAAAATTCATGAGAAAAAAATCCTACTCATGATCTTGAGTTTGCTGATGTAATCTTTTCTTTGAAGATATGGAGACATTATCTCTATAGTAAAAAATGTGAGATTTATACTGATCACAAGAGTTTGAAGTATATTTTCTCATAGAAAGAACTCAACATGTGGCAAAGGATATGGCTTAAACTACTCAAGGATTATTATTACATGATACACTACCACCTGGGGAAGGGAAATAAGGTGGAATATGCCTTGAGTAGAAAGGATCGTGGAGTTTTGAGCAAGATGATAGTTGAAAGGGATCCTATTTTCATGGATCTTGTAAATATGGATATGGGAATAACCATGTAAGGTGAAACATCAATGATTTTTCAAATGGTTTCCAAACCATCTTTACTCGAAAGGATAAAAATTTTTAGGCTGATGATGGGGAGTTTCAAAAGAAGATTAAAGCTGTGAATGATTGGAGATTGAGTTACTTCGTATATGAAGATGAGATTTTTTAATTTGGAAGGAGACTTTGTGTTCCAGATATACCTGATCTAAAAAGGGAATTGTTGGATGATTCTCATAGTTCTAATTTCTCTATACACCCTGGAAGCACTAAGATGTATAGTGATTTGAAGGAATATTTTTGGTGGGACAACATGAAGAGGGAGATTGCTGATTTTGTGTCAAGATGCATGGTTTGTCAACAAGTGAAAGATCGAAGGAAACAACCTGGAGGAGTATTGAAACCTCTTCCCATACCTGAGTAGAAATGGGATAATATCACGATGTACTTTGTCAAGGGACTACCAAAGACTCCTAGAAGGAACGATGCAATATGGGTCACTATTGATCGACTTACCAAGTCATCACATTTTGATGATATACAGGAAGATCTACCACTTGAATGTCTAGAAAGACTATATATTAATGAAGTTGTGAGACTTCATGGAGTACCCCTATCGATTGTTTCTAATCGTGATCCACGTTTTACATCAAGATTCTGTAAAAGTCTTCAGAAGGCCCAAGATACTGACCTTCGATTGAGCACTGCCTACCACCCACAAACTGATGGAAAATCAGAATGGACAATTCAAACATGGGATGACATGTTGAGGTCTTGTTCACTTGATTTTCAAGGCATGTGGGATCAGTATTTACCTCTCGTAGAATTTTACGAAAATAATAGCTTTCATTCAAATATACAAATGTCACCCTATGAAGCATTATATGGGATGTGATGTCGTACACCAACTTGCTGGGATGATGTTGGTGAATGAAAGCTCGTGGGCCCAGAACTTGTTGAAGAGATAATGGAAAAGGTGAAGATTATCTAGAACCATATCAAAATAGCTCAATGTATGCAAAAGATCTATGCAGATAATAGAAGGAAGGATTTGGAGTTTCAAGAAGTTGATCATGTTTTCTTAAAGGTATCTCCATGGAAGGGTATTATATGATTCAGTAGGAGGGGAAAGTTATGTCCCAGGTACATCGGACGTTTTGAAATTCTGGACCGAATTGGAGCTGTAGTTTACCATTTGTAAATTCCGCCAACTCTCTCCAACTTTCCCAATGTATTCCACATGTCAATGTTAAGGAAGTATATGCCAGACCCAACACATGTACTCAATTATGAAGAAGTAGAACTTGAGTCCGATCTATCTTATTGTGAGGAGCCTATCATGATTCTTGATACTATAGAACAAGTATTTAAAAATCGGACGACTCGTCTGGTGAAGGTTCTATGGAGGAACCGTAAGATGGATGAAGCAACATGGAATCCTGAGGAGCTTATGTTAAAGGCATACCCGAATCTTTTTAGGTAATATTCTATGAATTTCGAGGAAGAAATTTTTGTAAGGAGGGGAGAATGTAACACCCCATGGTTTTGAAAATAAATATAGATTGAAAATTATAATATAGCCATTAAAACACAACTTTTCCTCTTTTATGTTTTGAATTTAAAAAAATGGTTATCTAGAGTTGTGTTCAGTAAGTCATTTGGAGTCCGATAGAACAGACTTGATTTTTTAGTGAATAGTAACATACCCTTATGAATAGTAATATGAATAGTAATATGACCCTAATGAATAGAAAATTTTATTATTATTTTATTTTCTTAATTCTAGAAGATAATAACATCTTTGTTAATTTTTCATTGTGATAAAGAAGTAGTTGTAGAATTAGAACTGTTAATTATTAAATTAAGTATGCTTTTATTTGAAATTTAAATTAATAATCCATATAAAATTATTTTTCAAAAATGAACTTCACTTTTGAATTCTACATGTCGAAAAATGGTAGGGGTGAATTTTTGGGATTTTTCTAAAATTCTAGAATTTTTGATGAATAGTAAAATACGATAAAATACGATAAATGGTAAATACTTGATTTACTGCATCATAGGTGATGCAAGGATGATGTAAGCCCACTTGGTTCAAACTCACATGCCATTATTACTATTATGGGTGACATGAAACCACACTATTGGTTGTCTTGAGGGAAATAATAAAATAATTAATTAAATATTCAAAATTTATTCCTCTCCACTATAAAAACCCCTCACCACTCCCTCTTCTCTTCAATCCTCTAAGCCTTGAAGCTCCTCAATATTTTTCCCAATTACCCTTCCCTAGTCACTCCCCATGACCAGGAAGCTCTTAGTATTTCCAAAATACCAAAACCCATTCTCTTAAAGAGTTTCTCATGGAGGTTATTTCAAGAGGTAAAGTACCCTTCTTTTTCATTTGGTTTCATTTCAATTTATCTTCTTTTGTTATCCTCTCCTCACCTCCTCTATCCAAATGATCATGATAACTCCAGTAAAATCTATATACGTGATTTATATCATGTTAATGGATGAACAATCATAAATATTCTTACTCCCTCCCTTTTGTTTTATAAACGAAATCGATGACCATGAGGTTCCGATTTATAACCTTCGTGGAAGACAAAGTTTCGTTCTTCAATTTCTTCTTCATTACTAGTCATGAAACCATATTCATGGTTTCAAAAGACTATAATATATGTTTTATGACCTAATTAATACTCAGGAACCCGAATATGTACATATAATTAAGTTATATGACACAATTAGTTCATAATATTCCGTATACCTCCGAATAATCGAAGTGGTTGTCATCTAATGATTCATCCTCATTCCATGAAACCAAATGATAGAAATGACCATTATAAATTATTTATGTTATTTAATAATATATAATCTCAATCCTGGAGATTTATAATCATTCCACATGAACTTCATTACTTAAAAACAAGTGAACCGAATATGAAAATAAAGGAAACAGACACTCTAGAACGATGAAATTCAATACAACAACTTATCAATAAAGGCGTAAATGAACTAACCAAAATTATGGTAAAATAAATACATTTCTAACAGGTTATAAAATATGTTACTAAAAATTATAATTTCACATTCCAGGAGCATACGTACAAGAGCGGAATGCGTTTGGAGTTAAGGTAAGGGTTTCTTCATCTCACTTCCATTTTCGTGAGATTTTCCATATTCACTACTAATACTTTTGTATGGTGTATGTATACTGAACATTGATTTAAAATATCATTAATATCTTTATCTTCATGGTATTAAATATATAATTTTTATATTATTAATTTTTGGGGCATACGAAACATTGGATTACAAAGTTGTAAGTGTTTTTCCACCCAAACATCCACTTTCATTCGTGATACTTTCATTGTCTAATTACCTCGATGCAATTCGTATGTATTGTTATGTACTAATCCTATGTTCTGTTTGAGTATCATATATATGTTTAAAAACCATAATAATTCCTTATTGTATGGATAGTTACACGTTTTAAAAGGATAATTCAAAATTGTTTAAAAAATACAAGCCCGATTCAAGGGAAATTCTCAAATCCTTACCTATTTTCAAGGGAACTATATAATCTCTTTTTGGAAACCATTATCTTTATAAAATTACTAATTTTGTTATGAAAATACTATATTACTTCACTTTTGGTGTTATACAACGGTTTTTTCAGAAGAACTCCTCATTTCAGAATAAAAGAGTATTTATCTCCGAAATTGCTTAATGATTTTGTAAGAGTGTTTTCATCTAATTCAAAACCCTTGTTGATTCCATGGTATTATTGAATTTAATAATTTATGATGTCTTATACCATATTTGATTTAATGTTTTTGACTAAATATATTTTGGATGATCTATCCTAAAACCATTCACCATATTATTTCGAATGGTTAGTGTTTTATGTATGATGAATGGGTAATGATAGTTACATTTCATATGATAGTTTCAATATGAATGTATTTGTTGTTTATGTTTATCCCCGCTCATATGACGAATTCATGGGACTTATTATGTGATGGGTGGGGCCCGTTATAGTCCCTCTATGCATCGGTAGGTCTCATGAGACAAATAGACGTGGAATTGGCCGATACCTTTCCCAATGTGATACGGATTTTGGCCGAGGCCTTAATCACTAGATGTCTTGGCCGAGGCCATGAAAAAATGATTTAGAATGTCCGGTATGTCCACTTCCCTAATTACGAAGCTAGTAATGAAAGTTCATGTGAGTATTTGACTAGTAGAATACCCTTGATTATATTTTATTATGTTAATATTTACTCAGCTCATATTCCTGCCATAATATGTTTAAGTTTATTATTAAAGGCATGTGTTTTCAATAATTCACCATGTCTAATGTTTATATTATCTTATGATATATTTATTACTCTTATTGAGCGTTTGATCTCACCCTTTCTTATGTTTCATTTTCTCAGGGCATGAAGAAGTAATTTGTGAATGACTTGCAAGCATAATCTAGGAGACGTGATGACACTAGTGGAATAAATTAGTGTTGTTTTTCCTTTCCATAAGTAAAGTTGATCTTATGTATGTATATTGTTTCTAATAATACTAAACTACTCGGTCTTTTGGGGTTCATATTCCATGTATATATGCCAACGTAATCAAATAAGGCACCGACTCTAGGAAACTGGGGTCAGGTCCTTTAAATATGACCTGGATGATGCACATTGTTTTAAGGTCATACTTCCTAGACCGAGGTTGGGGCTGAGGGGCTAAAAGGACTAATGACCCTGGGGATGGGCCTGAGGAGAAAGGGCCAGACATCTCTACATATCCCATGTGGATGAGAACCAATACAAACATAGTTCTTAATATGGTGTGGTCAGAGACCATTGCAGGTAGGGTAAATCTTCTGTGGCAAGGAAACTAATGCATCCCATGATTAACATGGGCTATCTTGAACTTGTTCAGGGTAAAACTGTAGTTACCTAGTTACCCCAAATGGGAACATGTGATGCAGTATGTTTCTTGATGTGAATGAAAACCCAATAGGTACTCGTCACACCACATGTTACGAAAATAGTTCTGGCCAAGAGTCCAAAAAAGAGGGGGGTAGGATTTATGATTCCTAGGGCTAGACCTGAAGACAGAATGTCCAAGCGTTTCTACGTATCCCATGAGGATAGGAATCAAGCCACATGTAGGAATTTACAAATGGTATGGTGGATGACTAATACCCAACATGATGTCCCCTCGAGTGAGGACATTTTAATGTTGTGCCATTTTTCTTCATACTTCCAAGACAATAAGGTCATAGTTTAGGGTCATGTGATAGGACCAACATGTGCATTTAAATGTCGTGCAATGAATACAAAACAGTTTAAAGTCATGTGGGACTAGGAGAGATTGTTTAATGTAATATGGATTGGAAACATACAGAAGAAAAATGTTTTTATGGTGAATGCACATGACGTGATAAAGCATACCCAAGGTGAATTTGAACGAGGTCCACACCACATCACGCACAATTATAGGGAAGAAACCTCGGGCCGAGGGTCTAACAAATGCCAAACAATATGAGATTGTACCTATGGAAGAAATGTCTAGGTGTTCCTACTTATTGCATGAGTATGGGAATCAATCCATACATAGTTATGATGGCACAGTTTAACGTCTTGTTGGATGAGACCAACTCCTAGAAGGGATGTACGAGGTGCAGCTATAGCAGACCCAACGTGAATGATCGCAGACCCAACGTCGCACCACACAATTCCATGAGAGTCAGGGATTCAAGGCCGAATAGAAGAGGTAATTAGCATAACTTCATCTGGACCTGGAGGCTAGATGCTCAGGCATTCCTATGTATCCCAGGAGGATGAGAATCAAGTTGTACATAGTTCTAGGAATGTCGTGTAGTTATACGTCATGTAGCAAGAACCTAGACAGATCTTAGTTAATGGTCTTTGTGTTCAGATCAGAGAAATAAAAAACTCTTCCAAGATAGTTAAAACCTTTATATGATCCCTAAACCCTTGTTAGCTATGCTCGATGTGGGAAACAAGGGCGGGGGAGGTCTTTTCAATGCATGGAATTCGTAAAAGTGGAAATCGATTCGGAGCCCCAAATGATGTCTTACCGTGGCTTTGTCCTTCTAACATGAAAATGCACACTGAGGGATAGTACCATTAGTGTTGAAATTAAACATGGACACGATGGAGTGGAAATGATGTGAATCATGAAACCAACATTTAGGGATTGATGGGGTTGGCATGAAGACGGAGGATAACTGTTTCCTGTGTTTGAAACACAACTTCCATATCTTGTGACCTGAAATGGGAATGACATATGAGCATCGACCGCTGACCATATTCGCAACTCAGAACATGTATCTATTTGTCATTCGAGGCCCTTGTGGACATTGACCTAAAATAGTAGGAGAGCCCTTAAGCAGATCATCAATTCCATTCAAGGGGTCCTTTTGGATGTGAAATATGATGAAATCCCAAATAGAGGGAAACAAAAAGCACGATTATAGGAGATAGTATGTCTATAAAGAATCCAACACTCTAGGTCCTAAGATAGAGTTCTCTTGGACACATTGGTGAACTGCCAAAGAGGGTCAAGGGGCCCAACCTAGAAGCAGCCGACTCCAAAAGATGAGTGTGCAATAAGGGGGAGAAACATCTCTTAGAAGAAAGAGGCATGTGGAATGGATGTTAAAAACATAATTTGAAGGAGGAAATAAGACCACACCACACCATATACCCATTTCCTAGAAGGACTCATGCCAAAGGGTCCGGATGATAAGGAGGTTTCTAATAGATGGGGCTAGACCCGAAAGCTAAATTCCCAGGTTTTCTTATGTCTCCTATAAGGATGGGAATCAAGTCACACGTAGTTCTAGAGTGTGCTGTGTAGTTTTATGTATTGTGGAAAGGAGGAAACTGGGGGAAAGGTACTTCAATGATGGATGTGTATGGCACAATGCGTGACCGGACGTGAAAGAGGGAACATGATCATACCAGATCATACAATCTAAAATTAGAACTTAGGCCTGGGGCCCGACATGGATCTAAGGTGGGAAGTCCGAACTAGTTCACAATTTTTCATCTTCCTGTGAGGACAATGGTTCTCTTAGTTTAAGGTCATAGGGCTCAGACAATAAATTCCTAGTTTAATTTCTTATGCATGGGATAGGTGAGTTGAGAGGACGAATCACCATTCCTGTGGGAAACCAAAAAATGAAAACAATGATAGAGGATAACTGTAGACTATTCTCACAACATGGTATCTATATTTTTGTGTCTAGGGTTTGGGGGTGAACAACTGAGTGTCGAACTTTGAATGCATTCATGACATGGGACTTGTATCAACTTGTCATTTGGAATCCTTGGGGACATTGACCTGAAATGGTTGGAGAGCCCTAGGGCCTAGAATCCATGCCATTTCGGGGTCCTTTTAAATGTGAATGACGATGGAAAACCAAATGATCAGACACACGAAGCATGGAGGGACCTGTGCTTGTAGAACAGATGATTGATGAAGATATGTATCAAGGTGATATGTGTGGTGTGGAAAAACAGCTCATCATAAATGAGGACATAATTCCATACCACACCGCACAATCCTAGGTGAGATCTTGGGCCAGGGGACTGAAAGGGGTGAGGGACATGAGACATGAAGTCATGGATGGTTTGTAGATTAATTTCTTGTAATGAAGATGACTGGGATCTTAGTGTAAGGTCATATATCTCAAATCATAGACACATGAAACTTCATACAGACATTTCCATAAAAAAATTCTAATCCCACGTGAGCAATTATCGGTGTGGGAAACAAGGAATAGGACCCGGCTCTCCCCAACCTATAAGGGTATGATAGCTAGACTCACACTCCTATCCTATGTAGACTGACGTTTGAAGGGATAAAATGATAGCATGAACCACTACACCCAATATTTGGGACATATGGGGGTGGTGAAAACGATGAATGATAGTTATTGACCATGTTCGAAACACAACATCCATATCGTGTGACCTGAAAAGGGAACAAAAATGATTATTGACCACTAACTATATTCGATACACGTGACTTGTATCAATTTGTCATTTGAGGTCCTCAATGGCATTAGCCCAAAATGACTGGAGAGCCCTTAGGCTAAATATCTGTACCGTTCGAGGGCCCTTTTGGATGTGAAAGATAACGGAGTCCCAAGTATAGGGAGTGTGCGATTCATAAATGTGCCTGTGCAATTTAATGTCAAGTAAGATGGTGAAAGAGGTGTAGATATCTTGGGAGGGGGATGTATGGTGCGGTCATGATGAACATGATGTAAAGGAGGAAAACATCTATCACCACACCATGATTTCCAACCCAAGGTGAGATCCAATAGTTTGGGGGTGGGTCGACAAACAAAATGTTTTGGAGTTCCAACATATCTAATAAAGATGAGAACCATGCCACACATAGTTCTTGATGGCCATGCAGTTTAGCATCATGCGGTGTGGATGTGGGAGAATACCAGAATAAGGAGAGGGTGCATGGTGCGATCATCGTAATCTTAAAAGGATTTGGGCCAAATAAGACTACAAAACACCATGTAAGATCCTCCAAGAGGACTATACCCAGGGGGATAGTCCAAGAGGAATCTAGGGGCTCGACTCAAGATGAGGCATATGAGAATTCCTATGTATCCCATGAGGATGGGAATAAATCAAAATTTAGTTCTTGAGATGCAGTTTAACATATTTTCAGATGATACATGTGAAGATCTTAGTTTAAGGTCATAGAGAATGAACCATAATGGTAAATCTACCACTCATAGTTCGATGTCTTTCCGGACGAATGTTGAGTACTTTTTCATCTTTTAGTTTGGATGAATCACTCATTTTAATGTCATGTGGAATAGATGGGATAGATTAAGGTCATGTGGGACTATATAGATCATAGTTTATAGTCATGGAGCTTGGAATGTTTTGCAGTTTATCGTCATGTGGGATGAAAAAGCAATTTAATGTCATGAAGGATGTGACAGTTTAAGGTCATATAGGACCGAATATAGTTTAACGTCTCATCGGATGACATATACTTTAATTTTATGTGGAACATAACAGTTTAAGGGCATGTAGGACCCCATTTTCTCAGGAAAAGAATTTCTTGGGGAACTTGTTATTGGTGGGAGGAATTATATGCTCACCATCTATGGTAACCAGGGAGTATGTACCATTGGGATAAACCTTGTGAATGATGTAAGGTCATTCTTATGTGGGATGTAGTTTTGGTGGCTTCTGTCCATGTATCATTAGTGTTCTCAGGTCCAACCCCATGTTACCTTAAAATAAAGAGCAGAGGGGAACTTTCTTGTTGAAAGATCTAGATATATTATTTTAATGACATTCCATAGTGTGCAAGTCAAGATGATTTTTCACATTGAGTTGTTCCAATTCATCTAGACAGATTTAGGCTACTTTATCTAGTGCATGCTGATAATAGAAATATTTGCATAATAAAGGAAATTGAACCTCGATGAGCAGGATGATGTCTGTTCCATACACCACGGAGTATGGGGTCACCTATATGGAATTGTGAGTCATACACTGATAATCCTAGAGGGCGTTGGGAGCTTGTCTGGCCAACTCTTTTGGTTCTAACCAACTATTTTTTTGCAGAATGTTAGAGAGTGTTTTGTTGAATGCCTCAATCAGCCAATTTTCTTATGTGTGATAGTGAGAGGTATGATTAGAATGAATGTTTTACTTAGCATACAATTTCTTCAACTTGGCTGCCTAGAAGTTGGTGCCATTATTGGTGAGGACAACATGAGGAAATATGAACCGGTTGATGAAATTGGAGCTCACAAAGTAAATGATAGAATGAGCCTTGACTTCCTTGAGTAGAACCACTTTGGCCCCCCTTGAAAACAAATCTGTATCAGTCAAGATGAACTAGAACTAGTGATCCATCACTGGTGGATATAGTCCCATGGCATTGAGTCCCCAGACCGTAAAGGGAAAAGAGTACTTGGTATTGTGGAGTGGTTCTGAAATCTAATGGAAAAATTTGTCATAGATTTGGCATGCATGGAACCTCTTGTAAAACTCAATGTAGTCATGGATGGAAAAAAATACCCCACTCTATGAATCTGGTGAGATAGTTTCAGTCCAGTCTGATGAGCCCCCCAGGAACTGACATGAACCTCCTGTATGACCTGAGAAATCTCAATTTCTTGAATACAATGAAGCATAACTCCATCAAACCCGCTCTTTAATAGAATCTTCTCAAGATCGGGATCACTCTAGATGGTAAACGGTAATGCACGACATCATATTTTCTCAAGCTTGGCCCCATCTACAAGAAGATTATCATGCTAAAGATACTCAAACAAGAGTGTACTCCCGTCTAGAATTAATTCAATGACTTAATCTGAGGGACCTGGAGGTCCTGACATGGAGGCCCCAGTGGTAAACTGGCTTACCTACGTGCTATTATTTTCATCTAGAGTGAAGAGAGTGATGATCCTCTAGTGTTCCACGTGGATAATCAAATCATCCGGTTCAGGATCTGAAAGTGATGTAGCTTGGCGGGGCAAGGCGTTAGCTCGACTGTTCTTTGATTGGGGAATATGAGTAACTTATTTCTGAGATGGGAACTGAGCCATTAGTTGGAGGGTGCATTCCAACAGTGGTACGAGATTTGTCTTTTTGATGACATAGTCACCGTTGACCTGCTTGATGACTAGTTTAGAGTACCCTTCCACATGCAAGTGGGGGACGTCAATCTCAAGGGCCAACTCGAGGCCAGTGACAAGAGCCTGGTACTCTGCTTCATTGTTGGTACAACCCTCTGACTGCAAGAATGAATACAGCCAAACCGCTTGTGCTGGAGTGATGAAGACAACACCCATGCCTACTCTATTGAGTCTGGGGTCATTGAGCCTTTTACCAGAATGGCCCCCAGAAGAACCATAAAATTGAATTTTCCAACATAGAATGGTTTGGTCTACTGAGAGGATTGCCTCATCAGGAAAATCAAGGTCCATAGACTAGTCTGCGAGAGTTGGATGGGCGGTAAGGATATCTCCCAATGCTTTCCCATGAATAGCCTTATGAGGAACAAACCTGATGTCGAACTACTGAAGGATTAGTTCCCAACGAGCTAGATGACCTATCAGCATGGGGTGGTTCAGGATGTACTTTAGTGGATCCACTCGAGACACCAGGTGTACCTCATGATGCTGTAGGTAATGCTATAATTTATGTTCTGTGAATAATAGCGCAAGGAAACTCTTTCTAGATAAGGGAGTATCTGGTCTCTATATCTAGGAGCATGCAACTACTATAATAGAGACTATTATATGTTCCCTCATTATTCTTTAGGGTGATAAGGGTGCTGAGGGATCATTCCAGGGCGGTCACATAAAGGAACAATGGCTTTCCGAAAATGGGTGGCATTAGAACCGAAGACTGTAATAGGTACTACTTGATTTCCTCGAAAGAATTCTTAAATTACTCATCCCACTGATAGACAATTTATTTCTTAATGATCCAAGAAAAGGGATTACACTTGAGAGACAAATTCGTGATGAATTGGCATATGTAGTCTATGTGTCCTTGAAAGCCTAAAATCTCATGAATGTTTCTAGAGGGAGACATCAGGCTAATGACCTTGATCTTCTCCAAGTTGATCTAAATGACTCTGTATATGAAAACAAAGGCAATAAATCTCCAGAGGTGACCTGAAGGCACACTTCAATGGGTTCATCTTTAGGTGGCGAGAACGGAGGAAGCGAGACACTTTATCATGGTAGTTCAGATAGTCCTAACTCTTGCATGATTTGACCACCATATCATATACATAGAATTCCATCAGTGTCCTAAGGATCGGCTTAAATATGCAATACATAGCCCACTGATTGATGGTACTTGCATTCTTCAGACCAAAGGGCATGACTTGGTAGAAAAAAGTTCCTTGTGCTGCCCTGAAGGCTGTATAATCCTTATCCTCGAGAGACATTTGGATTTGATTATACTCAGAATATCCGTCCATGAAGGAGAGGTCCTAGAACCCTGTAGTGGAATCAATCAACAACTCCATCACAGGAAGGGGAAATCATCCTTCAGATAGTGATGATTGAGATATTGGAAGTCAATGCAGAACTTGATATGTCTGTTTTTATTCGTGAAGAGAACAATGTTGGATGACCATTTGGGGTATGTGAAATCCTTTATGTAATTGGATCTAATGAGATTACCAACTTTAGCCTTGACCATGGCACTATGAGAAGGGTGCATCTTTCTGGGTGGCTGCTTAAACACGCGATGATTTTCTGGGAGATCGAGGCGGTGGAGGGATACCAGGGGATCTAGTCCTTGAATTTCGTTATAGCACCATGAAAACACATCACTATGTTGTTTGGGGATTTCCATGCCCCGTTGTTTCTCTACAACAGGAATATAAGCACTGATCAATGTTGGTTTTAGATCCGTCTCGTTACCGAGGTTCACCTATACTAGTTCATCGACCATGGTGGAGACTCCTTCTTCAAATGCAGGAGGTGCATTAGGAAAATCCTCTTCTTTATTTGTGGGGGAGAGATCCTCAGTGGGAGGAGCTTCCTATGAATCAAAAAATCATGATGAGAGGCTGGTACCTGCCTGAGTAGTAGTAGACACTGCATCGGGGGACTCCTGTGCTACCGAAACCATAATGATGAAAGCTGTCGATTTGATACCATCTGGTCTTCGGACCAATGGGCCATGCTTAATGATATCAAAGTAATAGTGATGCGTTAGCTTGATCCAGTTTATCCCATCCCAATAGAACAAGCAAGTTTTATGTACTTCTATTACCATGGGGCGGACATCCAGATATCTTATGGGCGTAGGGGGCTCTGGGATCACCCGGGCCTGACTCGTGTAGGAATATGAGGTGATCTTCCGGCGTCTCTTAGACTTGGGAATATGATCCCCCACATTCAAGAAACAATGAAGAATTATCCCATATCTAGGGTCTTAGCCTCCAATCAGTGGATTGGAATGATGTAGGAATCATCCGGATCTGTCCACAGGTTGGTTGCAGCCGTAGCATGTTCAACCTCGTTAGCATGAATCTGCTTATCCTTGCTCTTCTAATAGACTGCATCCAGATTGGGGGCTTCATAAGAGGCAAAGGTAGACTCTTCACGTTGGAGTATTCCAACTCGAACACTAAGGGAGTACTTAAGGAATTGGTGGTACGATGAAGGGACCGCCACATGCAGGTGGATCCATGGCCTTCCCATCAACACATTGTAGGCTGCGTCTTGGGATACAACCATAAACTCGGTGCTGGAAACTAGTCCACCAAACTTGTTCTTCAGATGGATCTTGCAGACCGGTGTTTGTTCTATCCTTTCAAAACCATGAATTTTCAAGTCATAGGGACTCAGATCATCCTTGGACAACCCTAATTTTCACAGTGTCTGAGTTGGGATTAGGTTGATCCCAGAGCCTATGTCGACTAGAAAACGATGAATCTACACAACATTAAAAGAGACAATGATGTACAATGGGTGGATGTGACCCTGTATGGGAGAGCCCTCATTTTCTCCAGAGAATGAGATAATGGCCTGTAATTCAGAATGCTTGACTGACTCAACATGGTTGGCTTCTGTAGCTGCTACCTCCATCTCAAACTAGAGGGGACTTGTTAATCCCTCAGCGAGGGATTCACGCATATCTGCAGATAAGAGAAGTTCCCTTAGGATAGAGAGCCTTGCTGGAATGCTAGAAAGATTCTTGAGGACATCATACTTCTATGACTGATGTGAACTTCTTTTTACAGGTGTTCACTCTATAACATGAGGTATGGAGGGAATTTTTGGATAAACTGGTGGCTGGCTGGTGCTAAAATTGTCCCAATACTCACTAGTTGAATCCTGTGGAGTGACTACTTGATAAGGGCCAGATGGTTGATCAAAAAGTTGTTGGGATGGCTCTTCTTGATCCAAAAACACAAACGACAGTGACGTTAGGCCTGATGACACCAGATGAGAAGGCTACACATGTTGAACTCTGTGCTGGGCCTGCTGCCTGGTTTTTGTAGCATGAAAGGCCTGGCTGGAAGTACTGATTAAGGCACTCTAATGACCGCTATAGCCACGACTTCATTGACACTGGTGAAAAATAGGGACATTTGGAGGGTCAACCTAGCTCTTCTCATCGTCAGGAATCATGTAGGGGTTTACCAGCTATTCAGTGTTAACCGAGGCATACTCTTGACTATCACTTGAAGAATCATCCACCAGTAGATAGATTCAGGGGGGAATCTCCATCTCTGGGGGTCATGAAGTCACTGAGAGTATGGGATGACGATGAAATTTTGGGGAACATTGTTTTCCCTTGTACCATTGATGATTGGTCTTATGGGAAGGGAATGACTGAGAAGACGATGCAGAAGTAGTAGTTGTGGCCGGCACATCATCTTCTGAAGGCTCAGTTCGATTTCGGTGTAGACTGATAATACCATGGGCATAGGAGACCACCTTATGAGCCTTCCAGTTTTCATACTTCTAGTACCCACAGTTGGAAACCTGGTGCCACAAACCTTCAATGTCATTGCCAGAATCAGGATTCCTGAATACACATACCACTTGTGCCGAAGATGGGCCCAACCTGACTACGTTTTTATTGAACTGTTCTTGAAGTTTTTCTTTAAACACGTACCACTATTTGAGGGTGTGACCTATGATTTAGTGATAGGTGTAGTAGTTGGAGAGATCAGTGAGATCCGCCTCTTCTGGACTCCTACATTCAGGGAAACATACAATTCTGTTTTCGAACGAACTTCATAGATAACCAGGGACCTGAGCCTCATTGAGGGAGTAAGTCTGGTTTCTTCTATCCAATAATGGGAATCTGGGAGCCTAACCTAGAAGGGGGCTAAAGGAGCCTATCAAAAATCAAGAACCTAGATATTTCTCCTAGGTGGTGGTGGTGCGTTATGTGGTGGCACCTGTCAATTCTGATGTGGATGTTGCTGGGTTTGAGGATGAACCTATAGTGGAGGGCCTCTGTGAGGCTGTAGAGGTGGCTCTATCGGTAATAATTCCAGTTTTCTGGGGGCCTCTATTTGGGACACCATGGAGAGCTCATCCTTGTAAGCCCTTCTTTTGGGAATTGTAGGAGGCAATATAAATGCCTTCTTGGCCTATTGTAAAGCTTTTACTAGGAACTAGGCCTTATATGAGAGATCCTGGAATCCCCTGGCATAATTCTATGAAATGAGATAGGGGACCAGTTCAGTCTTTACATTCCCCGCACACTTTTTCAGCTGTTGTTCCTATGTTATAGTCATATCCAAATATTATGTGAGTCCCTTCCACTTGGTGATAATGTCTGCCACACGCTCGTCAGTCCTCTGTTTGAATTTGAAGAGCTCTGTGATACTCGTCTTCCAAGCGGTGGAACTGAACTGGTAAAGAAATTGCCTATGAAGATCTTCTTAGTCGGCTACTGACCCAATGGGTAGCTAGATGTACCTAAAAAAACAGGCCCTTCCAATGTCTATACAAAGCATCAGAGTTTGGTGGCATCCTATTGTACTGGAGTTCCCAACATGGGTCCACACCTTGAGATTAAGTGGGACAGCTGTTGAAGTGGGTCTCCCGTCCCATTAAAGGGGGAAAAGTTGGGATTTTCGAAACCTGGGGGTGCTGACATACCATCCACCCATGCTGGATACAAATTACCATTAGTCATGTTTCCCAACTACCAAGTCTCCAACGCCTCGAGTCAGCCAATGAGTGCCTCCATTATGTCATCTGGATGAGGGTTCCTATTTTGATGAGGATCCCTGGCCACCAGTACATTGGTAGGTTCTTCAACATGAAAAGAAGGTCCAACCGCTCATGGAGTAGCTGGTGGGATGACCTGGAGAGCAACTAGGGTAACCTGAGTTGGGTCCTGAGGATTGTCACGCTGCTTGGGTGGGGTTGGTGACACGTATCACACCCTCTTGAAATAAGTTCTAGCCTCTACCCTGTCTGTGTGGGAAAAATGATCAGGGTCACCTAGAGGTAATTCCCCGGGGGGAAGTGGTGTCCTCCCCTGCTGCCCCAACCGAGGTTCGCCATAGTCTAGCCATCGCTTGGAATCATGTTCGGCAAGGATTTCATCAACCATCTTCTTGTTATCGATGAGAATTTGATGCAACTAAGCCTTTTTAGGATCATCCTCTATCTTCTTCACTAAGCCAGATAGGTCAGAGGGTTTGGAAGCTCTGAGGTGCTCTTTGCCCTTATTAGGATTTCGACTGAAGAACAATTCCTCAGTGGGCACGAGAATACCTAGTAGGTTTCTGTGCTGGAGAGTAACCCTTCCCAATGGATCCAATAGTTTTGGCACACCCCTAGGGGGTATGCCCCCGTCAATGTTCTCCAAATCGTTCTCCCCCTCTAATAGATCGGCCATGTTGACTGTGACTCTTTCTGGAGGAATATCCTCTATTCCACATGGAAAGTCAAGCTGGCTCTAGATAGAACTAGAATGGAGGGATGAATACTAACCTTATCCACAATCCTAGACACAGGGGGAGGGAGCCTCCTTGATTATCCCGCAGAGAAGTTTAAATCTCTGAACGCATCGTTGTTGGAGGGTCCTATGGTGGCTTGGTGACTCATGGTGTTGGGCCAAGGGGAGTGCAACCAAAAAACCAAATGGAATTGTTGACCAATGTATTCCAAGTGTGCATGAATCTTGGGGTACGACACTCATAGATGAAGAAGATGAAAGTGAGTCGCCTAGAGGGTATGGCGAAAGAAATCAACCTCCTTCTGGGTGAGTGATTCCAGTGCACTGAAATTCAGTGATGCAATTTACCAAAACATCTCTGGTAAATAGTCCGTAGCAACAATGTCTCACAATCTTCTCAACTCAGACTTGTTATATGGTCCTTGGTTTCCACACTCATCGACTAGAGGAAGCTGGGGAACCGGTAGTGGTACTTGTGTAGTCCACTAAGATAGTAGGTTAGTTGGGGGATAATACAGTGAGTGGGCTGACAAGCCGCTGCATCTCGGGATGCCCTCCGAAGAGTGCAGCGGCATAAACACCACAACACAATAAGATGGCTTGGCGACCAAAGTTTCTTGCATATGGAGTACGATTACTAATAGTGGAGAATACTATTTATTTTCCTCTATCGGTACCCAGAATAACTCTCTGCGATTTCTGTTTGAGGTAGAGGGTTACACTGGCGATGATACTGGCGATTGCATTGCCAATACCTTGAGAAATTTCAAATATTCTTCCTCCTGGATGTATCTAAGGAGGGAGACATGGATATACTAGACCTTTCATTATGGAAGTATGAGGTTGATGCACCTTGTTCCCACCCTAGACCTCAACATTGAAGATCAAGGTGAGGATTCCATCGCCGAATTGTATTCCGCTTCGAAATGAGAGAAGAAAACAAGCTTAATTTCCATCTAAATCTCCATGTCGTTCTTCTTATGGATGTGACGGCCCTACCTACTAACCTGGACTGGTTCTTCAAGACTGGGTAGATTTCTTGTGCGAGGAGGACCTTCTCCCGAACTAGTGTTGGGACAGAGGGGGCTTCCGCCTGAATGGGCTAGGGTGCGATGAGCTCCTGGACAGATGTGAAAGAGAACACGAGGAGGTCATCCATTTCCACTGGATGACATGCAAAAATAATATTACTGGGGAGTGATGGAGTGGGTAGGACCTCCGATGGAGCTGACATGAGCATGGGTAGGGCCTCCATGATTATTTCCCCTGACAGTGTCACCACAAGGAGGATCCTCATACTGGTATAGCCGAACATGGGTGGGACCTCCGTGCTGGGTGCTGATGAATTGAGGCTGACCTTTGATTTTCTTATTTCTAGGGAATTAAGGACCTTTACCAACAAATTTAAGGACATTGGGAAGGCCCCCACACTGAAAATTTATCTAATTTGTAATATCTCCATGCTGGCGGCCTGGGGCAGGAGGAACGACTCCATACCCGATGTCATGAGCATGAAAGAGGCTTCCGTTCTGAGTGTAACTGCCATGGGGAGGGCCCTCATTCTGATTGAAGGTAGAATGGGGCCGACCTCCATGTTTAGCTTGGAAGAGGTATGACCCGTGTTCTCAATGGTGGTAGTATGAGGAGGACCTCCATACTGGGGGTCATTTTTTCAGGTCAGCTCGTGGCATGCACTACCCACACCAGAAACCTGGAGAATTGACCCAGCCCACCCATGGGGTGGTTGGGGCCTCGATTCTGTCCAGGTGTATGAGTGACCATGCTCAACATAAACATGGGACTCATGGTATATGTCAGAGGTGGAACGATCCATGGTAGTTGTTGAAGTTGATGGCCCTTGGGGAGCGTCCTCCTCGGCCTACGCCCGATGATAGTGTCTGGTCAACTGGACTGGGGTTGCAGTGCAGGCACATAGCTTACCTATTCCTCATCCCATTGGGCCAGGTGGGGGCACTAGTGTGGCCATGTGGGGGCCCTCCTTGGGATCCCTTGGAATGGTATACTTACCGGGATGTCCCAGACATCCCTCACCACATCAGCTTAGGGGAGGGAGTCATCGAAGCATTCCGGGGAGAGGGTCCCCAAACGGTTGTGCGTCAAAGTGGGGAGAACTTTCTCCCTATGCGGTTCTTGTGGGATGCAGTGGTGATGAGGCATAGAATCCTCTAGGTCCTGTCAGGCCATGTCCCTAGTTGAGATTATCCCCTCCTCCTCGTATCGTTGAATGAGGTCCTTTATCACCCTTCGCTACACGAACTCATATGGGGAGATAGGGCATGGGAGCCAAATAACTATGGACATAGAGGATGACATGGGGGAAATGAGGATATGTGGGATCACCACGATGACGTTTCCCCTACCCCTGTGTCAGTATGGAGTAAGTGATATTATTCTTGATACAGAAACATGGGTCCTTGAAGGCATGGAGATTAAACCATTAGTACTGAAAAAAGTAATCGACATCCAGTTCCCCAACACCATTCCACCATCCATGGATGGTAAAAAGGATCCACACTGATAACATTACAGACCAGAATGTCCACCATTCAACTTCCCTAACTTCTGCTGAGTTTCACGCCAGACCCACTATTTTATTGGTGGGACCTGGTGCCAGATAACTGGATCTGGTGACATTCTAGTCCACTAATGTCTCAAAAGATACTAATATCCACATTGGGGAGAATGAAATCACATTGGGTTCACCATTTCTATTTCCGATGCTTTCTTTGGGGTTCATATCCATCCATTATTCAGAGGAGGACGTGCAACTATAGCCTTGAATTCCCACTTTCCAAAGGCGGGTAGCATTAGTTTCTTATTCATGGAGATTTTCTTTTTGATCGAAATGGGATGATGGGATGTTGGTTCCCTCTTCCATGGATTCCTCCTTAGAACTCACTACCTAGTCTGGGTCACCCTCATATATTTGAGTCATGATTTGTGAATCTCATTCCAGGTGCCATGTCTTCATGGACACTGGTTAATTACACTGCTTCAGTCTGGAAATTCCAAGGGGTCTGATTAGGGAATCAACCTTCTATCGGGGGAGTAGTCACGTTGGACATCGCTAGTGTGTCTGGGTACTGGAACACTAGTGCGTTCGGGTTTCTTCCACTTATGATAGGGCTTCTCGAGGGAGAAGAATCCTGAGCCATCCCATGTAATGTGAGAGGAAGTATATGCCATAGGCATGTCTCTAAGGTTTTCCTCAGCTTCCCATGTTGAAAATAGGGTATGCCATGAGTTGAACATCTAGAAGATATGGATTAGACAGATCAGAACACTGAAGAGAGTGGATCAGGTGGGTGAGACCCATGGAGGGTTTGCTGATGCTAGGGATAACACATGGTTGGTTACCCGTTTGCTGCTGGGAGTAGTGAGGAAGTGGGTGACATGATTTCACCGAGATGTAGCGGCCCAGGTAAGAATCAGGATGGATGATGGAGAGTTGGATGAAATGGTGGGGGAATGATATGGAATGGTCATGGATGTGATGATAGTGTTGGTCTTGAGACTCAAAGAGACTTCTTAAATATCCCCATGGTAGGGAATCAAAGTCCACATAGTTTGTTGGATGATGGGACACTTGAGGAGGCAGCCTGTATGGATGGGACCTATAGGAAGTGGAAAAGCCAGGTTGGGGCATGACCTTCCCAAAAGTCATAGGCTCGATGGAGAGAGAATACGATGAGACATGGGTGATGGGATTGAAACATAGTGAGGCTTCCTATGTACCATTCCTTGGAAAGGATCAAATTCCACATAGTTCAGGATAGGGGGCATAGAATCGGGGAGTACGTAGAGGACACTAACCTAATGACATGCTGGGGGCTTACATGTGGTTAGAAAATTGAGGTTGGTCTAACACCATCAGGGTAGACCAGAGATGTGGGTCCCAACAAAGGGAACTATAAATACATACCATAGAATTGGGAACACAATAACTTAACACTGGTTGGGGTTGATAACAACTTACCACTTTTTGGGGTTGACAACAACTTACAGTTGATTGGGGTTCCAACGACATACCATCGATTGGGGAACACAATGACTTACCGCTGGATGGGGATCACAATGACTTACCATTGTATGGGTATCACATGGGCATACCATCATATGGGGATCACAACAACTTATCGTTGGATGTGGTTAAAACTTATGAAGTATTACTATGTACCTTGCCTTTGAGATATAGATCAAAGACCATGTAGTTTGAATGGGTATAGTTTAATGTCTTGCGGGAAAAAAAGGTGACATATTGTTTAAAGTCATGCAGGATGAAGGTGGACCGACGTGGTGTGGTCAGAACCGATGGGTGTTTGGTTTGAACCTTGGGGAGGCTTCCTACATACCTTACCTTGGAAAGGATCAAAGACCACATAGTTCAGAATGTTTGGTGAACCGACGTGAAGGGGTCGAGACCAGTAGGTGTTGGGCTTGAACCTCTGGGAGTCCTCCTACGTACCATTCCTTGGCAAGGATAAATGTCATCATAGTTCAAGATGGGTATATTTTATCATCATGATGGATAAAGGTGAATAGATGTGAAGGGTGTCGGGACTCATGGTTGTTGGGATTGAACCTCAGGGAGGCCTCCTAAAAACCATGATTAGAAAGTATCAAAGTCTACGTAGTTCGAGATGGGTATAGGTTAGTGTCATGGTGGATGATGGTGAACTGACGTGAAGGGATTCGGGACCAATGGTTGTTGGGCTTGAACCTCAGGGGGGCTTCATACGTACCAAACCTTGGAAAGGATCAAAGTCAACCTAGTTTGGAATGGGTACAGTTTAGCATCATGCTAGATGAAGGTGAATCAATGTGAAGGGAGTCAGAACTGATGGTTTTTGGGCTTGAACCTCATGGAGTCTTCCTACATACTTTTCCATGACAAGGATAAAATTCCATGTAGTTCAGAATGGTGGATTGGGGATAAATCTCAAGGGAGGTCCATAGAGGATGTCATGATCGATGCTTTCTCTAGGCCCACACGAGTCATGCTCGGTGTGAGAAACTATAGGTAGCAAAGACCTGACAATCACATCGTGAAAGGTGTGTCTGTGGGAAGTGGAGTGGGGCTTTCATGTGGTTAGCATCCCAAAGAGGAAACATGGGCTTATGTGTGGTTAGCAGCCTAGGGAGATGGTGATTGGGACTTTCTCGAGGGTGGAGGCCGTGGTGGCGACAAAGCCCAATGGGATATGGACATGATAAGGAAGGTCCCACTGCCCATCTCTCCTCTAGTATTTGGAACTGAGGAAGTGAGGAGGAGCAAGAATTCTACCTCCTCCATGAAAGGCTAGGGGCTTACACCAATGAGGTTTCCCTTCCCTATGGAAAGGAGCCCCTTCATCAAATAGGATCTCATTCCACATAAGGAAGATCTCACTCCCATGGAGACAAGTGGGTATAGAGAATGTCTGAGATGTGGCACCTCGTATAAAGTGCATGGGGTGAGGTCACTGTTTAACACGATGTGATAAGTATGATGGTTCTTGGTGGTTTAACATCTTGCATCTCAGACGAGGCGAGTTCACTCTGTACCCCTTAGACTTACATAATTGACATGCCTTAACCCTTTGTGAAGGGAAGGCACCAAAAATTCCGGGGTGAAGGGGGCATTATGGAGTGATCCATTGGGGGGGACCACGTTAGTGTGGCTACGTGAACAAGAAATTGCTGTTAGGGTGCCTTTGCGAAGAAGCGTAAGGCTAAGCAAGACAATGTAAAGCACCGCCAAAGGGACTTTGATGTCACTCTGTTCAAACCTGGAGGGTCGTATGGGAGAAAGGTACATGAAACAGATGTGTCTCATGTAAGAGGGGTTCAAACATGGTGCCCTATGGTAAGGATGACACATGTAGTTCACAAGGCGGGCCACACTCAAGATGAGGAGATTCGCACAATATGGGGTGGCTGAGAGAAAAGGTGTCCTAATGTAAAGGGAATTCACATGCAGGAGGGATCTTTTGCCTGAAAAGGACTTAGGGTAAAAGGAAATGGGTGAGGATCATGCCTACGAGGGACCAACTGAAGGAGGAACCTCAGGGGACCAATCACGCAAGATCTAACCCCTTGAGGCCATAGTGATTTTCGTGCGGTCGCGAAAGATGTTTCTTTCACACAATATAGCGATGCTTCGTCTTCTATAACTATCTCAAAGCATCGGGGGTTTATTTTAATTTATATCCAAAACCCCTGGAGACAACGTATAAGAGGAGTTGCACACAAGGGAGTGTTTGACATCGTATTGGGTGTAGAAGGGTTTTTACGCCGCTGGGTAACTTGCGCGCATGCTCTCCCTTCGTGCTCATGCCTTAACCGATTTTTTGAGCACACTGTCGTGAAAGGGTCCCTTTGACGTCGCCTTGGGTGTGAAAGGGGTTGCATGCTAGAGGAAGTTTTGTGCACCTCCATGGACTCTTGCGTACTAGTTCCTTTGGTAGTTTCTGGTGTGTCACCATGGAATCCTGCCTTTGATATTCCATTGGGCGCATAATGGTTTTCGTGCTAGAGGAACCCTTGCGCGCATCCCATAATTCTTGCACGCAACTGCCTCTCAGGTCGCAGAATCTTCTACGCACCCTCCAAATTCCTTTTTTGTTCATTATCATCCAAATCCAGGCCCTATCTGAAATTCAGCATCAACAACTATTTATTTTTGAGCTGAAGCTAGTAATAAATCTTGTTATATAATTAATAGAGTATTAATCAGACCTATCCTTAAGAAAACACCTTATGAGTTGCAGAATAATAGGAAACCCAAGGTAAATTATTTTAATGTGTTTGGATGTAATGTTTATATACTGAATAGTAGAGATAATAAAGATAAGTTTGCCTCTAAAAGTGATGAAGGAATATTCCTTGGATATTCAACATCAAGAAAATCATATAGTGTCTTTATTAAAATAACCAAATGCTTGGAGGAATATGTACATGTCCTATTTGATGAAACATATCCACATGATCCTAAGACCTCACTAGGGTATCTTGAAGAGGATATGTCCAATATGGATAATAACACAAAAACCTCTGACCATCCTATAAAAGAATATGTTAAAACATCTAGTTCTATAAATTATATATATTCTAGCCATAATGAACTAGAACCATCTAATGAACCAGAAATAACTATCCCTACATTTACTAGACCAACTAGAACCCTTAAAAACTGTCCCTTAGATGCTGTAGTTGGAGGGTTAGAGAGAGGAACTCAAAACTAGAGCTTCTTTGAGAAATCAAGTTGAACATCAATTATTATTGTCACAAATAGAACCTAAAAATATCAACGATGCAATCAATGTTGAATTTTGTGTGATGGATATGCAAGAAGAGCTATATTAGTTTGATAGAAATAAAGTCTAGAAGCTTATTGGTAGACTAAAAGATACCATGACCATATGAACTAAATGGTTGTTTAGGAATAAACTAGATGAAATTTTAAATATAGTTAGAAACAAAGATATATAGGTTGCACAAGGATATAATCAAGAAGAACTAATTGATTACAAGGAAACCATTGCACCAGTAGCAAGGATTGATGCCATTAGAATCTTACTTGCATATACAACACACTGGGATTTCAAAATTTATCAAATGGATGTCAAAAGTGAATTATTAAATGGTTATATTATTGAGGTTGTTTTTGTTGAACACCCCAATGTTTTACAAATCCATATTTTCCCAAACATGTTTTCATATTAAATAAAGCTTTATATAGTTTGAAACAATCTCCAAGAGCTTGGTATGATAGGTTAAGTAACTTTCTTATTTCTAAAGGTTTTAAAAAAAGAGTTTTAGATCCTACTTAATTTAGAAAATGAATTTCTAAGGATGTTTTAATGGTTCCAATATATGTAGATGATATTATTTTTTGTTTCTTCACAAAATTATTTATGCAATGATTTTTCAAAAATGATGCAATGTGAATTTGAAATGATTTTGATGGGTGAACTTAGATATTTTATATGATTTCAAATATTTCAAATAAATAGGGTATTATTATAAATCAATGTAAATATAACAAATATCTTTTGAAAAGATATGGACTTGATGACATTAAGAGTAGTAAAACTCTTATGAGTCCTACATGTAAGTTGGATCTTGATGAAAAGGATACATATATTGATCAAACTGATTATCGAGGAATGATTTGGAGTTTTCTTTACTTAATTTCTAATAGGTGAAAAATCATGTTTAGAATGTGTATGTGTGAAAGATTTTATGTAAACCCAAAATAGTCACATTTAAATATTGTTAAAAGATTTTTCTAATACCTCAAATATACAACTAATTTAGGTCTGTTCTGCCGTAGAGAACAAAATTTTGATATGGTTAGTCATTCAGATGCTAACTTTGGTTGTTGTAAATTAGATAGAAACAGAACCTCTAGAAGATGTCACATTTTGGGAATGTTTCTAATTTCAGGGTGTAGTAAAAATAAAAATTATATTGCATTATCAACTACTGCAGAAGAGTACATTGTTACTGGTAATTGCTATACAAAAAAATTGTGGATGAAACACACTTTATTAGACTATGGATTTCAATTCAGACATATTCTCAAACATTCTGACAATAAAAGTGCGATTAACATTTCTAAAAATCAAATTTTTTATTCTATAACAAAAAATATTGATGTAAGACATCACTTTTTGAGATACTGGTATAAAAATGTGATATAACCCTTATGTTTATTAGGACTAAGCATCAACTTGATGAATTTTTTCCGAACCCTTAAACTATGAGAGAATGAGCTACATTAGACATGATCTCGGAATGATAAATCTATAAAGACAATCCATCCTCATCTCCTTAGAATAATATTTATTCTATGATAGTAATCACTGTGAAATTGATCAAGTGAAACCAATCATATGAAACCGGTCAGATGAAGCTGATCTGGTGAAATCGATCATGTGAAACCGATCCGATAAAGCCGATTAGGTGAGACTGACACCGTTAGACTGAAACTAATAGTGATAGTTATTTTATAAAAAAAATCTATTTATCTATATTATTTTATGTAAAACGACACATTTTTATTCTTTTTATTTCACCATTACTATATTTTGTGTTTTTACAAAGTACAATCCCTAAATGATAAAATTTCATCGATCCACACTTCAACCCTTTAATACCCTCACTCTACCTTCGAACCTTCGACCCTTAGACTCCATTATTTGAATCCAAACCATTATAATGGCAATGAAAAATCATGTGATAGAAGGACCAAGTGAATCATCATCGAACAAGAATAAAAAATGAGAATCAAGTAGTGCCACTTGTTCTTTGAATCCAGGATTGGGAAGCCATATAGAAACTCTAAAGATACAAGTTTCTGCCAAGTGGTAGTTGTGGAAAAAGTATCTCTTACTTAAAGTTTTGGAATCACAGGGGTGGAGTGGATGGTTTGACAACAATGAGAGACCTTTCAATCCCAAGCTGATACAACAATTTTATCTTAATTTGAGTTCATTTTGGAAGGAGATGAGGAGGCTCGAATGATGCCTTTGTTAAAGGGAAAGGATCATTCATTTTGTTCGAAGGAGTGAGATGAATTCTTAGAGATGCCTCATGAGGGAATATTTGCCGACTACCAGAGTGACATTCCACCAACTTCATATTTCTTTTCTTATGAAAACGAATTGATAGAATT
This sequence comes from Viscum album, assembly GCA_963277665.1. Classification (NCBI taxonomy): domain Eukaryota; kingdom Viridiplantae; phylum Streptophyta; class Magnoliopsida; order Santalales; family Viscaceae; genus Viscum; species Viscum album. Next base: position 575,749,234 of record OY728144.1, read on the forward strand.
GACTAGAAATGAGGAGTCAAAGAGGATTACATCTTTAGAGTAAGATGGAGAGGCCAAAATGTCCTTCAAATTTATCTAACAACGAATCCTCCCAAGAAAGGGAGATTTTTCTGCCTTGAATTATTAGGATGAATTCATGATTTATTTTTTGAATAATCACGTAAATGTGAACCTTTGTAGGTACCTTATGGTGCACATTTGTGATATGATCAAACCCTCTAAAATGAAAACCTATTTATATTACCACGGTTGATTTCTGCAATGTTAAAAAAGATAGTATGTGTGGAAAATGAAGATGAGATGATTACTACAGGTAGTGGTTTTTAGATACACAAAGACATCTAAAAAGAATAAAGATATTTTGGAAACCATGGAGGTGAATGTGGGTACAAGATGAGGAGAAAACATATGAGGATTATAATCCTATTGATCATCCTACCATACAAAGAGATAAGGTTGATCCAAGTCTTAAACCTGGTGAGCAGGTTGTATATTCCATTGAGGAACAAGCTGAGCCAGAGCTGCCAAGAGAATAGTGGTCTCTAATAGATTATATGAGTGAGCCATATATTCCTGAAATCCTTAAAGACATGTCATATGGACCTGCCAGTCCACCATTATAATTAAATTCTCGAGAACCTTTTTTGGATGATGAATATGAGGAAGATACTGAAGTCTCTTGTGCTGAATTTCATGTGAGTAAGACCAATGATGATGATGGGGATGATGATGATGATGATGAGTATGATGATGGTGAGCATGTGAGTGATGCACTAAAAGACAGTGAAGATGTAGATAGTTGGGTGAGGAATCTGTGCATAGAGATGATTACGAGGCTGGTAGATTGGATGATGTTGATCCTATTGGGTAAGATGTTGCTGATCATGATGAACCTGATGATATATATTATGTAAATGAGGATGGACATGACCTACCTAATGATTCTCAAAGAATAATTCCAGAACATAATGATATTATGGATGGAGGTCAAGAGGAAGAAACTAAACCTCAACCTGTACCAGTGCCTCAGAATGAGGAGGAGCCTCATGTGGCTGGAGTTTAAGAAGAAGCTCAAATTAAGATAATACCAGTGCCTCAGAATGTTATATTGGATGGAGGTAAAGAAGAAGAAGAATGTGAAGATGAGGATGAGGGAGAGCCTCAATGTAGGAGAGTGAGAATTGATACCGTGGATCCTAGAGATTGGACCTATTCTGATGAGTGGAATAGAAATCCAGGATATATCCTGTTTGGGATGGATTATAATTCAGATGAGGAGATTGTAGCTCCTCCTACTCCACAAGCTGATGTGGAACCAGTTGCTCCTACTTCACCTATCTTACTTATTACTGATGATCCAGTTGTACCTCCAGTGCCTAGTAACTATGTCACCATGGATGATCTAGAACAATTCAAGGATGATGTGTGTGAATCTGTGAGATCTTCCATTGGAGTCAAAAATGAAGATTTTACTTTTATGAGTATTTTATAGGTATATACTTCTAGGATTAAAAGAATGGTAATTTTAGAGATATATCCCAACCTATTAAATACATCTGTGACTATTGTGAGGAATATTTTAACGCTAGGAGAAGAAGTGAAGAAAAAGTGTCATGAATTGAAATCCTTATCCAATGATTTTGGAACCACACTTGGTGATGTTGTGGAAGATATTTGGAACCTGGTTATAAATCTAAAAATAGAATATTTAAAAAAGTTGAAAGAGGATCTTGGAAAAATTATTTGTGGTACATCCAGTTCAAGAGTTACGAGGCATGCTACTGATATGGAGTCCTTTAGGAATATGATAAGAGAAGAGCTCAAGGGTATTCAGAATGACCATGATAAAGATACCCTTTCCAAAGTGAAACAGAATAGTGATCTTATTTATAACATGGTGAGACAATGTACAAATGATGAAACTGTAGCTCAAAATAAGATCAGGTACAAAGTGGACTAGTATTTTGCTAAAATATACACCAAAACAGATATGATTAACAATTTTAAGTACTTGGACAAGAAACTCATGATACCACTAATGACTGAGGCATTGAAGATGCAATTGATCTAGTTGAAAGATTTTACACCCACTTTGGAAATGTTCATGGAGAACAAGTGGATTTTGAAAAGGCTATGTAGTATGGGGGTGAAATTCTCAATGATTTAATCATGAATTTGAAGCCCTACCTACATGTAGTGGCTGAAGCTATAGTGTTCCCCACAACTACATCCATCAGACCTAGTTCCCAACCTCCTTCTCAGATGAAAGTATCTCAAGCTTTATCTCAGGCCAGGCTAGTGATCCAAGAGCATCCATAAAGTCGTATTCTATTAGTGCAGAGACCATTACTTGTAGGTAATGTTCCTACAACCGTTACTTTACCTGGATTAACCCTTTGGTCATCACTTCCAACATCCACAACACCACCTTATGAACCCACTATTTACCCTTCAGACAAAGGGAAAGCACCTCAAAATCCCAAGCCTTATCCGTGGATTATTCTTTGATAGGGATCTATACTTTTATTTTTGATTAGTTCCATTTAATATTTGTACTCTCTGTTACATAATGAAAATCAATTTGACATCACCGTGTTTCACATTTATTTGTGTTCTTTCTCTTTATTCTTTATATTTATTTTCACCTTCTTGCTATTTCGAAAAGGGGGATAAATCTATGGATATATGGATCGAATAAAATATTAACATAAGGGGAAGTACTTTCTCTTCAGAAAGATGGTATGTAATGAATAGAAAATATATATATCCCATCTCTAATATTAATCACTAAGACTACTCTAATACGACTTACTAAGGGGTGCATGAAGGTGATCAGGTATAATTATCTTGTAAGAACCCTCTATATATGATCTCATAAAATTATTGAGGGAGAGCTTAAATGGAAAGACCTTATAGTTATATTGATAATTCACACTAACTATTGGTATGATAATCCAAGTAATTTTTATTCATTAACACCATGTATAACTCATTAATGCCATGATTGGTGATTATAAAAAAGGGGGAGATTGTTGGATCCTTGGTGAGATAGTTTTTTTAATAATCACAAATCATGCCAATTTACAAATCCTAATAATTCACATATTATTTTTTATGTAATGATAATCATGTAAATAAATATTTATAATGGAATAAATTATGTCACACGGTATAATACATTTGAATAAGTCAATAAACTATGGATATTTGTGTTTAAATATCTTTACAAGTATATATTTACATTAAATTATGAATCTCACTTAATGTGGTATTTTTCTATATAATACGTACACATTGAAATTTTTTCGAAGTCCCTAACATCGATTGGTTCAAAAAGAGTCACCGATGGATAAATCACCAATGAAGACTCACCGATCGAAGAAGAAAACGATACAGGACTCACTGATAGAACAAACGAAACACCAATGAACCAGTCACTGATTATTGGTCACACCGATAGATCAAGAAACATACCGATGAAAAACTCACCGATGGGTGTCACACCGATAGTTGAAGAAACTTATCGATGGATGACTCCCCAATGGGTGTCACACCAATAGTACAAGAGACATACTGATATAAGACTGACAATTGGGAAATGCACCAATAGTTCAAATTGTTTCACCAATAATTACTCACTGATGCCCGGATAGACCAATAGCATGAATGAATCACTGATTCCTAGAGTCACTGATACTGATGGAGAGGACTCACCGATACAGAGAGTCACTAATGCTGATAGACTAATACTAATGACTCACCTATAGTCATAAAAAATGCTTTTATTTTATTAATTCAAAATTATTTCAAACAGTAATATTTAGTTAAATTAATGCTAATGACATTATTTAATGTTTTTTGTAGTATATTCAGTGGAAAATACGAAGTACATGCATGTGGGGAGATCATTATGTATCTTGGACCTCAAATTATAAATGAATTACATGACAGATCATTGAAGAGAGGATAAAATGTACATTAGTGATAAAATGTGAAAAATTGTATAAGAACTCCTACAACTCTTGAGCACATTTCAAAAACTACGAAATCAAAAGGAAGTACACACAGGGATATCAAAATGTCAAGAAAAACCTACTGAGCTGACCAAAACATCTTTTTAATAAGAAGCTAAACATCTCATACTCATGGAAGCCAGAACATAGAGGCTACGACACTCTATTTTGGAGTCAACTTCCAAAATAGGATTGAACTTCAATAACACTACATCAAACGAGTCCATAGATGGACCACATAACATACATAGCCTTCTAAACCGAACTCTACATATTTAGCTCTATTTGTATTCATTTATTAATATTTATGATTTGTGTTTGTATCTTCTTGTTACACACACAATATCTTCTGTGCATAAATGTAGGATACTTGATAACCTCAATCTAACATCTATTTATCCTTTTTTATCCCATTAAGAACTGTAAAAGAGATCAAGTGTGACCTGTTGTAATTTTTTCCTTAATGAACTACGATATAGGTCAAGTGTGACTTCAAAAGCCTTTTGCGATGTTGTAAACACCAATCCAAGGTGTGAATCAAACTTCTTTTTTAATTTAAACAACTTGGTGGTAGGTGATCACCATGTAGAGAGGAAAGAGTCTCAACTTGAGACCGATCCTCTAGTTTTAATTTCCACTATATCTATTGTTATTTTGTTTTAATATAATTTATAACAAATTTCATTCAAACAAATTTAAACTCTGATAGGTATTTTAGAAAGTGTTTATAATAGTTTGGAACTAGTAGGTTAGTTTTAAAAGTTATATTAATATTTTAATTAGTATTACTGAGAACTAATCAATCTATTGAAAAATTTATTGAACATTCAGGACTCTTATTAATTCACTAAAAACTGACTTGGATTACATTTTTAATTTGGAGGAAAAATTAGTAAACTAATATTTAAATATAAATTTTTATAGATAGTCAATTCACCCCCTCTTGAGTAATACACTCCAAAAAACAACTTCATAAATTACGTAGGTGGTCTAAGAGATTTATCGAAAGTCATGATAAATTTTTTATGTGTATGTGTTTGTGCCAATATGGTTCCTTGCTATGTTTTTTCTTATTTTACAAAGAAAAGTAAATTAGGCATTCATTTGAAATGAATGACCCTTCACAAACCCAGTCAGATCTATTGGTGATTCAAGGATGAGCCCAGGGATACCCATGGGGTATTTAAATCCTCCAAAACTAGTGATATTATGTTGAAAAATCCTATTATAGATATCATGTGGGATTAAATGGGTAATAATTTAAATTTTCATGTTTTTTGGTTAATGATATAATTTGAATAGTATGAGAAGAAGTACTTGATACATGTTAAGTGATTTAATTAAAAAATTTAATTTTATAAACTTTTACGATATGAAAAAAAGGAAATTTAAATGGTTTATATGGTTTTCTTGGAATATTTTAAAGTTGTAGTTTTTAATGAAACCAATTTCGGTTAAGTTGGATTATGTTTTCAAAGGATTTTTGACCTCAAGGTTAATTTAAAGAGGGGTTTAAAATGAGATTGAAATTGAAATAGGTGTGTGGTTTCCCATTGTTGAAACTGATTTTATTAATATCTTAATGTTTAAGATGGAAAATGAAGGTATTGGACCTTGTTTGGTTTTTTAGTGGAATACCAATTATTTTAAGGGTGGATTTCCAATGTTTTACAATGATGTTTTTTTTGTATTTTATGACATGTGAAGGGGTTTGGCTTTGTTGAGGCATGCTTCTTTTGAATTCTTGTTAGGAAATTGGTAATAATGAAATGGTAAATGGTGTTGAATATTGATAAATTAATGGGGGTTCACCATTTATATTGATATGCTAATAAGGTTAAGTATGTTGAACCTTGAAATATGATTTCTAGATAGATGTTTGAAGGATATATTCATGACTTTCCACACCTATGGAAAGATATGTTGGTCATGGAGGTCCACGTAATTGTTGGGTTGCTAGTCATGGTGGTCTATACATGTGGGTTAGGATCTTGGTCACATAGTTCCACATTGTTTTTGGGTTGTTGGTCAATGCGGTCCACACTAGTGGTCTCAAATATTGGTTAGTAGGTCTAAATCATTGATTATGTTTTTTCGGACACAACATTCAGTATCCCCAATTAGATTCTAGGATTAATGTTCCATGCACTATTGTTTTTTTAATTATAGTTAAGGTGTTGGAAAGATGTTTCAGGAATGGTTGATACTGATGTATGATTCATCTTAGCGTTAATGAGAAGTGAAAACCTCCTTTAGTAATTCAGTGTATGTATCACACTATCCTATGTGCTTAGATAATCAGTTTGTGTCGGTGTAGGTTGGTTGGTCTAGGTGACACATTAGAACCTGAGAGCCACTAGGATTCTAGATAATTTTTTTCCTTTGGAGATATATTTTAGTTTTTTTTATAAAAGACATTTATTTCACTTTTTACTTACATACACTATTTCTATTAATTGAATTGTATTTAGAAACTATTATTGGTGGGCTAAGAGTTTTACTCTTTCTATTATTAGGCCTCCACTGCACATGGGTACCCATATAAATCTCACATGGTTAATTTAGGTATAGGTTTTTGCTAAGGTCTATATTTACTTTCACATGGTTGGGAGGGATGTATTAGATTGTTTCATGCGACTGGATGGTTTCGGCTCAGAGATGCCGTGAAACCATTAAAGTAGTTTAATTTTTTATGTCATGTAATATGGAAAGTGGGAGGTTGGTTTTATGTATGACATGGCCATTAATGCCTTTACTATATTGTATATTATTACAACATGGTCATGTTTGAGATTATTTATTCTTTCCACTTACCCTATTGTCCATGACATTTCATTATTTACTCCTTTTTGTGCATTGTGATATTGGGTGTATAGTCTCCTCACTGTACCATCTCCAACCCCCATTATTAGTTGTTAAATTTGGAATATGTGGAGTTTCACTTTTGGTCATGTGGTGAATAGAATCAGGGCATATTTTTAGTGGCCCCCAGGCTGGGATGTTACACCACCTACCCCTAACTCCAACAAAAACCTCCAAGTGGAAATGACAATAGAATAGAATAAAGAAAGCAAGAATACACAGGGTAATAGTCCAACATTGAACTCATTTTTATCTAATATCATAAAAAATTAAATGAGTGCTAACTCACATTATTTTGTTATTTGATTAATCTATATATAGACCTAAAGAGTGATTTTGATGAACAAAATGCACTAATAAGGGAAAACATAAAGGCCCAAAAACCCATTGAACCATTTTTGTGAATAAATAAACAGTTATTAGTATCCTTTCAAATGGAAGTAGAGTACCAAAAATCATTGATTCATGGAGGAATTTTAGATTTAAATTCATCCCCCTATTATTTGTTTAAACACCAACTGTTCATTTACGTTATCTTTAATGAAACTATTGATGCAAATCCAAAGGAACATGTTACAGAATAAGAATAGTCTATAATAGTTATGGAATATGAAGTTTCTAAGAACATATACTTATTATTATCATCACTATATAATATATATCTCATATCTATGGGGGGGGGGGGTAATTACAACACATTGATTTTTTTCAACACTTTGTTTATGTAGATAAGCACTAGAAATTCAATTATTTTGTGGTTCACATAACATATACCTAACACCCATTCATATTTAGAATAAAAGATATAACCAATTGACTATGAGATTTGGACACCTAGTACGCACTATGTGGGTTAAGGAAATCCCTATCTATTTTCATTCTACATTTTAAATTATTATTATTTTTTATTTTAAATAATTTCACATGTTTTCTATAGTTTTATTATAGGGTTGTAGAGGCATCCACAATAAGTTTAACTTCATATTAAACCACTAAATAATATCTTTTATTTCTCATGATTATTTGATTTAGTCCCTACATTTTATATACATTCTTCTGATGTCTTAATTCTAAAGGGCAGTTTCATTTATGTGTGAGAAACTTATAACACAATTATTAATTATTTATAATTTTATTTTTGAATTTAATTTTTTAGAAACAATTAACATCGATGAATATTCAATATAATTTTTCTCTATTGATATGAATTTGGGAGATTTTACATGTTTTTAAAAAATTATTTTTAAATGACTATTAATTGTTAAACTCTTTCTTGAATTTAATTTTCAATCATTTTTATAATATTGAACAATTTTTGAAATCCATATCCCTGAAAAATTTACCCTTATTATTTTTTCACATCCTAAGAGTGATTCTAATCCTTTTTGAAATATTCTTTATAATACCCAAACTTTCTTAAGATAAACATTGAACTTGGGTGAGAAAAACATCTAAAATTATTTCTCTTTCAAAGAATTGGAGTCGATGAAAAGTTTTTGATATGATTGAGACACTTCTCTTAATATGAAAATTTATAACATGAAACCTACCATTTATATAAAATCTTTTTTATACCGTAGAATCCATGAATTAACTTATTTGTTTAAGGAAAATTTCTAAATAGTTTTACCTTACCAAATATCACTCTGATTATTTTTTTTGACTTTTTTATGTTTGAGTCAAGGGTAAGGAAAGTTCATGTGTGATAATTGGGAAGAATATCATCGATAAACGTTCAAGTCATGTGTCAATATTATAGGAATTTTATAGAGGAATGTATAATCATTAATTCAAAGTGGTGATTATAGTTGTTTTCCTTTCATCTTTAAGGTATTTGTTTTTGTCGATGGTGATGGACAATGTTTGTATGGTAAATACGATATGTATTTCAAGTGGTTCATCTTTATAAGAGGAGAATATGGGTTATTGTTTGGTTTTTATGGGTTTCTCTCTTAGAAATGTGAATGGAAATTAATGTATGTTGTGTGACAGGGTGTTCAGATTATGGTGGACTCACATTACCCAATACCCGACATGATTCCTCCCCTCAGTTGGATGCATTGGTATTAAGGTTCTGGCTCATTTTTTTTGAATTTTGAATGTATGATCACATTGAATCAATTTTTTATGCAATTTAGTTTCGCAGGATTAATAATATATAAATATTTTAGGTCCTCACTAAACAAAAAATTGGTTTAGTCAAAAACTAAAAAACAAAATTGGAGGATAATAAGAAAATCATAACTATTGAACTTAATTTATTATCATCTTATTATCATAAAAAAAGTTAAAAAGAAAATTCAAAAATAAATTAGAAGATATTAAATTCTACATGACCTTATTTTTGACTCATAACCCTATCAAAAATAAATTGTGTATGAAATATCATTCATTAATAATATTCCTTTAACAACATATTTTCTTTTAAAAAATGATTAAAAAAGAAGAACTTTGAGAATATTGATGAATCCATTTATTGAATTTATTATTTAACTCATGTTCTATTCCATTAAAATGTGTGTGTGTTGTATCATAACTTTAATGGGGAATTGAGTGTGGTAATTTGATAAAGTTTCAATTGATTATTCATAGATTATATATAAGATAAAGAAAAATCATTTTGAGGATTAATATTTAATTTTTTTACCAACCTAGCCTTATCAACCAAATGAAATTAAAAAAACATCCAGATTGAAATAAATTTCATGTGGTATGATGTGGAGAGAAGAGAGTTTTTACAAGCTTATGGTGATAAATGTGTTTTCTAAGAATGTCCATAACTCTATATTATATTGTTCTTAAGTGAAGATTGAAACGAGTTTTCAGTTTAATGTAAGTTTTGATTGCGCCTTGGATGAAAAATTAACACCAAAAAAATTATATATGAGGGATAAAAATGAATAATATTTGTTTTCATTAATTGAATATAATAAATATTATTTATTAAAGGATATTGTTTTTTTTATTATTTATTTTGGTGTGGACTTTGATATTGATGTTAAATTGATTCCCATGAGGGGACTTTTTAATTTTGGATTAATTGAAAAATATAATATGTTCATTACTGTTTATAATCATTTAATTCCCTCAAATTGAAGAATTTAAGTGAAATTATCACATATTTAGTTTCTATGTGCATTTTGGAACATTATTGTAAGAATGAACTAAAATGTGTTTGTAGTGATTTTATTATTATTACAGTATTAATTAATTAAATGAATAAACATTAATTTAGGTGTTTTAATGTAACATAATTTAATACTGGAAACAAAATGAATGATTTCTTGAAGATATTTTAAGACTCTAAAAAAGTCTCTATGTAAGGGGGGAGTTGAGGATTCCACTACATGAGAATAAAAACTGGGAATAACCTTTATTTTGAATTATATTTTGATGTTTAAATCTTCCCAGCTGATCAACTAAAGAGGAAAATTAATAGTTTATACATCAAATATTCCAATTGGGATGCATAAAATTTGATTTCTTTATCATTTTAGGATTCAAAGTCCATTCATTAGAGTTCCCTATTGGGATTAATATGAGGAAGATAAATGGGAATTGGATAGAATTTTTAATGGATTGGGATGTATAAGTGTTCCTATATTTGAGAAATAAAGGTTACCTAATGATTGAAGTGATGTGTCAGGGTAAAATTCCTTCTTCACGGGGATGAATCATTGAATACATTAGAGTTTCCCATAGCCAGAGTGTTGTGTACGAGTAATTTAATTTTCCATAGTAGACATATGAGCCATATGTGTAATGACCTGACCCCAGTTACCCATATTCAGTGCATTATTAAATAACAGTGGCATGATCACAAGGGATCAAATCCCGAAAGACCGGTCAGTTTAGTATCCTTGGATGTACTAGATACATTCATAAGTTTTACATTACATTATAAAATGAAAAACAACAACAAAACTCTCTCCATTGACCTCTTTCGTATCCCTTAGACTATCCCTAAAAGTCAGTCATAATATACTTCTTCACATCCTGGGAAAAATAAAACATTGAAAGGGGTGAGCTGAGATGCTCAGTAAGGATAAAAATATAGCTGAAACTTTCATAAATAAGCATAAACATTTAAGGAAATGTATAAGACTAAAACATATTCCTTTTAAACATAAAATTATGTATTATATGGTAAATAATTCCATTTACTTAATCACATGGATATTCTACTAGTTGAATGATCATATGTAATATCAATAGCCAATTTCATAATGATGGAATGCATAATGCGAGACTTCATAACCACATAGTCAAGGCCTTGTTCCAAGACTACAAATAACAATTTGTCAAGGCCTTATGCCAAGAAAATAGTTTGTCTCATGAGACCTATTGATGCATTGAGGAGCTATAGAAGGATCAACCCATCACTTACTAAGTCTAATGCATTCCTCATATGAAAAGGTTTAAATATAACATAAACATTCGTATGAAAACTAGCAAACGAAATGTCAATACTTAATCCATAAAACATGAATGGTGTAAAAATAACAAACCCCCAGTCAAGAATATCACAAAACCTTCAATACAATATGGATGTTTTTTATAATAATAAATCAACATCAAACAAGTTTCAAATCCATCCAAGGATGTTTACATATATGAAATAAAAACCTTTTGAGAGAAATATCTCTTTATATTTTTAAATCATTTAGAAGTCATATAATTATTAAAGAAAACACTAATTTTGAAAATATTCTTATAATATTGTAGGGGAATCTTTGAAGGTGTTATAACGACAGAAAATAGCCGCACCCCCTATATAAGCTTAAAAAACATTATTTCCTTAATTTTGTCGAAAAGGTCATAAAGGATCTTTTTTGGAAAATGACGGAAAGATTCCTTTATATACATTTTATAAAAACTAAAACATGGGTATAAATGAATTTATCCAATAGTCTAGGAAGTAGTAAAAATGGTTTTGAAATATATTTTTAAGAATCATTGATGGGGATGGTAAAGGGTTTCTAGTAGATACTTACGTCTAAACAACCTTGGATAATGAAGAGATTATGGAATTTACCCTTACCTTGTAATTTTCCTTAGTTGATGGTATGTTAACCTCCTATATAAAATTTAAAACAATTTTATTAAATTATACATGAACTATATACATAAATATGATATCATATATGATCCTCTAATATTTCTTTGTTAATAATATTTCAGTAGTATCATCATTTCAGGAGTTAACAGATTCATTTTCCTTTATATGCTTGGTTACATAAACTATTTTTGTTATGGATGGTATGTATTTTATTCTTCTATAGAATGATATTATGTTCATAGAAATTATTTTTAATCATAAAAAGAAAATTATTCTTCAACGATTATGATGGGGAATGAAACATATTGCATTCGTGGAGACGGTAATCCGTACGTACGCATGAGCGACAACATCATTATATTGAATGTGAAATAATATGTAATAAGATGGAATATAATTTATACAGAATAATTAACATGTTATATTTATTATTCACATTAGGTATACTCATTATTATATCCATCCTAATAATGAAGTTTTTGAATAACAAACTACACCACAATGTGGAGACGGTAAGCCGTACGTACACACGTATGATGACTTTGTCATTTATAGGATGGATAGAATAACGAATATGGTTGTACCATATTTTTAATAACATCATAGTATGTAGATGGTTCTATCTTTGTTATTTTATTATGGAAACCACAATGAAATAGGATGTGGAAGAATAAATGAACTTTAAAAAGGGTGGTGAAATTATTACCTCTTTTTCGGGTGTTTCCTTTTGAGTTGATCAAAAGGGCTCCATAGGTTGGATTTCTGATCAAATTAAGGACTCTAGGTTGATTTGAGGGAAGTTGGGAGGATATTGGGGAAGGGGTTGGCCGAGGAAAAAGTATTTGGAGGTGTGAAATTAAGAGAAGGGGAAGTACCCTTTTATAAGAGAGGTGAGGGTCACTTTAGGAAAAGCATGAAATATTATTTCATAATAAAATAATTATCGGTTTATAATGGATAAAAAATGATTTTTTTCAAGGATAAGGTAGGGATGGGCCGATTAAATATCAACCAATAGGTTTTATACAGGTTTAGGTTACCTTATTACCTTTATCATTTAGATTTAGCTCTTAGTTAAATAGTTTGACATTTACCATGTCTCTTTGTAGTTTTATATTATATTGTTAATAAACATTCTATAAACTGCCAAGAGAACCCCAAGTGGTTCATTATTAATATATATAACATTATCTATGTCCTTGGGTCAACAGTTATATTTCTAGAAATATTATATCAATTAATAATATAGTATTTATTTTAAAAACTCAATTATGTCAATTTTGACACTATTTAGTATTTGATTTTTTTTGAAAGCCATAAATTGTTTTGACTTCGAATAAAATTTATTTAATAAACCATAAAATGTCATATTAACCTAGAAAATTAGTTTAATTCCTCATATGTCTCAATTTACATTTATTTGGATATTTATAATATCAATTATTTTAAAATTTCATTAATAAGGTAATTGCTGCATCATCATTGTGTCATAAATAAATTAAATTATTTAATTCCTAAAAATTATAAATAAAATACCATTATGTTGGATATAATTTTATATTTCTAATTTATATTTATAGTTGAATTTATATTGTGTGTAACCATATATTAAAAAATGGTTTAGTTATTAATCTTTGAATTTAACACTTTTAACTATTCTTTGAATAAAATAATAATAAATGTCCTAATCTAATCCATGTGAACCAAAACGATCATATTTTATACCTAAGGTTGTTTTTGGTCGAATTACACTTATCCAATAGAATTACGACATGTGTTAGGGTAATTATAAAATCATTTTTACCTTTAATGGCCCTATTTAATTTTAATCGTGGTAAATAAAAGTCAAAAGTTACTATTCTCCAAAAAACAATTATCTTATCGAACCACATTTTACTTACTAATATTAACCATGTGACTCAGTGATTTAAAATTCATCTCACAGAAGCGGTAAAATTATAATTTATGCAAATTTTCAAATGCTCCTAGAAGGTGGGTAAAAGATGGTAAACATTTCATTAATATTATATATATATAAACTAAATATAAAAAGACTCTAATGAATTACATTAAAAATATATAGTTATTATGTATCTATTTTGACATAAAATAAAATAAAATAAAATAACTAATTATTTAAATAAAAATTTGGTTTAAACAATAACATAGTGTTTTTACTATTCATCAAAAATTGAATGTTTTTAGAAAAATACACAAAATTCACCCTAAGCTAATTTTGATATTCCGAATCCAAAAATGATGTCTTTTTTGAAAAATAAAATTTATAAAATTTCAGAAAGTGGGTTTTACTATTCAAAATGGTTAGTTCGATCAGTCATGGTGTGTTAAAACTCCAAGTGGCATACAATGCAAGCTACTACATTATTTAAAGGGAAAGGTACAATGAAAGCTTGGGGTGTTACATTCTACCATCCTTAAATAAATTTCATCCTTGAAATTTCTAGAATATTACTACATAAAAGGACTCAGGTGGTTCTTCATCACAATTTCCTTGAGTTCCCATGTTGCCTCTTTCATCCTATGGTTTCTCCACAGAACTTTTACCAAATGAGTCGTCTGGTTTCTCAGCACTTGATCTCTGGTATCAAGAATTTTGACAGGCTCTTTACAATAAGACAGATCGGGTTCCTATTCAATTTCCTCATAGGTGAGTACATGCTTTTAGTCAGACATGTATTTTACTCAATAGTGATACGTGGAACACATCATGAAATTTGGAGAGACTTGGAGGCTTTTCCAAATGATAAGGTACAACTCCAATTCGTTATAGAATTTCAACAGGTCCGATGTACCTGGGACTCAATTTAACCTTCTTACCTAAAAATATAACACCCTTCCATAGAGATACCTTCAAGAAAACATGTTCTCCTACTGGAAATTAGAAATCCTTTATTTATTTATAGTCATCGCTATTTTTCCTACTTTGGGATGATTTTATGAGGGTTTGGATAATCTTCATATTTTCCATTGTATCCTCAACAAGTTCTAGGACTACAAGTTTTCTTTCACCAACATCATCCCAACATGATGGTGTGCAACATCTCTTGCCATATAACGCTTCATATGGTGCCATCTAAATACATGAATGGAAGCTATTATTATAGGAAAATTCTATCCGAGGTAAATATTGATCCCAAATACGTTGAAAGTCATGTGAGGAAGATCTCAATATGTCTTCTACGGTTTGAATAGTATGTTCTGATTTTCCATCGGTTTGAGGGTGGTAGGCAGTGCTCAAATCATGTTCAGTATCCAAGGACTTTTGAAGAAATTTCTAGAATCTTGATGTAAAATGGGCATCATGATCAGAAACAATAAATACGGGTACTCCATGAAGTCTCACAAATTTATTAATATATATTATTGATATATGTTCAACAGGTAAATCTTCTCATATAGTAAGAAAATGTGTTGACTTTGTAAGAAGATAAAAAATTACCCATATTGAATCATTCCTTCTAGGAGTCTTTGGTAGTCCCTTGACAAAGTTCATCTTAATATCATCCCATTTCTACTCAGGTATGGGAAGATGTTTCTTGACTCCTCTAGGATGTTCTCATACAACTTTCAATTTTTGACAAACCATACATATTAACACATAATCAATAATCCATCTCTTCATGTTGTCCCACAAAAAATATTCCTTCAAATCTCTATACATATGGGTGGTCCTAGGGTGTATAGAGAAATTGGAGCTACGAGAATCATCCAACAATTCCCTTTTTCGATTATGTATATCGAGAACAGAAAGTCTCTTCCCAAATTCCAAAATTACATCTTCATATACAAAGTCACTCAATCGCCCATCATTCACAACATTAATCTTCTTTTGAATCTCCTCATCATCAGTCTAGGAACATTTCATCCTCTCTATTAAAGTTGGTTTGGCAACCATTTGAAAATGTATTGATGTTTTACCTTTCATGGTTATTTCCATATCCATCTTTACTAGATCCATGAAAATATTATCCCTTTTAACTCTCATCTTGTTCAAAACTCTATGATCCTTTCTACTCAAAGCATCTTCTACCTTATATGCCTTCCCCAGGTGGTTGCGAATAGTGCAATCATAATCCTTGAGTAGTTCAAGCCAATGTATTTTAATCATGTTGAGTTACTTATGTGATAAAATATTCATCAAACTCTTTTGATTAGTATATATATATCACATTTTTCACCATAGAGATAGTGTCTCCATATTTCCAGAGCTAAGAATACAACTGCTAACTCAAGATCATGAGTAGGATAGTTGTGATCATGAATTTTTAGTTGTTGTGATACATAGGCAATAACTCTAACACTCTACATAAGGACACAACTAAGTCCTTTCTTTGAAGAATCACTATAAATAAGAAACCCATCGTTCATTGGTGGTAGATTCAATATAGGATCATTGAATAATATTCTCTTCAGTTATTCAAAACATTTTTCGTGCTCTTTTTTCCAAAAAAAATTTAACCCCTTTATATGTGATCTTGGTTAATGGGTTAGCCAACTAGGAAAAATTCTGGACTAAACGTCGATAATAATCTGCTAAACCAAAAAAACTACGTACCTCAGTTATACTAATCAGTATTGGCCATTCTTGGATTTCCTTGGTCTTTGAAAGATCAACATAGATTCTATCCTTAGAGACAATATGGCCAAGAAAAGTAACCTCTTGAAGCCAGAATTCACAATTGCTAATATTACCATATAATTCATTTCTTTATAGGGTTTTAAGAATAGTGTGAAAGTGATTTTCATGATTGTCATAGATTTTTGAGTATACCAAGATATCATCAATAAATACCACTAAATATTCATCATGATATTCCTTGAAAACTCTATTCATTAGATCCATGATAACCTAGGGTACATTAGTCAATCCAAAAGGCATTATTGTAAACTCGTAATACCTGTACCTAGTTCGAAATGCTGTTTTCGGAATACCTTCCTTCATCACACACAAATGATGATTTCCAGAATGAAGGCCAATCTTTGAAAAATATTGACCTCTATGAAGTTGGTCAAATAAATCATCAATTCAAGGTAGGAGATACTTGTTCTTTATTGTTATAGTATTGATCTCCATGTAGTCAATGCACAACCTCATAGATCCGTCATTCGTCTTAACAGAAATGAAAGGTGTTGCCCATGGAAAAACACTAGGGAGAATAAATCCCTTGTTACTCAATTCCTATATTTTTCTCTTTACTTACACTAATTCCACAGTGGCCAGTCTATAAGAGGTCTTCGATATGGGCCTTGAACCAAGAATTAAATCAATGGGAAAGTTAATTTCTCATTCTTGAGGATGTATAGGTAAATCCTCTGGAAACACATCAATATATTCTTTCACAATAGGTACATCCTATATTCAAACATTATTTCCCTCACCCTTAGTAATTTCATTCTCATCTTCCCCAATAATTGAATTTAGTAGAGCTACTAGGGGTGGATCTAGATAAAAATCAGGTGGTGATGTTTCTGCTATAATGATAAGGTACTACTTATCATCATTGAAAATTGTAGCCGCCTTCTAATTACAATAAATTTTCACATCAAGGTCCAAATACAATACATTCTGAGGATTATATCAAAACTCAATCATGGGTATGACAATGGGGTCAGAAGATAATGAACATTCATATGCCCTATTGGGAACAGATTCACAAAAATTTGTTGCAATGATACTTCCCTTAGGTGTTTTGAATGACAACTCCCTTGTTATGTCAAATTAAAAATATTTATTGTTCATAGAAAACTGGGAAGATATGAAATAATGTGATGATCCAAAATAAAATAAAGCATCGTCTAAACTTAAGGAAACCCTTAAATTACCTACCACCATGCCTATCGGAGCCTCAACCCCTGTAGTAGTTATCACATAGGCTTGGCATTGCTCCCTTGGAATTTTCTAACATATGTTACCTTGGGGATTAGAACACTCATTTTAATAATGCCAATTTTCTCTATAATTGTAGAATTCAACATTGACAACCTCTTTCTTCCCCATGCAATCACCAGCTTGGTGGCCTTTTTCACCACACTTCTAACAGACTCCCATACCCTTCAGGAAAGTACCAGATTGTTTCTTCCCATATTTACCACAGGATGGATATTCAAATTTTCCCTTCTTCCTCTAATTTCCATTTCCATATTGTAAATCAGATCTCTTCGTCTCTTACTTTTCTTTAAATTTATTAGACATATATAATTCCTTTTTTTCTTGATAGTGCATGAGACAATATCTTCATACAATGAGAAGTATTGTGAGAATAATGCTTGATAGAGAAATGGTTTTAACTCACAAAAGAATTGATCAATATTACTCCTTGGTTACATATATAATCTGCTGCATGCCTTGCTAAACTTTTAAATTTAGCCTCATACTATGCTACATTATCATCCTCCTTTTTCATCAGACTTCAAAATTGTCTTTCGAAATCCGCTCGATGGTCATGAGGAATTTATTTTTCTAAGAAAATATATTTAAACTCCCCACCCTCCATGTTCGATACTTATTCATCATCCTTTTTGTTTTGGATTAATGACCACCATTGATCTGTATCACCTGTGTGGCGATAAACTACCATGAAAAGATTTTCCCTTTCGCTACTACCCAAAGCATGAAATATTTTCTCTAAGGAATTTACCCATTTCTCAGATAATAATGGATTTGTACTCCCATTTAATTTTAGTGGTTGTTGCCTCATGAAGCTGTTTAACATTGATCCTCTGCATTGTGGATTAGGGTGCTCCATACGGGTAAGGTTATTATTCATAACATGAGTGAGTTGTCTAAGTATGTTGATAAGATAATCAGCAGCGGTTTCATCACCGGCCCCACTATAATTATATTGAGTAGGTGGTAAATCCTTACATGGATTACGTACATAGTGGGCCCATAACCCACATGTAAGAGGATCCAAACCTCCATCTGATACCAACTGTAACGACCCGACCCTAGTTCCCCAGAGTTGGTGCGTTATTACATAACATTGGCATGATCACAAGGGATCAAATCCTGAAAGATCGTCCAGTTTAGAAGCCTTGGAAGTACTAGATACATTCATAAGTTTTAGATTACATTATGAAATGAAAAACAACAACAACATCGTCTCCATTTACCAAATTTATATCTGTTAGACTATCCATAAAAGTCAGTCATAATATACTTCTTTGCATCCTGGAAAAAATAAAACATAGAAAGGGGTGAGATCAGATGCTCAGTAAGGATAACAATATAGAGGAAACATTAATAAATAAGCATATAAATTTTAGAAAATGTATAAGACTAAAAAATAAGCCTTTTAAACCTAAAATTCTACATAATATGGCCAATATAAATCAAGTAATTCCATTTACTTAATCACATGGATATTCTACTCATCGAATAACAACATACAATATCAATAGTCAATTTCATAATGATGGAATGCATAATGCTAGACTTCATAACCACATAGTCAAGGACTCGTGCCAAGACTACAAAGAAGATTATGTCAAGGAGTTGTACCAAGACACTAGTTTATCTCATGATACATACTGATGTATGTATAGTGGGCTCCACCTGTCACTTACTAAGTCCAATGCATTCCTCATATGAAAATGTTTAGACATAACATACACATTCATATTAAAACATGCACACGAAATGTCAGTAATTTATCCACAAACCATGAATGGTGTAAAAATAACACATCCACAGTCAAACATATCATTAAACCTTCAATAAAATATGGAATTTTTGTATCATAATAACTCAACTTCAAACAAGTTTAAAACCCATCAAAGGATGTTGACATAGATGAAATCAAAACTTTTTGATAGAAATATATCTTTATATTTTGAAATCATTTAGAAGTCATGTAATTATAAAAGAAAACTTTTATTTTAAAAATATTCTTATAATATTTTAAGGGAATCTTCAATGGTGTTATAATGGTGGATAATAGCCGCACCCGCCGTATAAGTTAAAAAACATTCTTTCCTTAATTTTGTAAAAAAGGCCGTAAATGAAATTGTTTGGAAAAAGACGGAAATATTACTTTATAAATTTTTTATAAAAAGTAAAAAAATGGTATAAATTACATTATCACATAGTTTAGAAAACAGTAAAATGTTCTGAAATATATTTTCAAGAATCACAGATGTGGAAGATAAAGATGTCCCAGTAGATACTCATGTATAAACATCCTCAGATAATGAAGAGATTATGGAATTAACCATTACCTTGTACTTCTCTTTAGCTAATGGTATGTTAATCTCATATATAACAGTTATAACATTTTTATTAAATTATACAAGAACTATATACATAAATATGATATCATATATGATCCTCAAATATTTCTTTGTAAATAATATTTTAGTAGTATCATCGTTTTGGGTTTTAACTGATTCGTTTTCCTTTATATGATTGGAAACATAAGCCATGTTTTTTAGGGATATGATGTATTTGATTCATATACAGAATGATATTATGTTCATAAACATGATTTCTAATCATAAAATAAAAATTATTCTTGAATGATTATGATGGGTATTTAATCTAATCGCATTCATGGAGACGGTAATCCGTACGTACGCACGTGAAAAAATATCATTATATTGTTGGTATAACAGTATGTAATTTAATGTTATATCATATATACAGAATAATTAACATGTTATATTTATTATTTACATATGTTATACTCATTATTATATCCATCCAAATAATTAAGTGTTTGAATAACAAACTACACCACAACGTGGAGACTGTAAGCTGTATGTACGTACGTACGGTGACTTTGTCATTTATAGGATGGATAGAATAAAAAATATGGTTGTACCATATTTATATTATCATAAAATTAAGTATAAGCTACTGGAGTTATTAATTTGGTATGGAAACAATAATGAAAGAGGAAGTGGAAGAAGAAAAGAACTTGAAAGAGTGTGGTGAAATTATTACCTCTTCTTCGGGTGTTTCCTTTTGAGTTAATCATAAGGGCTCCATAGGTTTTATTTCTGAAAACGTAAGGACTCTAGGTTGAGGTGAGGGAAGTTGGGAGGATATTGGGGATGGGGTTTCAAAGCCAAATGGCTTTTTATGTGTGAAATTAAGGGAAGGGGAAGTACCCTTTTATAAGAGAGGTGGGGGTCACATTAGGAAAAGTTTGAAATATTATTTTATAATAAAGTCATTTTAGGTTTATAATGGATCCAAAATGATTTATTTCAAGGGTAATGAAATATGGGTCTAAAAAATCTCAATCAATAAGATTGATACAGGTTTAGGTCACCATATTTACCTTGTCTTTTAGATTTAACTCTTAGTTAAATAGTTTGACATTTACCACATCTCTTTGTATTTTATATTAAATGGTTAATAAACATACTATAAACTACCAAGAAAACACCATGGGGTTAAATATTGATATATATAACATTATATATTCCCTTTGGTAGAACCTTATATATTTATGAATACTATATCAATTAATAATATTTTTTTATAAACTCAATAATGTCAACTTTGACACTATTTAGTATTTGATTTTTTAGAATGCCATAAAAACATTATCACTTCAAAAAAATTATTTAATCAACCCTAACATGTAATATTAACCTAGAAAATGAGTGTAATTCATTAGAAGTCTCAATTTTCATTTATTTGGATATTTATAATATCAATTAGTTTAATATTTCCCTAATAAGGTAATTACTACATCATCATTGTGTCATAAATAAATTAACTTATTTAATGTCTAAAAATTATAAATAAAATTCCATAATATAGGAAATTTATTTATATTCACAATTAATATTTATAGTCGAATTTATATTGTGTGTGACCATATATTAAAAATGTTTTAGTTACTAAACATTGAATTTAACACTTTTAGCATTTCTTTAAATAAAATAATAATAAATGTCCTAATCTAATCCATGTGACCAAAAGAAGCATATTTTATTACTACGATTGTTTTCCATAAAATTATACTTATCCAAAATAATTACAACATTGTTTGGGTAATTATAATATCATTTGTACATTTAAATACCCTCTTTACATTTAACCGTGGTAAATAAAAGGCAAAAGTTAATATTCACTGAAAATTATTTTCATCCTATCGAAGAAAATTTTACTTATTGATATTAACCGTGTCTATCATATTTTTAAAATTCAACTCATAGAAGTGGTAAAATTAAGTTTTATTTAAATTTTTAAATGCTTCTAGAATGTGGGTAAAAGACGGTACAAAGTTCAATAAAATTTTATATATCTAATCTTATTATAAAATGACTCCAATGAATTAAATTGAACTTATATAGGTATTATGTTTCTATTTTGACCTAGAATAAACTAAAATAAAATAACTAATTATTTAAATAAAAAGTCGCTTTTAAACAATAACGTAGTGTTTTTCACTATTCATCAAAAATAGAAAGTTTTCAGAATAATAAAATAATTCACCATAATCTAATTTTGATATTCCTAACCTAAAAATGAAGTTTATTTTGAAAAATAAAACTAAAAAAATTCAAAAAGTGGTTTTTACAATTTATAACGTTTAGTTTTATTGGTCACAGTGTGTTAAAACTTCAAGTTGCGAACAACACAAGTTACTGCATTATTCAAAGGGTAATGTACTAAAAAAGCTTGGGGTGTTACAATATGATAGGGTATCATTAAAATTATAAAGGATATATAAGTGTTATTTTCACATACATAAGTGTTTCTTCAAATGACTGACTGATACGTAAGATGAACCACAGTTAAATATGGATACAAATTGGTCTTGTCCATTTCCAAATTTATATATGAAAACTCATGTGACATGATTTTAGTGATAATCAACCATTAAAGATATTTCTATATATTTTTATTGAAATCATGCATTCATTTAAGGTGAGAAAAATGAAATGTGATTATGGATAATATTTTAAGGGAATAACAAAAATTATATGGATGATTTGAAAGTCATTAAATCTTGAGAAAAATATAGAAGTCCTTTACCACATGAGAAAATCCTATTTCCTATGATGTATTATAAAGGCCGATCCAATTCACAAATCAAAGCTTGTGGGAGAAAAACGTTCTTTTATATATCAATAAACATCATATTCCCATCTATAAAATGTTCACACTCCTGGTATCTTGGCTGAAGATTTGATATAGTTTAGGGTTTACGTTTTTTCTTCTTTCTGTAATTATTTTCTATAGTTTTATTAAAAAATTACATATATATAACTCTTTCTATCTCCTTCATGATTTATTTTTATTCATTCATTTTATTTTTGATCTACTCTATCACACCTATATAATAATCATGATGTTGTGTAGAAAACTTTTGGATTGATACAAAGTGTTGTTTTATAGATATTTCTATGTTCTTACAATTTAATAATTATCTTTTTAATTATGTTTTCATAAGTCAGTGGGTGTGTTGAGGATTGATGCACTGATTATTAATGTTTTTAAGGTATTTTCCATTTTTTGGTCCATTCACTACCATAATATCCATTATCTACCTTATCTTAGGAATCCCTTCATACAATGGAGTTGGGTTGGAAACAATATGAAAAATATATGATGGATCAGAGTCTTGGAATGTAACACATTTTTGATTGTGGTATGTTCATCATTATTGAAAATTTGAGGAGGTGAGATTTGGTGTTTCAAAGTTATATTCCAGTCATTCTAATTTTTACAATGAAATTATACGGTTGAAGATCATTTAAAATGGGATAAGTTATAAAATGAATTCTAATCTATAAAAATGTATAATGATGGAACCTATTTAGGAAAAACATTAACCCACTTTATTTTTCACTAATTATTTGTGACTTTTCATTTTTATAAGTGAATAATAATATTTTTTCATGAATTAATACTAGAACCCCCTTGCCTTAAGAAATGATATTATAAAATTTAAAAACAAAAAAATATTATAAGTGGTAAGAATAGTGAGTGATCCCAAACCAGATCCTTGAGAGATAAACCTCTCAATCAACTATGTTTTTCTAGAAAAATTTGAATTTTATTTTGTACCACCATATGATAGGTCTATGAGTATCCTAATTATTTAAAATTATTATTTTAATAAAAAACATCCTACTTAAAAATTATATGAATTATATAAGGAGTGAACTACATAATTGATAAAAAATTCAATCCTCATATTCTTTTATCTTTAAAGGCCATTAAACAAAGAGACACACCAAATATTATTCTTATTGAGACTATTTCACTATGTTGAAACCACACATGGAATTGTTTGTATTTTTTAATTAAAAGGAAGTTAGTGCTAATGATTTAAATATTTTTTAAAATGGGAATCTTGGAATAAGTTGAATAATCAAATCAGATTCAGTTTGGTTCCAAAAAAAGGATTCTTTATCTATTGATATGTTAATAATGAATGATAAAAGGATAACCACCTTGGATCCTGTAAGTGTTTTAATGCCATTATTTATGTTGTAAAAACCTGAAACTAAAATTAGAGAATAATTATTTAGTGAATTTCTACCATTTTAAGTGATATGTTTCTTTAATTGGATTAACATATATCTATTTGTAAATTCAAAAATATTTGAGTTAGTGCCATTAATGCTTTATGTTTCTATTTTTTTTAATATTTGATAATCTAGTAATATATGATATCGATATTGATGTTTAGATCATTAATATATTCTATATAATTATAGTGAATAATTAATATGTCCAATGTTTTTTAAAAGGTTGGGGCCGAAGCCTCATTTTATTATTAAAGCAAAGAAACGACCTCTTTTAACTGGGTAGAGGGAGACCCATTACATATCCCGAAGGCCCAGTGGGCATGTATTCCATTATATATCCCGTAGGGCCAAAATTGTGTCCTATAGCCCATTCTGTGAATAGAAACCTGGCCGCTACTGTGCCCTGCCGCCGCTACAGTGCCTCACCGCCGCTACAGTGCCCTGCCGCTGCTACAATACCGCCGATCAACAGTACCACCGCTGCTACAGTGCCTCTACAGTAATGCTTTAGTACCTACGCCCCATGGGTTTTGAACCCCCATTTTCAATGTAGTTTTACGAGGTTCTTACAACTAAGCCAAACCCCAACTACAAAATGTGTGTAAGGGTAACATGCCTAGGCCCATTGGGGGATCCCCCCAAGCCAGTATGCGCTGCACATTCCCCAGCTAAGCAACAACTTTGAATCGCCATGTGCATAATATGCACAGTGTCCAATTGAAACATTCATAGATTTTGAGGGAAGAATAAAATCTAATTTTTGTTATATAGAATATAGTGTTTTTTAATATTATATCATCATTTGGAATATGAGGTAAATCATGGGAATTAAATCTTGTAAATGTTTTTGGTAATGATTTATCCTTGTGAGTATCTTTAACAGATACTATAATTTGTATGTAAATACACATCGATGAAGTTAGAGAAATTTATTTTAAGCTAAAATTGGTGCTAGTGAGATTTGGACTCAATTTTATGATTATTAAGGATTATTTAAAGTATTTAAAAATTAATTTAATATGTTTTAATATATATTCTTTGTTTTGAGGATGTTTCGGAGTAACTATAATGAATGCATAAAAGTCAACTCTTATATGTAAAGGTTATAGGATTGTATGTGACAGTTTACTTGTTAGTTAGATTTTGAGAAGATTAATATTTCTTTAAGTTAACATTGATGTTTAGAAGTTAAATGTTCTTAAGAGGAATTTGAAAGAATAATAAAATGTGATGATTCTAATATTATTCCATCAATGTAAAAAATTTTATGGACTTATAATTAGATAATGATTCAATCAATGATATGAGGAGAGTAAAAGAATAATATTTATTCATTCATTGAATTTCTAGACAAATCCATGAACATATTTGTTAATGTATTATAAGACATAGCTATTTATTGAGTTTGAGATGTAGTCATGTTTTGATAAAGGTTTCCACATCCTGAATCTATTTGAAAAAGAAGGAAAAGTGTAGTTAGTTATATTTTTAATGATACAGTCAAACTATGTTGTTAATTACATGTTGTGGTGTTTTTTGAAGTATATTTTTCTGGAGAGATAAATAATGTTATTATATCCTATGTAAGATATATTTTGTTTTCAAATGATAAAATAAACCATTTCATGACGAGGTTAAAGATTACATGAAAATATAATGTTAAATCTTAAAGAATCATTAAGAGATACTTAATCATGATATAATAGTCACACAAAATTATTTTCATATGATGCATGGTTTAAATTGAAATTAGATATTGAGTATGTTTAATGGAAATTACCACTGATAATTAAGGGATATAATTTGGATTAAATCCATGATAATCAAGGAGGTTATCGGACACATATAGGTTATGAACTCATGAATTTAATATTGAGAAATATGTTGGATAGACTAGAACAATATTCATGGATATTCTCAATTTCAATAAATATGGGTTTTTTACATTAATGTTTTGAAAACTAAATCCATAAGAATCCTTTAATATTAGAAGAATATAATAAATACATGAGAAGATGCATCTAATATAGAAAGAACCAATATTGCATTCCTTGAACAATAATAATGTATCGAAGGAGAGACCTAAATACTATCACTATGAGACCTTTTGTGATTAAGAGATAGAAGTAAAATGTTGTTGAGAAAGTGTTAAACAAGTACATTATAGATTAATATAAAGGGTGGAAAAGCCATCCTTGATTTTATTTTTGATTATTTATGCTGAAAAAGAACATTGAAGAATATCGTATAAGATTTTACTATATTTTAAAAACTATGGACTCTGATATTTTTAAATCATAAGATTAAAGACAACCCAATGATTGTTATGCAAGGTGTCTTATAGTGATTACTACACATCAAGGATCTAGACCAGATTCATTTTTTTAAGAGTGACCTGTACTTTATTGACGATCACACATCAAAATAGGGAAGGATGGATATCTTATATTGTTTATAAAGATTCTTGTTTTGTGCCGTATCTTGAAAAAATATATAGGCTAGTGCATTAGTGAAATTATATTTGGTGATAGGATTTGTATAGGTTCATGGTCTTACCCTCACCTTGGGTATTCCTCAATAATAAAATTAGATCACTTTGAGAGAAATATAATAACTATTATATACCAGGGATATAGGCATCCAATTTGGAGGTGAACCATTTTAACAAATCCATGTTTCCTTTATTGTGTTTTTCTAATTTACTATTGCATTAATGTTAACCAGGATGTGAGAAGAGAGTGATATTCATTCACTAAAAAAATATAGAGGTAAAAAATAGTGGGAAAAAATTATTAGGTAAAACAAAAGTAACACTAATTCACCCCCTATTAGCTTAGTGTGCTATTTTTTGTGGAATGACAAACTATTTTCATTTGGAACATCATAATGAGGTCATTGAAAATAACATTACTTTCAAGAAGGGTTTGCGCCAAATCCAAGTCACAATTCTGTAAGTATTTCACCCATCACCTTAATTTAAGGTTAAAATATTTTTGTGAATAAATATAATTTATAGTTTTTTGATCTATATAATAAAAACACATCCAAAAATATAAAATTCAATTAATATTTCACATTTTACATAACTACTTACAATTCATGTTTATATATTGGCAACGTTTTCTCATGGGTGTGTAGCCGGTGATAACCATATTCCAAGACATGGTCATTCTGTATGAAACAAACCAAAATCTATTCATAAGGCATGAAAATAAGTATAATTTGCCTCAATAGGATATGGAAGAACCAACAAAGGATCTCAAGTCAATATCCACATGAGTTCACTAAAGGATTTTACCATTATTTTCTCTATTAATATTACACTCTCATATAGATCAATGTAATAAATAGAGAATCCAATTATGAAAATGGTAGAAAAGGAATCTACAATATCCATAAAAAAATTAAATTTAAAAGTAATTTTTAGGGTTTTCCAAATACATCCCAACTTATACCCTCACAGGGTCAACTAATACTCCTTTCCTAGAAACCACATGACCTACTAATTTTACTTCCTAAATATATAATTGGTATTTAGATAATTAGATATATAGGTTATTATATTTTAGATTCATTATAATAAATTTTAGATGATATTAATTATATTATTTAGATTTATAATAAGGAAAAATAGTTCCTATAAACACCGTGAAAAAATTGTCGAGGTGTAACATCCCAAACCCACACATTGACCACCGACTAAAGAAACAACTACTGGATGATCTCAATCATGCCACCCCATATAGTAGAGGCTTTCAACTAGTGAATAGTGTATATGATAAAAATTTTGGAGATTATACCTCCAATATCATATTCACAGAACAATAGATAATTAATATAAAAAAATCCACAAATAAATATTAGAGTGTAATATTAAACTATAATGTCAAGAGAAACATTAAATAATATAAAACTATATACTATAAGAATATAAACCTAGGAAATCAATAAATGTATACAACTATAACCGGGACCTACCACTAGGATGATCATATAATTATATACACAAAAATAACTATAATAGGTACATGAATCAAATTTTATAAAATCTAGAGCCTCACCTTGTACATGTCTCCAAAGCTTCATTAAGAAACTGTTATATTCTCACAAGTACAAAACTATCCCTTAAACTATAGACAAAACATGTGGGATAAACCTACATAAAGGTGAATATATGTGGTGTGATTATAAAAATCATTAGGGAACTACAAAAGAAACACTTATGATATGGAAAACATATATCTGGTAATTTTTTGCAAAATATTGTAAATGAACCAAAAATAGTCAATGAGAAAAAAATAAAGATGGGTTATTATGTGATAACCAATCCATGAAATCAACCAACCTTATCTATTTTTCTAGTGTTAGATAATATATCCAATAGTAATAGGAAATCTATATCACAGTGTAACATAGTCTGTAATCTAGGCCACAGGGAACCTAATTACCATCCATATTATGAGAATGATGTGTGTATTTCCAAATCCTTAGTAGTAATAATAGAATGGTACCATAGTAATAGCCCTCAAGTCTCTATCATATAGGATAAATTACAATCAAATCCAACACATAACTCTTACCTAAGCTATAATACTTTATAATGATCACTATGTTGCAAAAGGATTACTTTCTATGTTCCATTACATAACCCTATTTACATATCTATCAAAAGAGAACTCAAAGACTATGAATCTCATTATTTAACTAACCTTATAAGGGTTCAATAAGTAGTGAACATTGTTGATTATAAAATAATAAATTTATCTATAAATAACTCATCACTAAAATACAAAAATCATTGATGGCTCATAATGATAAATTCAATACCCAAATCCCAAATTATCCCATAAAAAGATATTATAAACAACAAGAAAGGTGAAACTTCTACTAAACCAACCACTAGAAGACTTATCCTCATTATAACCCTCTACCTAGCCCATGGGATAACCTCTAGGGATTCTCATAATTCATTCCATTCTTGAAGACCCATTTGGGGTCTAGGGTATCTAACAAGTCTATTTACCCTATGGAAATGGGTTAATTAGGTTATTAAAACTCACGAAACCTAGTGCAATACTTAAGATCCTATCCTAAAAGGATATACCTAATTTAGCTCACAATTTTACACCCTATCTGTTCCCATTCAACATTCCCCAACCGAAATGACCAAGTTCAGATACAACATTTGATTAAAATTATGTAACATATTGTTTAATATGAAAGGGAACACATAACTCATGTTTATTTGGAATATAAAACATAAAATTTTTAGTTGATTCATCCTTATTAACTAGAGAATTAAGAATATTAAAAAAGGTTAGGTGTACTAACTTATCCCTGCTAAAAACACATGAACCCAATATTAGCATGTCTTTCATGTATTTCATAGACAAGTATCACCAGTTTCCCCATAGACACATGTTTTCCAGTCCACTACCCCCCACATTCTCAAACATATCAATAGAATAATGAAGTTCCCAATATGACCACACTTGTTCTTTCAGCGTTCTTTGTCCTCTCTCATACAAATCCTTGGAAACTTACTATGTGGTCCCACAACCTAACACTACTCTAGGAAAATCCTTGGTTAACTATGGAGTTCTAATCAGGAAGGATATTGAAAAGAGCAGAGAAACTTATTGATGTAGATAATAAAATTTAATCATTAACCCTTTGACTTTATAGGGTATTAAATGTTTCCCCTTTGGAGAAAAATGTCCTCATGGTAAAAAAGGATCATGCATATATAGACAAGTGGAATTAAAAACTCTATAAAATATATTATGGCTTTCATTAAACCTATATAGAAGACATCCTAAGATAATGTATGCTTGTACCTAAAAGCTCTTTGGAAGAGGTACATCACTTTGGTGAATTTATTCAGGTCTCTTCATTAATTTTAATTAAATTATTTATTTTTTCCAGTGTGATTTGGGGGTTTTTCCCAGGTTATATCTAGGATGATAACTTTGGCCATTATTATGTCGTTGTGTGTTGATTCTTTGTCAAGATGTTAACTAGTGAGTTTTCATGGAATATTATAGTTTAATTAAATTTGTGTAATTAATTTCAAATGATAAATTTTTTTATTTAGGTGTATGGATTGAAGAAGGATCCTAGGTGGCTAGTATAGGATTAGTTGAGATTTTATAGACCTTGGTGGTAATTCCATAACATGTAATATGAGTTCAAAAAACATATAAAATGGTAAGTGATACTTGATAATAACCCTATGGTATTATTCTTTCTATCATGATTCACAAATATGTGTTTATTTCACCAAGGCTTTGAACATGAGAAAGTGGTTATAAAATTGTTAATTTAATTAAAATATTAATCTATAGTGAATTTAATCTTTATACAAAATTCCTCAATTAGGTTACAAAAAGTGAGAAGGCCTGGATGGACCTTGGGAATTGTCTGGTTTTCCTCAACCACCGATGAACGTGACCTTGATTATCATGGAATTCCTTGTCATGTTCATACCCCAAGGAGTGTACCCCTTAGGGTTCATAAAGATTGTAGTGGCACTTTGAGACATCTTAGTAGAGGATAGTTTCAAATTGCTGTGAATGGAATAAGGGTTATCTATGTGAGACCTATATTGGACGATGATCCTTTAGGCTAGTGACATTATCGAGGGGTGATATTATCCCACAGAGACATGGTGACCAAGGATGGTGGACCTTAATGAGTTGAATGTATGGGTTGGGTGTTCATACAATTCTAGAATGTTTTGAAAAGGGGATGGGATTGGGGATATTACCCTTGGGAGGGTTTCTGACCCATGGGAAAAGTAGGGATTGTAGGGCCCATTTAGGTGTTCAAGTTGTAATGAGACCTAGGGTACTAAAGTTGGTACTCTAGTGACTTGATAAACCTATTAAGAGGGTGTTAATTGTTATTAATAGAATAAGGATGAGCTTTCCCCTGGCTGTCTGAGTTCTATCTATTTTATATTATTTTATTTGAAGAAATTTTAAATTCCCAAAGGGGTATTCTTGTATTCTTATTTTTGAAAATGACTAATAAATATGTGTATAAATCATTTGGAAATTAATATCCCTTTAGGTTGGTCGTTATAGCATAGATTACCATGACTAGGAGTTGGATTTCAGTCATTTATACTTGGTGTATTAGATTTGTGTCTATGCTACTTCTGGTTGAGAAAACTCTTATATGGGAGGGTTTTCATACCTCGAAGAGAAAATTCAGACAACAGTGGTCATTGATACTATTGGTGGGGATTCCATGGATATAGAGTCAGGTTTGATCCAATATACAAGGATTAATATTTATAGAATCATTACTTGAGTTTTTTGATACTTACGAGCTTATGCTTGGGATGCAAAAAATCCTATAGGATAGGTTCATGTTAATCAATTGTATATTTAGGAGACCGAGGTCTATTATATTTGAAATCAAGGTCATATCGACATGCTCATATTTACCTCAAAATTGGATGAAGTAGGTTTTATAAATTATTGTATCAAACATAGGGGTCAAAACAGTTGTTTCATGGTACATGGGTTAGCATGTTCTATCCAATGTGTAAAGAGATATTTTGGCATTGGTCTGAATCATGTATTGTTATTGGTTTTATTTTTTAAATAGTTATTTATTTATTTATTATGAGCATGTCACATGCACATATCACTACATCGATGGTATAGTATGAGACCACATTGGTGGTCCCATACTGAATTGTGTACTCACACAATAACTGGGTTACCTTTTCATATTGGTTCCCGACCAAATATCACATGGTTATTATTGGAAAATATTGTGCTGAGGCCTAAGATTAGGTTTAACATGGCTGAGTAGGATAACTCAGACAAGGAATGGAGATCTGGATAGGTTAAGGGTTAGGGATTATAGTGATCCCACATATATATCTAATTTAATATTGATTTATTTTTTTGTTTTCATCTTGTATATGTGTCAGTATAGTGGGTGATCGGTTTTCATTGTATGCCAAAGATTCTAAATTTTGATATTCTACATTTTACTTCATTACAACATTTTTTATTTCTATTATTACTTTCATGTACTCAAATATATAAAATGTTTTATTTATTTATTGTATGATAGTTCACTCTGATACAGGGCTATATCATCCCCAGGATACCTACATAGCCCCCCATAGGTAGTCGGTATCCTAAAGCAATGGGGGGGGGGGGGTTCTTGAGTTAAATGGTGCACCGGTCTGGTGATGTTGTTGTTTAAGGTGAGCCTGATCAAGATGTTATAGCCCAAATGAGTAAATTTTAGTTGAACAAAAAATGAGAAGAATGAAACAACAAAGAAATCCATTGGGTTTACCCGATCCTCATCTGTAAACTATACTATTTTATATGGTTTTCAATTAGATAATAAAAATAGATTTAGGAGGATAAAAATTTTTATGGATAGGGATAAAATGTGAATGGGAGGAGGGCCTTAGATAGATTAAGAGAAGAAGCAGAAGAAGAGGCAATATTTATAAATTTTGTATTCTTCCACTTAGAGTGTGGTGGAAAGGCCCCCATTAAATTTTTAAAAGATTACCACTTCAATTATGGTGGGATTTTAGTAACTTTTATGACACTTCCAACCCCATCATGATTTTGGTGAAACCCTACTAGGTTTCTAGTGTGGGTAAAATACCACCCATTTAAAGGAAGTTACTTTAAATATCATACCACTAATATCACATTATATTAATATTGAATGAAATTTAAAATTATTTCACATATGAGATTATATGTAACTTCTTTTTATTTGTAAAACATCTTGTGCTTGAATTTTTAAGTAATGCTTTATTAGTAATTGTCACCCTTAAAAATAGGCATTGACATAATTGTTGCTAAGTGTTTTAGTGTTTTTATAAATGTATAGAAAAATGGTCTTCCATTATTTTTAAATTTAATGTTAATTCAAATTCCTAAAAGGTGTCTAATAAATTATTTATGAAGGTTTTTATAATTTAAATGGATTTATAAAGACAATTTGAATGATGTTTGATTTTGTGTAAAATTATTTTCATCGTTTATTTCTATTTGGGAGTTGGAAATTTATGTTTCAATAATGATCATCATTATTGATTATTTATATCTTTTTACACACATTAATCTTATAGGTTTTATTAAAAATATGGATGTAGATGTGTTGGATATAGATTATGGAATTATTAATGGTGGATATTGTGTAAAAGTGTGTTTGTGTGACAGATTATGGATTGTTTGGATAATATTTCTTAAGTTTTTTGGTTTAGAAATGATGGTTTATAAGGTAATATCAAGTGTTAAGTTGGAAATAAATGATGTGTGCTACCTTATCTATGAATTCTCTTTGGCTATGGGTCCCTAGTTATTATTTTAAACTGGCTTAGGGTACCACTTAGAGAGGCCATCGGGGTAAGTTTGGGTATGATACTTTTAGGAGTGTAGTGGGTTGGTAGGTGATCTGTGAGTTAGGATATTGATTTTCCTGAATTCACATGTGGTTTTAATCCTATGTTGAGTTATAATATTTTTCTTATAACATGTGAAATATGTTTTAATTTTTTATACCACATCATGATAATTTTAGTTTATTCCTTGAAATATGTTATGTTTTCCATTATGTCTTGGAACCAAGGTTTTTCTTAGTTGGAACTGGTTTCTAGTTTGTGTTTTTTTGTCAATGCACACTGGTATGATTAGAGAGTTTTCAAGGAAAGTGATCTTATAGTATAAATATACTATAGTATTGAAGGTGGAATTGTTTCCCAGTGGTTGCCTACATTTTGGGTCCACAATATAGAAAATGGAGAAATGTGCTTTTGGAAAAGGATGTTGTACGAAAGTTTGAAGTTGAATATGAATGTTGCTTGAAAGTTAAGTTGGAGGATCATCTATTTCAAATATGGAAAATTTAAGAATTGAACAAAAGATTTATTATTACGTGAAAAAATGATTGTGCGATAGGATGTTTTACATGTAAAGAAGAAGGTTCCTAAGAATCTTACATGCCCAATATGATGTCAAATTTGAGTTATGTGTAATAGAAGTTTCAATATTGTCACATAAAAATACATAAAGGCACAAACTATAAAAAAAATCTGAAATTTCATGAAGGTATATTAAACATGAAATGTGTTTTAAAAATTAGTCTTACATGAACATTTAAGTTGCACAAGTAACTTTCAAGTGGGTTTTTCCAAGTTTATAAATATGTAACTACCCCCATTCAAGAATTAGAACTTTTTCCATCAAATATTCGGCCTCTATTCCTTGTAAAAGAGTTACGCACATAAGACTTACACACAGTAAATATTACGCACATAGTTTCCCTAAATATATGAAGACCTTGTTGAACTTATGGTGTGGTTGATCTTGAATATATATTTTATTTTCATTTGGTTATGTCATGTTTGGATGTAACATTATTGTAAAAATATTTATTCTTTTTTCATATTTTTCTAATGTATAGATTCCTCATGTTAGATTCCCAGTAAAGAGTTCATTGCATTGTGTAGTGATTTGAGAGGGATAAATCATTACCAATTTTATGTATTGATACCCTCATTACTTTATTCTAGGATATGGGTATTAAGAATGTGCTTTAGGACTTGTGGAAAGTTGGATTGTGTGATGTAGTAAGCCTAACCAATTTAGTTTATTAAAAAAGCGGGTTTATAACCCTATTATTATTAGTTCATATATTGTAGGAATGTAATATGACAAATATAACTCAAGAGGTATATTTTAAGTTGGATTATGGAAAACACATCTTGTGATAAAACCAGGTTTTCCATGGCATGCCAGGAATGATTTTTTTAATTCAATGTTATATTTTTTTAATTATATTAGAGAAATCTAATATTATGAAATGAAAAATATTCAAGGTATTCAGGGAATAATGTTTATGATACATGGGATTTAGACCATGGCACAAAACTATATATCCCAATTTGAGTATAGAAGATATGCATGGCTAGATGCAGAATTTTTCAAACTATGAAACCTGGCCATGCATAGTGAAAAATGTGGCATTTTGTGGGATTTTTTCTCTAGTTTGATTATGTGATTTTATATATTTTTTATAAAGAACTAGTTATATGAATTGAATTTTTTTATTATAATTGAAATTAGTGGTTTAAATATTTGATGACATTTTTTTTGAATTTGATATATAATCAGCCCCCCAGAATGATACCAGTGAATCATAGGGAGGGATATGTGGATAACTTGATAGAAGGAGAGATTATTATGGAACTTACTTTTATATATTGGGTTATATAAAAAATCCCAACTCTATGTTGGGAATATGAGTGAGATCAATGTCGCAGAGTTTATCAAGCTCAATAAATCACCAACAAAAACTTTTGTTCCTTTCATGGTGATCGAGGTCCACAGGAGCCTTAGGAATGGCTTTATAAAATTAAGTGAATATTTAGAATTAAGTAATCTCTTTAGAATCATAATGTGTTATTATATACATATATATTGGAAGGTTATATTTGCATGTGGAGGAAGTATTTTTTATTATATAAGACAGATGAAGGTCTCCTATGGTAAATGTTTAAGGATATGTTCAACCAATATTTTTCCCATAGACTATGAAAATAGCTATGTCCCTGGAGTTTGTAACCATGGAAAATGGAATTGTTCTGTAATAGAATATTCTATTCTGTTTGATGAGTTGGTTCTATTTTCCCTTAATCCTCTCTCAAGGATTTTAAAATCCCAACAGTCTTGATTGGGAGTGAATATTGACATTAAATAAAAAATTGTCCTATTTTTTAATTGATATACATTCAAGTGGTCAAAAAGGTGGAAATGGAAATGGTCGATAAGATATAGATGATTGGTTGGGGAAATGACTCTATTTCTATTGGAGGAATCTAGAGTTATTCTAGCGAGTATAGAAATCATGTGGATTCTCATAAGGGTACTGGTGGGAGTGTTTAATGACCCTCTATTCCCACTTTATTTGATACATTGAGTCATATAACTCTTGTATTATTTTAGAGTGGGTAAATGGGACATATCAAACACTTTTGGAAACATCCTCCTGAGAGTAATAAAAATAGTTCTTTCTATACTAGAGGCTCCAAATATATTATGATTCATAGAAGAGAGAAAAATTAAATTCTCAAAGGCGGGAAGAGTGATGTCAAATGAAGGGAGAATCTCACCATAGTAGAATATTTAGAGGAGTCCAAAATATGTGTACTTATATGTATTATCAC
This sequence comes from Viscum album, assembly GCA_963277665.1. NCBI lineage: Eukaryota > Viridiplantae > Streptophyta > Magnoliopsida > Santalales > Viscaceae > Viscum > Viscum album. Next base: position 575,785,895 of record OY728144.1, read on the forward strand.
ATGTACCTTTGGATTAAATAACAAGTTTAATGACAATTAGAGGTACTATATTCATTACTTATTGAATGGTATAAACATTACATGATATATGTGAAAACGTTTTTTTATCATTCCTAAAGTGATTTAATTATTGTTCTTGTAATATGATGCCATACCTTATGTGATGGTTCTCTCCCTTATTTGTAAAATAAAAATATATAAGGTTTTAATTACCCGTCATACCAAGTGAAGATTGCTAATATTTAGGTCATATAAGATTTCACTTTTCTTAATATATATATTTTTATCTAATATTTAGAATGGACTGAATGATCAACTTAGAGAAATAGATTTATTAATACCATTGGAAGGTATTGTTAATTTCTTATGATGTGAAAAATCATATCTTCTTGATTGAGTGGGATCTAAGATAAAGCAATGTACCACATATTGTTTTAAATATTCAGTTTTTTAATGTTATATATATTGTTTTCTCTAGGATATTGTTGATGAAAATTATGTTGGTCAACTTTCTATAGTTACGAATAATATCCCGAGGACTCTCATGAAATTTTATTTATAGTAAAACCAAAAATAGAGGTTTAGTTTTGCACTAATATTCTTCTAGGGGCGAGTATCATTTTCTTTACCGTCATATCGGACAACTTCAGATGAGATGAATGAATTTAAGCATGGACCTGAATATCTCAAGTTAAAGGGTTTTATATAGCCCTATGTATCACCATGAGTGGATTTTGTTCCCTTAAAAAATAATTTGGATGGTAGTCTATGATATTGAATTGATTACTAGAAGATGAAATAGGTGACTATAAAAAATAATAGCTTATTTCCTCATATCAAAGACCATTTAGTTTTGTTTAGGGGAGTGAGATAGTTCTCAAAGATTTATCTCAAACCAAGATTCCATCAGTTGAGAGTTTAAAAAGTTGATATAACCATGTTTAATTTTTTAAGAAGGTATATATTTTATAAATATCATATGATTCCCTCATGTATTACAAATTCTCCAATAGTCTACATGAAACTCATGAATTGTATCTTCTCCGAATACCTCATCACTTTTTTCATTTTGTTTGTGGATAAAATTTTAGATTACTCCAAGATGATATTAGACCATAAGGTCTATCTATAAGTTGTCTTGATGACATTAAAGGAGAATCATATGTATGCTAAATTTTCTACGTTCCATTTTTTTTTGAATTAAAATTCCAAGATCATTTTGTATTGAAGAATGTAATTTTTATGGATCTTAAAAAGAATCATATAGTTATGTATTGGTAGATTCCCATGAATGTGTTTTAAATAATAATATATTTGTGTATAGTTGGACATTACAAGATATTCTTCAGGACTTGGAAAAGTTAGCATCTACATTGACAACCATGACCCAAATGGGTATTTTTTAATATAGTGAAAATATAATGAATACCTTTGATGAGTTTAAATAATGACTAACTGCTTCTCCAGTTCTTATTTGACATGATCTTGGGGATGTATATACAGTTCACCATGAAACCTTAGGTAAAAGGTTGGGTTTTTTATACAATATTATTTTTTAGAGGAATATGGATATCCCTATTTATGAAATTATGAGAAGAAATACTCCATTCATGACCAAAATTCAGCATAAGTATTTTATTTATTGAGAACTTGGCATCAATATCTCTTCAAGGATAATTTTTCAATATATTCATATCATGAAAACCAATAATATTTTTTCTCTTAGAAATATCTTATAAATAGGAAGATAACTATAATGAATCAAACTAGGCTACCCCATCTTTGTACCTGAGACAACCCCTTATAATACCTAAGGAAAATTCTTGATTTACATGGTCCAACAACAAGTGCGATGGAATGAAACCTACTATTTTGAGAATTATTAATTTGAATAATGATTTAAAATAATAAAAGTAATTTTTTCTAAAGAACCGAACATGTCCTTTACATTTATTGGTAAATCATGATTCTAAATATTTTTTCCTTTATCTAAAAACCAATATCAAATGACATAAATGAAAAATTCATAAAAAACCATAACATCAAAGTAATACTAAAACCATAATTATCTTTAAAGCATATCCTTTAAACTATGCACATGCAATAAATAGAGAAATATAATGTAATAGGAAGACTGGGTAGAAATATTCTGAGGTCATATACATGTTACATGAAAAAAGTAACCAAAATATAACAACTTCTACAACCTCTCACTTTGTGAAAATAGGAGATTACTCACCTTGTCACATAAACCAATACTCACCAAAATGTAATATCGATAGGCTAAATAAATATTTACCTTCACCTTACCCTCATAAAATAAAACCAAATACTGTATATATCAAAAGGGTTTATGTATGTTGTGAGTATAACAAGGATAGTGGGATTCTACAAATGAATCTATATGTAACCTTTATAAAATAATCCGTATCCTATTAGTTTCAACTATAAAAATAAATTTAGTACTTTAATTTTAAATAGAACGAGTATCATGGGTGATACATACTTTATACTTGCTTGAACATAAGTAAACAAATATTTTTAATAAACAGGTATTAGTATGTAAATGCAATATTTAAAGAATAGATATCGAAAAATCATCATGTGAGTGGCCATATGGAACTAAACCTAGAAAATATATTATCATCACACTAAAAATATATAAATTAATCACAATATATTAGGTAGAGTCTTATTATGCCTTAACATGAGACCCATAGTGAACTAACTAATGAGGTATCCACTATTCATGTATTTCCATGCACTATCATGTTCTTATGTTTTGATAAATATGATGACATACACTAGGAAGGGTAACCCCTTAACTAAGCATGGTACATGTATTGGTTCTCAGTTGAGTACCTAATATTTCCCACGAGATATTAACTAATTTAAAGAGATCAGAAACTTATATTTAATTTATAAAAATATTTCTATATCACAAAGATCATTCTCCATTGGACTATGTGCTGTATAACACCCCATGATATTGGGGAAAATTGGAATAACATGGTATAAAAAACTAAAAACATAACTTGAAACACAACCTTTTTATTAAATGGATTTATCCACAAAAACAACACTAAATTTAATTATAAATAATGATTACTCATTCTTTTCAAACATTACTAATAATTTAAAAGAAAATCTATAATGGTATTTTAACAAACTCCCTTATTTCCACTTACAAATCAAAATCAAATATATAAATTCTAAAAAATATCATTAAACATCATTTGAGAAGTAAAATAAGAGAATAATTACTAATTAAATAAGTCTATATAGGATTTAAAATAGATTTCATTATATTTAAAAAACTTTAAGAAATACCCAGTATACATGTTTCCTTAAATTTAATATAGGACATGTTTGATTTAGAGCCCTAGAACCCACTTCTGTAAACTTTATGATAACCTTCAATCATTTTTGAAATAAATAATCTTCTTATCGAAACATTATTTTTATTATATATAACATATCATGTTATAATTTCCAAAGCATGGCTATCACATTGAAAGAACCTAAAAGATCCCTACTATGATGAGAACCCAATAGTTCCACAAAAATATTCTTAAATACATGTTATATATCCAAATAAAACAATTTAAGGGACAAAAATTATATAATATATCAGGTGTGTTGAATCATATAACATTGATACACATTCCCATGATATATGGCCTTGGTAATTATTAGTATAGATGATTATGAGAACTAGAAATGCTGTAGGAATCCAACTTTCATATGTGTCATTGGATGTTCAAATTTTTGGACATGTTTGTTGATCTTTATACATTAAGGTTATTATTGATAAGTATTATGAATTTTTTACTTTCATGTATCGATGAACACTATGAATTCATATGTTCAAGGAGAAGTGGGACACACCATGTACATCATGAGTGATATTTCAATAATGAATAATTCATGAAAGGATTTTTCCCTTCTCTTATCTAATGGAAGATTATATCTCCAGACACTATGTTACCATATTGATTATTGATATAACTGTAATGTGATTATATTACACAATAAGTGTTTTTTGTGGTTTTATGTCATTATGGAAATAAATTATTTCATTATGGGTGACTTGGAATGTTGATAGATTCTAGCCTTGGACTTTGGGATAAATCACCTAATTCCGTTGAGAAAGATGCCTAGAGGGTCACACACTAAGTGTATCCAAAACCCCAGTTAAAGAATAATTGTATTTTTTATTTAACAAGACGAATAAATATTACTCCTACACATGGTTTAATAATTATCCATGTCTTCTTAATCACATATATTTCATCACTGGTTTTTGGAGATAATATTTTTGTGAGTAGAATTTTTAATAAATATCTATTTTCTATTTAGTGATTATAATATTTATTTATTTACTCTCATGTAATGTTGTGATATTTATTTATTATATAAATTATAATTATTCATTGTCTTATAAATATTGTGGAGAAATGAAATAACGTGTTTAACGGTCTAGTGAGAAATAATATATATTGAATATTATTTGAATAAATATTATTTAATTAATTCATGATCTTTGTGAAAGATAAGAAAAAAATAATATTAATATTATCGATATGGGGTTCCGTATGTATTAATAAAATTATAAGGGTGGATAGGAAATTATTATTTTCTAACTCTAGTATTATATAAACCCAATTATATTATTCAAATTTTAGGATTTATTTTTCCCTTATTTTTCATAATGACATCTGGAAAAAATTATCTTGAAGTCATAGAAATCTCCCTCTCTAATAATTCTCCAAAAAACAGAGAGAAATCCTCCCCCACAACCACTCTCAATTATAGAAAAATAAAATAGAACCATTACTTGAAGTGACTCTTATGAAGATTATTGAAAAATAACGAATGATTTATGATCTACCATGATAGAACCAAGAGATTCTAATAAAGACATTTAGAGGTTCAGGGAAGATGTGTGGATCACTGTAAGAGGGAATAAAATATTGATTCTGAAAATGCAATGATGACATGACATAAGGATATCTTCAGATTCATTATTGATAAAAAAATTCATCATAAGGAAATTATTTTATTTTTTAAATTAATTATTACTAATATGTGATGGTTTTAACATCACAATATTTTCAATTAACACTATGTTCGATAGCGTATAAAACACACCTCAACGAGCTACAATGAACCAAAAAATATTATTATTATACAGTTGTTATAACATAGCTATAAAATTGGTGTGTATAAATAAGAATAACTCATTATGAAATATGTTGAGATGGTATGTTTGAGTATGGTATACTCTATAATACCAAATGTAGGATCAAATATGTAATGAGATGCTCAAATAAAAGAGGGGGGGGGGGTGAATTGTATGATTTTAAAATTTCCTTTGGAACTTTTAAAGATAGTTATGTTTAACAAGGTTAAACAAAGTAATTCACAAAACCTCTAGAAAAATAAACATGCTTGAATCAGGAAATATGATTCTGAGAAAGAAATCATGAAAAAGTGATTCCGGAAATGAAGCTTAATGAAAGTTTACAAAGATAAAGATTCTACCTTAAGGCTTATATAATCTAACTAAATCAGAGTACAAGTATAAGGAATTATAAGATAGTTATACTTTCCTCAACAATACAAAAGTAGTGGAAAACATGTAAGAAAACAAGTAACCAGTAGTAAATCTTTTAACCCAAAGAGAAGGGCATCTAACATCCTTGGATAAAGGTCCCTTGATTAATACATTCAAGAATGTTTGTCTTACCCACACCAGGGTAAGCCCTAGATACAAATATCAGAGTCTGTCTTGCTATCCCTGCAAGCCCTCAACTTCATGGTAGTTGGTACCTATGTCTTCATCAGCAAGGAAGCCCTCAAATTCAAGGTAGTCAGCACCCCTGTCTTCCTATCCTTGGAAACCCTCTAATGTACTCAACAACATTCGAAGTCGCATAAAGAAAATCTGCACGAAGAAAAGTTTCAACAAGCCATTAAAACTTTCTACATGAAGACTGAGAGTTAATAAGAGCCACTCTCTATAGAAATCACTTCAACAACATGTAGGCACAGTTGTCAAAGTTTAGTGTTTGTTGTTGTGAGCTCTTTCAAATGAGCTCTTATTTATAGGCACAACTTCAACGGTCAGCTCCCTCCTCTAATGGTCATATTTTTCCTTGAATTTCAGAGGGACATATACATGTGTCACTCAAAAAATGGTTAGTGAGTAACTAAAAGCACGACATCATTTTATAACTAAACAAGTGTGAGCATTACCAAAAACTGATATTTGGAATGTAAGGAAAATTGAGAGTTTGGAGTCTAACCAAAATTAAATTCAGAGTCTACAATACAAGGATATTCGGATTCTGTTTTGTAGGAATTCAGAACCTAAATTCTATATAATTCTAAAGTCTGAATTTCAAGGAAATTCAGAGTCTGAATTCACAAGAATTCAGAACCTTAACATAAAAAGTTTGAAGTCAGAGTTCATGAGAATCCGGAGTCAGAACTCATAAGAGTTCAGAGTCTGTATTCCGAGAACTCGAAGTCAGAAATTAGAAAAGTTCGTTACCAGAATTCATAATCAGAACTCAGAGTCAGAACGTAGAGAAGTTCATAACCAGAATTCGTAATCAGAAATTGTAGTCAAACTTTACATAAGTTCGTAATTAGAATATGGAGTCAAACATCATGAATGTTCATATCCAGAATTCAGACTTAAAATTAATTAAATTCGTATCCAGAATTCAGAGTTGAACATCATGAGAGTTCGTATCCAGAATTCGGAGTTGAAATTCATGAGAGTTCGTAACCAGAATTCGGAGTTGAACGTTATGAGAGTTCGTAACCCGAATTCAGTGTTGAACTTAATGAGTGTTTCTAACCAGAATTAAGAGTCTTAAATAGAATTCTCCATATCTAAGTATTATATGATTCTAAGGTTTTGGTCTCAATCCGAATTTTACACTTATAAAAATAAAGATATGAATAATAAAACATGGTAAGGATAAATTTACTTGGGGAAGTAAATTTTCATTATATAAGTAAATCATAGGGTAAAAAGAGTTTTTTCTTGAGAAAAGGTGTTTGTGATTTTCAAAACAAGAAGGAATTGTAAAGCCATAAGGAATCTTTATTGACTAAACAATCTCCCCCAAGTATGAAGGAATGTAAAAGTCATAATGGAAGCCTTTTTGAATCAATAATCTTCCCCTTTTTGGAAAGCACAAACATCCTTATGAAAAAGAATATAAGGACTTTAGCAATAATTTTCTAGACTTTGAAAATAAAACTTATCTCTCCTTACACATTGGAAATGATGAATACGACTAACTCCCAATTAGGCTTTGGAACACTAAGGATCATATTCTATATTTTTTGGAATGGTATTTTCATTATCTTGGGTATGGAAATCTCTATAATGAGCACTCCCCCTTAGATAAAATCCCCCTTTCTTAGAGATATATCTTCTTATACTTAGAATTATTTTTCTTTCTCCCCCTTTGTGATTTTCAAAAATAATTTGAGGGAATGGGAAAAAAATATCTTACCTGAGATACTAGTATAGACATCCAAACAAAACAAGCAATAATAATTTGATTGGAAGAATTAGTACAAGGGAAAAAATAAAACAAAAGATAGGATTTGGATCTATTTTGCTTCTTTTTCCATGGGCATTAGCTTCTTCACTATTGTCTTCATCTTTTTTAGATCATTTTGATCCTCCACTACTGGCTTTTATAGGGATGTGATCCTATATTTCTGAGCTTTCATGGCCTCTTCCGGAACCTTCAGTAATTCATCTTGTTTCACTAGATTTTCTTGGATCTCAATCCAGACATCCTTTTCTATTTTCCAGCTTTGGACAAAAAAACTTAGCTCCCCATTTAGATCTTTGACATCATGAATCTGAGAATTTTGTTCCAGATTTAGATTTTCCTGAAATCTGTTTGTAAGATCCTTGATTTTGTTATCTTTGGTATCAAAAGATTCTTTGAAATCTTCTTGGAATTGATCATATTCTCTCAGATCATCAACAATTTTCTTCGACCAACTCTTCATTTTCTTGCAGGATTTTCTGTGGGCTTCATAGTTAATAAGAAAACTTTTGTGATCAGCCTCAATCTTAACACATCTATCTATGACCATGGATATGGAATCTGACTTCTGATTCATGCTATGCTGAAGCATCTGGCATCTAGAATAAATTGCTGGAATGATCAGAATGGTATCCACCAGCTTCTTCCGGGACTGAACAACAAAATAATTTCCTAAGGCTGATGACTCAGAATCAGACATCTAGCTTGGAGATGGTTATTCCTCTAGCTCTACCAGCCTCCTCTTAGAGGATCCTACTGCTTCCTTCTTCCTCAAAATTTCTTTCATTGGGGTATCAGCAACAACCTGTTTCCCCTTACTAATTCTAGAAATAGATTCTTCATCAGGAGATTCATGCTCACTCCCAGACAATTGTACAATTTTGTCTTCATCAAATTTTTCTTTATCAGCTCCAACCTCATTATCTTCTGGATGAATAAAGTGATGATTAAAACTCTCTTCTTCAGACAACTTGTTTACTTCCTCTTCTTTACCCTTCTCATCAGCTGTAGGAGTTACAAGTTTTGAAGATCTGGCTTGAGAAGTCTAGATTGATAATTTCTCGGAAGCACTTTCCTTTTCATGAAATTCTTCTACTTTCTATAAAAAATAGACTGTCTTTTCAGAGCTTTAAGCCTCTTGAACTTCTTCCACAACTCCCTTCTCAACTTCCTTCTCTTTGAGTTTTTCCATAGACACGAATTTCTTTCACAGAGACTCAGGCAATAGTTCTACAAGGAATGATTTTGGTACAAGGATTTTTCAGATGCAACCTCGGTGGCCTTCAAAATAGATTGTACAATCTCGGCCTCAACCATTTTCTTCTTAAGATTCTTCTCTTGATCTTGCTTCTCAAGATCTTCAGCAGTAGATTCTTTCAAGGCCTTAGCCTCAGCAGGATCCAAACCGAACTGTGGCTCCCCTACTTTTCTCTTCTTCTTATCCACCCTCCATTTTGCAAAAACTTCATCTAGGTAGGCTTTTTTGCTTCTTGGGTTTAGGAGGTGCGGATTGAACTTCTTTGGCCTTAGGGGTTTCAGCTTCAGCTACTACTTCCTTCAACATTATTTTCTTCCTGGCCTTCTATGAAGGTTCATCTTCTTCTGTATTTTTCTGAATGGCTTCTGCCTCATCCTCAGGAAGACCATAAAATTATCCTCTCTCTTTGGAGAAGAAAACCTTCATTCTCTTGAGGGTGTCATCACTTATCAACATTACTTTTCCATTCCTCATCTTAGAACTGCAAGGGATCTTGAATGATTCTAGACACTGAACTATCATCTTGGAATGTAAGGCAGGATACATAATTATCTGAGCTCTCAGATTCCCATTCTTGATATTCTCAATTGTAATGAGAATATTCTTCATGAGGTTGAACTTCTTTAGGTTTACCAAAAAATCTAAGATATTCATATCACATTTTTTCAGGTTGTCCTTGTCACCCTTTCTCGGTACGATGAGACCTTGAACCCATAACTGTAGATTTCGATTGCTGGTAGATAGATGGGAAGTCTTTGCTATCTTTATATTAGTAAGTCCAAGGCATTCCATAGCCTTTACCTTGTTGAAGCATCCTTGTACATCCAGAAGCTTTTGAGAGAAAAATTCGGCTTCTCCTTCATATGACAACCACACCAAGATTGTAGCCTTGGTGTAAGAGAGTTTATTTGTCTTTCCATAACTCTTGAAGGAGAACTTTTCTCTACCTTCTTCCTTGAAGAAGCAAACTGATTCATAAAATTCTATGAGAATATCCAGATAGACAACATCCTGAGCTCCTGTCTTTGAAATATCTACACTTTCACATCCATTGATCTTGATGTTCTTGGAAATAATAGAGTCATACTTATTGAAGAAGTTCGGATGAACTAACCTCTCCCTGTATATTTTCCACTCCGTAATCGGCTTGACAGAAGACATATCTTGCGAGGGAACTTCTGCATACATTCGTAATTGATCACTTCTAAAAAGTTCGGAATAGGATTTTGTAGAGGGGTAGAGTTTTCACACGCACAATCTTGGAAAACTAATGTGGGAGAACAATCGGGGGTCCCCTTTATATAGGCGTTGAAGCGACAGTTGAACTTCCCATTTGAATCTAATGGCTGAGAGTTCTTCAGATCTAATCTGACGGTTGAAATGATAGTCTCAAGGAAAAATTTGGTTAAATCCAATCTTTTGAGGTTTTAAAAGGAAAACATTCGGATTTAAGGAAAGTAGAATCCGATAAATTTTAAAAACAAAAGAAACTAACAGCAAGTAAAAGGTAATTACGAAAACCTCAAGAAAGAATCATACCTTTCGGATTGTTAGGAAGATTATTCATACTGAGGAATATTTTTCTTGAAGAAATTTGGATTCTAAAAAAACATGAATACAAAAAGAAAAATTCACTACAAAAAGTATCAATTCCCAAAATTTCCATTACAAAAATTTCAGGTCCGAAGATTTTCATTACAAATTTTTTTCTAAAAAAATATAATTCGAAAAACTGGAAAAACATTTTTTATGAAAAAGATGAAGAACTTCATCACGAAAAATATGAAAGAATTCATTAAAAAAATACATTACAAAAAATATGAAAAAATTAATTACGAAAAATATGAAAAAAATCATTACGAAAAATATGAAATGCTTCACAGCAAATGTACCCCCCCTATGAAAAGGATTTTATTACTGTAAAGAGATTGGTTTAATAGAAAGTTAATTGAGGAAAATTACCTTAAGGTTATCATTCATAACTTCTGTTTAATGTATTCAAATCTATCAGAGGGTAACGATTTTGTGAAAATATCAGCAAGTTGATCTTGTGTTCCGATAAATTGAAGAATTATATCTCCTTTTTATGTGTGATCCCAAAGAAAGTGATGCCTAATATCTATGCTCTTTGCAAAAGAGTGACGTGAATGGTTTTTACTAAGGGAAATGGTACTTGTATTATCCCACAAAATTTGTGTTTTGGTAAAATTCAAGCCATAGTCTATGAGTGTGTGTTGCATCCACAACACATGAGCACAATAAATTCCAGCTGATACATAGTCAGCTTCAGCAGTGGAAAGTGATAATGAGTGTTACTTCTTGCAAGTCCAAGAAACTAATGAATCTCCTAAGAAATGACACATTTCGGATGTACTCTTTCTATCAATTCTACTTCTACCAATGTCAGCATCTGAAAATCTTTTAAAAAAAAAATCATTTCCAAAAGTATAAAATAGTTCTAAATCCATGGTTCCCTTTATGTAGAGAAAAATTATTTTCACTGACTTTAAGAGAGATTCCTTAGGATTGGATTGATATCATGCACACTAGCATACTGAAAACATTAAGTCTAGATGACTAGCTGTTAAGTAAAGTAGACTTCCTATCATACCTCTAAAAGATGTTTGATCTACTGGTTTCCCAGCTTCATCAAGATCAAGTGAATCTGAGGTACCAATGGGAGTACTTATACTTTTAGTGTTATCATATCCATACTTTCTAAGAAGATATTTAATATACTTATATTGGGATATATACATTTCTTTTAGTTTTTGAGAAATTTGAAAACTAAGGAAAAATGTTAACTCACCCATCATACTCATTTCAAACTCATATTTAATTAGATCCACAATAAAATTAGTTAAAGATTGCTGAGTTGGACCAAATATAATGTCATCAACATAAATTTGAACAATAAAAACATTTTTCTGATCATTATTTATAAAAATGGTTGGATCTGCATTTTCCTTAACATAGTTATTTAGTAGAAAAAATCCTGTAAGTCTATCATTCCAAGCCCGAGGGGCTTGTTTAAGGCCATACAAAGCTTTGGTAAGTCTAAAAACATGATCAAGATGTTTTTTATCATAATATCCCGGAGGTTGTTCAACAAAAACATCCTCTTGAACATAACCATTAAGGAAATCTCATTTCACATCAATTTGAAAAAGTTTGAATTTAACGAATGCTGCAAAGGAATGTAAAATTCGAATAGATTCAAGTCTATATACTAGAGCATAAGTTTCTTCGTATTCTATTCCTTCTTGTTGATTATAACCCTTAGTAACTAATCTAGCTTTATTTCTTACAATGATTCCATTTTCATCACATTTATATCCGAAGACCCATTTTACTCCAATAACAAAAGTTTCCTTAGGTCTTTCGACCATGGTCTAGACATTATTCCTTTCGAATTCATTTAGTTCATCTTGGATGGATTTTATCCAATCATCATCACCTAAAGCTTCATCAGTGCCTTTTGGTTCTAATTGGGAAAGAAATGCTAGATGTTCTACTTCATTTCATAAGTAACTTTTAGTCATTACAGGTTGATTTACATCACCAATGATACTATCAATGGGATTATTCTTTAGAAACATCTAATTTGGGTTTTTTAAAACCTGTTCATGAACATAGGGTGGGAAATATTTTTAGAGTAAATGTTTCAGAAGTATCTTCTTGAACATTTTCCTTATCAGAAAGATTTTCTTTCAAAGGATGACAATAAATTTTTTAAAACACATCCGAGGATGCAAGTTGGGGTTATTTAAAAACAGAAGGATCAGTTTCATCAAATTTAACATGTACTATCTCTTCAACAGTACAAGTGTTTTTGTTGAAAACTCTATATTCCTTAGAAGTTGTCGAGTAGCCTAAGAAAATTCCTTCATCAGATATTGGTGCGAATTTATAAAGATTATATTTAGTATTCAGAATGAATCCCTTGCAACCAAAAACCTTAAAGTAGGAAAGTATAGGTTTTCTACCATTCAATAACTCATAAGGATTTTTATTAAGAAAAGTTTTAATCGAAACACGATTTATAGTATAACAATAAGTACTTACATCTTCAGCCCAAAAATGTTTTGTTACAGAATACTCACTCAACATGATTCTAGTTATTTCTTGATGAATTCTATTTCTTCTTTCAACAACACCATTTTGTTGGGGTGTTTTAGGTGCTGAAAAGTTGTGAGTAATTCCTTTTCTACTACAAAAAGTTCAAAAATCAGAATTTTGAAATTCTCCTCCATTGTCACTATGAATAGTTATCAATGGAAGGTTTTTCTCATTTTTAACTTGGGATCTAAAAATTTTTTAATAAAAAAAATCTTCCGACTTCTTTGCCAGAAAATAGATCCATGTAAATCTAGTGTAATCATCAACCGAGACAAATATATAGTAATTCCCCCAATGCTTCCAGTTTGTGTAGGTTCAAAAAGATCCATATCCACTAGATGTAATGCATCAGTAGTCGTGACTTCAACGAATAATTTAAAAGTTGATTTATTTTTCATGCCATATTGACAAGGGTCACAAACCATTGAAGAATCAAATATATGCTCCAGTAGATCCTTAACTAATCCTTTCTTAGAAAGTTTGCATAAGTTCCTAAGGTTACAGTGTCCTAACCTTCTATGCCATAACCAAGAATGATCTTCCATTTCACTAAGGCAAGGTAGATCTTGGATCTTAAGGTCTTATAATTTTAGAGTGTAAAAATTCTCTAGCTAATTGGAAGAAAGACTAAACTCTTCCTTGGAATTTTGTTCTAAGCACTTATCATTCCAAAAATTCACTAGGTATCCTTCATCACATAATTGGCTTATGCTAATGAGGTTGTGCTTAAGACCCTTAACAAATAAAACATTTGAAATACAAGTTTTTCCAAGAAGAACAATGTTACCTATACCAATAATTTCTCCGTGGGAATTATCTACGAATGTTACTTTCTCTCCTTTTGTGTTGAAAATATTTTCAAAATAGTTTTTGTTACCAGTCATATGCCTGGAACATCCACTATCCATGTACCACGTATTACTGTTGGTACCTCCTTTATCTTTCGAAAAATAAGAAAAAGTTGGGTTTTCAGAATCCAAACATTTTTGGTTCCGGAATTTATAGACAACAAAATTTTGGGCATGCATATTTATTTAGAAAAATGAGCAGTATGAAACCCAAGAGATTGAATTTTATTCAAGGAGCAATTTTTCTTCCAATTCCCACCACTTTGACATTTAGTGTAAAAAGGGTCTCTAGAAGGAACAAAATAGGTGTTTTTGAAAACCGGTTTTGGTGAGTATAACCTACTCCAGCAGTGTTTCCTTGAGTTTTAATTTGAGAATACATCTTGTCAAAATTTGCTATCCCAGAGGTAATGTTTTCAAGAAGATTCTTAAGAGAAAATATTTCAGATTTCAGTCTGATGGCTAAATTCCTATCCTCAGAATCATTTCCTTAGAGTTAGATTTTTCCTGAAAAACATTTATCTCCGAAATGGCATTCTTAAGATCTTTAGAAAGTTCTTCTTTAACAGAATTCATTATCTCAAGGTCTTTTGAAATTTTTTCTAAAAACTATTCTTTATCTCTAAGATCTCTAGAAAGATCTGAAATCTCTTTTGTAAGAACTTATTCCCTAGTATTTTACTTGTCTAATTTCTTAGAAATTTTACAATTTCTCGCTTCACGTAACTTGGAAAATTTAGAATCTTCTTCATATAAAGGTATTTCTTCATTTTTTGAGGATGAAGTATCTTCACTATATGTACTATTTTCAGAATAGTAATTCTTATTAAGAGATAAATTTGTTAGAGACTCGGCAGAGCACACCTTGGCCATAAGACATGTATTGGGGAAAGAAGTAGTAGAAATGAATCCCATATTATTCTATGCTAATGAATAATTTTCAAAAGATTCAATTTCTGAAGAATCTCCACAGCTAGCACTCCAAGTAAAATTAGCTTTAAGGATTTTATTATGCTTTGATCAATAGAATTTCCTCTTGTTCTTTTCTGAATTCCTTTCCTTCTTTTCCTTCTTTTTCAACAAAGGACAATCAGGTTTGATATGACCCGTTCTTCTACATTCATAACATGTAACTTCTCCATCATTATTATCTCTGTAGTCTTTCTTCTTATACTTATTCTGATGGTTCTTTTGAGCTACAATCTTGTTCATTCTCTGAGCAAGATTATCAAATTCATTCTCAGACTTTTCTGTGTCACTAAATTCTGAATAAATAATGAGTTTCTTTGTCTTTGATCTAGTTACTCTTTCTGGGGTCTTGGATTTCATATGTTTAGAATTGGTTGTAAAAGAAACTCCTCCATTCTTCTTTTTTACATTTTCAACATCTCTCTTCATTATGGTTTCATGCTGAATAAGAGTTCCAAACAACTCATCTAAGGAAGTCTGAGTGACTTTACTATTCTCATTAATAGCTGTCCTCTTGGACTTCCATTCATTTGGAATGATATCTATGATCTTGTCTACAATATCCTCATTATCCAAACATTTTTCTCCCATATATTTTAAGCTATTCACAATACTCATAAACCTTTGCTGTACATTGATTATAGGTTATCCATAAGGAAAGATAATGCTATGGTTTCAGCTCTCAAAATAGCTCTTCTTGTTAATATGACATTGGATGTACCAAAATATGCAACTTCAAGTTTCTTCCAGATATTGTTTTCAGCTTCACACGATGATATTTGACTATAGATGTTCCTAGTCATGGAGCACTACAATGTATTTCTGACTCTGAAGTTTTCTAGATATTCTGATTTCTCAAGATTTGTAAAGGTTCTCAATTCCTTATCTTGAATCTAAGAATCTCCAGTCAGCATTAGATAGTTATCAACTCCAGTATTGATAACAAAAGTCTTCATCCTATCTCCACAGTACTCAAAATCATTTCCATCAAAAACAGGAGGTCGGGTAGGATTTAGATTATCAATAGAACCAACATTTAAACCTTTCATCCTTAAGATAATCTTTAGCACAAAAACTTGTTAGTAATATGATTTTTTAAACAAGAAACAATATCCTATGAAAGGAACTAGATATTGTATCTCTACGATTAGTTCAGAGGTAACCGATGCTCTGATACCAATTATTGAGATTTTATGTCTGAGTATGATATACTCTATAAAACCAAATGTAGGATCGAATATGTAATGAGATGCTCAAATACAAGAGGGGGTAAATTGTATTCTTTTAAAAATTCCTTTTGATATTTTAAAGATATTTATGTTTAACAAGGTTAAACAAAGTAATTCACAAAACCTATATAACAATAAACCAGCTTTAATAAGGAAATATGATTCCACGAATGCAATTCTGGAAAAGTGATTCTGGAAATGAAACTTAATGAAGGTTTACAATGATAAAGATTCTACCTTAAAGCGTATAGAATCTAACAAAATCAGAGTACAATTATAAGGAAGTATAAGATTGTTATACTTTCCTAAACAATACAAATGTAGTGAAAAAGTTGTAAGAAAACAAGTAACTAGTAGTAAATACTTTACCCAAAGAGAAGGGTATCCAACAACCTTGGATAAAGGTCCCTTGATTTATACGTTCAAGAAAGTATGTCTTACCCACACCAGGGTAATCCCTTGATACGAAGATCGGAGTCTGTCTTGCTATCCCCACAAGCCCTCAACATCAAGGTATTTGGTACCTCTATCTTCCTCATCAAGGAAGCCCTCAACTTCAAGGTAGTCGGTACCTCTGTCTTCCTATCCACAGATTCCCTTGAATGTACTCAGCAACATTTGGAGTCGTACAAAGCAAATCTGTACAAAGAAAAGTTTGAACAAGCCGTTCAAACTTTCTTCACGAAGACTGAGATTTTATAAGAGCATCTCTCTCTAGAAATCACTTCCACGTCATGTAGGAACAGTTGTCAAAGTTTAGTGTTTGTTGTTTTGAGCTCTTTCAAATGAGCTCCTATTTATAGGTACAGCTTCAACAGTCAGATCCCTCCTCCAACAGTCATATTTTTCCTTGAATTTTAGAGGGACCTGTACACATGTCACTAAAATAGCTGTTAGTGAGTAAATTGAAAGCATGACATTATTTTATAACTAAACAAGTGTAAGAATAACAAAAAAATGGATATTCAGAATGTAAGGAAAATTGAGAGTTTGGAGTCTAACCATAATTAAATTCATAGTCTACAATACAAGGATATTTGGATTCTGTTTTGTAGGAATTCAGAACCCGAATTCTATAGAATTCCAGAGTATGAATTTCAAGGAAATTCAGAGTCTGAATTCACAAGAATTTGGAACCTGAACTTACAAAGTTCAGATTTAGAGTTCATGAGAATTCGGAGTTAGAACTTATAAGAGTTCAGAGTCTATATTTAGAGAACATGGAGTGAGAACTTAGAGAAGTTCGTAACCATAATCTGTAATCAAAATTCAGAGTCAGAACATAGTGAAGTTCGTTACCAGAATTCGTAATCAAAATTCGTAGTCAAGCTTTACATAAGATCATAATCAGAATTCAGAGTCGAACATCATGAATGTTCGTATCCAGAATTTAGACTTCAACTTCATAACGTTCGTATCCAGAATTTAGAGTTGAACATCATGAGATTTCGTATCCAGAATTTGGAGTTGAACTTCATGAGAGTTCGTAACGAGAATTCAGAGTTGAACTTCATGAAAGTTCATAACCAGAATTCAGAGTTGAACTTCATGAGACTTCGTAACCAGAATTCAGAGTCTTAAATAGAATGCTTCATATCTAAGTATTATTTGATTCTGAGGTTTTGGTCCCATTCTGTATTTTAGACTTAGAAAAATTATTATATGAACAATAAAACATGGTAAGGAAAAATTTACTTGGGGAAGGAAATTTTCCTTATAGAATTAAATCATAGGGTAAAAAGAGTTTTGCCTTGAGATAAGGTGTTTGTGGTTTTCAAAACCAGAAGGAATTGTAAAGCCATAAGGAAACCTTATTGACTAAAAAATCCCCCCCCCAAGTATAAAGGAATGGAAATGTCATAAGGGAAGCCTTATTGACTGAACAAAATATTTATTATATTTATACTCAATAAAAAAATTTATCAATTCTGAGGAAATAAGCACCAAATTTGTAGTAGTCATTTTATTTTCCAGAAAATATGTTTTCTTCAAAAAATAATTTTTAATGATTTCAATGAGAAATATTATAATTAATTATATCTAATTTTATAAAATTTATTTTATTAAATTAAATTCATTTTAAAAATAGTCATATCAAAATATTATTTTTGTGTAAGTTTAGTATTTTTCTTAAATGATTTCCCTTTAAGTGAATAGTGAAAAATACCATATTTTTACAAAACTATCATTTCCTTTTCATTATAAAGTATCGTTATTTTTTAGTTTTATATCAAATTCCCTTAATTATTTTTTATTATATATAACCCAATAATCTTCATTTGAATCTTTATTATACCTAATTTTTTTATATTTATATTTTTTTGGCGTACAAATGAGTTTTTCAAAAAACTAATTTTCGTAGCATTTTACATAATTTTATTAAAAGTAATTTATTAATACTTTGTGAATTAATTCTCTTAAAATTGATTCCATATTTTTGAATTTATATTAAAATCATTTGGTAAATATTTCCCTTTTATTTTTATACATTTTGAATAGTAATTTTAGTAATCGTTTTGCCAAAGTAAAAGGTAAATCAGGTACTTAAGGTTAAAAATAAATTGATAAGGACTAAAAAATGACCCTGACACTTCTGTTAATTTTATCAAATGATTATATTTCATACATAATCATAAAAAAGTGTAATATATTAATTTTTGTTACAATTTTTCCATTATTTTGAGGTTTTATATTATTTTTTATAAAGAAATGTAAAAAATGTTATTTGATTTGTTTTATTTTATTGAAATTTTTTGAATAGGGGTAAAAATAGGATATGTTTCGTTATAAATATTCCTTTGAAATATAAATTATTTTTTTCATTATTATAATTTATTGATAATTTTTTAATTAATTACCTTAAATGCTTGTGAAACACTAATTCATTATTTATTCAATTAAGAGAAAAAAATAAATGATTTAAAAAATATTTAAAGTGATATAATTTGAATAAGTAAAGTGACCCATGAATTATATATATATATATGAAATATTAGGGAGGTATACAAGTTTTAGATTCTAATTTTACCATCTGGGCTAACGTATTTACTATGAAATTAAATAAAAAGTGTAAAAAATGACGTTAGTAACATTTTATAATAAATAATATTTTATTAAATGATTTTAAAAAAATAAATACAATATTCTTCCACATGAATGGTAATGGTTTTAAACATCAACCATGGTCCATTTATGAGTCTTTTTTCATTTTATTTTAACATTAATTACCCTTAAATGTAAGCAAAATTTAATATTGCACTAACTGTCGACTCGGTTAATGGGGGTAAAAACTTATAGATAAGGATGAAAACACATCAAAAAAAATTCCTAATGTTATCATATAAGATTTGTTTTTGACTTATGATCCTCATATATTCTAATTATACCAATTTATGTCCATTGTTTAATGAAATATAATTTATATTAATTTAATACTTTGGGAAATTCAATGAATTCCCCTCCCTTCAATTATAAAAGGATTCCTCTCATTTAAATTATTTACACCACTTTGATCCATATATATATATAAATATATATAAACTCCCCAATCAACATATAAATATATTTATATAAGTTCTACAGGTAATTTACTTCCAAAAAGTCCCGTGCTAGGTCCCCTAAGAGAATATCTGAAGGACCTCCTTCATAGAAGAGGTAATCATCTTTAACGAATCTTTTAGATTTATTTATTCTTATGTTTTCTCTGAATGTGTTTTATCCACACTAAAAAAATAAATATAGTATCATAAATATAATTATATGTCATTATGATTTTGGTACAACCATATCCCATCTCTTTTCAACTCTATAAGAAGTGAAAACATCACTCATGTGTATATACAACTTGCCATCTCCACATAGCGGTGTAATTCCTTTTTCATCACCACTTTACATGGATGGTTATAAAGAGAGAAGTAATGATTATATATGATATATACTATATAAATATTTTTCTATATTTATAATATCATATACAAATTTTTATATTCAAATCCTTTAGAAAATGATAGCATTCCCCGTGCGTACGTATGGACTACCTCCTCGACAAATAGATGTTACAAGTTTTTCCCTTTATGATTTCCAAAGTTGGTAATAAGGTCAGATTGAATTCATATATAAGAAATATATGATATAATAATTATTCATAAATTTTTTTTATAATATTCCTTTCTTTCATTCCATCCATCAAAAAGTGAACCTAATGTTCATACGTACGTACGACATAACCTCTAAATGAACATTGTAATTCTTTTTTCTATATCTACATTTAATGGATGATTCTATATATATTGAATATAATATATATATGTATATATATATTTAATAACATTATGGACATTACTTAACCATAAAAAGAGATGAAAGGATCAAGACTACGACATCAAAACATACTTAAAAAAAAGATTTTAACACCCGAAATAATCGTAATAATAAAATGTATTAAAAAAATAGGTTTGAAAAAGATAATAATGTATTATATATGATATTAATAATATTAATGTGGAAATTTTATTTAATTATATTAAATTTAAATTTATTATACAATAGGTTAGAGAACATATGGAGAGTGTCAATCTTGAAGTAATGGATTTCACTTCATTTTCCATTCATTGAGACATATTTAGTATTATGAAAATATTTATTTTCATAAGGTATATATTATAAATATTTGAATTATTTAAAAATAATATTTATATATTAATTATAATTAATGATTCTATTCAAGTAACTCTTTCATGAAATTGTTTTCAAATAAAATCCAATCTTATTTCTCTTCTTGATGAAGTGAATTTTTCTTCCATTTCTATATTTTTCAAAAAACAATTAGTAATTTTTTTACAAAAATGTTTTATAAAGGATATTTTAATCTATCCTTTAATTTTGATATATTTTTAATTTAATTTTTCTAATTTTATCCCAAAAGGATTCATTTTTAACTTTCATTATAAAAATTCAAATAAAATGCAATTCTTTTACATAAATCATATTAACGGAAATTCCTAATGCCATAACTATTTTATTCCCTTTAGCTTATTCATAAAGTTTTTAATGGTTATACAAAGATAAAAAATTTAAGCAAAATTAATTTTAATGATTCATTTTCATATATTCATTAAAACAATTATTTTTAATAAAAAATTAATTTTTGATGGTCATCTCTCACCTCCAGATTAATTTAATGCATATTAAACTTCTATTGAAAGATGAAATATCTAGTGACCATTAGATATTAAATATATGTTAAATATCCATAATATTTATGTCATGGAAATTATTATTTTATATAGCGTATACAATTATACAAATAGTGTTTTAAATTGAATGTTATTTGATTGATTGGAGTAAACATCGATAAATCCGTATTTTTTACTAAATATGGTTATTATTAGATAAGGAATATTGTTCATGAATTAAATTGATCAGTCAATATATTAGTAATGTAGTGAAAATGAAGTTATGGGTGGGACCCATAATAATATAGCCCCTCTATGCATTAGTTGATCTCATGAGTTAAATTAGTAAGATATCATTAAATGTGTTTTTGGTGTATGCCTACCCATAGTTTTAAACCATCTTCAAAAAAGGATTTTACAATAGTGATATCATGATTTAGGATACCATTCTATCCAATATTAGTCATTTAATTCATTTAGAATTATGTTTTTATTATTATCCATGAGATTACTACATTGAAATTATTGATGGGTCTAGTTTGTGATCAAGTTATTGATTAAATGGAATGTGTTGCTAGTCATTTACCTCTGAATATTGATTATGGATTATTTCCTAATGATATATTCAACTCTATTTAAACTTTTTTTAGTATATGATATCACCATTATTTCATTTCCATTCCCTAATTTATGAATAAAAATCTTCAAATTCGTTTGAAGGATGTATAAGGTTTACTTTTGTTATGTTTATATTTTATAATTCTATATAACATGGGGATCATGTATGAATATAATTTAACAAGACGTCTAATCTAATCAATACAATATAATTAATTCCTTTGTATCCTTTATAATGTAATAAATTATAATCAATCTCGAGTTTACTAGAGATAGGGTTGTTATAGTTGGTATTAGAGGAAGTTCAATATAAACCTTTACAACTAGATTTTTAATAATCATAACTAAGATTAGAATTATAATAAAACCTTATATTATCTATGAAATCATTCCATTATACTGATTTTATTTTATGAAAACATATTAAAGATGATTTTGATCTACCTCTGTGTCTTACTTTATTTAGTGATGACACCTAATAGAAGAATGTTAATTATCATCATCTACAATGTAAGGATTTACCTGCAAAGAAAACCAAAATAGATGGTGTTGGAACTTAGCAGATGAGGGATATATTCAAGAATTTGAGTTAGTTTTTAAAAAATAACCTTGCCTATATGGATCAAACTATTATTTCACAACACGATTCACCTATATTAGATCACATCATGTAACAAATTCCCCCATATTTTAGTGGAACAAATGATTGATAGGTATCTGATTAGTGGATTAAATATTTATAAAATATATTTCTGGATTTGTGATATAATGAAATGAAAAGTTTATTTTTGGATGTTTTTTTGTTTTAAAGGATATTTCAATAAATGGTGTTAATTAATCCAAAATACTAAATAGGTTGATGATATTTAATGCGCGTAATTGAGAAATTATAAAGTGATATTCTTAAATAACTACTTTCCACCTGAGTAATGACATGATATTGAATCGAAATTACTCAATATAATATAAATGAGGGATGAAATCTATTATTTTTATGTGGGAAACTTTGGAAGACTAGAAGGACATTTTATGAACTATGTGAAGAATCTAGAATGCAATTTTGATTATTTATTTGATGGTATTAAGTGAATAATATGAAGGGAATGTGTTTCTTAGATGTTTTCATCATATGATTATATTGTATTATATTACATTAGGATAGAGAAATAATTTTACATGTAATATTTTTTCAAAGTAAATCAAGATAATAAGAGGATGATTGAGAACTAAGGGAAAATAAATGAGGTGAAAGAGATGAATGAAAGGATGGAAGTTACTACATGTGATAATTGTGAAAAAAGCATGGTATATAATTAAAGGTAATGGGAGTTTGATTTATGTGTAGAGAGAAAGTAAATTAGAAACATGCAATAAAGGGTAAGGAAGAAACCTCAGATATTTAGAGATTCTACTATAAAGAGATGGGGATTTATTCAAAACAATTTCCCAAGATTCTAGAGAATATAATATAGAAGAATTCATTAGGAGAAGGCCAAAATTATTCTATAAATAAAACTGATGTTGAATGATTAAGGTGCTTCTGTATTTGGAATTATATTTATGAAGAATTATTTTAAAAATTAAATCTTGATTATAAGAATTATTAAACATAAAATGATTTTGGTATGTTAGATTTGTTTAATTATTTTAAATAATATTGTTAATGATGTCGATAATAATGAAAATTTATCTAGTCATAAAGTGTTGTTTTTATATAATACACGAAGAATATAAATATAACTCTAAATATGTTCCTGATATTGAGTTAATTGGAATTGAACAAGTAAATGATATTGTATTGGAGAACGTGAAAATTGTTAGTGATCTTATGATAAAGTATTTCATGATGGAGTTTAAGGAATTTTTTGCATTTATGGAATATATTAGATAATCTAAAATTTTATTTAAGGAATAAGGATAGAGGTAATTCATGGAAGCATGCATGTTTTCCATAATGTTTCATGTTGATTAAAGTTTTGGCCATGTTTTAGGAGATTATGTGATCAAGATATTTGTTTAAAAAATTATGAGATACTTTATGGAGGACTAATGAAAAGTTTATTTTGGAAATCCAGTTCCCTTATTCCATTTTTTTGGATTTTTTAATGTTAATATACAAATATTTCTTGAGAATTAAGGTTAACTACATATGGAATGGATTAAGTATAAATTTGGTTATTATTGTGTATGGTTAAGGTATTATTTATCATATTGGATAACTTGAGATTACCATTTTGGTTTTAGTAAATATTTTTTTGTCTAATTAATGACTTATGGGTCTTATGATTCATTAAAAAGTGATTAAGGCGTAAAAAAGTTCATCTTAAATATACATTTTCTAGCATAAGAGGTAATGTGGAAATTGATCGAAGCCCAACCAATATATGATAGTATGCTTATGAAATTGAAATAAACCATGTAAATTTATTTTCTCGAGTTATTTATCTAGATAGTAAAATAATCTCATTAGATTATAAAAAGGACCTTAAAATAAAAACATTATCCATTTAAATTTCTTATTAATAAATAAATGGTCTTTTAACCCACCAATTATTTGTTGTTTTGTTATGGTTAAATTTTCCATGATCATGTTCTATATCAATATTTACTAATCTTTTGGTGTTATTTTTATCTTTTTTTCTCATATTTTCACTTTCCTATGAGGTTATCGTATTTTCAAATTGAGTTTTGTGGTGACATTCATAGTTCTATTTCCCTCTTTTTCAAAGAAAGTTTTATTTACCCTTTTGAAGATTTGATTTTTCCATAAAGGTATTTTCAAATGTCAAAAACTTGACCAAAAATCATATTTTAAAAGTTATAGGAAGAAAGTTTTTTAATGTTTGGAGAATGAAACACCCTAATATTTCAAAATAACCCTATGTTTGATAACATTCATGTCATGCAACACTGAGCTAAAACGAACCAAAAAATATTATTATTATTCGAACCTTATATCCTAGTTGTTAAATTGGTATGTTTGAATAATAATAACCAAATTATGAAATATATATTACATTTATACAAAATAAAAATTTATGTATTAATTATTATGAAATAATCACTCAATTCACAATAGTCATTTTATTCTAATAAATAGGGTTTTAAAAAATTGTTTTTGATTATTTTCTTTAAGAAAATGAAATAATTAATTCTTTACACTTTTTGAAAATTTATTTGATTAAATTAAACTTTTTAATGAAATCATAATATCAAAATTATATTTGGGTGATGTTTTGATATTTGTTTTGAAAATATTGATTTTTAATGAATAGTAAAAAATAGTTATTTTTTTAAAACAGTCATTTCATTTTCATTATATATAAAATTATTTTTTAAAATTTAATCTCAAATTAAATTAACTATTATTAAATTATATGTAATTGAATTGACTACATTTTAATCTTCATTAAACCTAATTCTGGAATAAGGACATTTTTGTGCTTAAAAACACAATTTTCAAACAACTGTTTTTAATTGCAATTTTTGTATTTATATTAAATGTTTTTATTCCAATTTTGTGAAATAATTTTTGAAAAATTGATTCCATATTTATAATTTTGAGGTCTAAATTTTGTAAATATTTTTTATTACTTTTGGACATTATGAATAGTATCATTAATAATTTTCTCACCATAGTAATGGGTAAATCAGGTTATTATGGAGAAATCTAAAATGATAAGGACTAAATAGTGACCCAAAAAATTGATTTAATTTTATTTGATGATTATATATTTTCAATAATCATAAAAAAATATATTATTTGGTCTTATTTTCTATTTGGCTATGATTTGGACCCATTATATTATTTTACATAAAGAAAAGTAAAAAAATTATCATTCAATTTTTTTGGCATGGGGTTAAATAGAGGATATGTTAGGTTATAAATATTCATTTTAAAGATAAATTATTCTTTTATCTAGGTAATTTATTTATAGTTTTCTAGATTAAATGACTACCTTAAATGCTTCTGCAGAACTAATAGAGTATTTATTCAATTAATAGAAAAATAAAATAAATGGGTTCAAAAATATTAAAAGTGATATAACTTGAATAATTTAATATGTACCATAAATTTTATAGATCTATAATAATTTTTAGAGAATATTAAAATTTTTATATTCAAAATCTCCCCTTTTCAGGATTTTTTAAAGTCAAATCAACTAAATAGTGTAAAAAATGACAGTAATGATATTTTAAAATAAATTATATTTTATTAAATGGTTTAACATTAATAAAAATATTATATTCAACCAAGTGAATGGTATATGGTTTAAAACATTAAACATGGTACATTTATGGGTTGTTGAAAATTTTATCAAAACATTATTAACCCTTAAAGCAAAGGAAACTTTAATATTACTCTAATTTTTAAAAGTGTGAATGAGGGGGGGGGGGTAAAATTAAAAGATAAGGATAAAAAAATAAAACTTCTAAATTTTTTTTGGATGAGTTGAGTTTTACTTATTCGAATAATATCTTCTAATTATAGTAATTTCGATCCATTTAAACATGAAATAAAATTTATATTAATTTAATACTATAAGAAATTATAAGAATGCTTATCCCCTCAATTATAGGAAACATTTTATTTAACTTATTTTAACCACTTTGAGCCATATATCTCAACCAAGAACTAATAAATTTACTTATAAACATCCTTATATAATTTTTAGAGGTTTTTTCCTTTCTAAAAGTCCAACCGTAATACCCTTAAGAGAAGATCTAAAGGATCTCCTTCATAAAAGAGGTAATCATTTTTAATGGCTTTTTTAGTTTTATATTATTTTATACTTCCTATTAATGTGTTGTGTCTATCCTAAAACAATAACTCTAGTATTATAAATATAATGATAATTTATTATTCTTATTATTTGGAAACTATATTCTATATCTTTTCAATTATATAAAAAGTTAAAACATCTCTCAAGTTTACATACAACTTACCGTCTCCATGTAGCGGCGTAATTCATTTTCATTACCAATTTAATTATATGGTTATAAATATAAAACTTATGAGTATATATGAAAAATATTACATAAAAATTCTACTTTAATTATAATATAATATATTCCTTTTTTACCTTCCAATCCGTTGGAAAATGATAACACTGCTCCTATGTATGTGTGGACTACAATCTCCATGAAGCGATGTTATCCATTTTTCATTTAATTTTAATTGGATTGTAATAAGGTATGATTTAGTGAATGCATATGAAATATATGAAATAAATGTGATTCTTAAAATTTTAATTATAATAAACTATTTTTTCCATCAATTGAAAAGTGAAAACAATTTTCATGTGTACGTATGGCCTACCATCTCCAAGAAGAGTGTGATTCATTTTTCAATATCTATCATTTATGGATGATTCTAAATATATATTTATATATTATAAAATATTTTTATATTTAAAAATAATTTACATATTATAGAACCATGATAAAGATGCATGGACTGATAATACAACATAAAACATAGTTGAAAAACAAAAGAGTTGACACCTAGAATAATGACAATAAAACAAATATTATTAAAAATGGGTGATAAAATGTTCTAAATGGAGCATATATTATATTATGAATATGAATATGGTTCGGCAATGTAATTATAATTAGTTTCAATTTATTATATACTGGGTTACAGAAATTTTGAGGAAAGTCAAAATTGAGGTAACGAGAATTTCTCTCAATTTATTTTCAATGAGAAGTATTTAGAAATATGCACCAATTTAATTTTATAGGGTGTATATACTTCTGCATTGAGTTATTTTACTAGAATATATATTTATTTATAATAATTATTGATTTGAACCATGGTACTCTTTCAAGATAAATGTTTAAAAGATAATCTAATCTTATTTCCCTTCTTGATTGAGTATTTTTTTCATCCATTTCCATAATTTTCAGAAATTGTTTTCTAAAAAAACATTTTATTTATAAAAATGATTTATAAAGGTTATGTTATGTATAAGGCCCGAGACTTAAACCTTACTTAATATTGAATTAAATGAATAATTCACATTGAGGATATTTTCATGTTTAGAGTTTTAGAGAATTAGGACATAACTATTACATCTCAAAAGATTACAAAGTAGACACTTCTACTAAGTTTCCATAATAAAACAAAACTCTTAAAAAGAAACATGTCTAGTTCCATGTTTTATATAGCGTGGAATTCCCATGATCCCATCCTTGACCTTATTCCACTTTAAGTCCTATGAAAAACATTTCAAAAAACTTGGGGTGAGCATAAAAAGCTCATTAAGGGATACACAATGAACGAAAACTGTTACTTTTTCAAACATCAAGTAAAACATGTATACTCTATCAAAGTAATACCTTCACCTTCATGAAGTAGTAAAAACTCTTCACTGAATAAAGTATCATTACTTACCATTTTATAACCAAATGGTTACCATAAAACCCATATAAAGAACACATAGCATATATAAAGGAAACCTGGGACATAAACATACTTAAGTGGAATAACCATACGGTCGAATTCCACACATATCACTTAATGGAATAGCCATACAGACAATTTCCATAAATACTTAATGGAATATCCATACGGCCGACTTCCATACCCAATGAATTGGAGGTTATAACGTAACCACCCGTCCTGGTATTCAGGGCACCACCCGTCATATGGTTTATCACGTAACCACCCGTCAAATGTCCAAGTACCAATATAAAATCATAAAACATAAAACCAATATAAAGGAATGATAACATTTCCACATTTCAATCACAATATATCATAATATAATCCTTTATCAAAACCATTTTCAATACCAAAATACATAAAAGAGTATATGGTATTTATTTTATTTTAAAAACATTACGGCTTGTTGAGGAAGCCAAAGACCAAATAATACTCACGGCGGCGGAAAAGGTCGTTGTCACCGCCTACGTTAAAAAAACATTTCTTTTTGTCGTTTAGTAAAACGCTTCGTAGAAAAATATTCCTTTTTTATAAAAGTAAAAGTCAAAGTGGTTTATACACCGTATAAAAGAAAGTTGTGTTTAAAAAGAAATATGCCTCAATTAAAGGAGATTGAGACGAAGTCCCTTACCTCGGGTCCGACTTGACTCGGTCGTTCTTTAATCTACTGAATAATAAACATGAGTTAATCTCTACTTGCTTAAGAACGTTTTTCAAGTTCATTATTACTTTAATACCATGTTATGAACATCATGTAATCATTTATGTTAATAATGTTCATTTTGTCGGTATTTGGTTCTTAAGTCAAAAATAGACTTCTTACACTTACATGTTGTTAATTTGGTCAAAGGTTCATTATATCCAGAATGATATTAATGATTTGGATAACATATATATCATATATATTCAGCATATACATGTATTTATAATATTACATCACATTCAGAGGTAAGAAATGAAATGCACCGTTCATGGAGACGGTAAGCCGTACGTACGCATGAACGCTACTTCCATTTCTATTTCGTATTTTCTGGAATGGAATCATAATGATATAAAAGTATATTATAATTCTAGTATAATAACATATATAATATCATTAACTTTATCCTTTACACATCCCACATATGGTATTGACGAATCAAATCACTTTTAGGGGGCGGTAGTCCGCACTTCCTAAAATGAAGATATCGTGTTTACCCATAATGGAAACAATAGTGGTATTCCATAAATGGAAAATACAGAAGCTTCAGGAAATAATAAACATATTATATATCATATATAAAAATAGTGACATCATAATGGCCACCTTTGAAGGTGTTAGATGAGTATTGAACAATCATCGTTTCGGGAGACAGAATTTTGCCATCCACAGAAACCGTATGTTCTTTAACCATTTGATGTATTTGTGTGAGAGTGTAGCTCGAATAAATCTTATAACAACATCCTAATATATTTAAGATACTGGTGTTGTTACAAAAGATGTAAATAAAAAGAGTTTAGGGGGTTGGAGAAGCAAAATAAAACAAATGAACATGAGAGAAAGAATTACCTTTAAAAGTGTAACTCCTTTTGATTTGAGCCTAAAGGCTTCCATTGAAAGGATTCTGCACAACGGGAATCCTATAGGATGAGGAGAGGGATGTGGAGAGAGTAAAGGGTCAGGGTATGGCCGAGCCAAAGGCTTTAGGAGTGTGTGAAATGAGGTAGAGGTGGGGGCCTTTTATAAGAGGAGAGGAGGGGAAATTTTGGAAATCATGAAACTATTATTTTATTTTCAAAAGTGTTTCGAATTTTTAAGGTCCCAAATTGATATATTTCGAAGATAAGATGACAAGTCTACGAAATATTTCCATCCAGTAGTTTTTGGACATGTTTAGGGCTTAGATATTACATTATCTTTCCATTTTACTTAAATCGTTAAATAATGAGGTCATCACTGCATCATCATGATGTCATAAATAATTTAATTTATTTAATGTCTAAAAATTAAAAAAAAAATATGATTTATTAAATAGTTTTAGATTTCTAATGAATATTCATATACAAAAATATGATTAGTATAACCCCTTCTAAAAATTGTTTTAGTAAAACAATTTATGTTAGTGTCATTTTCACCTTTATTTAAAAAAAGGCATTAAAGTCATTATCTCACCCAAGTGGCTCCATGGGGTCACCTAAATCGACCCATGGGTTTTCTTGGTCGTCCATGACTCACCCAATAGGTGTAGGACAAGTGTCATGGTGTTTTCACATTTTTATAATATCATTTTTACCTTAAATTCCTCTAATTACCTCTAATCGTGATTAATGAAACAAAGTTACTATTCACCAAAAAATTATTTTCATCCCATTGAACCACATTTTACATACTAATGACAACCATGTATGTCGGATTTTCAAAATTCAATACACATTAGTGGTAAACTTTCATTTTACTGAAAAATTAGTTTTCTTGATTACCACTTAGTGGTTTCACAATTCATCAAAAATTGAAGTTTTTCAGAAAATTACCAAAAATTCACTCTAAGCTATATTCGATATTCCGAATTCAAAAATGATTTTTATATTACCTAATTCAAAGAATATAAGTATAATTACTTAATTTAATAATTAACTCCCACTATCAAAAGAAATAGCGTGTTTTTATGAAACAATAAGTATCAAAAGATTGATACTAGTTTATGTCCGATTTCAAAGTGAAATTAATTCCAACGACCACTATTGGATTTAATGGTAAAAATATTTTGTAATTTCACATTAAAACAAATTAAAAATATTATCTAATCATATAAATAAATTATATTAAAAAGAGGTTTTTCATTAGAATACAACATTTTTCACTTATTCATAAAAAATGAACTTTATCGGAAAAATAACAAAAACATACACAAAGTAAATTTTGATGCCCTAATTACAAATAATGATTTTACTTGGTCCAAAATAATGTATAAGAGTGACCAAAACTATATTTAAAGAGGGTTCTCCATCAAAAGGCGATAAATGAACCTTTAGTGAAAAATTAGGGTATAAATGCCTAAAATTGAATTCTTTCCGTATTTTAATCCTTTATCGTTTATTGGATAAATGTAAAAATATTTAAAAACATATATAATCATATTTTAGTTATTTCTATCCATTCCCGCAAATACAACGGCTACATGTTAACTAACATTTAAAATAATATTATTATATTACTAGTGTGCAACGTAAGTTTTCGAAGGAACTCATCGTTGCGTATCGGGTACACTATCGAACATAGAAACCCCTTTAAAATAAAATTAATATTTTAAAACAAATATTAATAAATATGAATATGTATTATTCATTATTTACCTGTGATGTTACATCCTTCCCCCCTTTTGGGAATTCCGTCCTCGCAATTTTATTCACTTATCAAAATAATTGGGGGTATTTATCCTTCATAGAATTTTTAGATTCCCACGTTGCCTCTTCAATCACATGGTTTTTCCACAAAACCTTTACCTAATGAATCACCTTATTCCGTAACACCTGCTCCCTATGGTCAAGAATCTGGACTGGTTGTTCTTTATAAGATAGGTTCTCTTCCAGCTGAACTACCTCTGGACTCAAAACATGATATGGATCTGGCATGTACTTTCTCAACATCGAAACGTGAAAAACATTGTGTACCTGAGATAAACTCGGAGGTAAAGCCACTCGGTAAGCAACTGATCCAACTTTCTCCAGAATTTCATATGGTCCAATGAACCTTGGACTCAGCTTTACTTTCTTACCAAATCTCATCACACTTTTCTATGGAGAAACCTTGAGAAAAACATGATCACCCACCTCGAAAGATAGATCCTTTCTTCGGTTATCCGCATAAATCTTATGCCTGCTCTGAGCTGTTCTCATGTGTTTCTGAATCAACTGAGCCTTTTCTGCCATCTCTTCTACCAATTCTGGTCCCATCAGTTTCCTTTCACCCACTTCATACCAAAATGCTGGAGTTCAACACCGCTTCCCATATAATGCCTCAAATGCTGCCATCTGTATACTGGAATGAAAACTGTTATTATAAGAAAACTCAACCAAAGAAAGATGTTGGTCCCAACTTCCTTGATAATCCATTGAACAAGCTCGTAGAATATCCTCCAATGTCTGAATTGTTCGTTCTGACTGCCCATCTGATTGAGGATGAAAAGCTGTACTAAAATTTAATTCAGTACCCAACGACTTCTGAAGGCCTTTCCAAAAGTTAGAAGTGAACCTGGGATCACGGTCAGATACAATGGAGATAGGAACTCCATGTAACCTGACTTTCTTTTTAAGATACAAACAGGAAAGTTGATCTGGAGATAAAGTATCTCGTATAGCGAGGAAATGAGCAGATTTGGTCAAGCGATCAACAATAACCCAGATTGCATTATTACCTTGAGATGTCTTCGGTAATCCCACAATAAAGTCCATGTATATATTCTCCCATTTCCACTCTGGCATTGGTAAAGGCTAAAGCATCCCTTTTGGTAACTGCCGCTCTGCTTTAACCTACTGACAAGTCAAACACTTCATAGTAAAATCAGCAATATCTCTTTTCATTCCATCCCACCAGTAATACTCCAGTAGATCTCTATACATCTTAGTACTGCCAGGATGAACTGAAAACGGAGAACTATGAGCCTCACATAACAACTCATTCTTCAACTGTGAATCACAAGGCACACATTATATCTTCCCAAACCTCAAAACACAATCATTAACAATGTTGAATTCAGGCAACTTACCTTTCTGAACTAGCTCTACCTTTTTCTGCAACTCGCTGTCTTGCTTCTGTGCTTGCTTGATTCTGTCTGATAGAGAAGATTTCACTGATACCTGGAA
Source organism: Viscum album (assembly GCA_963277665.1). Taxonomy (NCBI): domain Eukaryota; kingdom Viridiplantae; phylum Streptophyta; class Magnoliopsida; order Santalales; family Viscaceae; genus Viscum; species Viscum album. Next base: position 575,818,983 of record OY728144.1, read on the forward strand.
CAAAACAGAAGGAATTCCTGCACCAACAACTTCTATGCCAAAGTTCATTAAATCAAAAACCAAAGGATCTCGTTCCAAACGTAGCATGGTTAATGAAGCATTACTTTTTCGACTCAAAGCATCAGCCACTTTATTTGCTTTTCCAGGATGGTAGTGAATTGTACAATCATAATCCTTGATTAATTCTAGCCATCTCCTCTGTCTCATGTTCAATTCTTTCTGATTGAATATATACTTTAAACTTTTATGATCAGTATATATTTCACACTTTACTCCATACAAATGATGCCTCCAAATTTTTAAAGCAAAGACAACAACAGCTAATTCCAAATCATGTGTAGGGTAATTTACCTCATGAGTTTTCAACTATCGTGAAGCATAAGCAATTACCTGATCATTCTGCATAAGGACACAACCAAGTCCCTTCAACGAAGCATCACTGTATATAACAAACTCACCATTCCTGGAAGGAAGTGCCAAAACTGGATCATTCACCAATCTTCATTTCAACTCCTGAAAAAAATCATCACATTCTTTTGTCTAGATGAACTTAACACCCTTATGAGTTAGCTTAGTCATTGGACTAGATAACCATGAAAAATTTCCACAAAGCTTCGGTAGTAACCTTCCAAACCAAGAAAACTATAGATCTTGATTACATTTGTGGGTCTTGGCCATTCATTAACAACTTTTGTTTTAGTAGGATCAACAGTTATGCCATCTTTTGAAACAATGTGACCAAGGAAAGAAATTTGTTGTAACCAAAACTCACACTTGCTGAATTTTCCATATAGTTTCTTTTCTTTTAAGGTTTTCTAGATAACCCTTAAATGACTTTCATGCTCCTTTTTACTTTTAGAAAACACCAAAATATCATCAATAAACACAACCACCATTTATCACCTGAATCAATTGAGCCATCACTGCAACAAATTGTTCAATTCTGACTATGACCATCTCAGGATACTAATTTGAATGGTCATTTCCCTCTATATTCCTTCCCAGAAAAGCTTCTCTGTTTCCTCTATGGAAAACCATTCTTATCACAGAAATACCTTAGGTGAAGCAACATGGTAATCTTTAAATGCTATATCATTTCAATCGTACCATAAATTAACTTATAATTTTACACTTTTCTAACTCCTAAAGTTGTCTAAACCGACCTCTGATACCAACTATAAGGCCCCAGCCTTAAACCTTACTTAATATTGAATTAAATGAATAATTCACATTGAGGATCTTTTTAGGTTTAGAGTTTTAGAGAATTAGGACATAACTATTACATCTCAAAAGATTACAAAGTAGTCACTTCTACTAAGTTTTCATAATCAAACAAAAATCTTAAAAAGAAACATGACTAATTCCATCTTTTATATAGCATAGAATTCCCTTGATCCCACCCTTGACCTTATTCCACTTTAAGTCCTATGAAAAACGATTCGAAAAACTTGGGGTGAGCATAAAAAGCTCAGTAAGGGATACATAAAGAATGAAAACTGTTACTTTTTCAAACATCAAGTAAAACATGTATACTCTATCAAAGTAATACCTTCACCTTCATGAAGTAGTAAAAACTCTTCACTGAAGTATCATTACTTACCTTTTTTTAACCAAACGGTTACCATAAAACCCATATAATGAAGACATAGAATATATAAAGGTAACTTGGGATATAAACATACTTAAGTGGAATAACCATACGGTCATCTTTCACACATATCACTTAATAGAATAGCCATACGGCCAATTTCCATACATACTTAATGGAATAGCCATATGGCCGACTGCCATACCCAATGCATTGGAGGTTATAACGTAACAACCCGTCCTGGTATTCACGGCACCACCCGTCATATGGTTTATCACGTAACCACCCGTCAAATGTCTAAGTACCAATATAAAATCATAAAACATAAAACTAATATAGAGGAATGATAACATTTACACATTTCAATCACAATATATCATAATAGAATCCTTTACCAAAACCATTTTCAATACCAAAATACATAAAAGAGTATATGGTATTTATTTTATTTTAAAAACATTACGGCTTGTTGAGGAAGCCAAAGACCAAATAATACTCGCGGCGGCGGAAAAGGTCATTGTCACTGCGTACGTTAAAAAAAACATTCCTTTTTTTCATTTAGTAAAATGCTTCATAGAAAAATATTCATTTTGTATAAAAGTAAAAGTCAAACTGGTTTATACACCGTATAAAAGAAAGTTGTGTTTAAAACGAAATATGCCTCAATGAAAGGAGATTGAGACGAAGTCCCTTACCTCGGGTCCGACTTGACTCTGTCGTTCATTAATTTCCTGAATAATAAACTTGATTTAATCTCTACTTGCTTAAGAACCTTTTTCAAGTTCATTATTCATTTTATACCATGTTATGAACATCATGTAATCATTTAAGTTAATAATGTTCATTTTTTCGGTATTTGGTTCTTAAGTCAAAAATAGACTTATTACACTTACATGTTGTTAATTTGGTCAAAGGTTAATTATATCCAGAATGATATTAATGATTTGGAGAACATATATATCATATATATTCAGAATATACAAGTATTTATAATATTACATCACATTCAGAGGTAAGAAATGAAATGCACTGTTCATGGAGACGGTAAGTCATACGTACGCATGAACGCTACTTCCATTTATATTTTGTATTTTCTGGAATGGAATCATAATAATATAAGAGTATATTATAATTCCAGTATAATAACATATATAATATCATTAACTCTATCCTTTACACATCCCACATATGGTATTGACGAATCAAATCACTTTCAGGGGGCGGTAGTCCGCACTTCCTAAAATGAAGATATCGTGTTTATCCATAATGGAAACAATAGTGGTATGCCATAAATGAATAATACAGAAGATTAAGGAAAGAATAAACATATTATATATCATATATAAAAATAGTGACATCATAATGTCCACCTTTTAAGGTGTTAGATGAGTATTGAACAATCATCGTTTCGGGAGGCAGAATTTCGCCATCCACGGAAACCGTATGTTCTTTAACAATTTGATGTAGTTGTGTGAGAGTTTAGCTCGAATAAATCTTATAAAAACATTCTAGTATATTGAAGATACTTGTGTTGTTACAAAATAAGTAAATAAAAAGAGTTTAGGGGGTTGGAGAAGCAAAATAAAACAAATGAACATGAGAGAAAGAATTACCTTTAAAAGTGTAACTCATTTTGATTTGAGCCTAAAGGCTTCCTTTGAAAGGATTATTCCAAAAGGGAATCCTCTAGGACGAGGAGAGGGATGTGGAGAGAGTAAATCGGCAGGGGATGGCCGAGCCAAAGGCTTGAGGAGTGTGTGGAATGAGGTAGAGGTGGGGGCCTTTTATAAGAGGAGAGGAGGGGCACTTTTGGAAATCATGAAACTATTATTTTATTTTCAAAAGTGTTTCGAATTTTAAAGGTCCCAAATTGATATATTTCGAATATAAGATGACAAGGCTTCAAAATATTCCCATACAATAGTTTTTGGACATGTGTAGGTCTTAGATATTACATTATCTTTCCATTTTACTTAAATCGTTAAATAATGAGGTCATCGCTGCATCATCATGATGTCATAAATAATTTAATTTATTTAATGTCTAAAAATTATAAAAAAATTAATATGATGTATTAAATCGTTTTATATTTCTAATGAATATTTATAGAAAAAAATATGATTAGTATTACCCCTTCTAAAAACTGTTTTAGTAAAACAATTTATGTTAGTGTCATTTTCACCTTTATTTAAAAAAAGGCATTAAAGTCATTATCTCACCCATGTGGCTCCATGGTGTCCCCTAAATCTACCCATGGGTTGTCTTGGTCGGCCATGACTCACACAATAGGTGTAGGACAAGTTTAATGGTGTTTTCACATTTTTAGAATATCATTTTTACCTTAAATTACACTAATTACCTCTAATCGCGATTAATGAAAAAAAGTTACTATTCACCAAAAAATTATTTTCATCCCATTGAACCACATTTTACATACTAATGACAACCATGTATGTAGGATTTTCAAAATTCAATACAAATTAGTGGTAAACTTTCATTTAACTGAAAATTCAGTTTGCTTGATTACCACTTAGTGGTTTCACTATTCATCAAAAATTGAAGTTTTTCAGAAAATTACCAAAAATTCACTCTAAGCTATATTCGATATTCCGAATTCAAAAATGATGTTTATATTACCTAATTAAAATAATATAAGTAGAATTAATTAATTTAATAATTAACTCCCGCTGTCAAAACAAATAGCGTGTTTTTATGAAACAATAAGTATCAAAAGATTGATACTAGTTTAAGTCCGATTTCAAAGTGAAATTAATTCCAACGACCACTATTGGATTTAATGGTAAAAATATTTTCTAATTTCACTTTAAAACCAATTCAAAATATCATCTAATCATATAAATAAATTATATTAAAAAGAGGTTTTGAATTAGAATACAACATTTTTCACTTATTCATAAAAAATGAACTTTATCGGAAAAATAACAAAAATATACACAAAGTAAATTTTGATGTCCCAATTATAAAGAAGGATTTTATTTGGTCCAAAAGAATGTATAAGAGTGACCAAAACTATATTTAAAGAGGGTTCGCCATCAAAAGGCGATAAATGAACCTTTAGTGAAAAATTAGGGTATAAATGCCTAAAATTGAATTCTTTCCGTATTCTAATCCTTTATCATTTATTGGATAAATGTAAAAACATTAAAAAACATATATAATCATATTTTAGTTATTTATATCCATTCCCGCCAATACAACGGCTACATGTTAACTAACATTTAAAATAATATTATTATATTACTAGTGTGCAACGTAAGTTTTCAAAGGAACTCATCGTTGCGTATCGGGTACGCTATCGAACATAGCAACCCCTTTAAAATAAAATTAATATTTTAAAAAAAATATTAATAAATATGAATATGCCTTATTCTTTATTTACCAGGGATGTTACATCTTGTTATCATTTACTTTTATACATATTATAAAAGGAACTTTTCTAATGTTTTCCATAAAGGATTCATACTTAACTTACGTACCCAAAATTTAAAAGGAATGATATTTTTTAACATATACAACATTAATGGACTTTCCTGCTGCCATAACTATTTTACTACCTTCATATTCTTTTATAATTTTTTAATGGGTTTAAAAATAAAAATGTTTTAAAAAAATAATTTTAAAGGTTTAATTTTCATATATACATTAAAATAATTTATTTTATTAAAAAATATACTTTTTGGAGGCCATCTTATATATAATGATTAATTTCATGGATACTAACTTTTTCATGAAACATTTACTATATTGAGGTCATTAAAAATTAAATTGGTATAAAATATCCAAATTATTTTCATCAAGAATATGATTATTTCCTAATCATTATACCAATTTACATATGGTGTTTTATGTTGAAAGTAATTCTATTGTATAGGGAAAACATTGATAAATCCATATTATTTAATCAATATAGATATTTATTGATATGGAATATTGTTCATGAATTAAATCATTCATTCAATATATGAGGAATCAATAAGACAAATAGTGATGGGTGGGGCCTAGAATTATATATCCCCTTGATGTTTCGACAGGTCTCATGAGACAAATGAGTAAGCTTATATAAAATGGGGTTTTAGTGTATGTCTATCCATAGTTTTGAACTTTCATGGAACAAGGATTTGATGATATAGATATTATGATGTCTTAGATAATGAAATCCAATAATATTTATTTCATTCATTGAGAATTTAGTTATTATTATTATTATACATGATGTTATTTTATTGATAGTATCCACGGGTTCATTTTGTGATCAAGTTATTGATTAAATGGAATGTTTTTGAAGTTATTTACCTTTCCATATTTATTATAAATAATTTATTCATGATATATTCCACTGTATATATCCATTATTATGTATTTTAGAACACCCTTATTTTGTTTCCTTTCCTCAAGTTATGAAAATGAAATATTTTAATCAGTTTCAAGGATGAAAAATGTTTAATTTTATTATATTTATATTTTATAATTCCAGTGTTACATGGAAATAATATCTGTATCTAGATTATAGAGAATCCTAAATTCATAGATCATGTGTGGTTAAATCCTTTTTATTTATGCCAATGTAATAAAATAGAAACCTTCACTGCTTCACAGGAGTTGGGGTTGTTATAATGATTCTAACCTCTGGTTAAAACATTCTCTCATAAATTAATCTTTGATTACATTCCTTTGGTCATGATTATTATCGTCAATTTACATCTCAAATTAATTAATGAATATGAAGAAGTACATGTTGGGTACCATATGATGCTTCCACTACTCCGAGAACCAACAAATGGTATTATAATAGTCACATAATTATTTATAATTAATTAAATTCTATTGATTGATTGATTGATTCATTATTATTTTTTAATTAAAACATAGTTTTTTTGTAATAAAAATAATAACATATTATATTCTTCATATTATTTCTCATATTTACAATAAAATCAATTAATTTTATGAAAAAATTGTATTTTGTGAACATATATGGAGGTTCCTAGGATTCTGGATGGCTACCACAAGAGTACATGCATTGTATCCCTTTGGTACATGCAATGTACACATGTTCAATTCACTATGAATTAATTCATAATCAATTCTAGAACTGTGTATTTATTAAATGTGGTGTGTATTTCAATACACTACTTATGGACTAGGCCAAACCGACACATTATAAATCAGACTAAATAGAATCTAACGTCAATCCATTTTATGTTTTTCATTAGTCATTGATGGTTCATGTATTCTCATACATATATTACGAGACTAGTGAGTATACAACGTAGAGGCCACATGCTTTTTATTCCATGTGCATGTAGTTTAATCGATTTATTTCCTAGAATTATAATGCTCTGATAACCTATTTCTATTCCATGGATTGATTGATAGAAATATATATACTGTGTAGATGGATTCAACATGTTTTGAATATTTCCAAATTACATATAATTAAAAAGTAATTTTTTATACTACTTAAACCTTATAAAAATGTGTTCTATATGGTCATTAAGTTGATAATACATTCCAAGTAACATGTTATATATATATATATTATCTATCTAATTATTTTTTATGAAATGTCTAGAACTAAATATCATATATAAGTCATAAAATATTACATTTTCTAGGTGAATTGTAATATTACAGGCTATGTAATTTCCACATGTTTGGTGTGGTCATTTACCTCACTTGTACACACCATGAAATGACATGATAAGCCTTTTATACTAGATGACACATGAGAAAACAATATAAAAATATAATACATTGTGGATAGTTCAGAATGGTATACAGTGTATTTCGTCCAAGGAAAATATAATGTAAATATTTAATCATAAATAAATATATTTAATTTGATTAATATTGAAATGTATTATAATAATAATAATCTTCATATGATATTTGGGATAAAAAATTTATTAATTCAAAAATATAATTAAGTTGCTTGATCTTGATTTATCTCAAATAAGAATAATTTAAACTGAATGCTATTTTGTTAAATAAATTACTCATTCCATGTATGTAGATGAACATGGGCATAAAATAGAAATTTTTCTACGATTGGTATTATTTTAATTTATTATTAAACTAAATAAATTCACTACATTTTATCCCTCTAGTCATTATGTAAGGGTCTGTGAGCCCATGGGTTCTTTTATGTAACCCCAATAAGAAATCCAATTGTTACACTCTCTTGAAATTGGGTAAAATAATATGTAATGGATGGTTCTACCTTGATATAGGATGTGGTTCGTGATTTATAGTTGAAGAGAAACCAAGCTAATGGAGATACAAAAGTCAGCAGGTGGAAACCTACAATACAAACCAAGTAATGGTTAAATGTACTTTCTCCTTAGGTTGAAGGTTAGATTATCATCCTTGAGATAAACTAACCATTAATAAAATATTCATGAACATATAATGTTATTATTTTATTTCTAAAATATTACATGTAATTTTATTATGGTTTTTTTCATGATCACATGAATAAATGGATTAACATGTTTGCCAAAAAGAACTAAAGTAAATTTAGATTAAACATATATTTGTTCTAATATATGGTTAATAAAATAACTAAATACACATAATATTAAAAAATGTAATAAATATAAAATTATAATATTATTCATAATGATCAAATCCCTTAATTATATATTTTTACTTAGTATAGACTTACATTACTTAAGATAAAATCTAACCATAGTTCAAAGTGGTTGAGTGGACAAAGTTGGGGTGATTTCAATTATCCAAGAATTTTAACTTGATGATTTGGGTTTACTAAACATCGATCACATTAAAGGTTTATTTATAAAGGTGGACATGTTGTGACTAAGAGGAAAATGTTTAGTAAATAGAATTTATGGATTTTAGTGTTGTGGAGTCTACTAAATAGATCAAGAAAATTTGAGTTAATACCATTAGAATTTATAATCCTTAACTAAAACCCTTGAAATTTCATGACCATACGAATTTGGGGTGATGATAAGGTAAATATAGATCCTTAACACTATAATGTCCTTGAAACATGATATTCTAAGTCCATTAATGAGGGATATCAGATTATATAAAATATTGAGATACTAATAAATATAATATTCATTTACCTATATTCTATTTGATAAAGTGCTAAAATTTTTATCATGTTATTTGTTAAAACAACAATAAAATTGACTTTAAACATATCACTACAATCCATACTTGATAAGGATAAAATTATCCAAGAAACTAATTTATAAGAGTGGAAAAGAAAAATACATGTTTTTTGAAACCATGAAAGGAGATTGTATGTACTATAAGAACATATTTCTAAAGTTCTAGGTAATTAAGTATTTGAAAAAGAATCTTCTGTCTATTTTAAACATATAAACAATGCTAAACTCATTCAATATTTCATGTTATCATCCATGAGAAATAAGTATCTAAAAAACATGAATAATTGGATGTGTATAACATGATTCTCTATTTTAGGATCTCTATCAGGATAAGGTGAGACAAGTGAGGTAGGAGATCTCAAATGCTCTCTTTACATCTAATAATGGAGATTTGGAATCTACTGGGACTCATATAGTCAAGCTTATTAGATAAATTTAATTCTTAGATATCATGGGGATTAAATTTCTAGATGATTTTTACATATATATCATATTGTTTCACTACCCAAGTGTTTATCTAGTTTTATTATTAATTAAAACTTCAGAAATAATGAGAGAAGTCTTTTAGAACTTCTTACTATGATTTTCCAAGTGGGAAAGGAAACATTGAATAGAAAACCTATATTATTTATGGTTAATAATAAAAGGAACAACAAGGAAAAGTGGTTAAATAATCATAAAAATTATAAAGATTTAAATCATTATCCTTCTTAGAAGATAAAAATCTAGAGTCATGGATGTAAAAGCAAAGAAGTATATTTTTCAAGTGGAATGAAAGGACACTAGAAGAGGAACATCACCCAGAAAAAATGGGAATCTAAAAGTGAATTTGTTATCAAGTATAATCCTTCAAAATTCACACAATGGGTATTAATTATAGCCTTTGGTTCTCCAATATATATCCAAAGTTAGAAACTAAGTATATTTAGAAGGATTTCCTAAGGAGAGGTGGATTTTAAAGCTGCAAAATGTGTGAGGCCATCTGCTTTATCCATTGTAGACTACCTATATTCATTTCTGATAAGAAGGATATTGGTTTTAAGTTATTGTTCTTATGTATGAACTATTAGAAAGAATATAATTTATGTATGTGTCCTGGATATATATGGTATTATTTTCAAATTTTTAAAGAAAAGTTGTTTCTCTTATAAATACAATATATTCTATGGTATGTCACATTTAAATAATGATTATAGGTATTAAATTTGGAAAAACAATTATTGTAAATTGATAATTAATCATGTTTTCATGACTCAAAAAACACCCAAATAAAGAATATCTATCTTAGTCATGTGAATGAGAAGTTTTTGAAAAAAATATCTATCAATATTTTTATTTAAACTCATTTGAGATAAACCCATTTTAAATATTTCATTCTTGTTTATATGAAAAAATGAACAAATCTCTATTCAGTGGATTGGGTAAAAGGGAAACAGAGCTTATGGGATTGGTACACACATGTGTGTTTAGTCCATTTCCAATAGAATCTAGGGGTTTGAATTTATATTTCATAACATTTACTAATTACTTTTGTAGCTATGGATAGGTACACATGATGAGGTATAATTTTGATCCCTTTGGTATACTCAAATCATTAAATGATTAAGTAAACAATGAACCTGAAATCATGATATAGAATCATTGATCATATAAAATTGGGAAATATCTTAACCAAGAGTTTGTTAAACTTATATGGGAGTTTGGGATTCTATTTAAACTCACCCACCTTACAAACCAAAGAGTAATGAAGTTAATGAAATGAGGAATCAAAGGATTCTAAAAATGATAAGGATGATAATAAGCCATGAAAATATTCCATTATCCTTTTTGGTATATAAATTACAAATTGAAACATAACATTAAATTGAATAAAAACTAAAGAGAAAAATGAAATCCCCTTTGATTTTTTGAGTGGAAAGAAACCCAGTATATCACATACACATACATTGGGTTGCATGGTATTTGTTAAAGAATTATTCGGAAAAAAACTAGCACCTTGGGGAACAAAGTGTATTCTTATTGGGTATCCTATGGAAAAAGGGATCCTATATATAAAATCCCTTAGAAAATAATGATAATGTCCGCAGAAAATACATATTTATTGATATGAAGTACACCCTAATGAAATATAATGTGAGAAATATTGACTTTTATGAAGTTGATACATAATATAAAAAGAGTTGGTATTGGAATAGATTCCATAGGTCACCATGGAAGAAGTTGTTTCATAAATTCAAGTACTATATAGGAGTATCGAAATGGTAAAAGAAACCGAGAGATATGTTTATATTGTCATTGAAGAGGGTGAATCATTATTGGTTGAAAATAATGAACCTCTCACCTAAAATGAGTCTGTAGAGAGCTCATAATATGAAAGATGGAAAGATGGAATTAATTAATAAATGGATTCCATGTACCAGAACTTAGCTTGGGTTCTAGTTCCACCTCCTGTTGATGCAATGCCTATTGGGTGCAAATGGGTATTCACGAGAAAAAAAGACATGTATGTTAAGTTAAGTACCTATAAAGATCGGATACTGGTTAATGGTTTTAAAATATGTCAAGGAATTGACTATGATGAACTTTTTTACCAGTTTCCATGTTTAAATCTATTAGAATACAACTTTATATAACTACATACCATAACATTGAAATTTAGAAGATGAGTGTCAAAACAAATTTTCTAAATGGGAACCTTTTTGAAGATGCCTATATGACATAACCATAAGGGTTTGTGAGTCCTGGTGATTCCAATAGGATATAAAAGATATAGAGATCCATTTATGGGTTGAAACAAGTATCCAAGCCATGGAATATTGGATTTGATTATGATATAAATGATTACAGTTTCACTAATGATTAATGTTATCCATGTTTTTAGAAGAGGTTTAGTAGGAATAATGACTTTATCCAGGTAGTACATGTTTATGAGATATTACTTATTGGAAACAATATACCGGTCTAATAGTCTTGTAATTATTGGTTTAACAAGTGTTTCTTCATGAAGGACTTCAGTGATGTAGGCTATATTATAGGGATCATGATCATTCATGATAAATCTAAGAGGATTCTTATACTAAGTTAACATAAATACAATTACCAGTTATTAAATGGATTTATTATGGAACAATCCAAGAGGATATTGGTTTTGGTGTCACATGGTATACATAATTAGAAGAAAATTTGTCATCAAACATAATAAAAGAAAGGGAGAATGAGTAAGATCCCATAATCTTTAGTGATAAGATCAATCAGGTATACCAAGTTATGTACTAGACTTGATTATGCCTATAAATGGAGCATGGTATATAGAAATCCCGCTTCTCTAGGTGAAAAAAAGGTCTATTGTTAATGTAATCATAAATTATCTAAGAAATAATAAAGATATATTCCTAGTGTTTGAAATAGATTAGGAGATTTTTTTCAGGGGATATATAAATTCTAGTTTTAAAATAGTTTTGAATGACTTGATGTTACAATCAGGATATGTTTTTCATTCTAAATGAAAGAGATGTAAACTAGAAGAGTTCAATGAAGATAGTTGTAATTGATTATATAGTGGATTCCAAATATATAATAACTTATAATGTATCCAAATAAACCCTTTTTATAAGAACCTTTATCGTGGAGCTTGATGTGGTGATTATCATTAAATACCCTATTACATTTTATTGTGATAATACTATTTCAAAATATTTTACAAAGGATCCAGGGTCATAGCAACAAGAAAAGAACATACTCTAGAAGTATCATTATTGAGGATTTTTTCTCAAAGAGGTGAATGTTAGATAATAAATGTTTCCATAGAATAAAAATTGAAACCCCCCTGACTGAATTTTTATATCAGTAGAAGCATGAGTATCATATGTGAGCTAGAAGACTTAATGTTAATGGAAGTTGGATCTAGTGAAAGTGGTGATCTATTGGAGTTGGTTTCCTAGAAACAAATTTATTCACTTTATTATAACTTCTATTAATTATTTTCAAAATTAACATAATTATGACCAAATCATGAAATTATTATGTGTAACACAGAATGTGATAATTTCATAACAGTAGTTTTTAAAGGTCATAGAAGTTCCCAACTATGATGGTATACTAGGAGTCCGATGATAGTTTTCTCGAATACATGTTCTATAATTAGATGAATTAATTTGAGGGATTTAAATGATACATGCTATCACGAGTGGAGACTCATAGGACTTTGAAGAAACTTCAAATAGTGTAAACCCTTGGTAATTTCTAGTATAGATGATTATGGGTACAAGAACGACCAATAGGAAATCCATATTTATATGTTTCATTAGATGTTCCAAGCTGATGATGTGCATATTGATCCTTATACATTAACATTATCATTAATGAGTATTAAGATTTGTTTTCTATAATGTATTGATGATCAACATGACACATATCTTCAGGGTGAAGAATGATTTTTTGTGTTCATCATGAGTGATATTTTCATTAATGAATATTGGGAGATTTATTAATTTAGTTATTTTTGATATCTCAGGACCTTTTATGGAAGTGATATAGCATAAATAAATCCATGCACATGGTTTTCTATAGGATGTTTAATTTCCCTAAATTCTATGAAATAGACATTAAGCATACATGTTGATGAAACTAGCATGCAACATGCTTGATTGGAGATATTAGGATAAAAGGATTATATTATTGAGTAAGTATTAGTTGGATGTATTTTTTTTTTATAAAATTAACTTCTATCTCTATGGGTTCCATGACGTGTTCCAAGACACTAACATAGGACTATGTCCTACTTCACCTAATGCCACTAATAAAGAGTCCTAGAGGTCCACACACTAAGTGTATCCAAAACCTTAGTAAAATAATAATAATACTAATTAATATTTAACAAAATGAAAAATGTTATTCCCACATGTGCTTTAAAAATTATTAAAGTTTTCTTGATTGAATATATTCATTCACTAGTCATTTGAGAAAATATACAATGCGTATAATATTTGAAAAATATTTATTTTCTATCTATAGAATATAATATTTATTTATTTATAAATAATGTTGTGATTCATATTTAAAAAATAAATAGTCATTATTCTTGGTATGATAAAACATTATAAAGTAATGGAGAACCAAATTTAGTGTGTTGGTGATTAATAATATATATATAATATTATTTAAATAAATAACATTTAATTAATTTATGAGCCTCGTGCATGTCAATAAATAATAGTAATAATATTATTATAATTATTATGGACATTGGGTTTTGTAAGGATAAATGAAATAATAATGCCAGTTGAGGAATTATTATTTTCTAACTCCACTATTATTTAATACCAATTATATTATTTTCTTTTTTGTGTTTCCATATCATTTGTTGGGAATAATGGTATCCTGAGTGAATTCTATATAATCCCCAGAGAGAACCCTCTACAAGAAAACTCTCAAGAATAGAGAGTGATCCTTCTCCTCATCTTCCAGCACTACTCAAAAGTCTACAGAGATCAAATACAACCATTCATTAAAGATATTCTTAGAGTGATCAAAGAATAATGATACAAGCATTAGGATATACCATGATATCACCCAAATATTCTTATGATAATGTTCATAGGATTATGGGGAACATGTGGATCACCACTAGAGGGAATCTACTCTTGATTTCTATAATTAAATGATTTTTATATATATATAAGTTGTTACATTAATCAAAATATATATAATTCATAGAAAGTATATTATTTAATTTTTAAAATTAATTACGTAAAATATATGATGACCTTTTTTATTGGATCCAACATTCTATCATAAATTAATTTTTGATTCAATTATATTGGTGAAACTTTTTATCGTCAATTTTCATCTTGCATTAATCAACGATTTCAATAGAAAGAAGAATTGTGTATTACCCATCCAATTCTTCTGTTGTGCCTAAAACCTAAAATATATAAATTCACATATTGGTTGATCATGATTCCCATTATAAATTTTTGTAATTACAAGCATAGAGGTGAGTAAAACCCATGAAAATTAAATTGTAAAACATAATGATAAAACACTATAATTTGAAACTATCCAGACAAACTAACTAGGCCACTTTGGCCATTGGAATAAAGAAAAATAATAATGGAAGACCTATAAAGATAAGAGGAGAAGATTAAAGTAAATTTACCTTATAAATTCAACCCGACTGAGAGAAGATCAATAAGGAATAAGATTTAGAGGGAGAGAAACTTTAAGGGGAGGGATTTATAAATACCTATATTGAACAGGAAAGGAATGGGGTAGCCCTACTTTAAAATTAAAACCTCAATTTTTTTAATTTTTTTAAAATTATACAAGAACACATCATTAGGAAAATAGATTAACCTATCCATGAATTGATACAAGTTTGGAAGTGTATCATTCATTAGTAAACTGCATGATTTGGGTAACCATGAAACCTAACTATGAAATGATGTATCTCCACCAAGTATTTTAAAATTTAAGTCTAAATTCTAGGATGAATGATAAATTAAACAAATAAAAAAAATTAATAACTAAAAATTACATAATGGGTGTTATAATTATCAACAAATACATCTTCCTATCCTAAGAATGTTTTGAGTATAGTTGATGGCCTGAAAATAGATGAGTCCATTACTCCTTCATATGTGAATCTGTCTCCCACATTTGATGGGAATAACACCTATGATTCTACAGAACATGTGCTAAAGGAATAAATATTCCATGAAGCACATTTTTCCAAGAGTTGAAGATTTTAAATGGTTTCTCATCCAGAAATAAAATCAATTTTTATCTCCAAATATTACAAAACTAGAATGGGGAGGGACCAAGATGATTATTTTTTAGTTGAGATACATGGAAAAAAATTTGAACCAAAATTATTTGAGGAGGTAATTTCATCCTATGTGGAATCAATTTGATCCGATCAATAATATGAAAAGGTAGAAAATAATTTATCAGGATCTTCCCTTTTATTTGTAGCAGTCAATGATGAAAACAAGGAGATATATTTATGAACCCCATTTCACCTATTGAAAACTCTGTAGGTATATGATGATTGTATAAATTTTACTTTTGAAGACTCTGAGCCATCATTGATCATTTATGAATAAGATAAATATTTTCTATCATCTCTTAAAAAATATTGACACTACATTTTATAATAATTTAACCTATTAGATTAAAAAATTTATACTCCAAAAACAATGAAAATGTGGGTTCCCGAGAGGGTTCCCATTAAAGTCATCTGATAATATTCCTCATCACCTTCATATTTAGAGTATTCTAAGATATTAACAAAAAATACGATACAATTGGAGTCATGATATTAGTATAATATCTGATTCATGAAATCCATTAATACCATAAGTGTATTTTTCAAGCCTAATGATATCATGAGAAACTCAAGGTGACCATATATGTTTTTGAAGGTAGTCTTGGGTATTTTAAACTCCTCTACCTTGATCTTATAATACCCAAATTATAGTCCAATATTATAAAACCACCTATACATTTTAAACTCATCAAAAAGGCTATTGATGTTTGGAAATCAATATTTATTATTGATAGTATCATGGTATATATGCCAATATTAAATAAATATGTATAATTCTCTATCCGCCATCTTAGTATTGAGTACAAGAGTAAACCATAGAGAAACACTTGGATGACTAAATTGATTTCTTTTAAGGATATTCAGAGGATTATAATGGAACTCTGGTATAGACACATGATAAGATGAAATAGATATTGACTATAACTTAGTAATTGAGTTAATAAAAAACCACAGTTCCCTATTTGGTGGAGATCTTGAGAAATTTTCAAGGAATACATTAAGAAATTCCTTGACCATATTAGGTATCTCACTTATCGAATTCCATTCACTAGACTCTATCAAGAGATATCATACCTAGCACACCAATCATTTAACTTTAAGAAGTGGAAGTCCCACCCAACTAGATCTTGGGTTCTACTCACCATAAAATATAGGCAAAACTCTATAATTGGTAACTAAAGGAACTCTTTGATGATGAAAATCAATGTAGAATCTGAATATAATTATCTATTATTTCTAAAAAATGATAATAAAAATATTCATCTATTGGATAAGGAATAATTATACCAAATCTACTTCAGATATAGAGATATGTTATGTGGGGAAAAGAAATACCTTTATCCTTCTTATTCTGTAGGAGATTAGATATTCCCATTAATTATAAAATATTATCATATAGAAGGTTAAAGAATCCCATAGTACAAGTACATATTATTGAGTGATAGCCACCTGTTTCAAATAAATAAATAACCCCAAATGATAAATAAAGTAAAATTTTCGGTACTATTTCTAGTCCCACTTCATATTATTTTGGGGATTAATCTACAACATGAAACTAACATGATTCAAGATAAACATGAATACTCACACAAGATTTTATACCATTACTCAAATGGATATAACCATGAGATGAGAAATCATTAAAAAATCTCTTGAGGTTGAGATTCGTCTACTTTGAAGGCATACAAATGAACTAAAAATCCCCATGGACTAAAAGATCCTAAATAATCTCCATAGGGATGATTCACCATTAAATAATTTTTTGGTAACATTTTCTCCCAAAAACATGACATATTTTGGTATTTTCCCAAAAAAGGTTTTTGATAACCTTATTTACAAAAAAATGAAAGAATATTAGAGGGAAACTCATCATTCATTCTAATGAGAATGATCGAGTCATATTCATTAATATCCCACCAATTCCCCATTTAATTTAACTACTACTTATTTTACCCTCTGTAAAAACTCCTTCACATATACTAGGAATATGATAATTTTTCATCCTCAATATCCTAGTTTGATTCAACAAGAAAAGAATAGATGGGGATTTTCAAAAAAGGACTTGAAATAGTATGCTCTATTATAGAGAAATATAAAAATAGAGAGATTTTAATTATCATATTATACCATATCAAGTATAAAGTTAATATGTTCTATGAATCGGTTATAGAATTATGTGACTATTTGATTCAACAACTAGATATAGAGAAATATCCTTGAATTATCTAGTACTATTTTATCAAAGTATAAATATTGAGTAATCATGAATTTAATGTCCATACATTATAGGCTCTCCTGCAGCTTCACCTGAACAATAGAATCTCACAATTTCTAAGTGACCCCTCAGGTATAAAAGTGGGACACTTCAACGTTACAAATACTAAGTCTCATTGAAAATAAATATCACTTTAACATTATAATTTCAATCCTCTTCTTCTTAAGGATCATTTATTCCTTGAAATTTTGGCCATTTATGGAGAAGAAATTATTGATCTCTGTCTATCTGTTGGGTTGGATTAGGAACCAATTTATTGGCCCGAGTGACACTAAATCCATCCCATTGGTCTATAACTAAGACCAAATTTACCTCTATCTTGATTATATTTTGATAAACTAGAGGATTATCTTGAGGAAAACTATTTGCAACTTCCCCCAGAGGGTTTTTTAATACTGTTTTGGGTGGAATGATTCCATATGGAATAAAAATATGTAGTAAAATTCATCAATACCTTTTTAATATGAAAAAATTATATAATGAAAGATCAATTTAAGTCAATAATTTCTCATAAAAATGATAAAAATCCTTATAAAATCAAATAGAATAAAATTGAATAAGTAATAATAATTTACCCTCTATGTATGGTTAGATTTCATGGATAGCATACCATGTGTCTAATCATACATATATTCTAATATAGAAAATATTTTTTTATAGTTAATACACAAAATTTGTATCCTATGTATAGAAAACATGCTCTCTAAGGTCTCCCTTTAATAATAAAAATTAAATAAAATAAATCTCTCAAAATTAATAATACACCATTCTCGAGATTCCGAGGGAAACTAAAGTATCATCCAAATAGGTGTTGGCTGGGAACCTACACAAAAAAAACCCATTAAGACCCAAAAAACCAATCTCTTATCTATTTTTACCACTAAAATATAAAAAATGTATTTTTTTATATGAAACCATTTTGAAATGAACCAACTTGGGATAACGAATCGTGTACCTAAAATATCCTGTTACAAGGCCTGGGGTACATTATCGACTACCACAGGTTGAAATACAATTCAAGGGTATCAAACTTACACTATGAGGAATAATTTTTTTCCAAAACATATACAAATATAAAAAGTTATTCACCCAAAGAACTCGACATAACCTTACCATACATCAAAAATTCATGCTTCAAAATTAACGAAATATCAATTCAATAAAAAAAAACATGAAATAATGTAAGTGAAATACTCATAAAAAACCACAATATTAAAGAAACCAATCATTAAATATAAAATAAACATTAAATTGTGTACATACATGCGAAATACAAAGGGAAGATGTGGTGTAAAGCTAAAAAGTTGATTTATAAGATATATCCAAATTGTAAAGAAAATATGATAACTGTCGCTTCCCATTAACATGTTATAATAGAACATCACTCACTATGTTACCTCCCCTATTTCAAAAAAATAAGTACAACAAATAAACTACATAACGTGAGGACTTTCCCTCAACCACTTCAGAAAATGTGAAGTCTATATTCAATTGAATGGTTTATGTATGGTGTGATAAGAACAAGCCACTTAGGACCATAATTATATGTGAAACCATTATAAAATTCACTATAGGATACTATTTTTAACTATAATATATAGAAGTAAGATTTATATTTTTAATAAAATAGGTATCATTGATAATTAATAGTTTAATAAATTTTAAACAAACTGGAACAAATAATATTCAAAAAATAGAACACATATGAAAATGAATGATTAAATGAATAAAGATATAAAAGTACTTATGTGATATTCTATTGGAAACTAATGTTAGGAAACTCTTTTTTCACCATACTAAATATATATTAGTGCACATAGAATAATCTAAGTAGTTTATTTTCATTCACAAGAATGTGGCCCATAATGGGATAGCTAATTAGGTATCCCTAATCCATGGATCACCATCCATGACTGTGAGTGAATATCATGATAAATATGTGGGAAACCACTAGAAATTGTAATCCCTTAACCAATAATGGCATGTTTACCAGTTACCACATAAGTGCCGAGGTTTTCCATGATATATTAAATAATTTATTTATTTCAACATATTATACAATGTAACACCCCTATATTTTAAAAAATATTTGTCTTTAAATAATTTCAATTCTCCAATAGCTTACATTGCACACAACCGTGAGTTTAAATGAACCATGAGACACCATAAGGATAAAATTACTATTAAAACCTAGACACTAAATTAGTGGTATTAAATATGTATACTAATTTATGAAATAAAAATAATTATAAAACATAATATTAATGTATTGTTAAGTTCTTATAAAATGATCATTCATTTTTTAGTAATGTATCTTTAGTTTTCAAAATTAAATTTTATTCAAAATTGTGTTCTTCTTATTTTTATTAATTTTTTTATAATTCATAGAAAAATATTTTAAAAATTAAATTTCATTTTTGAATTGATAAATTCAAAATTTTCTTAATTTTTTTCTAAAAACATTTATTATTTTATGGAATAGTGAAAATACTTATTCTTATAAAAAACTGTGTTTTCTTTTAATTTTATTACAAGGTCAGATTATTTATTCGATTATTTTAAAATTTTAAATAGTTAATAATAAGGTAATTACTATTCTTGAAAAGGTTTTTATGCATGGATTTATTATAAAAACATTTTATGATTTGAAAGTGGATTTTTTTAAAAACTATTTTTCATGGAATTTTTCAAGTTTTACATTTAATTAAATTATTCGAATTATGTTTTTTAAATTTTTAAAAATTGATACCAAATTTATATTCCTAAGTTATATAAATATTTAATAGAACCCTTTTATTTTTGGTCAATATGAATAGTAACCACGGTAAATATTTTTTCCACAGTAAATGGTAAATCAGGTAATTTAGTTTAAAAAAAAAATGTTAAAGACAATAAAATAAATCTAACACATGAATTTTTTTAGTTGAATATAATTATAACACTAACACCTATTTATCTAAATTAAAAATTTTAATGTACATGTTTACATTAAAATGACTTATATAATATTTGAATCAAAGAAAGTAACAAAATCTCATTTTCTTTGTCTTAAATATCCCATATGTGTCCACATGAGCCTAAATGAATGTTATGAATGAATATAAATTTAAATTTATAACCTAATAAACATATTTACATGTTTTAACTTCATTTTTTACTTTTTGGGCCACTTAGTTTAGATTTTTATATTTATAATATTTTATTTAATAAAAATTTAACGATGTCACATTCAGGTTTTAAATAATATATCATGTTTAATATAGGGATAGATAAAATATATATTTGACTATAAATATTATCATGACATCTTGAATCCTTATATTCATCATGGTAGTTTATTTCTAATATTTAGGGATCAAATAAGTATATTAAAAAACTACACAACATGATCTAGTAGTTGTTTTATTAATTGAAATATAATATAAATGTAATTAATGATATTAAAATAAAGAAAATTTCTGATAAATAATGTGATAAAATAACATTATAGTGGACATTGACCTATTAAATTTATAATAAAATATTCTTTTCTGAGTTAACATGTCATCTTGATATTTTTAAAAGTCCAAAAATGAATAGTGTCAAAATTGACACTAAAGATATTTTATCAAAATAATACAATATTAAATTATTTAAAAATCATAAAACATCTTTAAAAATAGAAACAATATATAAAATGGTCAAAATTGTTATAAATTATTCATTTATGATGTAATTCAAGTTACACAAGTAAATTTTGAAACCTTTTAACATTAAAAGGTTTGTTACCTTAGTTAAAATTAAAGTACATTAACTAAGGGATGATCAAAATGATAAGTTTTAAAATAATACCAAAACATGTATAAAATACATTGTATGATGAATAATAAATGGCCTTTAGATGGTAATTTTACTGATACATAATTTATTATAAATTAATATTTGGAAAAATTAAAAAAGTACCCCTCACCTCAATTATAAAAGTGTACCTACTCCCTCACTTATTCACATCAAATTGAGCTTTGAATATAGACCATCCCATGAAAATTTATCTTGTAAAATTTACTATACACATTATATAGGTTCTGGGATTATCAAAATACTAACCCTTGTGTCTCTAAGAGGAGATCTAAAAGAAGTTAACCAATGATGTGGTAATCATCTTTACAGACTCTTTAAAGATAATTTCTTCTTCTATATTGTCTATATGTATTGTTTCCATTATAAAGAAGAAAATAAAATATAAAATATATGATGAGATTTTATTATGATTGTTCAACTAACATATTCAACTTCCTATCCATCCAATGGAAAGAAAATATCACAACACGTTCATATGTACGACTTACCATCACCACACCGTGGGGAAATATGTTTTTCATATTCACTTTATTTGAAAATTTATAATTATGGAAATATTATATTGATTCTTGAAATTTATATACCATCCTATTCCTTAACATTTCTCCATTAATGGAATGATACCATCGCTGGTCCGCACGTACGACCTACCATCTCTATGATGTGATGCAATTTAATTTCCTTGTTTAACATTAAATAATGTATATAAAATACATAAAATGAATAAATATTATATATATTAACTGAATATAATTTTGGAGATGATGAAACTATAACCAATGCACAATAATTGGGACTTATATAAGAAAACATGCAAATGAAAATGAAGCAGTTAACACCCGAGAGAAAGGTAATAATGAAATATTATTAACAAAAGGGTGATAATATGATTTAGGAGGATCATATATAATATCATTAATATGAATACAGTTTAGTTATAAATTAATACAATTATTTAGAAAATTACACATGAGTTTAAAATACATTTGTAGGAAATAAGAAAAAAGTTAAGGGTTAATTTTCCAATATCGTTGTCATTTGAGATTGTTTATACATAAGTATCTGCTGGGAAATATTTGTTTTTCATGTCTATGTTACATAAATATGTTTTGCAAAATATTGTTACTATTATTATATAAATTTTTAAAGTTATTTTTTTTCCTATTTTTGAATTTTTACAAAATGTATTTAATGTAATTTTTGTTTATTTTCCAAAAGTGGTACTTGTTAATTGTTTAAAAAAATTACAAAAGAAATGTTTTTTTAACTTATACAGAATTAATGTGTTTTTTATGATTTAATAGCAGTTTAATGAGTTCAGGATTACCTTACTTGTTAAAAGTTTATTTTTATGGAATATTTTTTATTTTAAAATTTCATTTCATATTAAGAAAATAAACCATATTCAAAGAAGAAAGGATATTTTCCTCAATAATTACTTTAAATTTATCTCGAAAAGTATTTTTCCATTTACGATAACATAATTTTATTTTACTTATGATTTATTTGATATATATTTCAATGATACTTTCCCAATTATGTATATAGATGGTTAATTCTTATGATGTAATGATATTTATGAAACCCATTTCTTTTACATGGGTTATGTTATGATAGAATGATGTTTATCAAACCCATTTATTTTTTTTTTTGGGTTTTAATATGATGAATGAATTATGTTCTTATGGAACACTTATTTTTGTATTTCATTATGTGATGGGTGGGGAATATATCTCCATCAAAAAAATTGGGTAAATATATATACCTCATGAGATATACATGACTGGAATGAGGAGTAAAATTGGTTCATAAATAAATGGGTACAATGGGGAGTGAACCCAGTTCTGTTAATGAATTTTTCCACAATAATGATCTTGGAAATGATCCTTGATTAATATGGAGATTATTTTATATTTTTATGTGTATGAAAAAAATTCCATGTCTTATGTTATAATGTCATGAAATATGTTTTTTGATTCTCTATAAACTTCTATGATTTATCTTACGACATGATATCAAGATATTTGACCTGCTTGATATCAATATAAAATGTTCTATTTATGTTCTTATGTCTTATCATTATAATATGATTGATATCCCCATTTTTTAATGTTACAATGAATCTAAGATCACTATTTATTATGTTTCTTTTACCCTGGATATGAAGAAAAGAATTAAATAAGATGTTTCCAAAAGGGGTACATTAATGAAGGGATAAACCAGAGATGATTTATATATTTTATAAACCATTTGTTTATGTTTCCATGTTTATAAAGAAACTAAACTGATATAATTATAGAATGGTTTTTTATTTTATGTAAGGAATATCAATATATTCACCTTTAATATCTATATATGAACAATTATGGGCTATTTTATTCATAATTCAAATAATATTACCTTATTAATTTTTTTTTCTTCCATTGAACTAATTATTATGTGATACTACAAGATACAAAGATAATGTAGGAACAATGTTGTATGTTTAAACCAAACACATAACATAAGACACTTTATCTTTTTTACTCAATGAATTTATACTCAAAACTACCTTAATAGTTTATAATAAACAAAGTGTGATCATTCCAATAAATATTAACAACCATTTCAATGAAAATATATAGTGGAACTTCAAAAAACACCATAAATGGAACATTTAAATTAATTTCTACTATATAAATTCTAAATATATTCAACATTCAGTAATTTGAGTAATAAAATAAGTGTATAATTATAAAGTAACGTAGTCCTTATAGGATTCAAAATTACTTTTATTATATTAAAAACATGTTAAGAAATAACATTAATACATGTTTCCTTAAATATATGAAGGCACATAGATTCAAAAATTATTTGATCTTGTTTTTCATTGGTAATAAATATTATTATTCAGTTAGTGGTGAAGAAAATACATTACTAGAATATTTGAACACCTAATCATAGAAGCCCCCAAATTAGAATCCAATTTCATATGAAACCTATGAATGAATTACATTGGGAGAGTATAAGATAAGAAGAAATGAGGAGAATATTATATTGGATTTAGCTTATATATTCAAGATTAAAGAGATAAAATCACTATTGGAGAATGTTTATAGGGAGAGAAACTTCAAGAAGATGGATAGAAAAACCACTAGACAGAATAAAAATGGAATGGGGTTTCCCTCCTTTAAAAATACAACATAAAAAATTTAACATTTTAAAATATATATATACAAAAACTGTTTGTATGCATGGTTATCAAAACCATAGTTCTAACCTTGAATCACTAGTATTTAGGGAGGTTGTGATGTATAGTTAACTTTCAATGTTAGGGTAATCTTGTTTACTAACCATGAAACCTAGTATTTCTATATTTTTTTAAATTCATCAAAATATTATAGGTTAGATGGTGAATAGAAAATAACAAAATAAATACCTACAAATTACATTATGGGATTTAATTAACCATGGTGTAGTATCTCTAAACATTTTATATTTTTATATCTTATACCATGGGTAAATGGAACATTTTGATCATGAACTATGTAGAAAATTACTAAATCAGGAAGTTTTTGAGTCCAGGGAAGAATGAAATATAATCATAATATTTATTAAAATTCAACTATATATAATCTAAGAAGATGATTATGTGTTTTTGGCTAGTATGTATGTCACATATTAATAGGATGATAAAATGTACCAGGAGAAATAATTCCATTCAGAATTTCTAAATGTAAGTGGAATTATAAATGGTGATTATTACATGACTGATTTTTCATAGTCTCTTTATTATACATTATATTACAAGAAGATATTTCTGTAATTATGACTCTAAGACATATTTTAATAATGAATTTTCACTATTCCAGCTAGGCATATCATCTTGGTATCACCATGAAATTCTATGACCTTAAATGAAAATATTAGTGGCTGAGAATGAAATAACGGATATCTAAATTTGTGACCTATTTTAACAGAAATTATATGGTAAATGAAAAGTTTCAAAATCTCATTGAATTATTATAGTTCTTTAACCTTATATCAAAATGGAATGATTTATCTATGGATTTTGTGATAAGGCATCCTATTTATCTAATGAGAAGGAATTCTATAAGGTTTATAATCGACCATTTGACACAATCATTTTATTTCATTCCTATAAATGAAAGTAAAAAGGTATTAGAGTTTGGAAACCTAGACACCCAAGGTATTATAAAGCATCATATGGTTCCATCGACTGTTAATTCTAATAAAGACCCTTTTTTCATCTCATTTTTTGTAAATGGATTCAAGAAGTGGTGAGTAGTAAATTGATGTTGTACAATACTAATTACCTAAATATGAATGTCCCGAATGATTGGGTGATTCATACTCATGAAATAAAATTTTTTTATGAATTCATGAACTCATTGGTTCATAATGGATCCATTTATTACTAATTTAGTTTTCTTAAAACAATAGTTACAAATTATTGATAAAGATGGATATATTTGAGGATCTTTATAGAAATCCATTTGGTCTTATATTTATTGAGATGAAGTGGGTATCATTATTTGCATGGAATAAGAATTTATCTTAAGATAAAGAGAACGTTTCAATTTATTTGTACAATATTGGAGAAAACTGAAAGTCAGCAGGAATATTATACCGATAGTTGACTTCATTGCCTGGAATTTTTTATAGGTGATCAAGTGTTCCTTAGAACATCTCCTTGAATGGTACATCAGTGGTTTGAAATGTATGGATTATCCTCATAGCGAATATCATGAAATTTTATATCGAGGAATGTCTCAAAATGTGGCCCAACAACTATCTTTTCAATCCCAGTTTCCATCCATTTAAGATGTATTTCATGCATCCTAGTAGAAGAAATATATTTCTAATATATCTCATGTGATTTAATGGGAAGATATAAATATGGAACTGGATTCCACCATAGTGGAGAAATCGGTTCACATCCTTGGTTATAAGAAGAAAGTGTTGTGGTGATAAAATTTTCCTTCAACCCCATTGCAAGGATACCAGGAAAATGATATACATGAGAATTGAGAGAGTGGATCACTAATGGAGGAGCAATTTTATCACATTTTCATAATTTTATGGAAATAATTACATTTTGAAGGCACAATGTGGTAGGGTAGTGAGAATTTTGAAACCCATAATATCAAAATTTAGTATTTAATTTTTAATTCAATGGGTCATATATTTATTTTCATATAAAGTGTAAAAATATCAAAATTTTAGTGAATTCAACGGTTTTTATGTTTATGATACATTATTACCCTAAAAATACTTGTTAACCTAGTGAGGGGATTTCCAAATCTCGTACATAGTCAAGGTTAAATTCATATTTAGTGTAACTTGGTGACCTAACCATTCAATTTCAAACAGAAATCCACTCTAAATAATTTTTATTTCACTTTATTTGGGAGGGAACTAATTTCCTCCTCCCATATTTAGGAAGATTCTCTAAGGATTCCCATATCTAAGATACCCTTTTCCCTTATCCCCTTAGTATTCCTCTATTATCCGTAGTGTATTCATCATGGAATCTACTTCTTTCCCCTTGTTTCTTCCATCCTTATTATATTATTCCATTATTCTTCCATGTTCTTGTTCATATTGGACTTGGTGTCCTATTCTAGTTTTTAAAATCATAAAATAAAATTTTTCATTATTTTTAAAGTTTAATAAGTTTATATTTCTTCTTAATATATCATTATTTGAAGAAGGAATATGGTTTCTAATGATTGTATGTAGGTATTTCAATTTAACCTCACTCTATTTAAAAGAATTTTGGTAATAGAATTTTATAGAAATGATTTATTTGTAATTAGAAACCCAAAAATATTATTTGATAATTCATAATCGTTTCCATGTGCGTGGGTATTTCTATTCAAGCTTGGAATAAAGTGGTTTACCTAATTTTCAAATGTTATAATTTAAATGTAAATTCTAACACACCGAAAGAGTTTGAAAAATTATTTCAGAGAACTGTTTTAGTTCGAATGGATTTATAAAGAACATTTGATTAGTTTTTTATTTTGGGTAAAGTTAGTTTCTTGGTTTCGTTTTATTTTTGAATTAAAAATTTATGTTTTATATCTTATCATTGTTATTGATTATTGAAATCATTTTAAACACATGTACCGTAATAGTTTACTAAAAAATTTGAAACATGAGATGTTGTTTATGGTATATGGATTTCATAGAGGGGATAATGTGTAAAATGGTGTTTAGGTGATGAATAAGGGTATTTTTGGATAATATTTATTGACCTATGATTTAGAATTGATTATTTAAATACGTGCCTCAGTATCTAAGTATGAAATCAAGAAATAATGCTATCCTTGTTATGATTTATCTTTGGAAAGGGGTCTCTAATTATCATGTCAATCTATTATGTAACCCCATCTATAAGAGCCTGGGTGAAAGACCATGTAAAAGTAACTCCTACAAATGACCTTCTAGTGTGTAACCTCAGTTGCAAGAGCCCAAGTAAAAGTATATGAGCTTGTAACTCCATAACAAGACCAAATCCATGTGAAATGTGATACATGGAAACATTGACATGTCTCTTCAATGTTCTCGTGATCTCATTTCCAAACCGTGGAAAAAAACTACACAATATCCAGATCACATGACCAATTCAAAGAAACACACCCTATCTAATTGAATCCATAATCTTCATATAAATAAATTAATGATTTAAGCAATGGTATTTATAGTGGGGTGGTGGTGGGGGGGGGGGGTTCCACAAACATGAACCCATAATTTATGGCTTAAAATCCATTCCACCATCTCAAGACTCATTCCAATTATAAGCCTTAAATCACATGACTCACCCATTCCACAAATGCTGTAAGAATTAATTTATATAAATAGATAGGTAATGAACCCTGCATTGTGATTCTCTCAATTAACATTAGATGAACACTTTTTCCAAATGTTCTCACTCGTTCTTTGAGAAATATTAATATACCTTTAACAATTAACCAAAAATCCAATCATTTTGAATGTATCTTTATATACAAGATTAATATAGATGAAGTCGAGTTATTTTGATGAACTCACCTAAATCGTGAGATTATATAAAAAACCAAATGATACATATGAGCTTATGCACTTAACCATGATCATGCATTTCATGCCTTTATATTAAGACCCCTATATTTTTCTTCTCATGAACTCAAAAAACACCATCATATAATCCTTTAAAATATAAAAAATTCACCATATCTCATCATGAGATTATTTTTAAATCATATAATTTCAGAACTTATTTTGTCTTATGAGATCACACAAC
The DNA here is from genome assembly GCA_963277665.1 of Viscum album. NCBI lineage: Eukaryota > Viridiplantae > Streptophyta > Magnoliopsida > Santalales > Viscaceae > Viscum > Viscum album. The sequence continues at coordinate 575,847,960 of OY728144.1, forward strand.
CATTATATGGTCATGTGAAAATCCTTCATATACTCCAGAATTTAATTAAATGTTTTTAAAAATCACTAGGAAATTACACCATCTTCTATAACATTCATCAAAGTCTCAACTAGACTTCTTCTGTATAAACATATTTTTCCTAAGATAAAAAAATCCTGAACACAATAAAAATGGATTGAACACAAACACAATACTATTTTTAAAACTCACATCACCTTGGATATAATATTCACTGCAGATAAGATCTAATGAAACCATCCACATTTATTATGGATGTATTATGATCATGGTAAGTGAAAATTTTCATGAAACCCATTTATTTGTAATAGGTTAATTATTCAATGATTTTTAATGTTATAATTTTCATGTAAAAAATATGTTTATGGTTCTTGAACATTATATATGACGTCAAGTGAGGTTGTTTTGCTATTAAATTTATTGACTGGGGAAATGTTGACATTTTTATCCTATATAGTTTAATATATATGTTTATTAGTTACTAAGTCATGTAAACTATATATTTTATTGATTCATTTCTTTCATATTATGAATGTGTTGGACTTATTCAGTAATGGGTGGGACCCATAAATATATATCCTCATGAGGAATATTTAGGCCTTAGGAGGTGAACTGGTTGAGTATTTGATGTATGCCTATAGATTTATTTATAATTTCTTATAAATAAGACTTGGTGGTTATAATATATATTATTTTCAGGCATAAGTACTTTATGTTATGATTTATATTCCATTAGTATGCATTCTATCAATATGAAATTAGTTATTGTTTTCCATGTAATTATTTACATTGTTATGCACTCTATGGGTATATTTCATGCTCATGATATTATCTATATGGAATTATCATATTATTGTTTATTATTTACATATTATTCATGTCTTTTTAATTCTTTTTTATCTTCTATAATTTGATACCCCTTACTATGTATTTGAGTTCACCCAACTTATAATTATATTTCTCTATGTTTTGAAGAAGAATACAATGCATGATATGTATAGATGGGTATCATGTTTTTATAATTTTTTGGGAGATGTTGAAGGCTTAATATAAAATAAGGAATACTTGGTTTAATGGGTAAAATTTACACTTTATGAGAATGATATGGGTTTTTTTGTTAATGTACTTTCATAATTCTCAGAAAACCAATACCTAAAAGGTCTTAGGTATGTAAGTGAATCAATATTTGTTATTGAAATATAATAATGGATGATTATGTTTGTGTTTGTTCAGTAGGTATCAAATCTAGTTTATAAACCATATGTTTTATGCACTATATTTGAGAGTGAAGGTATATGGCATCATAAATGGTATCATAGCTGGTTTTAAATAACATTAGTGGTTTGTATGTTATTAGACTATGATATTTTAATAGTTATGTATACCATCATGGGTTAATAAAATTAAGCTTGGTAATACATCTTGATGCATAAATACACCTTCTAAAGTCATATTTTATTGGAATTTATGGCCATTAGTAATATTTGGGGTATTTTTATTGGGTTTTGTAAGAATACATGATTGAGTAATAGATAACCTTTTGGATTGATCTATGATTTAATATTCAGGTAATCATGATTAATTAAGATAATGAGATAATTTATTTTTGGGAAAATAATTTTTGAAATATAAATAACCATGGGTTGAAAAAGTGATATGGTGTCATGGTTATTTTGGGAATGAAATTATTATTTTTTTCTATTTATATTTAATGTAATATTGATTGATATGTGTTTTTTTTGTATAAAGGGGTTAACTAATTTTGGGGTTATAAGTCTCCATAATTTTTTAGTTTAGAATTAATTATGTATGATCTTGGAAATTTTAGGTTTAGTAATTTATAGGTATTACATTATTTTTATTATGGGGATGATACTTATGGAATCCCAAGTTAAACTGAAAGAGTTATAGTTTGAATAGATTGTGTAATTGTTGAACCCAATGTATAATGGGTTGAAATAAAGTGTCATAGGATAAGACATCTTAGGATCTATATTTAATATTCAAATGATGGTTTAATTTTATTTAACATTATATTATCATGATTCACTACTACCAATTTTGTCTTAACATTTAGTTGGAAACTATACCATGAAAATGAAGATATAAAAGGTATGTATTTGCAGTATCTCAAAGCCTATAACCAAATAAGGACATATTTTTGAGAGAATATTTGTAAAAAATAAAAATCTAAATATATTCTATAATGAGATACAACACGAGATTTCTAATATTTTCCTTTAATATGGGGTTGATTTCACATTAGAAATTATATATTATGTCAAGTGTATCTTGTATATATCATTATATATTTTCATAAGTGAGTGATAATTAAAATTATGAGGAAAAAATTTATTTAAGGGGGTAGAATATGACATGTTGAGATTTATGTATGTATTTACCATTTAATAAATAATATGTTAAATTGAATTTATCACATATACCATAAAACTAAAAAACAACAAAATATTTGTTAGATAATAATATAAGTATCAAATTTGATCATTATATCATATACATTTAATTAGTACGAATAAATAGATGCAAACACATTGTAAAATATTTATAGAAAGTATAATAAATAAGATAAAGTTGTGACAGTATTCTTTATGATTCTTATTTTTATGATCTTATAAAGGACATAACACCAGTTGGATTTTCCTTAGACCAAGTCCTAGTTGAACATTTTCAAGTACAATTTTTAAAAAATCATCTATGAGAGAAGTCAAATCGCATGTAAATCACTATGAGAGCTGGGTAAGATGAATCTCCACCCGCAACTATTAGAATTACTTATGATACCTTTAGGCCATATACATAGGATTTGAGTGGATTTTTATGTTGAATTTATGATTATGTAAGCATGTAATTATTAATATAATAAATTTTAATGTATTTTGTGTATTTAATACATTTTCGATATCCATAAAATTTACATTTAAATAATTGATTTAATTTAACAATAAAGGTTTTATTTATTAAAAATGTATTGATAAAATTTAATTAATTCTTATTAAACAAGTAGTCAATAACAGATGTTTATGAATAAAACCATTTAATAAAAAAATACTTATTTTCGATGAATTTAATTTGTCTATATATTTAATATTTTTTATTAATAAAATAAATTCAAAACATTTAAGTTATTATTCTAATAAAACGTTTGATTGTATCAATAAAGAGATTAGTTGTAATTTAATTTGTAATTGATATAAAATATGATTAAGAACACATAAATTTTAAAAAGTCATTTTTAATAAACAAAGTTTTTCATTATGTTTTCATTTAAAAGTTTAATTAAAAAATTTGAAAATTTGAATTTGATACAATAAAATTCATCCTTTTATTAAAAATTTCAAAATTATCTTAAGTTGTTTTTTGATTTTCATTGAAAAGGATGATTTTTAGGGTAACAAAACAAAATACAGTTTCTAAAAATACCATAAATTTTATAATATTCTCATGATAGATGTAAGAAATAAAAATTTATAAAAACTTATTATTGATATAATATGTATTGAACATGTAAAATTATGCATTTAAAAAAAATGGTAAAATTAGAAACTTTTGTTTTATATTTTTGAAACCAATGTATATTTTATTATAATAAAAAAGTATTTTCAGTTCATTTACTTTAATTAAGTATTCAAAAGATTCCATTTAGTTTTGGATTAAATTTAAAATCAAATAACAATAATTTTTTTGTAACAAACCAATAAATTTAAACACTATCAATACTATTGGCCTATAAACTAATTTAATGATAATTTTTTTTCTCTTAGTTGTTTTATTGTATTATCTATATATATACTAGAAATAATTTTTAAAACCTTTATAAATTGAATATAGTAAAATTGTTTTCATATTTGGAATAATAAATTTTCAATTATCTAATAAGGACCATTCAATTTATGTCTTAAAAATAAGTTACCAAGGTAAAATTTACTCACCATAGTAATGAATAAAATAAAAAAAAAGTTTAAAATCAAGGGGAAAGGGAAGAAAATATTTTTAAAAATAAATTTTGAATGAGTGTTTTTTGAATTTTTTAACCTAAACTCTTATTATATTCATTATTTTTAAAATTTTGACCCACATTCCTTGAATATTACTTCTTTTTTATATTTAGTTATATATATTTACAAAATTTCCGCTCCACTAATTCATAAAAAAAACCCTCCACTAAAATTTCAAATACACCATTAATTTAAAATTAAAATCCCAAAGATGTCATATTTTCCCACTTAATTTTCCTATCCCTATTTTTGTTGCATTTGGCCCATGTAGATTACCCAAATTCCTTCAAAACTAAAAAGAGTTCTAAAAGGAGATACATTTTTTTTCATTGAAAGTAATAAATTTTCATCATTATTTTTCATCTATCATAATAATAAAACTCTTATAAATCCTTATTATTGTCATTAATAATATATTAATAATATCATTATTATTTTTTAATTTTTATATTATAATAAAATTACTTCGTAACTCATTAATTGATTGTTGCATGTTCTTATTTTGGCTAGTTTAACCACCTGCATGAATGATGCTATATATTTATACCATGAATGAATATAGATACATAATTAATTTTCTCGTGTAATATAAATAAGTAAATTTTTTTTATTTTGTTCTAAAATCATAATATTAATAATTAAACATACTTTTATTATTTCACCTTTAATTTTTTAAAAAACATTAAAATGAGAATGTAATGGATCTCATCTTGAATAATCATATCCAAAACATCAGTGGAGTGAACTCGATAATTCATGAATTATTATTGAAGTTATATCATAATACCTTATATGTTATGGTGAGGGTTAACATAATACTATTTAATTGTAACCAAAACTATTACACTAAAATAGGCAGAGAAAAGATAGTACTAGTGACACTACTAGTAAATATTAACTAAAAATATATAATAATTATTGAAAATTAATAAAAATTATTTAAATGAAAGGTAATTAAAATGAACAAGGTTATAAAATATATATTTAATAATTCTATGGTTTTTATATCAAATGTTAGATCATATCTGACCAATAAAGAATCTAGGGTAAGTTTTTTTCATCATAATTTCCTTTCATTGATATTTCTTTTGTATTATGAAGCTATCAAATTTTATACGGTGTATATACATCCCCATTGAAATAATATACTGTGATTATATTTTTTTCATGATATTTAAAATTAAATTTCACATTACCTCTTTTAATGGGGTTTGTTTAAAAGTACCTAAATCCCTAAGGGGGTTTTATCTCATTTTTTACTCCCTCTAACATATTTTAAATTATGCACCCATTATTATTTTAAATGGTGTTATTACTACCCCTTAAATTATTTTTTTATAAATAAATTATTATTAATAATATTTAATGTATATTTAATGGCCTATTTCTATTTTAATTGAATCATTCATTACCAAATTTGAATGGGTTTTGTTAAGACAAGTTCCTTTTTATTGTGTAAAAAACTTCTTCATTGACTATAATTTAGTAATCTTTTTTTATTTTACAATTTCCCTATTTTATATGGTAATTTAAATTTGTATTTGGGAAATTTAAATCCTGACATGAAAATATTATTCATTAATTGAATCCATTATTTATAGAAACCTGATACTTTCAAAGGTAATTTCCATCCCTTATAATGATTATTTTTCTTATAATACCAAATTTTTTATAGACTTTTAAACAATTTCTCTTTTATATTTAAATTATTTTTAGGGCATTTCACATTATATTTAATTTTTTAAAATAAAATTCATATCATTTTATGCATGGGTAAATTTTTACTATTTTTTCATTAATGTGAAAATAATCTCATTTTATTATTCTTCATTAAATCATCAACTTAATTTTATTATTTTATATAATTAACCTTCCTCTAATTGATTTTATGGTTTTCTATATAAATTTCTATTACCATTGTTTTTAATATTTTTTTGAAAATAAAGGTTAAAATTTTAGAATAATTAATAATGGGTCTTCATTACACTTATGTATATTTTTTATTTAACATTATTTCTCATCAATGATTTAATATTTGGATTTATTTTTAAATTATGTTTTTCAAATTCTTATTTTAAACCCATTTAAATTGATATTTGACATTTCTTATATGTTTTTTATAACCATGTTTTAATATATTTATGAATGTTCTTTTTATTACTTCACATCCATTTCCCCCCCAAACTATAAAAGTTCTATCTATTTTAGAGTTATGTTTCATGTATTACCCTATAAATGATCTTATGATATTTATATTTTGGGTTATTAGAATTATGGTATCAAATGATCTGATTCTTGATATCTTCTAATGTGATAATATTTGAAAGTGATAACTATATTTTATTATAAAAAGAGTTTTTCATCCATTTCAACATCATTTAGTGTTCTTATGGTTCACTGGGGATATTAATTGATGATACCATACAACTTATTTATCTATAAGTATTATGATCATAATTTTTGGAATTACTCATGAAACCCATTTATTTCTACTAAGTAAATTAAATCATGATTAAATTTTCTTTCATATTCATTTGACACACATATTTATGTTTTTGGGAATTATATATGATGATATATGATCTTAGGATGTTATTCCGTTTATTTATTGGAGAAATATTGGCATTCCGTATACTTTTCATTTCAATAAGGATTTTTATTTATTACTATAGAATATTGATTATGTTTTATATTATTTTATTCCTTTAATATGATGATTTTATTGTAATTCTTTAGTGAATAGTGGATCCAAGAAGTATATAGTACCTTGATGCATCGTTTGGTCTCATGATATGATGTAGTTTGAGTACCTGGTATGTATAATGTCTTGACACAATCCCTTGATGATTAAGATTATATATTATTTAGGATCATGAGGCCTTGATTATATGAATAAGATATCTGGAATTATGTATTTCATCACTCTAAAATCAAATATAACTTTATATGTGATTCTAAACATTTTTATGTTATCCATGTATGTATTTCGTGATAATGATATTATCTATATGCAATTATTTTATTTCTTTTTATTCTTTCTGTATTATTCATACCTTTTTTATTCTTTTATGGATTCATTTATAAAATATCCTTTCCTTATAATTTTAGCTCACTCTTCTTATGTTTAAATTCCCCTGGGTTTTGAAGAAGAGTAGTATATAGAATTTTGTCTGGATAGTTTTCATATGTGGAAACTATTTTGGGTGAATTTTAATACTTAATATAAAATAAGGAATCCTAGGTTTAATGAAAAAATTCAATTTTATAATAATGATATGATTTTTTATTTCAATATTCTTCATAATTATTTAAATTATACCCCTATAAGGTTTTGGGTATGTAATGACTTTATATTTCTTATTGAAATTGTAATTATGTATTTTTTATGTTTGGGTCATTTCAATTGGTATCAAAGTGAGTTTGTAACAGATATTTATTTCGGTTCATATCATGGAGTGTGGGTCTTTGGGTCCCAAGAAACAAAATCCATCTCTGGAATTTTACATATTCTATCATCAATTTTTATTTATTTCTTCAAAAAATCTTCTTTATGATTTAAGTATGATAGAGGATACTCTCAATAAAATTTCTATGTGAGAAACTCTTTCGAAATATCTACATTTCAAGGAATCATCCAAATCCCACTCAGGGAGATATGTTACCAACTAAAAAAATAAATGGGAGTACTTTAAAAATGTTCATTCACAATACTAAAGGAAATGTAATTAAATTTCTCTAGATACTCTAATAATTTTATAGAAATACTGAAAAATAAATAAAATATCAAAACCTTTCCAAGAAATGTTATTCTATGGATAAGTCAATATAATGGGAATCCAAAAATTTATGCTCAAACTGTATATCCTTAGAAAACTTTAGAAGTTCAATATGGATAAAAATATGCTCAGCACCCCACAAAAATTCTTTTGGTTTCTAGAAATTTTACAGTACATGAAATTTAGGATTTTTCCATTTCCTTTACTCTCAAATGTAGTCCCTATGATAGATTCGAATAAGTATATTCTTATGATACACAAATGGAGAATATATATCAACCAACTTTAATGGGCCTTGATCAACCAGAAAGAGTGTTAGTAGAGAAGCACTCATAGATCCCTTGCATGATTCCATAAAGACATAGTGGTGGTCTTCTATAAGAATCAATAAAAAAACACAGTTAAAGAAACCTTCAAAAACTGTAATACCATAAAATCAATAAATAAACCAATAAATCATTATGATAACATTAAACAAAAATCACCCCTTTTAAAAAATATATAATAAAAAAACTTATTTATAATATTTTTCACTATTTTAATCTTCCCTTTAACACACTTTATAAATTACATAAGAAAACATATTTTAGTATTCAATCATTCAACATGAATTTTTAAAAACGTTTTTTATCTAAAACCCTCTAAAATGATTTCAAATAAAATTTTACAATCCCATATAAAATTGTAAAATATATAAAACAAAAATTGGGTTTTCCTAAAACAAAGTCTCAGTTTATATCCAAATAATTTAAATTTATATCTTATTATATAATGTTCCACATCTTTTTGAAACAACACCAAAACATTCCATTCAAATCCCAAATTATTTTGACGCAAATAACATCATTATATCATATAAAATACATTACAAAACCTTAAACCAATCAAAAGGAAGAATAAAACAAGCTATAATTGTCAATGTTCCAAAATCCAAAATTCCAAACTATGGAAAGTATTGTTTAATGATTGGTAAACCTATAAAACAATCACATCAATTCAACAGAATGATCCCTAGTATATTCTATATAGTGTGCACATGCATTTATAGACAATTCAAAAAAACCATGTTCTCCTGTGTTCTCCTGTGTTCCTTACCATTTATACTCTAAAAAATTCAGTTTCTAAAAAAATTCAGACATACTAAATGAAAACATAAATACTTAAGTAAAAAAAATCCTAGATGGATATAGGAATATTTATTTATTTCAATAGTCACATTGAATACACCCTTAGAAACTCATGGAAAAACATAAATACAATTATCAAGAGACTTATTCATAGAAAAATCTTGAGTTCTGATGATCGTATCCTTTGTCTACCATGAAACATCATAGAAACAGTTAACCCGAATACCATTTTTTCATTAAATAAACCACTTCACCCCAAACATATTCACTTGGTCAAACCCATGACATAGCCCGATGAGTGTTATCGATCCCTAATAGTTGGAAACAAGTACTGAAGCATTAAATATAACCTATTGGGAATAATTTTCTATATAAATAAATAAATAAGGGAACTCCACCTAGAATTTTGATATAATCATTACATAAATTGGAGGTCCACCCATATAAAACAATTATTTTCTAAATAAAATAGAATCCATAAAAGTAATATTAAGAAATAACTCCATCCATAAAAATAGATCAAAATGATGAAATATATTTATTACACTCAAATATTATATCATGCTAATAATATAAATAAAAATATTTATAGAGTAATGAACAATGATAAGGAATATACTTCAGATGAACCAAACACCAAAAAATGGAAATCCAAAAAAACCATAACTACCCACTTCAATGTTTAGGTGAGACATCTAAACATACTGTAACCATGATTCCATAACCATAATGTAATTTGACAATTTAAAGCACTACTTATGCAAAAATTGTAATATGATATGTGTGAGAAAAATATCCCCTTTACATAACCACTCCAATACCCATGTATAACCTTAATAAATAAATAAATTTAATGTTACTTTGAAATATTGTAGTAAATTAATATTTTATTTTTTTAAAATAAGTATTAAGTTAATTTCCTTTGAAGCCATTATTTAAAATAAATATTTTTTTTATATCACTAAAATTAGAACTTATACATTTTTAAGTAGAGGATTCCTTTTATATAATGAAAATCTAGTATAAAACACAATTAGAAATACCCATGTGAAAATGAGTTAAATAAAACAGCATTTCTTATTACCATTAATTTGGAAAATTAAGCAAGTAAACAATACAAAAAAATAACTACCACCAGATAATACCAAATCAAACATCATAATATATTCAAGAACTTATAATATTGGGAATACATTGGACTATTATGGAGAATATAGAGAAAGAATAAAATAGAATCTATCCAATTGATGTTCATAATATGATGCAATCACCCTAAAAGTTGGTATAACCCTGCTTTGAGTAACTAATTGGAAAAATACTAAAGTTGGGTGAACGACATACACGGTCCACTAGAAATATCATGATCCTAAACTAGTGTATCATGTGAACTTGGAAATCCCAAATAACTACTCTTGTTTCCATAATGATATCTAAAATAGAGGTGATCTATCAAGGCATAATAATAAAATATACAAAAATGAAGTATACTACAATATCCCATTTGTACAAACTTCACAACAACAAACCCTTTTTCTCACAAATAATAATAATAATAATATATAAAACACATTATTGAAGAAAAAATATAATTTCATTTTACTATTACACAATTTTTTTTAAAAAAGGTTCATGATTAAAAGGTTTATCATTTTATGGGAAATAGTTTAAGAAGGTTCTAACTAGGCCTCATGAACCATTATTTAAACCAAATTTATAAAACTATTATTGAAAAACAAATATGAAAATCTAGATTAAATATCTCAATAAAATCATGAATATAATTTTTTAAAAAAGGATCAAAACACACCATTGGTTTTTAAAATAATCCTTCTATTTTTAATTGAAATAATAAACACTTGTCATAATTTTCTAACCAATATTAAAGATAAAACCAAGAATATCAATATTCACTAGGTTCACACATATAAATGAAAAAATTATTAAAAAAATTGAATCAATGAGGTAAATCATTCACATTGAGTGAAATTCAAATAGGAAAACCTTCTTTAAGAAAACTATTTTAAATTCTTTTTAAGATTAATAAATCATCAAAAAATGTAATTTATAAAAATAAATCATATTTTTAATTATATAGAGTCATACATAGAGAAAAATACCTTAAATTAACTGATTTATCTACCCTTAGGGTAAATATGACTTAACAAGGTAATGAAATCCCTTCAAATATAATTGGATCCCCAAAAAAATTAATATATAAATTAATTTCTCTAATAAAAAACCATAGGTCTCCAACACCATATTTGGGTAGTAACATGAAGAAGAAGAATTAATTGATGAAAGGAGACGATTTGAATGAGAATACATTAAATAATTGACCACAATGCCCGAATATATTAACAGAAATATCCATCGATGAGAATGGGATATACAGACAAAAAGATCACTAGGTATTTAAGGAATAGAATTAGAGGAGAAAAGAACCCTATATGGATTTAAACATGAAAATAGAAAATTTTTTAATTCCCACATTTAAGTCCTTATCACAAAAATACCTCAACATTTATCTGAGAGAATCCCTTAAACACATAAATCCCTAAATAAATTTGATTCATAAGAATCCTATGGTCATTGAGACAATATTAGGGTAATAACATAGAGTTAAAAGACAAAATGATGAAGGGAGTATGTTTGGATGAGACTATATTATATAATCGATGTCAAAATAAGAATAAATTCATATAAATTTTCATGGAGGAGAGGGGGATATAAGTAGAGAGGCATTCACTAGGGGTATAATGAATATAAATATATTAGAAATGAACCCCCAAAGGTTTTAAACATTAAAAGTGTAAATGTGTAAATTCGAACATTTAACAACCTATCATAGTGTCAAATCCCTTTCATCATGGAATTATAACCCTCCATAAGGATAGGAGGACACTATTTAGGGTCACATTATAAGGAAATTCTATCATTTCTGGATTGACCAATCCATAGTCCAAAATTAAAGAATTATGTGATATAATGGTAACAATATGACATCCCTTTCATGGTGAGACTCACATAGAACATAAAAACTCACAAATTTAAGATGGCTGGGACACATCGTGACCTGAATTGGTTACAACATGAATTCATTCAGTTAAAAATAGAAGTTTTCCCCTAAAACACAAAAAAAATTAAAAAATTGAATAAATGAAAAAATAAGAATAAAATAAAATAAATAATAAAATAATTGGTGGTAGGGCTATGATACATTACCCCACTATACCAAATTATAGACCCATAATGTCTTAGTATTCATAACTCCCTATGATTTTATGATATTTATTTTCAAATTAATTTAATCTTCTGATATTTTTCATTTCACGCAACATTAAGAAATGTTTTTTATATTTAATCACTAGGTTAAACACTACTTTTACACACAACATACTTGGAATATGTTTAAAGAAGAATTGAATTGTCATATGTTACACACAACTACAACTTTTGGTACATTAAAACGAACACCCACTTGGCATACATTACATACAACATGCAGTTTCTATGATACATCATTTTATTATTATAATTATTTAAACTAGATAATTATGACCTATATTTTTAAATTATTAATATGAATAGTAATAAATAATTTTCAAATATTTTTTTAATTGTTTTATTGATAATGGAGGATATAATATTTTTTGTAAAGTCCTTATATGTTTTAAAATACTAATTCAACTAAAAGGCTTCTTTTTGGTGTCCTTCTATGAAAAATAATAAAAATCATTTTAGAATATTTTAGAAATTAAATTTTATAAAATAAACATAACTTTTGAATTTAGAATGTATAAATTATCTTAGGGGGGAATATTTTGGATATTCTCAGAAACTTCATTTTTTGATGAATAATCAAACATTACGAATTTTAATTCAAAAATGCCTATCGTATAATTTATTTATAAGGGTAATTTATATTTTAATTTTGGTTTCAAAGTTTAATTATATCATATCATTATCAATTAATCCAATTTAGGTCATTGGAATCAATTTCACTTTTTAATTGGGTATAAAACATAACAAATGCTTGAACGTTTTTACTTTAAAAACCTGTAGTGTCGTCCCATTAGTGGGATTAATTTTATATTAATTTTATCCAATTATATGATAATAATGTGTAAATATGAATTCAATATTTGGATTCAAAATAAATCTTAATTTTGAAAATGTTCACCTTAGTTTTGGAGAAAAAAGATTAGTGGAATTGATTAAAATTAATTCAAATGGTTAAAAGAAACATTAGGTTACTAATGTTCCAAACCTTATATTTAAGACCCAAAAAGTCATTGAAACTTGTCCAACACCAACGTTTTGGCCATTATTAAGATATTAACAATATATTATTTAGTTTTTTTGGGTTTGGTATGACTTTTATAATGTAAAATCGTGGTTACACCTAACTTTTAAAAAAATGAAAAGTGTGTCCTTTCCCTTCCATATAAAAGGCCACCACATATCCCTCTTCTTTATACCTCTCAGACCTCTTAGGTTCTCCACAAATAAACCTAATACACTTCCCAACACACCCTATTTTTCCTTGGAGTCTCCCTTTTGATAGAAATCAATCAATGTAAACCTTTTTAGCACAAACCAAAAGGAGTTATCCAATTAAGAGGTAACACCATCTCTCAAGCTCTTTTCTTTTATTTCCTTTCTCCACCCCTCCAATATCTTTATTACATGCTTGTATAAAACCACCAGTATCTTAAATATACTATATTTTTTTATTCTATGTGTCGACCTAAACATACACATACATCCATCTAATCGGAAATGAACATACTGTTTATTTGTATGACAATCTACCGCCTCACTAAACAATGATTGTCAATTTTTCCCTTATCACCTATCATGGTGAAAATTATAATGGAAACTATATTTATATATGTCATATATTATATTTATTATTTCATTAATATTATTTATTAATTTTACAACACACACATATTTTACGTTCGATTTGGTGTAAATATGATATTTTCATTTGAAAAAGTTTGGACTACCACCCCCTCAAAGCGATGTGATTCATCCACGCACTACATATAATATATTAAGAATAAGTTTCATGAACTTATATGATATATATCATATAATAATGATTCTTGAATAATTATATATGTACAAATATAGATACTTATATGACATTTTCTTTCTTCCAATATAAAAATCACTACTACAAAACTAGCATTTAACAATGCTGGTATCTTTCAGCGCTACAAAAAAGCAATGATAAATTGCATCTGTATCAGCGCTAAAGAAATCATTGATAAATTTAACCTTTTATCAGCACTTTTTTTGCATTGATAAATTGAACCATTATCATCACTTTATTTTTATCGCTGATTAATGGTTCCCTTTATCACCGTTTTTTGGGGCTAATAAATATATATTTTATAAGAGACTTTTTAGCAGTAATAAATGTATAAAAAAATTTAATTAATAAAAAAAATAAAAAAATAAGTTTATTAAAAAAAATGTTACATATTTTATTAATTTAATAATTATGGATAAAAATGAATAAATTGATTATACATTATTAAATATTAAATATTTAATTAATTAGCTAATTATGATAATTAATGTTAATAAATTGAATATATTAAATATTTCAATATATATTAATTTATATAAATAAGATTTATTTATTACAGTATATTTATACACTTTAGATTAAATAGTAATATATTTAGTGAATAATGGTTTATAATTAAAAATTACTATGTATTAAAAATAATGACTAATTTCATAGTATAATGGATACATAATTGGATGCATCATTTAATATTTCAATTTAACATAGGTCAAATGTATGTTATATTGATTTCACAAGTTTGAAATTAATGCATTTTTATATGGAATGCACACACACAAAACATATCCATTTTATCAATATTTTTAAAATATACTTATTCTTAATTTACTCAATTTCACTTATTTTTAACATATAGGAATATGCATGCACTTCAAATTAGATATAAATATTATTTTTACAAAAAATTATTTCTATAATTATAAAATAATTATTATAAAATTATAATAAATATATTTAAAAAGGAATATATTTACTATATTTATATTTTTTATACTTATATATATTTATTTAGTATAACTAATTATTAATTATGTATATATTTACATTTTTTTATATTTTTAATTATATTTAGAAATTCTTTATCATCACTTAAGTAATATGTGTTGATAATGTTTGATCTTTATGAAGGATTTTTTTTTCGCACTGTTAAAGATTAGGGTTTTTCAGTGCTAAAAATAGCACTGATAAAATAAATATTCATCAGTGATAAAAAATTAGGGCTGGTAAAGACCTGCCTTAATCAGTGCTTGTTTATCAACACGGATGAAAGTGTCTAATCTATTTTAAGAAAACGTAACTATTACTGAACTCACCACGATATCCGAAGATTTGCGTGGAAGATACCATCTTTTGGTGCTCCTACCCAGTTAATCGAAGCTCGAATCACACCACTCGACTACCTCTAGTAGCTCAAACATCATCAGACATCTTCTATTCAGTTTCAGTTAGTATTTTAGAAGTGTGTTTTCTTCATCCTAGCGAGGTAGGCCTTGTGATTTTCATTGTGTATTTTTCATTTATTTTCTTATTTCTTATTCGATGATGTCATGAGTTATTTGTGGCCTGGTCCATGTATACGATTTTTTTAGATTATGAACAAAAATATTTATTTGTGATACATTGTTTGATTGATTACCGATTTGGATATCCTATTTTGGAATTTAAAATTGTTTTTTTGAATCATGTTTCTTCAATGTTTTAGGTATGGTTCCCCAATAAAGAATCTATAACATGCTTGTTTTAGTAATTTTTAAAAACACAAGGTGGTTTAATAAGAATGGGTTAAATTTTCAGGATACCTTTATAGAACATAAAAAAAATCCATTCATTATAAATATAAAATATAAAATTAATTATTTTTTCATTGAAATCCATGATACCATTTTATATCTTCATTCTTGTTGGTGGTTAAATTGACATAAAAAACATATAATAATCAATGGATGAGAATTAATGTGAAGTTTATTTTATTTTTATTTATTTATTAGTGAAGTATAATTATTTTATTTTGATTTTATTAAAGTGGTAAATTAGTATTAGGAATAGGTATTTGAAGAATCCAAATAGAAAAGTAATATATGAAATTCTTAATTAAATAATGAAATAATATATTATATTGTAATTTTTATTCGTATTAAACAATTTAGGACATCCTTTTAAGACTATGACCTCTAAAACGTGTAATGGATGAAAATTATAAAGATTATTTGTAGCTTATATTGAGGGATCATAATTTTAGTTGTTGTTTTGAAAGGGTGGTTGATGGGTTCCTATATAATTGAGAATCTGTGAAATTTTCTCAAATACAACATCCTTAATGTGTGATAAAATAAAATATATATCTCATATGGATTCAATTTTATGAAATAATAGTTTTTTTCATTACCAATTCATATTAAGGGTGGGTATCCATCATGGAAAATGAATTGAGGATGAGTTGTGTATAACTTTTAACTTTGAGTGAATTTATAGAAAAAACCGGCCATAATAGATTAATTATTTTACTGAATTCAATTACTGATTGTTTTCATCATAAAAAAATTATTTGAAACAGTGTTATACATGTTGAGTTTCCCTTACTATAATTATTTATAACATTCACTATTGATAATGAGTATCTTATGTGTATTTATTTATATATTATAAAAAAATAATATTTTATGATCCAAATTAGATAGATATGAATCAAAAATGGTTTCATGCTAATCATTTGACAAAAGTGTATGAAGATAGAGTTAAAGGGTTGATCATGTCGGTAAGAGAGAATTTGGATGACCATTCTAAAATCCTTTGTCCATGTTTACATTGTTTTTATTCAATAACAGTTAGTCTAGAAGAGTTAGAAGAACATTTTATTTTTCATAGAATAGATAAAAGATTTAAATGTTGGACTAAACATGGGGAAATAATAAATATGGATACCGATTGGAATGATACTCCAGTTTATGAATCATTTTAACTGAATACCATTATAAATGATGATGGAGATCGCATGGAATAAATGACAATGGAAATTGAATACGACCTTCATGATTTTCCAAATTTGTTTGAGCAGTTAAATAATTATTCCAAGAAACCATTTTATACGAATTTCACTAAATACATAACAATTTCAGCTTTATTGAAGTTATATAATATGAAATCTTTTAGTGGATAGAGTGACACTAGATTTACTGAACTAATTGATCTTCGGAATGATAATTTACTAGAAGAAAATGAACTAACTTTCCGAACATTTAATGATAAAATAGTGTTATGTTCAATGGTCATCATATCTATACAAATACATGCTTGTTTTATGATTGAATATTATCTATCAAGGACCATGAATCACTCATAACACTCCCTATGTGTGGGGTATATTGATACAAGAAAAATAAAACAAGTCCTTCGGAATCTATATGGTAAGTTTCCTATAATTACATGGTTTAGAATACTATATGAATGTTAGAAAACCATGAGATAATTAACTAATCATGAAAATACAATAATTAATGATTAGAGCCTATGCTATCCATTAGATTCTTTTTATTGGGAGAAAATTGATTACATGTTTCCAAAATTTGGAAATGAGTTGAGAAATTTGTTTATTGTGTTAGCTATAGATTGAATAATTCCTTTCTGTGTACTGAGTAGTACTCATATTGCATGGCCCATCAGGTTGGTAAATTTTAACTTGTCTTCATGGTTATGCATGAAGAAGAAATATATTATTGTATTTCTTCACATATATATCCCAAAGAAACCTAGTAATGATATTTTTCTATTTGGTTCCATTAAGAGAAGATCTGAAATTAATGTAGGATAGAAATTTTACAATTTATGACGCTCATAGAGGTGATGAATTCACAATAAGGGTAATGTTGTACAGAATGATAAATGACTTCCCCAGTTATGGAAATTTATCAGGATATAGTATTAAAGTAATGTTGGGGTGTCCCATTAGTGAAAAAATTTACTTACTCAGTTAAATTAAAATGTTGCTCAAAGAATAATTTTTAGGACATCAGAAATGTTTACCTTGATGAAGTAAATATAGACCCTAGACACCAAAATTCAATGGGAATATTAAACAAGTTACAACAACAACTCGATTAAAGTAACAATAATTAAAGTAAAAAATATTGACATGGTTTTTAGTAAAAAATTTTTGAAAAACCTTACAAAATCAAGTTGGAAGAAGAGATTAATTTTCTTTGAATTAGTGGATTGAGATTGTTTGTATGTAAGAAATTTTATTTATGAAATGAATTTAGAAAAAAATTTATTTTATATTGTTATTGGAATATTAGTAAATTTTCCTATAAAGAAGAAAGATTGAATAATGTCTACTATGGACTCTATTGAATTGGGGATAAGGGAAGAGTTGGAACTGATGACGGGTAAAAGGTCGAATTTTCTCCCACTAGTATCTTATACTCTATCTAGATAGGAAAAATTAAATTTCTTCCTTTTCTTTACTAGTGTAAAATTTATATAATGGTATTCATCAAATATCAATAATATAATTTTAATGAATAATTTGATGTTACGAGGGCTAAAATCACTGGAAATTCAGGTTTCGATGAATGATTTAATGCCCAATTATTTCCATTTCATTTTACCTCAAAACATACGACATACATTAACCAGACGCTACTTCTTTTTCGAAGCCATATGTAGTAATGTTGTAGATGTGACAAAGATTCCCGTAATGAATAGGGAGATTGTAGCCATATTATGTGAAGTGGAGATGTTGTTCCCACCACAATTCTTTGATATAGTGTTCCACCTGATAGTTCAATTGGATATAGAGGTTAAACTATGCGGTCATATCCATTATAGATGGATTTACCCCATTGAATGGAATATATAGATTTTGAAAGGGTATATCAGGAATCAGTGTTGTTGAGCAGGTTGTATTGTTGAATGATATAGTTTAGAAGAAGATATTAAATTATTTACTGATTTCCTATCAGATATTGAAAGGAATGGTCTCCTGAAGTATCATCATAGTGAATACATTTTGGGAAAAGGGATTCTGGAAGAGATGTTGTTACAATTACCTTGACAGATTACAAGCAAGCACAACTTTACATATTATATATTAGTGAAGATATTGATCTATAAATTGAATCCAATAGAGAAATTATTAGAGATTTGAAGCCCCCAAATGCTGAAGGATGGATATCAAATATAGATAATCAACAGTTTATAATATGGTTTAGATATCAAATTTATAAAGAGTTATCTAAAAATATGAATTCAATTGCTGAATGATTTCAATGGCTAGCTAGAGGACCAAATGAAAATGTTATATCTTACATGGGTTTTGTAATCAATGGTTATATGTTATTTAATAAAGAACATGATTGATTGAGTATAATAAAAAAATGGTTCTAAGATTATGGTTAATGTGATACACATATCTGGTTCTGAGGATAGAAATCCAATTTATGAAGATATGTCATGTTTTTGTATTATCTAATAGATATACGAGTTGGATTATTCAACATTTCAAGTCCAGATTTTCCATTACAAATGATTGGACAATATCAGTGTATTGAAATTTGATGAAATATGATTTGTGACGGTTAATTTCAATGTAGAAGAGAAAACATAATAGATTTTCATAAAGCCATCATAAATAGTGAAATTATTTTATGTCTCCGATCTAACAAACATGAATTAGTCGATTTCCCTACTAGAGACTAAAAAAAATATCAGGTAAGATAAAAATTCCATCAAGGATAAACCATTCATTGGGACATGACTATTAGTTAATGCTGATTCCAATGTAGAAAACGTCTTGTATGTTAGAGGGGACCATAAATATGGGATTTGAAATATTAATATAGGAACCAAATCCTTGAATCCTTTAAAAAAATTAAGAGAGTTTAATGATAAGGTAAAATTGTTTTTTAATATATTATTTCTTTCTTCATAATATTATATGTTCTCTACTACATTAATAGAATCTAAATTGAATATTTTACTACTCATGAAAAAAAAAATTTCTACACATGATGGTGTTACAAATCCCTTGAAAGAACAAACTATAATGAAGGAAACCCTTTGGAAACTTATAAAGGTATTTTTATGACATAATTTATTTATTTTACTAAAAATATATAATGAAATTTCGATCTAATTTTCATTATTCATTGCAGATTTCATTTATTTTAGAGTATTTCTATCCATGTGGAATACATTTTCAAAAGGAGTAGCGATGCTCTCTCTACTCAATAACAGAGGTAATCTTGATGTTTATATGGTAAAATAATTTTAAGTAGAATTAATTTATTGTTTCATATTTATATTTATTTTATTTATTTTTAGTATTACTCACATAATAATTATTTTTCTTATACAGGTGGATTCTTTTATTAAATATGTTGTGGTATGTCCATCTTTTATGCCTTTTTGAACCAAGAATTCTATAGATTTCTTCTCCCTCAAAAACATTTCACCCCTGTAGTTTCTCATTTTTCAATTTCATTCATGTTATCTCCAATTCATTTTTAGAAAGAGAAACAACGCTCTCTATACTCAATTATAGATGAAATCTTGATATTTTCATAATAAAAACATTTTTCATAGAATTATTTTACTGTTTCATATTTATGTTTAATTTATTTATTTTTAGTATTACACATGAAATAATTGTTTTCATATAAAGGTGGATTATTTTGTATGATTTTGGGTGGTATATCCATCTTTTATGACTTTTTTCACCAAAACATCTACAAACATCTTCTCCATCAATACCCATTCACACCAAGAGTGTTACATTTATCATTTTTCCTTGAAATTATCTCCACTTCCTTTGCATAAAGAGAAATGATACTGCATATTCTCAATTATAGAGGTAATCATGTTGTCTTCACTATAAAATAATTATCCATATAATTAGTGTATTGTTTCACATTTATCTTTAATCTCTATCTTTTTAGTATTACTCACACAATACATGTTTTATTATACAAGTGAATTATTTTTTTTGAGTTGGGGTGGTCTATCTATATTTTATACCCTTTACACCAAAACATCCACAAACTTCTTCTCCCCAAAAACATTTCCACCCCTACATCATTGCATTTATCACTTTCTTTCATGTTATCTCCACTACCTTTCCAGCAAGAGAAACGATGCTGCCTCTTCTCAATTATAGAGGTAATCTAGATGTTTTCACTGTAAAATAATTTTCCATAGAATTAATGTATTGTTCCATATTTGTGTTTAATTTTCTTCTTTTTAGTGTCACACATATAATAATTATTTTCTTATACATGGGATAATTTCGTTCTAGATGGGGTGATTTTCCCATCTTTTCTGAATTTCTACACCAACACTTCCACATAATTCTTCTCACTCAAAAATGTTTACCCATATATTGTTTCCATTTATCCCTTTCCTCAAGTTCCCTCAACTGCTCAATCACAGAGGTAATCTTGATAATTGAATAGTAATGTCATTATATATAGAAATAATGTATTATTTAATATTAATGTTTAATTTCTTCCATTTTTGTATTACTCATAATAATGGTTTTATTATATATGTGTATTATTTTGTTTGAGTTTATGTGGTCTGTTAAAAGCTTCTCATGAACTGTTGGAAGTTCGACATGGTAATTCAATTGACCGATATGACTCCAAGTACATATTTCTATTTAATATTGAAATAAATTTTAGTAAAAAAAAGTAAAAAAATAAAAGTTGAGAAAAAATTTTGAGATTGTTTTGATACTTTTACAAAACAATCCATAAGTCATTTTTGATTTATAAGAATCAGCCTCACCTCAATCCAATACACGATGTTCCCAATATGACTCAATGTGTCTCTTATGAGTTTAAAATTGACATTTGAATTTAAGAAGTGTCCCTCACTAAAAGTTGAGAAAATGCGCTCATATTTTTTTGATAATTCAAGGCATAAAACATAAATAATTATTGACATGTATAAATTGGTCTCACGTCAAATCGATACATGATGTGATCTGTATGAGTCAAAGTGTGCGTTTCAAATTAAAAATTACATTCAAGTAAAAAAGACAACTGATTTAGTAAACAATCATCAAACACATTCATATTTTTTTGAAACCATAAGAAAACAGTATGTAGATGATTTGGAATGTTTATAAATTAGTCTGAACTAAACTCAATGCATAATTTGACTAATATGACTCTAAGTGCATCATTTTTTAAAATATAATCAATTTTTTGTAAAAAACAAACTGACCTAATTAAAACTAAAAAACACATTCATATTGTTTTTATAATTTAGAAGAACGATCCATAGGTGACTTGAGACATGCATGAATCAGCCACACATTAATCCAATGAATAGTGTGACTGATATGACCCCAAGTGCATGTTTTATTTAAAATTGACACCAATTTTTGTAAAATAGAAAACTAACCTTCTCAAAATAGAGAAAACACATTCAAATTGTTTAAATAATTTATAAAAATTATCCATAAGTCATTTTTGATGTGTAGGAACTAACCACACCTCAATCCGATACACAATGGGATCAGAATGAGTTAAAGTGTGTGTTTCAGTTTTAAAATGACATTTTATTAAAAAATACAATTGACATAATCAAAACCAGGAAAACATATTCGTATTGTTTTGATACTTTAGTAAAATTATCCATAAGTTATTCGGGATTTTTAATAATCATCCACTCCTAAATCTAATACATGGTGTGATTGGTATGACTCAGAGTGCGTCTTTTTTTTAAATGGTAATCAATTTTAGTAAAATGGGCAACTATTCTACTGAAAAACCAAAACAAAAAATTTATATTATTTTTATAATTTTAAAAAATTATCCATAAATAATTTTTGATGTGTATTAATTGGATGTAACTCAATATGGTACATGATGTGATCAGTATGACTTAAAGTGTCTCTTATGAGTATAAAATTGACATTTTAGTTCTAAATGTGTCACTTACTGAAAAATGATCAAACATGATCCAATTTCCATAATAATTTAATACAATTATTCATAATCCATTAATGAATTTTTTTAATCCATTTCATGTCAAATAGATACATGATGTTAATAGAATGATTCAAAAGTGTGGGTTTCCAGTTTAAAATGGAATTTTAGTGAAAAAGGAAACTGGCGTACTCAAAACTGAGAAAACACATAATATTTTCTTTATACATTATTAAAATAATCCATACATAATTTGGGATGTTTAGGAATCATTCAAACCTTAATCCGACACACAATGTGACTGGTATGTCTATAGTGCATCTTTTTATTTAAAATTGTAATTAATTTTAGTAAAATGGTCTACATTCCTACTCAAAACTGTGAAAAGCATTTGGATTTCATTGATACATTACGATAATTATCCATATGTAATTTGTGATTTTTAGTAATCATCCACACCTCAATATGATACACGATGCTCCCAGTATGACTAGACGTGTCTATTTATAGTTTAAAATAGACATTTTTGTTCAAAAAGTTTCACTCACTGTACACTGATCAAACACTGTGGAACTTTATTGATAATTAAGACAATGATTCAAATATAATTTTTGATATGTAAGAATCCATTTTATATTAAACAGACACATGATGAGATTGTATTGATCAAATGAATGTGTTTCCAGTTTAAAATTACATTTTAGTAAAAAAGAAAACTAACACAATCAAAACAATCATAAAACATTCATATTGTTATGATACGTTAGTAAAACGATCCATATGTCATTTGGGAAATGTTGGAATTAACCACACCTCAACACGACACAGGGTGTGATGGGTACGAATCAAATTTCATCTTTTTATTTAAAATTGTCATCAATTTTAGTAAGATGGAAAACTTTCATAGTCAAAATCATGCAAAGGCATTTAGATTGTTTTGATTATTTATGAAAAAGATCCATAAGAAATTTATGATGTGTATTAATCATCCACACCTCATTTTGATTCATGATTTTCTTGGTATGATTCAAAGTGTTGGTTATTGGTTTAAAATCGACATTTTAGTTCAAAAAGTGACACTCACTGAAAACTGATAATACACGCTTAGCTTTTCATGATAATTTAGGAAAATGATTCATAAGTCATTTTGGATTTCTTGGAATCATTTTCACATCAAAATGATACACTATGTGACCAAAAAGAGTCTATAGTGTGTGTTTAATGTTTAAAATGGATTTTTTTCGTAGAAGGAAAAATGACCTATGCAAAATTGAGAAAACACATTAATATTGTTTTGATACTTTAGGAAAATGATCCAAACATCATTGGGGACATGTAGAAATCTTAAAAACATTAATACGATGCATTGTGTGATCGATATGACTCCAAGTGTGTCTTTTTTATTTAAAATCGACATAATTTTTTGTAAAATTTACATTTTATATTAAATTTTTTTCTTTATAATATTATTAATATAAGAATTATTTTATTATACATGTGAGTTATTTTTCTCAAAGAGGGGTTGTTTTTTGGTAATATCATGAGCTAGGTTAGGACTAAATGGCAAAAGAAATTTTTTTGAATGTATATAATAATTTTATTTATGCATTTGTATAAATTAATGTTTGAAATGTCTATAATATAGTGTTTTTTCTAAAAATTGTGTTATAAACTTCATTTCATATAAATCTTGCATTGAGACTTGTTTTTGTTGATATGTGGTGTGTTTACGGAACTATGGTGTTCTGTTATATCACATTGCAGTGGTGCAGTAGTGTGATGTTACAACGCACTATTGTATGACCCTTTATCAGTAATGATAAATGTCTACTTTTTGAGTGTTGATAAAAGTTATTTTATCGGTGCTTTTATAAGTGAAGATAAGGGAATCCTTTATCAGTGCTTTTATGATCACTGATAAAAGAACCTTTTCCCATGTTTTTATATGCTCAAATAAAAGGAAATGTTTTTTAGCCTCACTCATGTAGTCAACACTTTTCTAGTGCTGATACTGGCCATTGTAGTAGTGAATAAAAATAGAAACAACATTCATGCGTACATACGACTTACCATCTACCTACACAGTGTATTCCATTTCATACTTATATATTACATAGATTATTATAATACAAATATAATTCTTGTACATGATATTTATTTCATGGTTTACATTCTGGATATCATGATATAAGTCTAATACAACACTATGACAAATTAATACACATGAGAATAATAGAGAGAATATTACCAGAAGTGAAACATTGACATAAAATATTTAACTAGTGGGTAATATAAGGTCTTAATAAAACCATACATGGTATTAGATAATAGAATATTCTTATATAAAATATGTATAATAAATATATATTTATTATACCAGAATCTTGTATGATTATGAAGAGGTTCATGACACTGGGTAAGGGGATTTCATCTCACCCTGTATTTTTGTGAGATACAGGCTTTATTCACCACCAAATCCTTTTATATGGAGTGTATAATTCCCATGTATTTATTCTAGTATAATTATAATTAAATTTATGGTTATTTACAAATCCATTATATTCTATTTATTTAATGGTGTTTTAGTTTATAACGTTACACATTCGGTAGAATAGTTTTTTCTTAATTTGGAATCATTGAGACACATGTTTGGTTATGAACATAAATTATTTTTTTGAGTTGTATATACATTAATTTAACATATTATAACAAAAATATCCTTTTTAATGATAATTTAAGATTTAGGTAATTTCATTTTTTTACATGGAGAGTATTATCCCATGTAACTAGGTGATAAGAGTTTATTAAAAAAATTAACATCACTTTTCATTATTTTTTTTGGTTATACTTTCATTGATGGAATATTATGATCCATATCTCAAGAAAACCCAAGGTTTTCTTTCTCCTCTATTTATTAAAAATATATCCCTCTATTTTTACCATTTCCACTATTTGGTATGTAAGACAATTATAAAAATGTTTTAAATAAAATTTATCTATATTTCTCTATTCAGTTGGAAATATGTATTATTTACAAAACAATGTTTTCACAAATGTTTTCAAAATATATTTAAATTCCATTTTCAAGGAAAAATTATTTTAAAGCTATTTAATTATTATCAAATCTTCTTTTAAAATATTTCATATATATTTTCAATTAAAAAATGTTTTCAAGAATGTTTTTTGATTAGTAAATGATGTAAATTGTTTGAATAATTATTTATGAATTTTCAAAGAAAAAGTTTTCAAAAAATGATTTCAAATAATTATTTATAGGTTTTAATGTTTATTTTCAATGAAATGATTTTAAAAGGGTTTAAAAATCATTTTTCATTATTAAAGTATATTTTAACCATTGAATTGTTTTAAAAGATCATTCAAAATTATCTCCCATCTAAAATTTCATCTGTTGATGTTACTCATGCCTTTATAGGAAATAATCTAAAGGTTCCATTGATTTTATTTATATAAATGGTTTATTATTTTATTTTATGATGTTTATGAAACCTATTTCCCTTCTAAGAGTTATATTATTTTGAAACATATTTCTTTTAACGGGTTATACTATCATGAAGTGATTATGAAACCTATCATTTTTTATAGTTTATGATTTGATGAAATTTTAATGATACCCATTTAATTTCATGGGTTATGATTTGATGTTTATAAAACCAATGCATTTTTATAGGTCATGATTTGATAAATGTTTTATTTTTTGTAACATGTATGAATGATTTCATTATGAGGTGGGTTGGACCTATATCACCCTCAATTGAATAGTGCAATGATGGAGGAATCATGAGTATATAAGTTATGTGTGAACTTTATTTCATGTTCAAAATGTTATGTGTGAACTAGTTTACATGTTCAAAATGTTATTCATAGTCCTAGATGATTGTACATAAGTTTATTCATGAACCTAATTACATGTTCACAATATTATGAAGGAACCTTATTACATGTTCACAATATTACGAATGGACCTGGTTCTCGGTCCATAGGTTTATGTGTGAACCTGATTACATGTTAAGAATTTTATACATGAAACTGATTACATGTTCACAATGTTTTGCATGGTCCCGATTTTATATCTACAAGGTGATGCGTGAACCTGATTAAACATTCACAATTTTATGCATGGACTTGTTTTCGTGTCTATATGTTCATGTAAGGGCCAAATTTCATGTCTTTAAATTAAAAAGGGAACCTGTTTCTACATATACATGTTCACAATGTTATAAACAAATGTGAATGACACAAATTCCATTTCTTATTCCTTTTTTTGGATTTCATGAATTATTCTTTTAATTATATTATGATCCATGTATTATAAAATAAAACTAATTATTATGATCTCTAATATTTAGGTTTTGATCTTCAAATGTTATTCCCACATTCCATACACTTTTTTTCATGTTATGCTTACTCATTTCCTTTATTTACCCTTACTGAGCATCTGATCTCACCCCTTTCTTATCTTTCCTTTCCCTAGGTAATGAAGAAAGGTTTTAGGTAGAAGTAATAATGCTTGAGATATTTATGGGAGTTTTTGAAGATCTTTTAGTTGGATAAGAATATTTTATTTCCATGTTTCTGAAGGCACTAAACTATTTTGGTCCTCAGGCATGTATTTTTGTAATGTAAAAACTATTTATCTAAAATGATGTAATATCCATGTATGCTAAGACTGAGATATTATATTTTTTAGCAATGGAATGTTTTAGTAAAACATTGTAAACCAGGATGAGATAACCTAAGTGAGATCCTCGTGTATATTTATATCAATATGTCTAAAAATGTCTCTAAGGATAAGTATAATGACGGGTTAACATTTAGAAAAATGTTTATGAATGTTGGAGCAAGATTAAATGTGTAGTTTCCTAGAAATAAATACCTTTTTGGAAACTAAAAATTGATGTGGATCTAGAATAGATGTACTTATGGGTATCAACATGGAATAGATGATATGGGCCTGACTCGGGGTAATATGGTACATGAAAATGGACCATACCGCACACCTGGTTTGACACTCTCATGGGATATGCTATAGGAATTCACAAACTCTTCACAAAAAATCACGAAGTATTTAAATATAATTTTTCTATAAATAACCTATGATGAACCAATGGTGTGATAGAATAAGCGAGGTTTAATGATTTATCCACCCAATGAGTAATTTTTAATGATTATATGGTTTCTCAATATAAAAAATGATTCCCACACTATTCCTTCTAATTTTAGTCAATGGGGAGAACCCATTGGAAAATGGTTAACATTTAATATTACAAATAATGAAATTATTTGAATTATGTGAATCATTTTCCCAAGTGTAAATCTCATAAATAGAATCAGGTAGCTGACATGCATATTGGTTATACTTATGAAGATAATGAGACCGAAAATGACATTTGAAAGGTATGTGATGTTCTTCAAGTATTATTTACATTAAACATGAGAATCATTATTAGATTGAAGTTGAGTAAACCTATGAATGATTCATATTTCAAATTATATTAAATTGATATTATTGAATAAGTTTATGAAGCTTGGTTATTTGTTTAAAAATAAATTGGGATGAATGATGTAATTATGTTTTTGAATTCAAAGATTATGTTATATGAATGATAAAATATATTGGTATTTTTAGTATAAGTTTTCTTTAAGGATTGAAAAGGAAATTTTTTATGGTGATGAAGAAATATAAATGATATATTTTGTTTAAGGGTAGGTAAACATTAATGTTATCATGATTTTGAGAAAATTTTACTTGTCTTGGATAAAGAGATGATTTATTTCGATGAAGTAAATTGGATAACACTAATTACCTCATAACTGATAAATGATTTGTTGAAAAGTAGTTTATTTTATAATGGATAATGTTTACAACTTCATGGATTTATAGAATACATATAGTGACATTTGGAATAAATATGTATGAATGTTTCAATATGGATTTAGGGTTATTCAGGCCATTACCATGTTTCATGAGAATATTTTATGATGATATTCACATGTTTGGAATGTAACAACCAAGAGATAATTTGTGATATATGGGTATCAATGTTAAATTGATTTAGTTTCATTCTTTCTAATGATTAGTATTTTAATCACTTAGAAGTCATATAAGGTTATCCATTTGTGGTATGTTTAAGTTAAACTTCAGAATAAGTATGTGAGATTAAAGTGTTATATCACCACATGGGTAATCATTCATATTAGATAAACTACTCTAAACATTTTGTGTTGATGGTAACTAAAGATATATGTGATAATTTACCATGGATTCCATGATCGGTTAGTTATTCAATAATGAAAAAGTCAACATTCTATTTGGGGAAAGAGGTAAGGTGAAAATTTGTTAAGACTTGAAGAAAGGGAGAGATTTTTATTATGCAAGATAATGAAATCATGTAATTAGATCTTCTCATGAAAATTATTAAACCTTATGGAAATTATTTTGAAACTGAAAGGGTTATCATCGTAACATATTTTTCAATGAATCAAATGATCCCTTAAATAATCAAAAATTTATGACTTTCTGATTGTTAACTTTATAATGACCAAGTTCTCTATCACTCTCCATCAGAACATGATAGGTATATTTCTATTCCATATCTATGTTTTCACCTCCTATCTATGTTCTACTATGTGGAAACCAATTTATATGTTACATTGGGAAACCATTAAGTTTCCAATGATTCTTTTAAAAATTATATTTTAGTATTTATTTTTATGATGTGGGACTATATGAATGAAACATTCATGTATTAATACATTGATAAACTAAACAAATTTTTATGGATAAATTCATTTTAAAGGGGGTAGAATGTAACACCCTTAGATTTTGTGAAATATATATTTTTGAATGAATTTAATTTTTTGATTCTTTCCATTTTATGAAAAATTAACTATAATGATTATATTAAACCACCAATTAAAATAATCATTTCACATGGAACTGACAAGGAATATGTTACATGGAGCATCTACTTGTTATATTTTACATACAATATTGACTTGGTGTAGGTTACACCGAACATCGACTTGGCGTACGTTAAATGAAATATTGATTTTATATGAAAGATCATTTTTTGTAGTAATTATGTAAACAATATTATTATAACCTATAAGTTAAAATTTGTTATATAAATAGTAATAAATACTTTTAAAATAATATTTTAAATGGTTTTTTTGATAATGAGGGATATTGTTTTTTGGTAAAGTCCTTATATATTTTAAAATACAAATTTCTCAAGTAAACTGCTTGTCATATCCTACTATAGAAAATAAAAAAAATTAATTTTAGACACTTTTAGAAATTTAATATGGTAAAATAATCTTCACATTTGAATTTATAATATCTAAATTATATTAGGGTGATTTTTTGGTATTTTTATGAGAAACTTCATTTCGGGATGAATAATAAAAAATAGGAGAGTTTAATTTAAAACATCATTTTCATATAATTTATTTAAAATGTTATGCTATATTTTAATTTTTATAAAAGTTTAATTAGATCATATTTTTTCAATTAATTTAATTCAAGTCATTTGAATTAATTTTACTCTGAAATTGTGTATAAAACGCAGCAAACATTTGGATGTTTTTAATTTAAAAACCCGTAGTGTCGTCTGGTCAAATAGATAAATTTTAAATTAATTTTATTAAATTATGTGATTATAATTTGGAAGATGGATTATTTTTTTAATTATAATAATTCATAACTCATAATAATTTTAAGATACTTTTTACCAAAATAATACTGAATGTTATTAAAATTAATTACAATGGTTTTGATAAAATTAGGTTAATAAATTACTAAACCATAAATTTATGACCCAAAAAAACCTATAAATTTTTCTAAAACCAATTTCATTGATATTATTAGTCTATAAGTCTTACATTATTGTGTTCTTTTGGTTTGGTTTGACTTTTTTAGGTGAAAATGTTGGTACACCTAATTTAATTTTAAATATTCTATGTGTATCCTCTCCCTTCCTAATAAAAGCCCACCACCTCTCCATCTTGTTTAATCATTTCAAACAACGTAGGTTCAGATAATTACTCAATACACTTCCCAAGATACCTAAATTACTACTTTAATCCTTCATTTGGGCATATTGAAATACAAGTATTCCTTTGGCACAAACCAAAAAGAGTTACCTGATTAAGAGGTAACACCTTCTCCCAAGATCCTTTATTTTATTTCATTTATCAACCCCTAAACACTATTTGTTCCATTATTGTCTAAAAACCCCTATATCATCAAAATACTATTAATTTTATGGTAATTATTTATCTCATAATTACACACACATCTATCTATTGGGTAACAAACATACTATCTATGTATACGACAAACAACTTCCTCACTAAACGATGATTGTTCATTTTTTTTACTACCTCTCATGGTGAAAATTATGATGGAAAATCTATTTATATATTTCATATATTATATATATTATGTATTTAATATTAATTAATCCTTTTAAAACACATTACTTTTTTACTTCCATTTTGTTCAAATATGATAATTTGTTTTGAAGAAGTCTGGACTACTTCCCCCTCAAAGCTTTGTGAATCGCTAACACACTTCATGGAATGTATTAAGGATGGGTTTAATAGACTTATATGATATATATAACGTAATAATGATACTATAATAGTTATATATATATAATTATATGTCTTTTTTTCTTTCTTTCAATACGACATTAAAAAAGAAGACAACATTCATGCGTACATACGACTTACTGTCCCTATGAATGGTGTATTCCATTTCATAAATATATATTATATAGATTAGTATAATACAAATATAATGTATATAAATGATATTTATATCATGTTTCACATTCTAGAAATCCTGATATAAGTATAAGGACCAATGACATAACAGATTAAGACGCATGCAATGAACATTGGGAATATTACCCTTGGTGAAACCTGAACATATGATTTTTAACAAGAGGGAAATATAAGGGGTTGATAAAACCATATATTATATTAGATATAAATTATTATTTAATTATTTATCATAATTTTAAATATATTATATAGGAATCTTGTATGAGTATGAAAAGAGTCTGAACATAAGCTAAGGGGATTTTATCTTACTTTTTATTTCCGTGAGATACTTCCTTTATTCACCCCACATTACTTCTATATGGTGTGTATAATAAAAATAAATTTATTATTATTATTATTATAACTATATTTATGTGTATTTACATATCTATTCTAATAACTTTATTTCAAGGGGTTTATATTTCAAAAGTTACAAAATAAGTACAATAATTTTATCTCAATTTGATTTATTCAGGACACAAGTTTTGTTATGAAACTAAATTATTTTTTGAGGGGTATATGCATCCGTTTTACATATTATATAATTAATCTCCTTATTTTAATATTACTTTAAGATTAATGTAATTTCATTTTATTACACATATAGTATTATTCAACGTCACCAAGTGATAAAAGTTTATTTAAACAATCTCATCACATTTCAAGATTGATTAGGTTTATGTTTTCTTTTGCAGAAATATTATGATCCATATCTCTATAAAACGAATGAGTTTATTTATCCTCTGTTTATTCAACATATATCCATGTATTATTAACATTTTTATTCTCTTTTCACTTAATATAATTAAGAAAAATGTTTTATGAAATTTTGACCACATTTCTATTTTTGATCAAAAATCTATTTTATTTCAAAAACCATGTTTTCAAAAATGTTTTAAAATGATCCTTGAAGAATATTTTCAGGAAAAATGTATTATAAAAATGTTTTATTATTTTTAAATATTCCTTTAAAATATTTCAAAGCAATTTTCAAAGAAAAAGGTTTTGAAGAATGTTTTATGTTTAATAAATGTTTTAAACATTTTCCTGAATTGTTTATTAGTTTTCAAAGAAAAAGGTTTTTAAAATGATCTCAAATATTTAGTTATACATTTTCCAGTTTATTTTCATGGAAATGGTTCTCAAAATTATTTTTCTAAAAAATAAATTTTCAAGAATAAAGATTATTTTACCCACGATTTTGTTTTAAAATATCATTTAAAATTATTTCCCATCTAAGATGACATCCGTTGATGTTACTCATGCCTTTATAAATAATGATCTAAATGTTACATTCATATTCTTTCAATAAATGGTTTCTGATTTGATGTCATGATGTTTTTGAAACCCGTTTATCTTCAAAAAGTTATATTATTTTGAAAACCACTATTTTTCATGGGTTATACTTTTATTAAGTGACTACAGAAGCAATATTTTTTTATAGTTTATTATTTGATGAAATATTAGTGATATCCATTTCATATCATTGGTTATGATATGATTTTTATAAAACATAAATATTTTCATAGGTCATGATATAATGAATGTTTTATTCTCTAGAACATGTATGATGGATGTTATTATGAGATGGGTGGGCGATATACCTCCCTCCGATGAATTGGGTAACATCGGAGGAACTATGAGTTTATATATTATGTGTGAACCTGATTTCATGTTCAAAATGTTATCCGTGAACCTGATTACATGTTAACAATGTTATGAAAGGACATTTATGAATGAGCATAGGTTTATATGTGAACATGATTACATGATCACAATATTTTGATTGAACTTTATTACATGTTCATACTATTATTCATGGACCTGGTTTCATTTTTATAAGATTTTTTGTGAACCTAATTACATGATTCATAATTTTATGCATGAACCTGATTACATGTTCACTATTCTATGTATGGACTTGGTTTCATGTTCATAAGGTTATATGGGAATCTGATTACACATTCACAATGTCCTGTATGGACTTTATTCCATATCTATAAGTTGATGTGGGGTCCTGATTTCTTGTCCTTAACTCAATGAGAGAATAGTTTTCTAATTATACATGTTCACAACGTTATAAAAAATGTGCATGCCAAAAATTCCATGTCTTATTCTTATGTTTTGATTTCGTGACCTATGATATTAATTATCTTATCATCAATGTCTTATGAACTTCCAATATTTATTAT
Source organism: Viscum album (assembly GCA_963277665.1). Lineage (NCBI taxonomy): Eukaryota > Viridiplantae > Streptophyta > Magnoliopsida > Santalales > Viscaceae > Viscum > Viscum album. The sequence continues at coordinate 575,881,961 of OY728144.1, forward strand.
GATCTCTAATATGAAGGGTATGATATTCAAATTCTATTATCATGTCATATACCCTTTTTTCATGTTATGATTACATTATTTCATTATTTACCCCTACTGAGTATCTGATCTCACCCATTTCTTATGTTTCATTTCTCTAGGTTATGAAGAAAGGTTTTAGGTGGAAGTAAAAAATATGGAGATATTTTTTGTAGTTGTTGATATTCTCTCACTACAACAGAAGATTTTTATTCCATGTTTCCAAAGACACTAAACTATTATGGTCCTCATGCATGTATTTTTGTAATGTACTGAATATTGATATAAAATAATGTACTATCCAAGCATGTTAATCCTAGGACTCAATATGATGAATGGTTGATCGAAGAATAAAATGAGGTCTAATGTTCTCAATAATGATATTAATTAAGAAACCAGGGAACACATAGGTCAAATCAGACTAACACCCAAAACCATATATTCCATTATTATCATGGAAATTGAATGTACCATAAAACACAAATTACTTATATATATGTAATCATTTTATATTTCATATCCAACCATCAAACTCATTGAAACTAGTTAAATTAAATATCATAGGGCACTGGCCAATTACATATCCTACAATCCAAAAAACAAAGTAATGATCAAAATCGATAAAAGGTATGATAAGAAAAACTAGCGAAGACCTTCTTGTGGTCCATAAAAAGCATAAATTCATTATTAAAATATAATGAAACACATGAATAGTTAATTAAAACAAATATTACAAACAATTCTCACTATAAATCCTTCATCTATATCCTTGGAAGAGATAACCTTTCATTATAAGAAGTTTGACCATGGTGGTCTTCCTCCATATAAATGAATTCTATAAAACCTTAATTCTAAAAATTCATGATTTTCCAAATAAACCAATAAAAAATTGAGGACCCATGTTAAGAATAAAATTGATATAAAATTAAAATACTATCATCATGAATTTGAGTTATTTATAAATAATACCATCATAAATAGTATTCTATTACTCCAAAATTTCCATCACCCAAAATAATAAACAACTAAAATGGATTAGGCAAGAGGAGAAAAAATACATTATAGAATAACTCAAATAGTCACTACATAAACTTGTAGTTTTTTGGATAAACCAATGGACCATCTGAAGGGGATGATATTACTTCACATATCTTCTATAAACATCCTCCATAGAAAAATAAAAGATGAACTAAATATCAAAAACCATGATATGTCTTAAAGATTCTTAACATGAATGGTCATTATTCCCTAACATCCCACACAAATGTAATACTAGGGGATTACTCCAAAAATAAGTGGATATGATAAATAAGGTTTCCTTTTTTTGATATCACTACCCATATAACTTGACTTTGATCCTTTCATCCTCTCTGTCCATTGAAACATATTTTACTACCACCAGGAACAGGAAAATATTAGTCATTTATATTATTCTATCCATTTCAACCATAAACATGATGTCTTGCTTCACTATCTCTCCATAGAAAGAGATAATACTCTCAATAAAAATATAACTGAATGACTCTTCCAAAATTCCGAGCATGCAAGGAATCTTCCAAGTCCACCTCAAAAAAATTATTGTCTTTATCTAACACTATTCAATAACCCTACTTGAGGAAATATACTTACATTAACCTAGGTACTATTATAGCTTCAGGGAAGTACTATTTAATAAATAAATCCTTAAATCCTACTCAAGAATGGTACTTTTCATGCTTATTAAATATAATATACTTCCACTATATAACTTGAACCATTTAAAATAAGGGTTTCAAACTCGAGATTAAGAGACTCAGGGAGCTAATTATGGATAAAATTATACAAAAAATCCCACAACCAATCTTTTGATTCCTAGTAATATTTCTACCCAAAGAATTTAGGACGGTTAAATATATGAAATAATTAAATGTAATCCCTATTTTGGGAAAGAATAGTGAGATTTAAATTCTCCATAACTAAAGAAGATGGATCAACCAACTTGGATTGGACTTGACCAACTAGAAGGAATATTGGTAGAGAAACACCCATAGATCCATTTCCAGAATCCACAACGAGTTAGGGTGGTGTATTATGAGAATAAAAAAAATATAAAACACATTCATTGAAGGAAAAACCAATAATACGAAAAGATAAACCCCAGAAAAATAAATAATAGTGAAAATACCAATATAAAATCATCCTATAACCAAAATATTTCATAAAAAAATCGTTTTAAAATTATTTTCATTATTTTGACCATTTTTTTCACACATTATAAATTACATAGGGAAAATAGTTTTAGTATTATAATATTCAAAATAAACATTTAAAATCATTCAAAATTTAAACCCCTTTAAAATATTTCAGATAATTATTCGCAATCACATACGAAAAATCTAAAACATTTTAAATCCAAAATTGAATTTTCCTAAAACCAGTTATCCTTTTATATCCCAAAAATTTAAAAAACATATCTTTGTTTATAATTTTATAACTCATTTATATACATTACCAAAAAGTTCTATTGAAATCCAAAAGATTTTATGACCCATATAGCTTCATTAGATCATAAAAAAACCATAACCCACTTTAAATCAATTGTAAGGAAGGATAAAATAACTAAAAATTATAATGGTTAAAAAAATAACAATCACATAATATGAAAGGTATAGTCTTATGTTTTGAATATTGTACACTCAATTCAGGATGTCCACCTAATATACCAAAAGTCATTCATAATTGTTCAAAAATTATTTTTGAAGTCACTCATATTAATTGGGTTCCCTTGAGTTACTTCATATTTAAAATCAAATTGTTTAAATTTCTCAAAATTAAACATCCATACAAGATGAAAACATAAATACTAAAATAAAAATAAATAACTCTATAATGATTTGAAAATATTTCATGAAATTAATATGCACAACTTGGACATTCCTAATAGGTTATGGTTTTGCACAAATGACATTACAAAAAACTTATTGTGCCTACATCTTGAGTTTCGATGATCTTATCTTCTATAAAACATGAATCTAGAAATATCAATTTGGTTCCAATTGTAGGATCCCACCTCATGTTATACATATCAGTTCCCCAATATAGTTTCCACAAAACATAGAGCATTCCTTCCCAAATGCCAGAGGCTACCGATTAGCAGCGAGGGCCTTATGAGGTTCCGTGGGGAGAATATGACCTCATTAATCAAACTAGGGCACAACAATATATGAATGAATAAATATAATATAATAATAGTATAAACTGAATGAATAGGCCACAAACCCACCATAGTGGAAAACATTTCAACTAATACATGAAAATAGAATGATAACAATAAAACCTTAAAGGAAAGTAAACAAAATGTGTAAGCTAAATAATAAATAGATACCAACTGATGATGATGATGTTGAAGTCGCTATACAAAAATGACTATATAGGGTATAGGGGATACCAGTATATACCAAATTCTTTCAAAATACAAAAAATTCAACAAGGGCAGCAACTCCTAGTATTATAAGAATAGGCTTGGTCCTCTCCCACAAAATTCTTTTATAAAATTTCCAATCAAGCATCGAAAGCTAGATGCTTCCCTTAATCTATACCTATAGTAATGATGCCAGATTGGGTACTAAAGCTATCCCAACTAGGGTGTGAGATATAATCAGTAGACCATGACCAATGATGTCTAGATCAATAAATTTCGTATAATATAAAACTAGTAGCATGACTTCACTAGTTAATTATAGGTATAAATAAATAAATAATTATGTCAGACTAGGTTCCACTAGGGACACCCATCCAGCTTTACATACATTGGCCTATGTTATCCATGTCTCAGCCAAGTTATCCTACAAATTTATAGTGATTAATGTAATGTATAATGAGATGGAATGCCCCCATGTTTATCATTTTCCTTGGAAGACACACCCTTAAATTTACTATTTTAGCAGTACATTTCTAATCTAAAATCATTCTCTTCCATTTCAATTGAAATAATTTTTTTTTAATTTTTTGATATTCACCCTGATCCCATCCATGGAAATTATATGATAAATCCAAGTATAACTTGAGGGTATTGGTATATGATCAATGATATAGGATTTTTTTCGAGGTGACCCATGTATGAAATACCAAGTGTCACTCCAGGAACAGTTTGATAACATCAAAAAATAACCTCTGCATCCATCACTTATAAGGCCCCAGCCTTAAACCTTACTTAATATTGAATTAAATGAATAATTCACATTGAGGATCTTTTTAGGTTTAGAGTTTTATAGAATTACGACATAACTATTACATCTCAAAAGATTACAAAGTAGACACTTCTACTAAGTTTCCATAGAATAAAAACCCTTAAAAAGAAACATGTCTAGTGCCATGTTTTATATAGCATGAATTTCCCTTGATACCATCCTTGACCCTATTCCACATTAAGTCCTATGAAAAACATTTCAAAAAAACTTGGGGTGAGCATAAAAAGCTCAGTAAGGGATACACAAATAATTAAAACTGTTAGTTTATCAAAACAACAAGTAAACCATGTATACTTTATCAAAGTAATACTTTTCACCTTTATGAAGTAGTAAAAACTCTTCGCTGAATAAAAGATAATTAATTACCCATTTGTAACCAAACGATTACCATAAAACTCATATAAAGATCACATAACATATATAGATAACATGGGACATAAAAATACTTAAATGGAATAACCATACGGTCGACTTCCACACATATCCCTTAATGGAATAGCCATACGGCCGACTTCCATACCCAATGCGTTGGAGGTTATAACGTAACCACCCGTCCTGGTATTCACGACGCCACCTGTCATATGGTTTATCATGTAACCACCAGTCAAATTTCCATGTACCATTATAAAATCATAAGACATAAAATAAATATAATGGAAAGAAAACATTTCCACACATTGTTCACAATATATCACTTAAATATATTGACATAAAAAATCCATTATAAAAACCATTTTCAATACCAAAATAGATAAAAGTGTATATGGTATTTATTTCATTTTAAAAACATGATGGCTTATTGAGGAAGCCAAAGACCAAAAAATACTCGCGGCGGCAGAAAAGGGTCGTTGTCCCCGCGTACGTTAAAAGAAACATTCCTTTTTGTCGTTTAGTAAAACGCTTCGTAGAAAAAGATTACTTTTGTATAAAAGTAAAATTCAAAGGGGTTTATACACCGTATAAAAGAAAGTTGTGTATAAAACGAAATATACCTCAATGAAAGGAGATTGAGACGAAGTCCCTTACCTCGGGTCCGACTTGACTCGATCGTTCTTTAACATCCTGAATAATAAAATTGATTTAATTTTTGCTTTCATAAGTACCTTTTTCAAGTTCATTATTAATTTTATATCACTTATTACTATGTTATAAACATTATTTAATACTTTAATTTAATAATGTTTGTTTTGTCGATATTTGGTTCTTAAGTCGAAAGTGGACTTCTTACAATTACATGTTGTTCGTGTGGTCAAAGGTTAATTATATCCAGAAAGATATTCATGATTTGGATATCATATATATCATATATATACATCATATACAAGTATTTATAATATTACATAATCATTTAGAGGTAAGAAATGAAATGCACCATTCATGGAGACGGTAAGTCGTACATACGCATGAACGCAACTTTCATTTCTATGTCATATTAATGGAATTAAAACTAAATGAGAGATATGTATATTTTAATTCCAGAATTATATTAATCATTTAAGATGTAACATAAATCATATATATCCATTATATATATATACTTATAATAGTACATTACAGTTTGGGATAAGAAATGAAATGCACCGTTCATGGAGACGGTAAGCCGTACGTACGCATGAACGCTACTTTAATTTCTATCTCATACTTTAATGGAATGAAATAATAATTATATAAAGGAATATTATAATTCTAGTATAATATCATATATAATATCATAAAATATATCCTTTATACATACCACATATGGTATTGACGAATAAAATCACTTTGAGGGGGCGGTAGTCCGCACTTCCTAAAATGAAATTATCGTGTTTACCCACAATGGAAACCATAAAGGTATACCAAAAATGAAAAATATAGAAGCTTAAGTAAAACATAAACATATTATATCTCATATATAAATATAGTTTCATCTTAATGGACACCTATGAAGGTGTTATATGAGTGTTGAACAATCATCGTTTCGTGAGGCAGAAATTCGCCATCCACAGAAATAGTATGTTCTTTAACCATTAGATTAAGGTGTGTATAAGTTTAGCTCAAATACTTATTATAACAACATACTAGTATATTTAGGATACTGGTGTAGTTACAAAATAAATGAATAAAAAGAGTTTAGGGGGTTGGAGAAGAAAAATAAAACATAAGAACACAAGAGAAGACACTACCTTTAAAATAGGTAACTCTTTTTTATTTGAGCTCAAAGGATTACTTGGGAAGAAATCTTCCCAAAGTGAGGCTTCTAGGAGTTATAGAGGGATGTGGAGAGACAAAGTGGGTAGGTTTTGGCCGAGCCAAAGGCTTTGGAAGTTTGGGTAATGTGGTAGAGGTGGGGGCCTTTTATAAGAGGAGAGGAGGGGCACTCTTGGAATGTTAAGAAACGATACTTTATTATAAAATGATTTTCGAATAAAAAGGGTCCCAAAATTATATATTTATAAGGCAAGGAGATAAGAGTAAGAATTACACCCATACAATAGGTTTTTGACATGTTTAGGTCTTATATTTTACATTATCTTTTCATTTTATTTAAATCGTTAAATAATGAGGTAATCACTGCATCATCATGGTGTCATAAATAATTAAATTTATTTAACGTCTAAAAATTATAAAAAAATATGATGATTTAGGGTATTTTTTATCTTTATAATTAATATTTATAGTCAAAAATATGACTTGTATAATTTCATTAAAAAATTGGTTTAGTAAAACAACTCATGTTTGTGACATTTTAATTATAACATTAAATAAAAAGTTTTTAATGTCATTTTCCTACCAAAGTGGATCCATGGGGTCCCCAAGTTGACCCATGGATTTTCGTGGTCGGCCATGACACATCCAATAAGGGTAGGACATGTGTCTAGTTCATTTCATATAACTACGACATTATTTTTACCTTAAACTACACTAATTACCTCTAATCGCGATTAAAACATAAAAGTTAATATTCACCAAAAAATTATTTTAATCCCATTGATCCAAATTTTACTTCTTAATGACAACCATGTATGTCAGATTTTTGAAATTCAAAACACAGAGGTGGTAAAATATCATTTAAATGAAAAATCAATTTTTTTAAGTACCACTTAGTGGTTTCACTATTCATCAAAAATTGAAGTTTTTCAGAAAAATACAAAAAATTCACCCTAAGATATATTTGATATTCCGAATTCAAAAATGAAGTCCATTTTATAAAATTCAAAACATATAAGTTTAATTAATTAATTTAATAATTAATTCCAGATTTCAGATCAAATAGCGTGTTTTTATGAAACAATAAGTATCAAAAGATTGACACTAGTTTAAGTCCGATTTTAAAGTGAAATTAATTACAACGACCAATATTGGATTAAATGGAAAAAATATATTCTAATTTCACTTTAAAACTAATTCAAATGGTAATCTAATCATATAAATAAATTAGATTAAAAAGAGGTTTTGAATTAAAATACAACATTTTCACTATTCATTAAAAAATGAACTTTATCGGAAAAATACCAAAAATTTACACAATGTAAATTTTGATGTCCCAATTATAAAAAAGAGTTTTATTTGGTCCAGTAGAATGTATAAGAGTGACCAAAACTACATTTAATTACGGTTCACTATCAAAAGGCGATAAATGAACCTTTAGTGAAAATTAGAGTATATATGCCTAAAATTGAATTCTTTTCATATTTTAAGCCTTTATATTTTATTGGATGAATGTAAAAACATTTAAAAACATATATAATCATATTTTAGTTATTTCTATACCTTCCCGCCAATACAACGGCTATGTGTTAACTACCATTTAAAATAATATTATTTTATTACTAGTGTGCAACATAAGATTTCAATGAAACTCTTTGTTGCATATCGGGTACGCTATCAAACATAACAACCCATTTAAAGTAAAATTAATATTTAATTCATAAATATTAATAAATATGAAAATTCATTATTCCTTATTTATCTGGAATGTTACATCCTTCCCCCTTTTGGGAATTTTATCCTCGCAATTTTATTCACTTATCGAAATAAGTGGGGGTATTTATCCCTAATAGCATTTTCAGATTCCCATGTTGCCTCTTCAACCATATGGTTTTTCCACAAAACCTTTACCCGGTGAATTACCTTATTTCACAACACTTGCTCTCTTCGGTCAAGAATCTGGACTGGTTGTTCTTCATAAGAGATATTCTCTTCCATTTGAACTACCTCTAGGCTAAAAACATGAGATGGATCTGGCATATACTTTCTCAACATCGAAACATGAAAAACATTGTGTACCTGAGATAAACTCGGAGGTAAATCCACTCGATAAGGAACTGATCCAACTCTCTCTAGAATTTCATATGGTCCAATGAACCTTGGACTCACCTTTCCTTCCTTACCAAATCGCATCACACTTTTCCATGGAGAATCCTTGAGAAAAACATGATCACCTACCTCGAAAGAAAGATCCTTCCTCCGGTTATCCACATAACTTTTCTTTCTGCTCTGAGATGTACTCATGTGTTTCTGAACCAAATGAACTTTTTCTTCTATCTCTTCTACCAATTATGGTCCCATCAACTTCCTTTCACCCACTTCATCCCAGAAAATTGGAGTTCGACACTGCTTCCCATATAATGCCTCAAATGGTGCCATCTGTATACGGGAATGAAAACTGTTATTATAAGAAAAGTCAACCAAAGAAAGATGTTGGTCCCAACATTCCTGATAATCCATCGAAAAAGCTCGTACCATATCCTCCAAGGTCTGAATTGTTCGTTCGGACTGCCTATCTGATTGAGGATGAAAAGATTTACTAAAATTTAATTCAGTACCCAAAGACTTCTGAAGGCCTTTCCAAAAGTTAGAAGTAAACCTGGGATCACGATCAGATACAATGGAGAGGGGAACTCCATGAAACCTGACTATCTCTTTAATATACAACTGAGCAAGTTGATCTAGAGACAATGTATCTCGAATAGGAAAGAAATGAGTAGATTTAGTTAATCGATCAACAATAACCCAGATTGCATTATTACCTCTAGATGTCTTTGGTAATCCCACAACAAAGTCCATGGATATATTTTCCCATTTCCACTCTGGCATTGGTAGAGGCTAAAAAATATTTTTCGGTAACTACCTCTCTGCTTTAACCTGATGACAAGTCAAACACTTCACAGTAAAATCAGAAATATCTATTTTCATTCCATCCCACCAGTAATACTCTCGCAAATATCTGTACATCTTAGTACTGCCTGGATGAACTGAAAACAGGGAACTATGAGCCTCACATAACAACTCATTCATTAATTGTGAATCACTAGGCACAAAAAAGCTCTTCCCAAACCTCAAAACACAATCATTATCAATGTTAAATTCAGGAAACATACCCTTATGAACCGGCTCTACCTTTTTCTGCAACTCGCTGTCTTGCTTCTGTGCTTGCTTAATTCTATCTGATAGAAAAGATTTCACTGATACCTAAAACAAAACAGAAGGGAAACCTGCACAAACAAGTTTCATGATAATGTTCATAAAATCCTTAACCAAAGTATCACGTTTCAAATGCAACATTGTTAATGAAGAATTACTTTTTTGACACAAAGCATTTTCCACTTTATTTGATTTTCCTAGATGGAAATGAATTGTACAATCATAATCCTTGATTAATTCTAGCCATATCCTCTGTCTCATGTTCAATTCATTATGAGTGAATATATACATTAAACTTTTGTGATCGATATATATTTCACACTTTACTCCATACAAATGATACCTCCAAATTTTTAAGGCAAAAACAGCAGCAGCTAATTCCAAGTCACGTGTAGGGTAATTTACCTCGTGAGTTTTCAACTGACGTGAAGCATAAGCAATTACCTGATCTTTTTGCATAAGGAAACAACCAAGTCCTTTCAATGAAGCATCACTATAGATAACAAACTCACCATTCCTGGAAGGAAGTGCCAAAACTGGAGCATTCACCAATATTCTTTTCAACTCCGGAAAACAATCATCACATTCTTTTGTCCAGATAAACTTAACACCCTTCCAAGTTAGCTTAGTCATTGGACTAGATAATTGTGAAATATTTTCAACAAACCTTCGGTAGTAACCTGCCAAACCAAGAAAACTACGGATCTCCGTTACATTTGTGGGTCTTGGCCATTCTTCAACAAATTTTGTTTTAGAAAGATCTATAGTTATACCATTTTTTGAAACAAATGCGACCACATAAAGAAATTTGTTGCAACCAAAACTCACACTTGCTGAATTTCACATAAAATTTCTTTTCTTTTAAGGTTTGTAAAATAAACCTTAAATGACATTCATGCTCTTATTTACTTTAAGAAAACACCAAAATATCATCAATATAAACAACCAACATTTTTCACCTGAGTCAACTAAGCCATCACTGCAACAAACTGTTTAGTTCTGATTCTAACCACCTCTGGTTGCTGATTCGAAAGGTCATTATACTATATATACCTTCCTAGAAAATATGCTCTGTTTCCTTTATGGAAATCCATTCTGAATAAACATGTCTTATATGAAGCCACATGGTAATCTTCAAATGCTATATCATTTCAATTTGACCACAAATTTTTTTTAGATAATCATTTAATATAATTCTAACTACTATAGTTCTCTAAACCGACCTCTGATACCAACTATAAGGCCTCGGCCTTAAACCTTACTTAATATATAATTAAATGAATAATTTACATTGAGGATATTTTCAGGTTTATAGTTTTAGAGAATTAGGACAAAACTATTACATCTCAAAAGATTACAAAGTAGACACTTCTACTAAGTTTCCATTGAATAAAAACTCTTAAAAAGAAACATGTCTAGTTCCATGTTTTATATAGCATGACTTTACCTTGATCCCATCCTTGACCCTATTACACATTAAGTCCTGTGAAAAACATTTCGAAAAAACTTGGGGTGAGCATAAAAATCTCATTAAGGGATACACAAAGAATGAAAAACGTTAGTTTATCAAAACAACAAGTAAACCATGTATACTTTTTCAAAGTAATACTTTTCACCTTTATGAAGTAGTAAAAACTCTTCACTGAATAACAGATCATTACTTACCCTTTTATAACCAAAGTATTACCATAAAACTCATATAAAGATCACATAACATATATAGGTAACTTGGGACATAAACATACTTAAATGGAATAACCATATGGTCGACTTCCACACATATCACTTAATGGAATAGCCATACCGCCGACTTCCATACCCAATGCATTAGTGGTTATAACGTAACCACCTATCCTGGTATTCACGGCACCACCCGTCATGTGTTTTATCACGTAAACACCAGTAAAATGTCCAAGTACCATTATAAAATCATAAGACATAAAAGAAATATAATTGAAAGAAAACATTTCCACACTTTGATCACAATATATCACTTAAATATATTGACATAACAAATCCATTATAGAAACCATTTTCAATACCAAAATAGATAAAAGATTATATGGTATTTATTTCATTTTAAATACATGACGGCTTATTGAGGAAACCGAAGACCAAAAAATACCCGCGGCGGCGGAAAAGGGTCGTTGTCACCGCGTACGTAAAAAAAATTCCTTTTTGTTGTTTAGTAAAACACTTCATAGAAAAAGATTCCTTTTGTAAAAAAGTAAAAGTAAAAGGGGTTTATACACCATATAAAAGAAAGTTGTGTATAAAATGAAATATGCCTCAATGAAAGGAGATTGAGACGAAGTCCCTTACCTCGGGTCCGACATGACTCGATCGTTCTTTAACATCCTGAATAAAAAACTTGAGTTAATTTTTACTTGCATAAGAACCTTTTTCAAGTTCATTATTACATTTATATCACTTATTAATATGTTATAAACATTATGTAATCCTTTATGTTAATAATGTTTGTTTTTTCGATATTTGGTTCTTAAGTTGCAAGTGGACTTCTTACAATTACATGTTGTTCGTGTGGTCAAAGGTTCATTATATCTAGAAAGATATTCATGATTTGGATATCATATATATCATATATATCCAGCATATACATGTATTTATAATATTACATAATCATTTATAGGTAAGAAAATAAATGCATCGTTCATGGAGACGGTAAGCCTAACGTACGCATGAACGCTACTTTCATTTCTATGTCATATTAATGGAATAAAAACTAAATGAGAGATATGTATATTTTAATTCCAGAATTATATTAATCATTTAGATGTAACATAAATCATATATATTCAATATATATATGTACTTATAATAGTACATTACATTTGGTGATAAAAAATGAAATGCACCGTTCATGGAGAAGGTAAGCCGTACGTACGCATGAACGCTACTTTCATTTCTATCTCATACTTTAATGGAATGAAATAATAATGATATAAAGGTATATTATAATTACATTATAATATCATATATAATATCATTAAATATATCCTTTATACATACCACATATGGTATTAACGAATCAAATCACTTTGAGGGGGTGGTAGTCCAAACTTTCTAAAATGAAATTATCGTGTTTACCCACAATGGAAACCATAAAGGAATAAAAAAAATGAAAAATATAGAATATTAAGTAAAACATAAAGATATTATATATCATATATAAATATAGTGTCATCTTAATGGCCATCTTTGAAGGTGTTATATGAGTGTTGAACAATCATCGTTTCGTGAGGCAGAAATTCGCCATCCACAGAAACAGTATGTTCTTTAACTATTAGATGAAGGTGTTTGTAATTTTAGCTCGAATAATTATTATAAAAACATCCTAGTATATTGAGAATACTAGTGTTGTTACAAAATAAATGAATAAAAAGAGTTTAGGGGGTTGGAGAAGAAAAATAAAACCTAAGAACACAAGAGAAGACACTACCTTTAAAACATGTAACTCTTTTTGATTTGAGCTCAAAGGCTTCAATGGGAAGACTTCTGCCCAAAGTGAGGATTCTAGGAGTAATAGAGGGATGTGGGGAGAAAATGTGGGAAGGGTTTGGATGAGCCAAAGGATTTTGAAGTGTGGGTATGGTGGTAGAGGTGGGGGCCTTTTATAAGAGGAGAGGAGGGGCACTCTTGGAATGTTAAGAAAAGATACTTTATTATAAAATGCTTTTCGGATACAAAGGGTCCCAAAATTTTATATTTAGAGGATAAGGTGATAATATTTCGAAATATACCCATACAATAGGTTTTTTACATGTTTAGGTCTTATATTTTACATTATCTTTTCATTTTATTTAAATAAAATAATGAGGTAATCGCTGCATCATCACTGTGTCATAATTAATTTAATTTATTTAATGTCTAAAAATTATATAAAAAATATCATAATGTAGGGTATATTTTTATATTTCTAATGAATATTTATAGTAATAAAATATGACTTGTATAAACTCATTTAAAAATTGGTTTAGTAAAACAACTCATGTTTGTGACATTTTAATTTTAAAATTAAATAAAACGTTTTTAATGTCATTTTCCTAGCAAAGTGGCTCCATGGGGTCCCCAAGTTGACCCATGGATTTTATTGGTCAGACATGAAACATCCAATAAGGGTAGTACATGTGTCTAGGTCATTTCATATTACTAAAACATTATTTTTACCTTAAACTACACTAATTACCTCTAATCGCGATTAAAACTTATATGTAACTATTCACCAAAAAATTATTTTAATCCTATTGAACCAAATTTTACTTCTTAATGACAACAATTTATGTCGGATTTTTGAAATTCAAAACAGAGAGGTGGTAAAATTTCATTTAAATGAAAAATCATTTTTTAAGTACCACTAAGTGGTTTCACTATTCATCAAAAATTGACGTTTTTCAGAAAAATACCAAAAAATCACCCTAAGCTGTATTTTATATTCAGAATTCAAAAATGAAGTCTCTTTTACAAAATTATAAACATATAAGATTAATTAATTAATTTAATAATTAATTCCCACTGTCAGAGCAAATATTGTGTTTTTATGGAACAATAAGTATCAAAAGATTGACACTAGTTGAAGTCCGATTTCAAAGTAAAATTAATTACAGCGACCACTATTGGATTAAATGGTAAAAATATATTCTAATTTCACTTTAAAACTTATTCAAATGTCAATCTAATCATATAAATAAATTATATTAAAAAGAGGTTTTGAATTAAAATACAACATTTTTCACTATTCATTAAAAATGAACTTTATCGAAAAAATACCAAAAATTTACACAAAGTAAATTTTGATGTCCCAATTATAAAAAAGAGTTTTATTTGGTCCATTAGAATGTATAAGAGTGATAAAAACTATATTTAATGACGGTTTGCTATCAAAAGGCGATTAGTGAACCTTTAGTGAAAATTAGAGTCTATATGCCGAAAATTGAATTCTTTTCATATTTTAAGCCTTTATCTTTTATTGGATGAATGTAAAAAATTTTAAAAACATATATAATCATATTTTAGTTATTTCTATCCATTCCCGCTAATACAACAGCTATGTGTTAACTAACATTTAAAATAAAATTATTTTATTACTTGTGTGCAACGTAAGATTTCAATGAAACTCTTTGTTGCGTATCGGGTACGCTATCAAACCTAGAAACCCCTTTAAAGTAAAATTAATATTCAATTCGTAAATATTAATAAATATGAAAATTATTTATTATTTATTTACCTGGGATGTTACATCTCTGGTATCGCAAATAGGGGCTTGAGTCTCTGTCATGGAACAACACAAACATTTTACTATAGATCTCATCCATGCGGTCTCCCCTAGGGATCTGATGTCACACATCAAGATGTAAAATGGAAAAATCATGGTGATCCCATCTAAGGCATAGTTTTTATCACCCTAAAAATGTTTAAAATTCATTAACAATATCCAACTAAAGCACGATGTTCCCATCCAAGGGGTCCATAATTCAGATCCACTTATATATCCCTTTTCACTAAGGCGAGGGTATAATTTCACATGTGAATCCACACAATTTTGAAATAAATCAATTTCAACATGATTAAAAATTTTAAAAAGGCATTTAATCAAGGAAACCATTAATGTAATAAGGTGTAATGAATAATCACATAACCAATTTAATTAGTTCAATCATTTCATTTATGGAATGAGGTATAGGGTGATACTCATCGATCATCCTTAAATTACAATTAATTAATTTATTCATGGAATTAATTACTTTGAAACACCATTCAATGGATATTTAGCCAATTTTCAATAAATTATAAAAGGCACCTAAGGTAGAACATGAGAATTTGGGTTGTTAATTATGTTGATCAACCTCAGTGGTCATTCTCAACTAGCTGGGTTCATAATAGGCTTGTAAAAGAACTCAATTGAATTTATTTAGAAAATTAGAAGCATTTCTACAATAGTTTAGTGCATGAAACAATGAATTTTTTTTAAAATGCATCAAAACAAGGGGAAATAAGCTAGGACACTTACCCTTGGTGCATATAATACCACTCATCCTTTATTAGTCATTTAAATGTGAAATAATTAGAGTTATAACAGAAAATTTTATATTCCATGGAAATGGGGTAAATGATATTGAACCAAAATAGCTCAATTGAGGAGAAGAAGAAGTAGGAAAATAAGCTAGTGGATTATTGGGCTTTCCACCAAATTTCTAGTGGATGAAACAATCAGTGATTTGGTGACCAAATAGATGACATATCTTGATACCTAAGAGTGGTGGGAGGAGAGATTAAATGAAATTAGTAATAATCATTTTCTGAAAATAAATGAAAGAAATAGGGGTGGGGTAACATAAAACAAATTAAGAAAAAATTGGAAATTCACCCACACAAATAGTGGAGAATAGTTTGGAAACAGAGTTGGCCAAACTATGCACTAAATGTAATTCAATACACTATCTAAGGGGTTTCATATCACACATGACTATGCACGTAGAGTTTCACAGTTTCAGAGAGACTGTGCGGTACCCTAATCCATTATGCCTCAAGCTGCACAGTTAGAGAGTCCATGTGGGATAGGAAACAAGGTTTCTTCTAACTATGTAGCCCTATCAACTTCATCAAACATTGTGGATTCAGTATCTGAGCAATCCTCGGACACCCTCGTGACCTCCAAGAATCACTTAGGAAATTCTATATTCTATGAAAGAATAATTTAAAAAAAAACAAATAATATATACCTTTGAAAAAATATGGGATGATGCAACCTCCCATCTTTAAGAAAACTCATCCCATAGTTTCCATTTCGAGTGTGGTAGAGCATCATTATAGAATTGTTCTGGACACTATGCCTGTGAATCATCCCCCAACCCATAGGTCTTTTCCTACATGCAACCATATTTTTATATCTCACAAACCAAAGGAACATACATACCTTATAGAGAATTTATTGTACAATCAATGATATGTAGCAGATGCTCCCATAAGGACACAATTTCTGCCAACTCAATATACTTTGGGTAAAATAAATGAAATAGTTTAGGATGATTCCATCTAAGATGAAATATATGAATCACATAATTGATGGTATGATACCTCTAAGGTAGATACAAATGATAGGCTAATGATATGACCCTTTCCAATATTTCAAAAGGCCTGAAAAATCAAAGTGATAAATTTCCCTATCCTTTATTTCTTCTATGAACCTATCATTGTGATATATATAGAAATACATAATGTACCACCAAAAAATCTAGAGGTCAAATATGGTGATCAATGAAATATTTATGCCGAGACTGAGCTATATTCATATACTTATTAATCATATAGACTTTATATGAAGTCTACTAAATGAGATGAGGACATAGTAGAGTAGCCTTATCTACCTCGATCCAACACAGAGGTGAATGACCTGAGCTACTATAAAAATACTCATACAGAACCATTTTAATTTTTTCTTGAATTTTTTTTATAGAAAAACTTCATATTATGAAAATTTTATTCCCAAGAACCTCCAAAATATAGGCTACATTCCCATATAATGTCTATAACACATGTATCATTTGTTCAAACTACCTAATGGTATAGGGGTGATATGAACTACCCAAAGGAAAATATGAAATTGATGAATTTTGTAACCCATTCCATAACAATGATGTAAAATGAGAATCATATAACAAGTGATAGAACATGGAATAACATGATGTCGTAATAACTTTTGAAAGTAAATCCCTCCTAGCTCATCAATATAGATGGACTATCAGATTTGTAAGAAGTGTAGAAACCTTGTTAACCTATTAATGATCCCCCATAATTCATCACTACCTAAAAATGATCTCAGAAATCCTATCATGAAATCCATGGTTATGATATTGCATTTCCACTTACAAATCCATAGAGTATGTAGAAGACCAGAAGGTTGATAATGTGATTCCTTTAACCACTGACTGGTCGAGCATCGAGTGATAAATCCATCAATTTTCCTCTTCATACCTAGCTAGTAGTATTAGAAAACCATGACATAGTACATATTGGTAAGAATAGGGTTGAATTCCATAATAAAGGCATGTTATTCCTTGATCAGCTCTTGTAGAATATCAGAAGGCACACACCCACACACCCACAGAAGAGATAAATCTCATTCTCATCAAAAACCCAACTAAGAGGTCAGTTTTTACTTGTGATTCTTTCCCTCATGATGAGGCCCTCACAATAATATATTTTCCTCATCAGGGACCACTCAAAATGGGATGATGTCACTACTAGAGTTGCTAAAATTTCTTACAAAGGTTGTTCCTGAACCTCAATGTGAATATTAGAGTGTAGATCCATCAACTACAACCTGGGACACCTATCCAACTTTACTTTCTTCAGAATAAGATAGGTATGTCTAAACAAAGGGATATTTCAAAATTAATGTGACTAGTACAATTTATAACGAGATATAATTTCACCATGATTCTGGTTTGTCTTGGTGGACACACCTCTAAATTTCTAATTTTAAAGGATCATTTATTAGTTAAAATAATTCTATAGCCTTTTAATTCAATTAACATATATTTCATTTAGTTAGATCCACTGTTATCACAAACATTTATATTCTAAGATAATTCCAAGTATCACTCTCGGGACTCGGTCTATAACCAATGCCAAAGGAGTTTTCCTGAGGTGACCCATGTATAAAAACCCAAGTTTCACTATAGGAATGGTGTGATAACATAAATAACTAACCACCTAGTTCTTTCCCATTATCATAAATATTAGCCCAAGTATATTTTGTGGCATTATACAACCATTTTTCAACCAAGCCCATCCAAGGGGTCTTTTATAGGGAACTAGTGTTAATTGTCTTTATGTAAAATGGAAAACGCAGGATGACCTTATCCTGAGATTATATAGTGTTTCCCTTGGCATGTTTAAAATTCATTAAAAAATTCCAACCAAGGCACAACGAGACCATAAAAGGTGTTTTTAAATCAAAACCACTTGTATCTCCATCGATACTATGGTGAGGGTATAGTTTTACTAGAAAATACATTATATTTTGGAAGAAAGAATTTACAACATGATTAATAATCTGGATAAGGAATGCAGTTAAGGAAAAAAATTATGCAATTAGGTGTAATTCATAATCAATTAGATAATTTAATATCATAAACCCTTTAATTAATGGCATGAGGTAATTTTCGGTCATTTATAGTATAAAAAATACACTATAAATATTATTGATTTTCATTCTAAAAAATACAATTTTTTTTAATAATAAAGTTACTCTATGTATTTTTCAAGATTATATTATTTGAAAAGATTATATTATTTCAAGGTTATATTATTTTTTAAATTATTCGAAATTTTTTTTAACGTATTATGGAAACACTATTCATACCATACTTTTGAAATAATATGCATGGATCATGTGCCCTATACAGTTGGAAACGTTTGGTCAATAAACCCTCTCTTTGGAATCAACCCTACGTTTGAGGGAAAACACATGGTATATAAAAACTAATTTTTTAATCAACCATACATTTTCGAACCCTACATTTGTATATTTTTCATCACATGATGGAACTCTACATTTTACTATTCAATGATGATGTTTTAATAAAAGATATTTTTTTATGATTTCTGTAACACTTTAAATAGAAGTAAATATAATTTTCAATCTTTTCTATAACCGTATTAAAATCTCATATATAATGGAGTAAATTATTCATATTTATAATGGAAGTTATAACTCTTTATAACGATATCAATTTAAAATGAATGTGATTTGTTAAGAAAAATTTATTGATCCATTCAATTAAAATAAAAGAAAGAATTATATATATATATATATATGCCCATAAGTATTTTCACTAAATATGATACTATATATCTTTTTATATATTTCGGAATAAAAACTTCTACAATGAAAATAATATAGAGTGACTATTATTTTTGAAGAAGCTATAATTATAATATATACATGTTTCAACCTCGAGTTTTCATGTAACTACTGCTATTTGTTTTTTATATTCTAATTGAATATCATTTGCAACGAGGATCTCTTCAAATCTATTCTTACTTGAATAAATTCATCTTTGAGAAGTTGATGCATTTTCAAGTAGTGGATTTTGCAACTATAATCAAGAACATGTCAATTTAATCAAATTAAAATATTTTTATTTATTAGTGTTTCAGCTTCTCTGACACAATAATTAAAGAGTGTTATATTCTTTGACCTAGATGTGGAGAAACTGGTTCCCTATAGAAGAAAAAAAATGTTTTTTAAATCCTTATTGTAAAATGTTTCAACTGCCTGCACTTAGTAGTGAAGGTCTTATGAATAGATGGCTATTCTAGTTAAAATAAACAGTTTTAAAGAGAGACCATTGGTGGAGTCGAATATGATTTCTTTGTGCTCTGAACAACTATAAAACTTGTTGTGTTCCACTTTTCTATTTATCCATTGTTCTAATTACATACAGAATAGAACATTTCATATCTGAATAAATTGAAAAGAAAGATAGAATTCCTAATATATAATGTTTTTTAAACGACATAATTCACTCCCCTATTGTGTATATTTTTATTATTCTGACCTTACACTTGGTACCAAAGGAGTTTTTTTTATAATGTTGACAAATATAAAGAATGCTAAAACTATAAGGTCTATAAAAAGATATATTCCAATGAACAATCCTAGAGATGGTATGTCTTTGATTCAGACTCCATACCTCGATGGTGACAACTATGGATGATGGAAATCTTGATTGATCATCTGTATAAAAAATATTTGATTTAATGTTTAATATTAATATTATCACTCCATATGAAATTCCTAAGAATCCCGAAATATGTTACTCTACATCAAAAGATGATTATGACATCAATTCCAAAGCAATGAATTCAATCATCTATGGACATGGTATGAAGATTTTAATGAAGTATCATAGTATCCTAATACTTATGAAATGCGTAAGACAGTTGTAGATTCATAAGAAGGGACTAAAAATGTTAGAAAAATGAGGCACACTTCTATAAAACTATATATTGAAACTGTAATAATCTATGATGGTAAGAGAATCACCTAAATGAATATACCATTGACTAAAATAATCAACGATTCTTTTTTTGAGCGTTAATTTCTCAATAAGATCAATCACTAAAATTACTCAGAGTACATCCCTCAAAATGGAATGAGATATCTTCAAAAAAATTAAAATCATCACCAATTAATGATTTTACCATGAAAGAATTAATTGGAACACTAATCATAATAGGAAAATAAATTTAATATGAACCAGAAGATCATAAGATTGTGAAAAGGGAAAATACTTCCCATAAAGATAAATCATATAATCATGAAAGGAATTTCATAAAAGATAACTAAATCCCAAAATATTCAGATATCTTATATTCAAAAATGGAACTGGATTAGTTAGCTGTGAAATTCATAAAATTTTATAAGAAGAAGAGAGAGTTCAACATATATTGCAATTAATATGAGAAAGGATCCGAAGAAATAATATTATATGAATTAAAACAAATGGTTCATACAATATAGAGACCCTTGAATTTTTTACATATTATTACATAATTAACCTACAATTACAATTCAAGGATAAAAAAGTCTAGTTTGTTAGGAAGATCAGGTACATAATTAAAATCATGAAACCCAAAATAAAAACCACTTTTGTTATTCTCCATAATGAGATCCTAAATTCCATTGCACTTATACATATACAAAGGATAATAGGGGAATACATGAACAAATGGACGAGATAATGAGACTAGTAAGGGAGTAACAATAGGAATAAAACATAGAACATGGGTTAGAAGGCATAACATGATTTGATAAAAAGCATGAAATGTGAATAAACATAATGAATAATAAAATGTATAATATAGAAACATATAATCTTGGAATCATATGAATTTAATAATAATATATGACATGACATAAACACGAGTCAAGGATAACTACCATGACAATATAACAAGGTTGGAAGTATTCTGTGAAAGAATCAGGTTCCCTCTCAATCCTAACATGTCTTATCATGACACTAAACATTACCCAATGCATTGGAGCCCAATATGGGTCCACCCATCATAACGTGTTCATAAATATGAGTTCCACGTAATGAATAAATATAAGGATTATCCATGGAAGTAAAGGGGTATTATAATCATGCGAAAATGAATAAAAAATGAGAATATCATAAATGTGTCCATGAAAGAGTGGATTAGAAAAATAAATGGACATTCATAAGGGAAAATAGGAATGTATCATGATAATGGATGTCTAACTGAAGTGGAAATGTGTAAAATGTGTGTTTAATAAATTTCAGAAATGAATCATTTTAGTACGACTGTAGGGAAATATTAAATATAATTTAATGCGGGAAATGTATATTTGTTTTCATAAAGAAAAAAATGAACCAAGATGGAGTTTTAGTACAAAATGAGTTATTTTATAAAAATAAGGGTGGATAATAAATTTTATGGAGTTCACTTTTATGTGGTTAAGAAATCGTGGATTTCCCTTGAATTAGGTTTTCTTATAAGGGATAATTGTAATGGGAACCTTTATAAAACTTGTACTACCCAATTAAAAAGGGATGATTTGATATAGATTCTTGAATTTAAAACATATACAAATAATTTAGAATACTTATATAAAAATAAAGACTCATTAAATTTTGTTAAATATATAAAAATATTTACCCGATGGAAAAATGTAGGTTCATGAAGAATTGATTACCTTATGTTTGAAACTGTTATGCACTAGATCATAATGTCCTAAATAATCAATTTATATTAATTAGTTATTAAATAACCCTTTCTACATGTAATTTATTTTATTAGGTTAATTTATAGTCTTTTGATGAGTTATATTATTGAATTCTTTGATTTGGGTGTGCTTGTTTTCTATGTTTTTAGGGTTTGTTCTCTTGTAAAAGAGTATTGATGTTCATGTAAAATGTAAATAAAAATATAAGATTAAAGTTATAAGTTTTTAATTAAAAAAAATATGGTTAAATTAATTTATAATTCATTTTGTTATTTTGGGTTAGTATAAATCATTAGATAAGATGTTTGTGATACTTGTATGGATAATTTTGTGCGGTTTTTGCTCAAAACATACTTGTTTTATTTTATTATTTATCATAATTTGTGTATAATGATTCCCAAACATTAAATAGGATGTAATAAATATATTATATTTTTTGAAACATAATAATTGTTTTATGAATAACCTTTTAGGTATTAACTTGAAAATGAATATTTAACATCCTTGAAGCAGAGAAATTAACACCTCACGAACGACGATGTCATTTTTATAATAAAAGGGAGATGAGAGGGGTTTAATGATAAATTATTACATTATCAAAATAAAATTAATTTATATGTGAGGAAGTATAGTTATCATACCATTTTTATTAGTGGAAGTTATTAGAGAATAATAAAATAATTTGAAATGGAATTAAATGTAAATGAAAGAGGAATTTACCTTTTGAATTTATGATCATGGAAAAACTCATTAGTGAAAAGGTTATGGTATTTTGGTGAGACCCAGAGATACTAGAAATGGGGTATGGTATTTGGAATAGTATTTGGTATAATTTAGATATGTATCATACCTTGGAAGTTGTGAGCATAAGAGGTAGTGAGTGGTGGTATTTACAGTGGAGGAGAGGGGTGTTTTCTCATTATTTTTCTCATTAGTTTATTATTTTCCCCTAAGACAAGAAATATTGTGGATTTTTTGTACTTAATATAGTAACTAGTGCACGTGATTTTGAACTAATACTGATTATCTAAATATTACATTAGCAATGACTAAAAAATTAATGTACTTAGCATTTATCGTAAATTATGATATTTTACTATTCACCAAAAATTCAACTATTTTAGAGAAATACCAAAATTATTCTTAACCATTTATTGATGTGTAGAAACCAAAAATGATCTCCATTTTATGAAAATAATTTTATAAATAGGAATATTTTAATTTTTAATTAAAATCATCATTTAATCAAAATATACATATTTTAATATAATAACTAATTTTATAACACATTGAAAAATTAAATAATGTGTCATAAAATAATCTTGAAATCATAAGAAAAAAAATAATTTATGAATAAATTTTATGAAAATAAATTTTCTTTTTTACGAATATATGAATTAAATATTCAAAACTGAAAAAATACAAACACTTAATTAATAATTTTCAAAACAATTATTTACGTATACTATGATATAATTATATTATAGTTTCATTTATAGGATGCCTAAATTTTTTTCATACTTTCACGTGTGAGGTTACTATTCTATTGTCCAGTTTTCTATTAATAAGGGTCACATGACAATTCCAATGGTTAAGTTACTATTCCCCCTGTAAATGTTCTTTATCTTCTAAAAATACATCTTATTTAATTCATTATTCATTTTTAATTTTTTTTATTTTGTTCAAAATGTGATTTTATGTAATTAAACTATATGACATAATTATAAGAACGAAATTACCATTGATATTTTTTTATGGTTACATTCCCCCCCTTAAGAAATTTCACCACTGAAATTTCGTTTTACATACTATGGGGAAAATAGGTGAAGGAACATATCCATCCTCACTTCCTCTGGTTACCAAGTTTACTCTTCTTACATATAGCTAAACCATAGTAATTTGACCAGGTGAGTTGTCTTGTTGCATAGAACATTATCTCTACATTTCAAGATCTTCACTGCATTCTAATTGTATGAGAGATCATTCTCAAATTGTACCCCCTCTGAATTCAGGACATGTGAAGGGTCTTTTATGTAATTCCTCCTAAGGGATACATGGAATGAAACCTGTACCTAAGACATGTTAGGTGAAAGTGCAAGTTGAAAAACGACAAATATGACACCATCAAAGATATCAATGAGGCCGATTTACCCTGGACTAAGCTCTCATTTCATCCAAAATCTCATAATCATATTCCCTAGAGATATGCAAAAGAGTACCATGTTTCCATCCATAATCTCAATGTCCCATTAAATATTTCTTGTATAGATATTTTGGCATATTTGTGATGACTTGATGTGCAGAGGAATTTTTTTCACCTTTTCTACCATTTCTCCTACCATTTCTGATCATAGAATCATATATTAACTGACATCATCCCAACATGCTGGTGTTCTTCATCATTTATCATAAACGGATTCATATGGAGCCATTTGAATTATTGATTGTAATTTTTTTTGTTAGAGGATTCAATAAGGGGAAGAAGTTGGTCCTATCATCCTTTTAATTCCATATAACAAGCTCTCATAATCTTTTCCAGTATTTGAATAGTCCTCTAAGATTAACCATAAATTGGAGGATGATAGGCCATAATGAAGTTTATCTTAGTTATTATAGCATGTTGGAGACTTTTCTAAAACTTTTTGGGGAAACTCTGATCCCGATATGATACATTAGATAGTGGTAATCCATATAGCCTTACCAATTTTTTCATGTATATCGATGCTGGTTGATCCAGTGAGAAGTCCTCTTGGATTGAGATAAAGTGAGTTGTTGTTGTAAGATGATCCATAAAAACCTATATAACATTATTTTCTTTGGATTTCCTTGGAAGTCTAGTGAAAAGGTCCATTTTAATTTTCCACTAATTCCATGTTGGTATTTGTATTAGTTTTATCATCCCCTTAATTTTAATTTCATCCTTTACTTGCTAACATTCTATGCACTTTATGTATATTCAGTGATATTCATTTTCATATTGTCACACCAATAGTTCTCACGAAAATCTTAATTAATCTTTTGGATCCATTGGTTAATAGAGAAGGTTAAGATATAGGCATCATTTTGATTCTCCTTCTTTATTTTATAGATCATATGGTACACATAATTGCGACCCAAATCTCACAACTCCTCCATAATCCATTTTGAACTATGCGGATTTCCCTTTTCACATGGCTTCCACCATATTCTGAATTTCAACATCATTCTTAAGGTAATACATTATTTTCTCCATAAGAGACGATTGATAAATCATTTGAGAAAGGATTGATGATGTTCATTTCTTAATAATTCCCATGTCCATCCATTGAAAATCTAAGAATATGAGATCCTTCTCAATTCTCATCCTCGATAATAATGTAGGATCCTTTATACTTAGAGCATAATCTACCTTATTTTCCTCCCCAAAAAGGTACTGGATTCACCAACCATAATCCTTGATGAGCTCTAACCATAATTTTGGGAACATAACAATCTTCTTCTCTGTCAATATATATTTTAATCTCTTATGATTAATATATATCTCACAATTATCCGAATAGAGATAACACCACTATATTTTCAATGAAAAAAACATAGCTTCCAACACCAAATAATGCATGATATATTTTTTCTCTTTAATTTTCAACTCACTTGATATGTAGGATATTAGTTTAGAATTCCCATTAGTACACATCCTTATACCATCTTGGAATAATCATTGTACACAAAAAATAGATCCCCAATTTTTGGATGTGTGAGTACTAGTTTAGTGATAAGCCTCATTTCAACTCTTTTAAGAAATATTCACATTCAATGGTCCCAAAAAACATAACACCTTTTGAGTCATATTGGATAGTGGGTTGAAAATCATGATAAGTTATTCACACATCATTGGTAATACCAAGATAGAATAAAGAAACTATAGATCTTTATTACAAATGTTGGCATGTACCACATTTCAATTGCCTCTATCATGAAAGGGGTCCACAAATATCCATTTATTGGTAATACAATTACCCATGAATGATAATTTATTCATCCAAAACTCACATATATTATACATTACATAAATGTTATCACATTTTAGTGAAGCTAGCACAATATTCAAATGATCCTCATGTTCCTCCTTTCCCTTGTAATATATCTTAATATCAATGATAAAGAATACCAAAAGTTTATCAAGGTAATCTCTAAAGACAATATTCATTAAATATATGAAAATTTCTTGAGCATTAGTGAGAATGACTGGGAAAACTATGTACTCATAGTTTCCATATCTCATTCAAAAGGCAGTCTTGGGAATATCATCCATTGTCAACTTTAATTGGTGATATTCAAACCATATGTCCACCTTAGAGAATTAACTAGCCCCATGTAGCTGATCAAAAAATTCATCTATTTGTGGAAATGGATAACTGTTATTTATCGTGATTTTATTGATCTCATGATAATAAATATAGAGTTACAATGATCCATCCCTTTTCTCAATAAATAGGACTGGTTCACCCCATGGTGAAGTGCTTGGGTATATACAACCATTTTCTAGATTCTTCTGTAACTACATCTTCAATTATTCTAGCTAAATATTGGAAATTCTATAAGGTTTCTTTGATATATAAAGTGGTATAACAATAAGTTAAATTTGTAACTCAACATACCATTCAAGAGGAAGACCATATAATTCTTCTAGTAATACATCTGTTTAATCTCACATGATGGGAATGTCTTCTTGAATGATTGTATCATTTTCCTCAATTATTCAAGATTGATATGCTTTCTCATATGGAAACAATATCCACACTTAAGATGATGATTATGAACGAGATTCTTCATCCTCCTTACACTTTTACAAAATTGGAGGATGATTCAAGATGTGAAGAGTGATATCCATTTCATAATACTTGATATTTGATTTATATAAAGATATCCAATATTGGCCAAAATAACATCGAACTCTACCAAATGGAGTATGACAAGATTTTCGGGGAATTTTAGTCCAAAAACAATAACTGGGGAGGATTTATAAACATTGGATTCAATAATTTCTAAATTTTATGTTCTCATAGTTAACTCAACCCCCTTATTTGGATGTGGTAATTAAAAAGTTTTATTAAATATGAATGATATGAAAGAATGAAAAGAACCAGAATCAAATAGGCCATTTTCTGTTCTTGAATTAATAACAAACATAGCTGTCACCACACCATTGTCAAGATCTAACTCTTCAGTAGTGATAAAATATTCCATTACTTTCTACCTTAGAGGCTGCTAATATTTATTTCCTCCATACAATATGGGTTAGGGTAATATATTTCATAATCTCCATGTTCCTTGTAGTTTAACCACTACAACAGAGGTTGAGTGTTGATATGAACCTTTATTCTTATGTATTAGTGGGATTCTTCATACCCCGTCGACAGTTATTATCCATATGACCCTCTCTTTCATATTTTAAGTGTCACTTTGTACCCTTTAATTAGATTCAATGATGATTCATCCCATAATTTTGTCACGTGAGATATTTTTGCTTCGTCCCATCATGTGATTTTTTCACCCATATTATACTCTAATTTAAAACATTTCTCCCTATTCTTATGATACCACTGAAAGGCATCTGATATATATTTAAGTCTTAAGGGAACAATGAAAAATTTCCACATATCTTTCAAAGTCCCAAATCACTATTAATTCTTAAGGACTTTTCTTTAATTTTATAATGAAGCGATTTATCTTGATTTTGGTTTTCATACCAAATATAGAGGCATATCATGAAATAATTTTTTAGTTTTCTTTATATGCCATGATAGATTCATATTAAATTTACTTCTCTCTATGTAACTCCCATTTTATTTTAAATAAGAGGTTTTGGGAAAAAAATTTATTGAATAATATTTTTTGGAAATTATCTCATCCTATTGAATCAATTTACTTCTTAGACTTTTTGTTTCTGATCAGTTTCCACTACTGATCAACTTCCCCATCAAAATGCTAAACTTCAATAACAACATTAACATATTTAAACCACTGGAGAACATAGACTATCTTCTCAATGGATTTAATACATTTTTCTAAAAGGATGGGATCATAAGATCCACTAAACATGGGATGAAATTTCTATATAAAGGATTTGAACACAACATTCTATTTATTAGGAGAAGTAGTTCTCTCCATGTGATTCGGGTTACTATTAAAAACATTAGTTAGTTGAGAAAGTACTTTTAGGACGTTTTGAGCTACCATTCCTATCATATTTTTCATTTCATTTGGGAAACCATCACATTGACAATAAAGTTTATTGTTGGAAAGAGTTCTTCTATTTCCATCCATTAACTATGAAAATGATATCCGGATTTGTGGAGTTTAAAAATTATCTAATAATAATAAATAAGAAGCATTAAAAAACAGGATAAATTTTAAAGGAAAATTATATCCCAGCTTCTGATTCTATAGGTTTTAATCTAGGATATCCATGATCTATTTTCTAACATATATTCTTATGATTATTTTTTATTTCATTTACAATGGTTTGTAACGGGCATATGAATTTACTAAATAATATCCCATAGTAGTGTCAATCCAGATGCATATTTTGGTCCATTTTTTCATACAAGGTTACCTCGAGTCAGGCCCTAAATACCTTGTCAGAGTTGTTACTCCTATATACATTTGTGCCAAGACCTATTCAAATTTTATTATACAGACATGGATGTATTTTCCTAGTAAACCACTTACTCAACTCTAACCAAGACTTAGGGATGTTTTCTTATATATAGTGTTATCTCGTAGTATTTCTATAGCTTTTTAGTACTAATCCAAAATATAACAAGACGATCCGCTGATACCAACTATATAAACCCTATCAATTTTACATATTATTACATAATTAACCCAAAATTACAAGCCATGGATCATAAATTCTAATTTATTTGGAATATTAGGCAAATAATTAAACATCAAGAAATCATAAATAAAAAAATATTTTATTTATTCTCTATAATGAGTTCGGAATGTTAATTTATCTCATACATATACAGAGGATTACGCAGGGAATACATGAACAAATTGATGAGCTAAAGAGCCTTGTAAGGTTCTAAGCATTGGAATAAAACATAACACATGGGTTATAAGGCATAACATGATTAAATAACACACATGGAACATTAATAATGTTAAGGAAGAATCAATGGTATAACATGGGAACATATAATCCTGACATCATAGGAATGTGGAAACAATATACAACAAGACAAAAACATGGGTCATAGATACTTTCCAAGACTATAACTTGATGGAAAATGTCCCATAAAGGAATTAGGATCACTCCCTTTCCCACTATGATGTCTCATGAGACTAAACATTACCTAATTAAATAGGTCACTATTTTTGAAAACTTATCAGAAGATGATCATGAATATATGTTCCACATAATGAATAAACATAAGCATTACTCATGAAATGAAATGGGTAACATAATCATGTCATAATGTATAACAAATGATCATATCATAAATGTGTCTATAAAATAATGTATTAAAATAATATTTGGACATTTGTAATGGAAAATAAGCATCTATCATGATAGTTGATGTCCAATTGACATGGAAAATTATAAAATAAGAGTTTAAGAAACTTCAAAAATAAATCATTTAATGATGTTTAAGGAAAATATTAACGATAATTTTAAAAAAAGGGAATGTATATTTTTATAAAACCAGAAATGAACCAATATTGTTTTCTCATGATAAAATGGGTGATTTTAGAAAAATAATTCTTGTTTAAAAAATATTATCGAGCTACATTGGAAGTGGGTATGAAATCCAGGAGTTCCCTTGAATTAGGGGTACTTATCAAGAATAATTACAATAGGATCCTTTGTAATGCACATATTTCTAGATAAAAGATGGATGATCTGATCTATAAACATTAATTTGGAACATATTTATAGAATATATAAGATGTATATAAAAACAATGTAGCATTAAATTTCATAAATTGAGAGAAAAAGTAACCTCAAGGAAAAAGGAGGTTCAGGTGGACTCCCTTAACTTTTAGTTGAAGTAGTTATTAACTTGATTTTAATGTCATAAATAATCAAATTAGATTAATTAATTAATAATTCCATAACTTTTTATACATGTAATTTATTTTATTATGTTCATATATTGGGTTTTTTATGAGTTATAGTGGTTAATTTGTTTAGGGTTCTTCTGGGATTAAAGAAATAATAATAGTGCATGAAAAATTATTATTTTCAGACCCTAGGAGTATATAATCCCAATTATATTATTTTCTTTTTGGGGTTTCCATTTTATTTATTCTATAAAACAATATCTATATAGAATTATCTCAAATCCTTAGCACGAAACATCTTTAAGAATGCAATTAATAATGATGATTTACCCCCCTTCCACCACCACTCGCATGTCTAGAGAGATCAAATAAATCTATTCCTTGAACATATTCTCAGTTTGATGAAAGAATAATGACATAGGAATTATGATATACTATTATAGAACTTGGAAAATCCGATGAAAATTTTAAGAGGTTCATGGGACACATGTGGATCACCTCTATAGGGAATCTTCTTTTGATTCCTACAATGAAATGATGGTATGATATAGATGCACTGTAAGATTCTTCATTGAAGAAATAATTAATTGTAAGTTAATTTTTTAATTATTTAAATTAATAGAAAATAATACATGATGATCATATTCATCAGTTATAAAATTCTCTCATAAATTAATCCTTGATTCAATTATTATGGTAATGGTGTTTATCATTGATGTTATTCTAGGATTAATAATCAATTATTAAAAAAATATGAGTTGGGGGAATATCCAATCCATTGCTTCTATTATGTATAGAACCTAAAACATTTTGAGTCACATATCAGTTAATATTGATTCCCATTAATAGATTGATGTTATTCCAAACTTATAGGAGATAAAAATAAATTAAAATGATATTGGAATAACTAAGGATAAAACTCAAAACCTGAATCGAGTTTGACAAAATCCTGAGGCCTTTATTTCCATAAAAATGAATGAAAATAAGAATGAAAGATAGAAAAAGTCTAGAAGATAATAATATATTGAATTTACATTATATATCCAAGAAAAAAGAGAGAATATCTCTAAGGGATAATATTTATAGTGATAGGAACTCACAAGGGATTGATTTTTCCCCCTATAATTAATTGGAAAGTAATGGGTAGCAATCCTTTTAATTTAATACCTTTGATTTTTTTTTAAAAATTTAACTGACATTAATGGTTATGAAACATGATTAGAGTAGTCAATCATTGATACTTGTTTAGAAGTGTATGATGCACGGTTAAATGGTATTATTAGGGTAACTATATTCCATTACCCTAAAACAAGGTATTTCAACCCTAATTATTGCAATTCAACTCTAAATCATATGATAAATGATAAATTAAAAAAAATTACAAAATGGATACCTTAAAATAAAATCATGGGTGTTATAATTCACCTAAAAATAAAACCTTATGACCCTATAAAATTTTGATTATAATGGATGAACTGAAAAGAGATATGGTAATTACTCTATCATATGTGAATCCTGCTCCCATGTCTAATGGGAATCACCGATGTGAGTCCATAACACATGGGAAAAAGGAATCAGTCTTCCATGAATAAGATTTTTCTAGGAGTTGAGGATTTGAAATAGATTTTCAGCCACCAAAACATCATGTTTTTCTCCAGATCATGCCAACCTAGGATGTGGTAGGGATCAAGATGATAGTCTTTAGCAAAGATACATGGAAAATATTATGAATTTGTTTTATGGAGGTAATTTTAACCCATATGAAACCGATTTGATCAGTTCAAAAATGTCAAAAGGTACCACATAATTTGATATGAGCTTCACATGCCTTCCAACACGTTAATTATGAGAAAATTGATACAGTTAGGAAAATTATTTCACTGATTGAAAACTATAGAGGTCTATGAAGATGATAGAAGTATAAATTTTGATGCCACTGATCCATAATTGAACATTTCTAAATAAGACAAATATTTCATATCATCTCCTACATAATAATTCCCACCGGAGAGGTCTCACTAACCACATCCGAATGAAGTGGGGAACAAAAAATACAATAATATGATGCTTTAATGGTATGTATCCTAATATAGTTTCAATTAATATTGTTTTTAGAATAGTTAAGAAAAGGTATACATATTTAAATTGATATCCTAAAATACAAAACATATGAATGAACCCTATATTCTTGAATTTTGAGTTTCTACTCTATTTCCCATTTATTTGTGAATAGAAAGTCGGGATCAACTTCACCTATAATCACACAGCCTCTTGAAGGCCTTTAAAAACCCCAAGGTGAATCAAGGATCTGGGTTAGAAATAATCCTATAAAGAATCCAATTCATCTTTACTATGTCATTCCCATACATTCTTCTTTGTTTTCAATCATGGTTTTATCCTTAATTAGTAGAAAATTTGATGCTTTTTTCTTTAAATTGAGGATTACCTTTATATAATTCCATTCCCATGGAGAATGTGGTAATCCAATTATGACATCCATGGATATCATGCCCCACTTGCAATTAGAGATGGGTAAGGGCTGAACTATACCTTATGGATTGTGGTGATCACCATTAATCTACTAAAATGTAATGTATCTCAATACATAGTCAACTATGCCCCTTATATTACTTGGACACCATTAAAAGAGTTTAATATCATAATACATGTTGGTTTTGACTGGATGAACTTCCGAGTTGAAGTTATTACAATCCTCTATCATTTTTTCCTCATAGTTTGGGAACCATATAGTGCTTCCTAAAACTAAATATGCCATTTTGGGAGAGAGGATAGTCATTAATGGTATCCCCAACATTTAAGAATCTCTTAAGACTCTAATATTCACGATCTCTAAGATAATTACAATGAGAAATATTAGGGAGAAAGGTGTAATATATAAATTATCTCTAAATTCCACCTTCTTCTTTGTCTTTACCTTGAGGTGAATCTCTATAAATATGATAATTATGTTACAATAATCTCTATATTTTTTTAATGTTCATGAAAAAAATCTATTGAGAGAATCCGCAACAACATTACCCTTTACCAGTTTATCGGTGAGGTGAAAATATAATTCTTATAAATATTCCACCCATAATCGTTTCTTGAGATTTTTAAATTTTTAAAAAATGATATAACAAAATATTTTGTGGTTAGTGTACATTATAAACTTCTCCCTAAATAAGTAGTGACAGTAAAATATAAGAGCATGAATGATTGGTGGTGGCTTAATGTCATGTATCGAGTAGTTTCATTCTTGTGGGAGAATTGTTTGAGAGCAATAATCTACCAAACGATTACCTTCAATTAGAAAACATACCAACCTAATCTTGAAGAATCATAATGGACACCATATACTATATTAGGATCTGGTAGATTTAAAATTGGAGTTTATGTCAATCACCATTTTATTTCAATTCAAGTTTCCATAGAAATATCACCCCCTTATGAGTGGGGTATGTCAATAGAGATACAATATTTGAGAAATATCTCATGAATCGTAGTAAGTATATAGACCTAATAAGGGGCGTGACTTGAATAAATTTTTTGTTAATCCTTAGACAAAACTTATTTAACCATCCAACATCAACAAAAATTCCTTGTTCCGACAATACATATCCTACTAATTTATCTAAATAGATCCTAAAAATTACAATCTAATATGTTAAAAATGGTGGTGACCACAGAGAGTTTCCCTGAAAATCTTCTAATAGTGATCCAACTACCCTTTATATTTAGAGTAGTCTAAGATATCAGCCACACATGCCTCGTAAAGTGAGCTGAGATATTAGTAGAATATTTTATTAATGAAATCCGTGAAAACATATGAGTATTTTTCAAGCCCATTGAAATCATGAGAAACTCAAATTGACCATATATGTTTCTGAAGGTAATCTTGGGTATGTTAAACACCTCTTCCTTGAGCTTACAATACCCTATTTAGTGGTTAATATTTGAAAACCACACATCCTATTTTATAAGGTACAAAAGGTTGTTGATTTGGGTATATAGACATATATTATCGATATGCACTCGATTAAGACTCCTATAATCAATAGATAATCAAAATTCTATATCTTCTTTGTTATTATAGATTATAGGAGTGGACTGTAGGGATACATTGGGATGAATAAATTAATTTTATTTGTGGTCATTCAACTGATTCTCAATGAAATTAGCTAAACACATATGATTAAAAGAAAAATAAATTGAATACATCCTAGTGATTGAGTAATTAAAAAAATAACTTCCCAATTAATTATATATTTTGAGATATTATCTATGAATACCGTATGAAATTTGTAATCTCAGTTACTAGATTTCCTTCACCATCCTCTATCAAGATAGATGATAACTATAATTACAATCATATTAATATAAGATGGTTAGGTCCAACCGAACTATATCTTTGGCCCCATTAACCTTAAAATACATTGTAGCTTATATCAGTGGTAATGAATGGTAATCTTTGATTATGGTAATCAATTCATATTTTGAGAAACATTATCTATCATTTCTTGATTATAATAATAAAAATTTTCATCTCTTAGATAATGCATTAATATAAGAACTCTACTTTAGATACAGTGATATAGAAATAGGGGAAATGCCTTTCTCACCCTTCGTTCAGAGGAGAGTTTATATTTCTATTACATATGGAACAAGATCATATAAAAGGTTTAATAAAGATATAAAATGAGAATATATAAATGAGTGAGATCCAAATGTGACAAATAAAAAATAACAACAAATAAATCCAAAAATAAAATTAAATATACTCTTTCTAGACCAACTTCATATTCTTTGGGGGATTACTATATAACATGAAACTACCCAACTTTAGGAAATATATAAAGCCTATCATGATAGTAAATACCATTACTCAATTATATCTACCCATGATATGAACTAAAATTCCAAAAACTATTGAGGTTGATATCTGGCTATCTTGTAGGAATCATATTGAACTATAGAACCCATTAGGATAGAATATCCTAAAAAATTCAATAAGTATGATTCACTATAAAAAATATTTATATTTCAACCTTTATAAATAAATCATGAAAAATATTGGGATATTCTAGGAGAAAGGTTTTTCATAACCTTCCTTTCCAAAACGATGTAATATAAAAGGTACAATCACTATTAGTGCTGATGAGAAAGATTGAGTCAGATTCTTTGAGATTCTATAACTCCCCCTTTTAAATTCATCTCAAATTATTATCACCTCGATAAAACACCATTCCACTCCACTTGTAATACGAGTATTAACCATCATAGATATGTAGGTTTGATCCACTAAAGATGAAAAGGTGGGGAGTTTCAAGAAAATACATGGGATTATAGTTTTGGTTGGAGAGAAATTTTAAATTGGATAGATTTCAGATTAACATTTTAAACCATATAATGTATATTGTGAGTATTTTTAAGTAATCAATTAACATATTCCATTACCATATGATTCACATACAACAGATGTAAAATATCGCTTTACATATCAAGATCCATTTAATTAATGTTGAAATATAAATTAAACATGATTTCGATGTCCAAAAATTCTTGGGTTATAGGAATAATCACTTAAACAAAAGACTCCCTCCATTTATAATTGGGCCCTTGAGTATAAAGTGTCACAATTCACCTTTAGATGCTCTGTTTTTTTGGAATTCAAATATTTTTTTAACTTTATCTAGTCAATCCTCATCTTCCCCAATATCTTTTTTTTACTTTATAGTATGTATATTTAATAATAAGTGATTCTTGAGTTATGTCCTCAACTTTAGATGTATTGAGACCCACTTATTTATCCTAATAGTGAATAAACAATTCCACTTTGTCAATACCTCATTCCATATGAACAAATTCATTGATTAAATTTTATCCAATATAGGGTTAGCTTATGGAAAATTGTTTTCAACTCCCTCTAGGGTGGGGGGTCACCAAAACTCTTATGCGTAGCATGATGATATGAGAAATCCAATGATTAAATAAAATTAATTTCTCATAATAAAATTAATATACTGATTTAATTCATTAATATCTCATAATAGAAAAAAAAATCCAAAGAAAAACAACTAGAAAAAATTGTTCTAATAATGATAATTTCCCCAGTATGCATGGTTATATCACATGGTTAGAACACGATGCATTTAATCATATATATAATCATATATACCAAAATATTTCTTTATATTTTTTCTACACGGTTTGTATGAAATGTTTCGTAACCATTCATCCATGGGTATCCCTCTAATAATTCAAAATCATCCCAAATAAATATATCAAAATTTATAATACACCATTCTCAAACATCCCATGTAAACTAAAGTATCATTCTAATATGTTTTTGTTTGGAACCTACTTGAAACATAAATCTTATGACCTAAAAATCATATCCACAATCTGTATTGAACTCCCAAATAATATAAATCAAATTCGAGATCTGATACCATTTTTTAAGGAACTAAATTTTGATACCCCATCATGTACCTGAGATATCATGTTACAAGTCCTCAAGTAAATTCCTGATCACTATTGGCTAGAAACAATTTTAGGGAACCAAACTTTTTAGATAAGGAATTATTTTTTCAAAAAATATTCTAATATAATAAGTGATTCACCCCTAAAACCCATCATCACCTTACCATACAATGATAATTCATTATTGAAAATTAAAAAAATATATACAATGTTCTAATACAAACCAAACCATAGTATATATTAAATAATCATAAAAAATGAAATTATTAAAAAATCATTAAATATAATATAAACTTTAAAATGATAACATACATGGGAAATACAGAGGGATGATTTACTAGATGGATGATGAAGTGTTATGCAAGAAATATCCTAAAAAATAAATATCTGATAACTACTACTTCCGATCTCTATGTGATAATAAAACATCACCCACCACATCACCTCACTTTATTCAAACAAAAATATACAATAGATCTACAACTTAAAGTGATTATCTTCACATACTCACATCATAAATAATGATGTATATATATAATAGAATGGAATATGTACAGTGTGAGAAGAACAATCCATGTGTGACCAAAATTCTATTTGAAAAATTTATAAAATAGGCCATAGACTACTAGTTTGACCTATAATATATAAAATTAAGATTTATATTATAAATAATATAAATAGAAAAGAAAATTCACAATTTAGTCCTTTTTAAACAAAGAAAACAAAAAGTTTCATAAAAGGGACCACATATTAAAATGAAAGAAAAAAATAATGAAGATATATAAATACAAATGGGACATACCATTGGAATATAAATTTTGGAACTGTTTTTCCAACCTTGATAAACATATATAAATTCACATAGAATCAACTGGGTATGGTTTCGTCATGCTGTAGAATGTGGCCCATATCAGGCAAACTATCGAGGTATCCCCTAGCAATGGATTACTAGACACATGTGTGGAATCAAATGAATATAAATATTTTGTAATCCAATATAAATGGTAACCCCATATCTAGTAATGGTATGTATTCTAGTTCCCACTTGTGTACCTAAGGTTTTCCATAATATATTAACAAAGTTAAAGAGATTCATAACTCATACGTAATTCAAAAAACAATACTTTAACAAAAAGATCATCATCCCTTAAACTAATTATTGTATTGCAATACAAGTTTCAAAAAAAGTCACAACATGGTAACTTTAAAGTGAACACATAACCTAATACAATGACATTTTTTATTCAATGAATTTATCCACAAAACTACTTTCACAGTTTATTATAAACCACGAATGATCATTATGATAAAATGTTAATAACTATTTCTGTGAAAATATATAGTGTAATTTCAATAAACACCTTACATTAAAAATATAAATATAAATAAAATATATATGTTTT
Organism: Viscum album; assembly: GCA_963277665.1. Lineage (NCBI taxonomy): Eukaryota > Viridiplantae > Streptophyta > Magnoliopsida > Santalales > Viscaceae > Viscum > Viscum album. The sequence continues at coordinate 575,920,321 of OY728144.1, forward strand.
TAATAACATAATTTCACAATTATTTATGAAATAAAATATGTGTAGAATTATAAATTGAATTAGAACTCATATGATTCAAAATTATTTTCATTGTATTAAAAACACCTTATGAAATACCATGAAGGCATTGTTCATTTAATCAAGAAAAGAACATATATTATCCATCAATTTTATCTTTATTTTAATTAGTAATTAATAATAATATTAAATTGGAGTTTAATAAAATCTATTAAACAAATATTGGCAGCCCTAAATATTGAATCCCTAAATTTAAACAGGATTCGATATGAAACCTCCGAATGAAGAAAAATGGGAGAGTAAGAGATAAGAAGATAAGAAGGGAATATTAGTCTGGATTCACCATAGAGATTCAAGATGAAAGGGAGATAATCACCATGGGAGTAGCTTTAGTGGGAGAGAAATTTCAAGTGGATTTTTAGATAAACCTATATAATGAATGAGAATTTAATGGGGTAGCCCAATGTTAAAAGTAGTACCTAGAAATTTAATATTCTAAAAATTATTTAGTCACAAATAGTTAGGATGAATGGTTATCTTAACCCTATGTTTTACCATGAGCAGTTAGTAGTTTTTGCAAGTGTGATGTATAATTAATTTTCATGTTTTGGGTAATCATGAAACCAAACCATGTAACATAGTATTTTCTTAAATGTTTTCAAAATTAAACTCAATTTTATAGGATAAATGATAAATAAAAAATTAACCAAATAAATACAATAAAATGAAATTGTGGGAATTAGAGAACCTTGTTGGAGTATCTCTAAACGTTTTACCTCTATCTAAATTATAACCTGGATAAATGGAACATTGTTTCTAATAAACAAATTAGTAAATTTTCATTTAATGAATTTTATTTTTTCAGGGAAGAATGTTTTTTAATGACTATATTTTAGGAAATTCTTTGTGATTTAATGGAAGAAGTTGATTAATCTTTTTTTGAATATTTTATAATTCACATTCCTTGGATGATCCAGTCCACCATGTGAAATAATTTTATTCATAATATCATTATATAAGTGGAATTATAAATGGTTAGTATTCCGAGAGTGATAATTACTAGTCTCCATACCCATATATTTTATGAAGTGATTAGTTGAACTTATGTCTCTAGGGAATGTTATGATTAAAATGTTCATAATTCAAGTTGAGATGAACATCTTGATGTCACTAACATATTCTATGATATTAAATTAAAATATGGGTTTCAAGAAATAAAATGAGTGATAGATAAATTTCCAAATCATTTCCTTGGATATCATGTGGAAAATTTCGATTAAAAAAATCTCATTGAAATATTGTAGATACATTATACTTATATCAAAATGGGATGGGATCTCTATATAATTTTCTATAATCCTACCTCCATATGCTAGGGGAATGAGTGATATACGGGTCATTAGCTACTGTTTGACACAATCACTTTTATTATTCTTATAAAGGAGAGTAAAAATGTTGAAGACTTTCAAAACCTTTACACCCATGATATCAGAAATTAGTATGAAGTTCAATAGAATATTATTTATGAGATAATATATTCTTTTCATATAATTTTTTAAATGGATTGAATAAGAGATGAGTTTTCATTTGTAGTTAAGAGTTACTTACTAACTATAAATTAATGGTCAAAATTATTTGGGATTCACATTCTTGAAAAAATAATATGTTGTAGCATTCTAAACATTATTGGTTCATAATAGATCCATTTATTATTAGAATATATTTCTTAAAAAATGTTTTATGAACAAATGATATAGTTAAATCTGTTTGAGACACATTAAGGTAGCATGTTTTGTCCCATATTTTATTGGCTGAAGTGGATGGTTTTATTTGATGGGATAAATAATTTTTCAAAAGATAAAGAGAATGGATCAATTTATTTGTATAAGTTAGGGGAATACTAAAATTCATTGTAAATCATATAGCAATTGTTGAATTTTTTAATTTGTAATTTTACATGGGTGATCAGGTGTTCCTCAAAGTCTCTCCTTGATTGGTACATCAGTGGTTTGGAAATTAAGGCATCATATTCTATGGAATTTGAAGAAATTTTAAATAGAAGAACATATCAAAACATTACCCTGACAACTATATTTGTTGTCCCAGTTGACATCCATTCGTGATATATTTCGTGCACCATTGTAGAAGATTTTTTTTCTCTAACCTTTCTCATGTGATTGAATGGGAAGATAAAAATATTGAACTGTATGAAACTATAGTGGAGACATTAGTCCATATCCTTGACTATTAGAATATTGTGTTGTGTAGAAAATATATTTCTTTAAAAATAGTTATATTGTAGCATGAAAATGATATCCATGATAATTTATAGGGTGATTAATTTATGAAGGATAAATACACACAACTTTTGATGATTTGAAGGCACTAATAATTTTTTAGGGAAGAAAGTGGCTTGGTAGGGAGAATTGTGACACCCCCAATGTTACCAATTGGTATTTAATTTAATATTCCTAGGTATTATTAATTATTTGTATATAAAATGTATAAATATAAAAAATGTGGAGTGGTAATTAGGTTTTATAGTTTGGATACAAGATTACCCTAACCATACATGTTAACCCTGTAATGGTATTTTCCAATCTGGTAGCTTCTCATGGTTAAATGATAATTTAGTCTAACATGGGGACCTAACCAAGTGTTTTCAAAAGAAAATATAGTATCAATAATTTTTGTTTCAATTTATTTTGGAGATAACTAATTTTCTCCCATATTCAAGATAATTCTCCAGGATCTCTCTAGCTATGATATCCTCTTAATCTTATCCCCTTGGTATTCATCTACTATCCAAAATGTATTTATCAAGGAAATATTACTGATTTTATTTATTTATTCATTCTCTATGCTCATTTTACACTATAATTCCAGGTTATTGTCCTCATTGGCATGTGTGACCTATTATATGTTTTTGAATCATCTAAATTAGGATGTTGTTGATTTCTAATATTTTTGAAGACTGTATTTCAATCTAATCAACCATTATTCATATAATTAATGTGTTTTCGATGATCCAAGGTAGATATTTCAATTTAACATCCTTTTATTTAGAAAAAAATTGTTTTATCATTAAATATAAATTATTTATTAGTAATTTTGACCCCAAAAACTATCTTTAGTGATTCATAGTTGTTTACAAGTGTTTTGGTATCTCTTTTCTAGATTTGAATAAAATGGTTTCCTTATTTTTCAAAGGATATGGTTTTAATGTAAATTATAAAATACATTTGGTGTTTGAAAAATTATTTCGGAAAATTTTATTTGTTTAAATAGAGGTATAAATAAAATTCGGTTAATTTTTTATTTTTTGTAATAGTAGTTTCACGATTTCATTCAAATGTTCAATTAAAAATTTATATTTCATATATGATCATTGTTATTGATTTTAGATGTTCTCCAATACATATATATCATACTCTTTTAATCATAAATGTAAAAATTGACATGTTGGCTTTGTTTTATGGGTTTAATGAAGGTTGAAATGTGGAAAATGTGATTTAGGTGATGAATAATGGATTTGTTAGATAATATTGGTTGAACAATTTGGTTTGGAAATGATTATTTACATAGGTTCCATAGGTGTAAAGCATAAAACTAACAATGAGTGCTACCCTAGTTATGATATTTCTCAAGATATGGGTCTCTAATTATTATTTCAATCTACATAGGGGAGATTACCAGTGAGGCTATACAGTAATGTTAGGGTATAATTATAGAAATATTTTTCTAGGGAAACCAATGATACATGATCTTGGTCCTGGGTTGTCACAAATAAACTTCATGTTTTCCTCCCTCATTGTGTTATACTGTGTTTATTTTAGTTTAAGGCATATATTCTACTTTTTTATCCCATGTCATCCTTATTTTCTTTTATGTGTATCTTAACATTATGATTTTCATTATGATTTGTGTTGAATTTCCTTTATGATATATTTATCACTTAATTTAATTTTTATGATTTCTCAAATGATATGTTTTTATAATAAGGTATGTAATTTTTATGAGTTTTCCTCTTTAAAAGGAAGATTAAAAAAATTATAATCTTATTTTAAACATGAATTCAAATCATGTATTATAAAAGTATATGAATTTATTATTGTTGGTATTATACTATTTTTTATATAACACTCTATGTACACACTTTCATGTGTATGTAGAAGTTATTATGTTTGATAGAGGTCACGGAAGTGATATATTTTCTTTAGTTGAGCTCCTTAGATTTCTTATTACATATTTTAATGATGAGATTATGGGGTGTGACCATGGATTATAAAGAAATAGTTCATATGGAATTTCTAGGTCTTTTAGGTTTATCTTGGGATATATATGATTTGGATACATTTGGAATCCTCTTGTTTTGATCTCTATATATGGGGAATTCCATTTAGAGTTCATTAGTTTTACATTTAATGTTGACATTGGGTGTTTATTTTTATTTTCAATTTTTTTTGTTTAGAAGATAAATTATTGTAAAACTAATTATTCATTTTTCTTTACCATCTAATGTATGGATGCCTCATTCCTGATTTATAGTTAGTGTGTAATGTATTGTTTATTAGTTTGAGAGGGTGAAATTATTCCCAATTGGTATGTATTGATACAATTGCAACTTAATTATAGCTAATGGTAATTAGAATCATGATTCAAGTCGTATGGAGAGAGAGATCAGGTGTGATGGATAGTTTACATGGTTTTTTTCTACAAAACATATAAAAAATACATTCTTACAATACTAGTTCCGAAACAGAAATTCCCACAATAGAAATTTCTATTTAATTCCTACTGGGTTCTAGTTTTCATTGACATGTAATGATATTTGTTCCTATAAAATCCCAAACTTCTGGATACATACACCTAAACATCTTCCTCAAGTATATAAATACTTTCTATACATCAACTTGAGTCTGATGGAACCTATTGTTTTTAATACCATAATAGATACAGTCACACATTCTATGCACCAGATCTAGATTTTTTTTCCTAACCGTAAATATTATTAGTCCTTTTTGAAATGATTCCTTTGACTCTCATTATATTTCGCCATAATTAATAACACATGACATCAGTAAGTCCCCTACTATATTGACTCCCTCCAAAACATCGAATCCCATTAATCATTATGCCAAATTAATGATTCTAACTGTAGGTTCTTGGAACAATAGAAGCAGTGTTTGATGGTGTGACAAACACATCTCTTAGTCATAAATCACAGGTAATCATTACTTGACATGATAAAAATATCACATCCAATGAAAACTTTAGATTACTTGACTAGATGATAATATTAGAACTATAAGAGGAGGTTATTCACATGTAATATATAAAAACATTATCAATATATATAGAATTACATATACTTGTAATTCAGTTTTCATTGAAGATATGGTTGACTATATATTATTTTAGAATCATTGAGTTGTTGGATCCATGTGAAGAATCCCTTTAGAAGTGATTCACATGTTCACCATAATATTTTAACAACACTGTAGAAAAAAAAGATATCACAAGACCGATCCATATCAATTGTGTTATTTATGGTTTACCCATCAATATTCTTTATGAAAGAGGAAGTACACTTAGTGTTGTCTTAAAGGATCAATAGAAGAGGAAGAGATAATATCCCCTTTTGATTGATGAAGTCTCTTTCCATATTTTGTTAACTAAAAAAGTGTGTTATAGAAAGAGATATAATTAGGTATTTATTATGAAAGGTTTAGGGTTGGAAAATCACACACATACCCTTTATCATCTTTAATATTATCTGTTGACCCCTATTATATTAATAATTTAAAAATAATTATTAAATACTTTACATATGTGACACATCAATAATATAAAAAATATCATTTATTCCATTTCTCATCAGACCATTATGCTTGACCCACCTTTACTTTATTGACATTAATCGATCCTCAACTAATAAGTATTTTTTAGTTAAATTTCACTGCATTATTCTATGATAAATATAAAAAATAATATATTCTAAAATTATGAAAACAAATATATACTATTAATATATAACTAAATTATTCTTTTAAATAATTAGTGATTAAATTATATCAATCAACCAAACGTGAATAAATATAATTTATTATAACTCTTTAAATTCAATAATTTAGTTTTACTGAGATATTGGATACACATATTGCATTCCCCCTTGCCTCTTTCTCAGTGTAAATAGGCATTCCCCCCTAATATATAGTGCTAAAAACTAGTATCTTTCGAAGGCTCCTATAGAGAAATAATTTAATGTCTCAACAACAGATAACCTCCCATGAACACTTATCATGTAATATAATCAATTTACCATGATATATTTAATCAATAAAGTTAAATTATATTCCCATTAACCTATAAGGTTGATGTATATTTTTTTGAATTTTTAGAAATGAAATCACCCACCAAACACCATGGAAAAGGATTTATATTGGCAGTTCAATTCCCATAAAAGTGAATGAGATATCAAATTCAATCATAGGAAAGAATTGATAAATCCGATGTCACAGTATATGTTAATGAAATATCAATCATGACACACCCAACATATCCTACCTCACTGAGAGAATGTGTTAAAATAGACATGGATTTTCGTACATGAATATCACATCTTTTAATATGAATATTCAATAAATTTAGAAAATACATTGCCAGAGACAATAATGGTCTAGGTTATATTAAATCTAGTTATAAAATATTAAAATTAAATGAAATATCTTCAAAATATCCCATAATTATCTTCCCCCTCTTGTACTATTCATAAAAATACCGTACATAAAACCATTCTTCATAACCTTGGAAAAGGAAACAAAAAAAGGGTGATCTCAGCTGCTCAATAGTGGTAAACATGGGAGATATGATTCTATAATCATATGAAATAATAAGATAATAATAAGGGTATGATATCAAGAAAAAAGATTAAATTTTTTTTATCCAACCAGTCCTAGATCATAAATAAGTGTCATTGAAAAAACATATTGATTCTAAAAGACATAATCCATATCTGTGTGAAATCATCATAATTAAAGAACTATATGCTCATGTCATGAAAGTGTGGCATAACCATAAGAATATAAGACTTGTTATTTGTAAAATTTAATTAAAGATACTATAAAACATCATGGATTAGGCCTTATCTCTTATTTTCTAATATAGATAAATTCCATTGTCCTATTTCCCATTGCGGATCAAGCCCATCGACCTATAACCCATTGTAGATCCATCCTGTTAACTTGTTTCCCATTATTATCATATGAGATATAAATATTTACCCAATGAATTCAAGGGATATATTTTTAACTCCCCTTATTTAATTACAATAATACATATATGAACCATAAGATTATAAAATAATCATAATATTATAATCCAAGAAACAAAATGGCCTTAAGAAAACTTTTCATCATCGTATAACCCATACAAAAGAAACAGGTTTCATAAAAGTATTTCCATTATAAACATAAACCATCCAGAGAAAGTATACATTTTTTTATCAATGGATCATATCCCCTATAAATAGTATGTAACATGAAATGATTTTATCTTATATGGAAATTGATTCTGAAAGAAAAATAACTTGTAATTTTTTTTGATAAAAATAAAATTTATTTAATTATCACATTTTCAAACTTATAAATTTATAAAATACTTGGTGAATTAATTTATTTTAAAATAAACATAAAATGTATAATGTAATATTCAAATAAAATAATGGTCATGATGGTGGGAAATTCCATTTAAACTGTACACATGAAAATAATGATTCTTTTCACACTTTAGATAAAATCCAAATGAGACTTATTAGGATGAATAAATAAATATTACTTTTAAAAAAACTAAAAATTGAAACTAGGGTATGAACATATTTTATAATTCCTTATGATACTTTTAAACTTTTTTTATTTTTTTTTTGAAAACATGGATATGGATGGAAAAACATTTTTGACTGAAGAGATAAATAAATTTGAAATTTATTAAAAAGATTATTTTCATATATTTAATCATTTAAGAGAGAAAAATTAAGGAAAAAAATTATCCTTCTTAAATAATAATATTGGAATAAAATTCTTATGTTTCATTATAGGTATATCATAATATTTCATCATTGAAAACATAATCCTAAAAAATTAGAATAAATAATGAGATCGTAACATAAAACCTTTACCACTTTGGTATCTTTTGAATCATGAGACCCATTAAATAATAACATGAAATGAAACTTTGAATATCACTATAATAATAATATTCATAATTTAACCAGTCAAATGGCTAGTATATACACCTCATAAAGGCATATATGTGAAAAACATAAATTATGTCCCAAAGAAATAAATTTGATACAAAAAACTCAGTACCATAAGTATTGACATCCATTTTTCACATTATAACCTCATTTATATTAAATATAAATTTACTATAAATATATTTTAGGACCGTAATAATTTTTATTATACCATATATGATTTATTATTACAATTTTTAATAGTTTACCAACAATTCCTTGTTAAAATCATGTTTTGGGTAATAACTCTTTCATTTTTATGTATCTTGTGTTTTGGTATCTGATTTAAATTATTATTGATCATGGATAAATAGAATAAAGTATTTTAAAAATGATATAAACATAACATATATTAATTATATATGTATTTAGAGTAATCCATTAATGTTAGAGATATAAAATGAATTACATTGTTCATGGAGATGGTTGGCCGCACGTACGCTTAAATGTTGTTTTAATTTTTCACCAAGGATGATTTGAAATAATGGTAAATAATAAATTAAATTTTTATAATATTTTTTATATTATATATATATATATATAATTTATTTTCATAAAAAACTATCCTTATTAGCTTCCATGTAAATCATGAACTAACTTCACCACTTCATGAAGTGTTAGTCCTCCAAACACAAAAGCAACATTATGATATTCCCATTAGTTAGAAAGTAGGAAGTTATATGTGATATTATTAATATATAATTATAATTATTCTATAAATATAATATATATGTTAAATCCATCATTTTATCCAGGTGTGATATGTGGTGATGGAAAACAACCACATCGGTACTCGTGGAAGTAGTCCACCGTACGGTTGATTGAACTTTTCATTTTCCACATGATGGAAGATGAGATGTATATAAGTGATTAAATTAACTTAATAAAACATAATTACATGAGAAATAAATTTTATATTATATCATTATGGTTTAATATTATAATAATGTTTTGATGGAATAAAAAAAATAAAGTTTAATAATTTTACCTCTTCCTTAGAGATCCTATTTATTTTTATACCTAAAGACATCATATGAGTGGCTAATAGTCCAAATAAGGACTCTAGGGTGAGTTTGGGGAATTAATAAATTTATTTTGTTAGATATTTGAATAAAATGTTTTTAGAAGTGTGAAGAGGAGAGGAGAGAGTGCTTTATTCTAAAAGTGGGAAAGAGGACACTCTAGGATATTTTCAAAAGAAAACACTATATTATCATTTGTTTACATGAAAAAGGGAAAAATGGATCATTATTAAACATTATAGGTGATAAATACAATATATTACCAAAAAATATTAGTTTTACAGGTTTCTGGATCTTTTTACTACTTATCGTCTTTTTTTAACCTCAAATAAACCCGTTTTGACCATAACCGAAAGAATTAATTTTTTTAATTATTTTTACAATTAATTTTGATAAAGAAATAATATAAAATTATTATATAATATAAGATATGATTATTGAAAATAAGGAATAAACTTTTCCAAACTTAATTCCTAAAATTGGAAAAATGTTGATTAAAAAATAAACCCATAAACACACTGAAAAATTGTTTCCAAATAGAATATTTTTATAAGTAGAGAAAGTTTTAATATCATAATTGAATATAAAATTGATGAAAATGAACTAAAATGGATCCGTAAATATATAATATAAATAATTAAAATTTTAATACCTTATTTAAATAATATGAAGCTTATAATTAATTTAAAAATAAATTCAATTTTTAATAAATGATAATATTTTTCAACTATTAGTCCTAAAATTCAAATTTTTAGAAAATTCACCAAAATTTAGTCAAAGATAATTTTAAAATTTATATCTATAAAATGATGATTATTTTTTCAAATAAAATTTCTATAATTATAAAAAATTAATTTTATTCTTTTAAAAAAAGAAACAGAGATCATTTTTTTGAGAAAATTGAATTTTTGAAGAACATAAAGACATTACAAAATAGTAGGTACTCATTTAAAAATATAATCTATTTAGAGAAATGTATATATAATTATAAAAATATGTGTATTTCTATTAAATCCTCAAAATTTGACATCTAGGTTATAAAATTCAGTTTTAAATAATAATAATAATATTATATCATGGTTCATTGAAACTCAGTGTTGCGATTAACAAAATCTATTGAATAAATTAAAATTATTTAAAATTATTTCATAAAATCAAAATAATATTCATTCAAAAAACCTTAAAATGAATTTCAACATTGAAATTTAATCACTTTTTTTGGAAAAACTAAGGATAATTATTCCATATTACATCCTCAGGTTCCCCCATATCACTCTTATGCTTGGGGTTTTCCCTAAAACATTGACCAGGTGAGTGGTATTTTATCAATGAAATATCCTTATAATATCAACAATATCCATCCTTTTTTCTTTTTAATAATGATCATGATCTAATGGTATGCCCTCTACCATCATTACATGTGAAATATAAGTTATGTACTTCCTCAGGAGAGAGACACAAAACACATCATTAGATTGAGAGAGGTTCAATTGTAGTCTTAATCGATAAAATACCTTCCTGAAATGATCAAGAATTACAAAGAGATCAATATACATAGGGATTAGTTTTCCTTATTTCCAAATATCATTAAATATTTCTTTGTATGGGTTATTATAAATACCATGCCCAAACTTTATTTTCTAGATCACATTAGTGATTTTCCGCATACATTTTCATGAAAATATTTGATGTGCTCTTGTGTTTATAAATGGATATAACATTATCTTACATTTTATCAGCCAAATATAGTACCCATGTCTTCATTTATCCAAATTTATCTTAGTACATTGTATATCAATAGTTTTTTCATATAGGTATTCATAAGGATGCATGTAAAATGATCAGGTGAAAGATTATATGAAAATTCAACTGGAGAAAGGTATTGATGCAAAACACATTTGAAATCAATAGATTAATATCTTAAAAAATCCTGAAGGGTTTTAAATTTTATCTTAAATTAAACATATATATAAATATCACATGCAGTGTTGAAACTCAACTCTATTGGAAGATCTTACTGAAGACTTCTCTAGAACATCAAGATAAACCACAGATCTAGATTTGATACGGTGGAATGTGGTACTTCAATCAACCTTACCACTTCATTAATGTATATTTTTTCAAGTATATCTAGAGAGAAATATTATCTAATAGAGGTGAAGTGTGCTAAATTTTTAGTAGATTTTTCATAACCCATATAACATTATGTCTTTTAGTTTTTTTGGGTATTCCAACCACAAAATCTAGGGTAATGATAACTATTTCAATAGTAGTATAGGTAATGGTTGTAACATCCCCTTATACTTTTATCTATTAGACTTAACTTATAGATATACCAATAATAGAGATATAACCTCTTAAACATCTATCATCATGTATTTCTGGCATAAATACTATTTCACATAGGCATGTGGTAGGCGCTATACCATTTTCATCCTTCAATTATGGGTAAAATCCCCACAAACATCTCAAATGTGATATGTTGTCACCCGACCTGTAGATTATAATTATTCCAAAATGATATAAATATAGTTTCTAAAAAATCCCTAATTTAAATAAAAAATAATTACTGAAGTCTTAAGGAAATTATAAACACAAAATATAATAAATACCTTAAATCACTAGTCCATAAAATGTAATGGAATTACTCCTCAAATAAAATTTTCACTAAAAGAAATGAAAAACCAAAGGGTTGTATTTCCATAAATTTCTCTCAAAATTTATTTAATATTGATAAAATTACCTGACTTTAAACCTTCAAAGGGTTTTCTAAAAATTTGAACATATGATCAATCATGAACTCCTAAATCCATAACTATATCCATAAATACTTTGTTAACATTACATGGAGATGTATATTTTTCTTAATGATAATTAACCTTTTATTCCTTAAATAATATCTTACCTTATCCAAAAACATTTATATTTCATTATTGGGTTCATCTTTTCCCCAATTGAATATAAAATGTAATATCTTTATTAGTGGTTCCATGTAGAGGTAAATAATGAATGCTTAGAACCAAATGTAGTTCATCTAAATGATGAAAAATAAAATTTTCATAGGGATACTTCATAAAAAATCAAATATGAAATTCACTGCTATCGAGTATAGGATATGTATTCCCTAATTATCTTGATTCACTTCATCCATTATGAATTCTTATAGAATCCATTTTTTTCTTTTTCTTTAGATTTTATTGTCAATTATCATCCTCTTTATCCTTTGTATTGGGTCTTTGATTAACATAATTCCGAAACTCCTTTCACTTTATGTATCAGAGAGTGGGTAGGGTATTAGATGGTTTCCTCTTCTCCTCCTTTACATTTTATGGCCCATTCATCACATTTCATCAATAATGGGCCTTTTTAAATTCCCTTACACATTTAAAGAACCAACCAATTCCATTAAAAAAAATTCCCTTGATGTCTCATCCAACATTTCTAGAATATAGATTACTAGAATTTCTTTCCACCATGTGATTTATTGATGTTTTCATGAGACTAGATATTAATTTTTCTATTGAAACCATTGGAGTGGTTCTAATATTCAATTACCATTTTTAACTTGAGTGAAAATAAAACAATTTCTTCATAGATACTAATTTCTCATATAGAAGACACATACTGGAGACTAGTTTCAAGCCATCAAAGAACTGATCAATATTTATTTCAAAGATGATAGTTAAACCAGAATCATAACTTGAAATCCTTGTTAAATTTTCTGCATTGGAAACAATATATTCGCCATTAATTTTATTATGATCAAGGAAATACTTCTCCATTATAATACAAATAATATGAGAGAACAACTTACTAAGAAATATCTACTTAAACTAATACCATTCCATACATTATATTTCTTCTAATTTTCTGGAATTCCTAACAAGATTCCACCATAGAACTGATTCACCTTATAAACAATAAATATATATAATAATATTTTTATTTCTTGAGCACTATAAAACATAAAAATATATTATCAATGGTTTTAGTCAATTTCATAGCCACTAGTGTCTCAAAAGTCCCAATAAAGGAGGATGAATGTTTTCTTATGAAAGACTCAATAGAACTCTGATTCCTATAATGATCATTCGGATGCTCAATATGACTTATTACTTCATAATGTTTTATGATAATATCAACATAGTTCTATATCCCTAATCCCATAGAATTTGGTTTCACAGGTGTTTAATCATTATATTATCCTTCACATTCAACATTAGCACAGTTACTTTGGGTTCCAACCACTGAATGAAATCAAAAAGTATTGTGTTAGAAAAATTAATAGTTGTTGTATAACATATAGTCATGATGAATAATATATAGGTTTTATAAATCAAGACACCATATTTTAAATAATCGAAACCTCTTTTTTGTCATAGGTAATACATGAGCATCATCTTTTTTAATCCTCCATTACTATTCACAATTAAAATTAGAACTATGTAAATAATATACCTTGTGAGTTTCAAAATAGGTTTGCAGTAAGGCCCAATTTCTTGTACTTGGTAATGTTTGCGTCATGAACCAAAATACATTTTTTGAGTTATTACCTATAGGATCAAATGTTCCAATACCATGTCCACTTGTAGTATTCAGATAGGGATGTGTTCTTGGGTAAACCCCATAATATATTCCTTACAAAAAAATTAATTTTTTTTCTATACGTAGTCTCATAATAAAGGTAATCTCAAAAAATGCATCTCATGAATTTGTTTGGACTACCGCCTCCATGTAGCATTGTTGAATGTTTTTCATTTAATTTTTAAATGGATGGTAATAAGTATGTATTTGATAAAAATAAATGATATATAAAACCAAGTAATGATTGTTTAAATTTAAATTAATATTTATTTCTCCTTGATTCCATCAATCAATAAATAAATGGAAACAATGTTCTTTTGTACGTATGACATACCGTATCCACATGTTGTGTAACACATTTTATATCTTTAAAATTAATGTATAACTACAAATACATATATAATTAATATATATGATATTTATGTCAAATTTTAATATATATATTTATATATATATATTATAACACTTATTAATGTATAATTAAGTAAAATAAAAAATCAAAACATACATGACAAACCGTGCAGTTATTTCCCAAAATAGTGATTTTAACAAAAAATTTTGATTAATAGGTGATAAATGACTATAAGTAAATAATATATTGAATGAAATATATGATTACAGTTCTTTAATGGATTAATAATTAACTTATATTTATTATAGGGGATGCTTGGTCACATATGAAGTAAGTACAACCAAAGGCAATGAATGTTTTATCGATTTCCATTCATTAAGGAATATTGTAATTTTATATTAAAAATTTATATATATGGTGTATATGGTATTAATTTTATATTAAATATAATGAATCATTATTAGTTAATGTTTTTTTAATTTTCAATTTTATTTTTTTCATCCAAGGGGGTTTGACTTGAAAATTTCCAAGCACTAAATAATTTCATAACAAAATTTATTTTCATTAGGTTATATTCCTTATTAATTGTTTTTTATATTATATGATTAGGTGTATAGTGACTTTATATTCTCTTATATGGTATTTAGTATTTATTTATTTGTATTTAAATTTGATATACATAATCAATTCATTGATTAATTGTAACATCAATGTTATGATCATTACATGTAATTTTTTTTCTAAATTTTCATTCATTGAGACATATATTCTGTTATGAACATTTCTTTATTTATCTGGTGTATATAAAACCAATTTGTTGAGAAATATCATGAATTTATTTATTCTCCTGATATTTTAAATTTCAATTAATGATATTATTTGATTATTCTCTTGATTCAAAGTTACCAAATAGGTCATTGTTTTATGGTACAATCTCATCATTAATCAGGATTATTTATGTTTATGTTTATGATGATAAAATATGATGATATCCATAAATAATAATGTGTATTTTATTATTTTATTTTTATTCTATTATAATACATCTATTACATTCATTTTTCCTCTTTATATACTCAATAGTTCAAAAGAATATTTTTATGTAAAATCATCTTTATTTCTCTATTCAATCTAAAATCACTTTCCATCCAAGTCCATGTGTTCTAAAAAAATTTTCAAAAAATATTTTTACAATTATCTTAATGAATTATTAAAGAATTTTTTACCCTTCTGTATCTTTTTTAAAAAGTTTTTGAAAGGAATAATCATGTAATTTCCAAATAATAATCATTTGGATTTTAGGAACGATGTGATATAAATATTCTTTTATCTTGTGCAACAATTATGGAATTTCCCACTATTATAACCACTCAATTTTTTAAATATTAATTTAAAAGCTTCCAATCTTATTTCAAATAAAATTAATTTTAAATTTTTATTTTTTATTATTTTTTAAACAAATCTAGACATGAATTGGTCACCCAATTCAGGCCCTAAATAAATTTTTTAAATAAAAAGTATTACAATACATGATTTAAATTTTTATGTGAACTATTTCTTTTGAAAGGTGTTTTTCAAAATGAAAATTATATTTTCTCACAAATGTTTTAATTAATTTTTATGGTAAATCTACTCATCAATGGAAAAATAATCATATTAGCATATTCAAAATTAGGAAGATGTTATAATGATACCATACTTATTATTTCTATGGATGTGTTATGACCAGTTGACTAGAATATATTATTTTGATACCATTCACCAAATTACTCTAAATTGTTTATGATTACGTTTATTTATTGGGGGAATGTTTTAAAATTTTTTCATAGTTTTTCCACTAATAATGTTTATTTATATTATACATCACACATATTATATGAGGATTTCATTAGACTTATTATGCGGTTTTAAATGCCCGCTATATCCCCTTGATTCATTTGTAGGTCTCATTAGACAAACTATCTTGAGTTTTTGGTTGAGGTATTACCCATTTATATTATATGTCATGGATCGATGCCTTGATAGTATTGTTATGATGACCTACATTTTGAGTTCCTTACTTATGAGATTAGTTATTGATTTCAATTTGATTATTAAATTAATTATAATATCCCTCGATAAGATTCATGATCATCTGATAATTTATATATATATTTGATAATCATTTATTAGTACCATATTATGGAAATGTTATTGTTCAAATGGAATGTGTTTAAGTTATTTACCTTTCCATATTGTTTATTATTAATTATTCATGATATCTTATATTATACGCTTACCCTAAATGAGTATCTAGATTGACCCATTTCTTATGTTTTATTTCCCTAGTATACGAGGAAGTTTTTTGTTAATGATATGTAGGGTTATGATAAGTGAAATATGGTGTTTTAAAAGAAAAAAACATGTGTATTTTATGTTTTGAATTATTATGTGGATTTAATGTATTATTTTTTTACCAAGACTACTAAAATATTTAGTCATTTGGGATGTGATACCTAGTACCTTATTCCAATCTAATAATGTCTCCCCCGACTCTAGGATACTAGGTTCATTGTTTTAATGTCTTTTTTAGAGGAAATTTAGTAGAATCCTTGGGAACTATATTTAGGAAAACATAGAATAAGGAACCTAAACATATTACATGTGTGGAGGACAATTATATAATTACATCTTAAAGTCCTGGTACGAATGAGAATATGCAGTTTTTCATAGGAATACATCCATATCTAGATAATAAAAGTTAATGTGGTTCTGGCACAAATATAAATAGCGGTAATATATCTGAAAAAGGGATTTCAGTCTTGACTCGAGTGTTACCTACTATACAATAAAGATCTTTACTGTGCACATGGTTAGATACTCTAAGTGGATATTCTTAGGATAATTCATATTTTATTTACTATCCCTTATTATGGATTTGAATATATTTTTATAATTTGAAGAATTTACTAAAGAAACCATATTTGTGAGATTATCCATGCCTAAAATTCTCAATTTAGGTTATGTATTTAAATATTTTTTTATAATACATTATGTTTCATAATTTTATAATTTATTATAGTTTATTAATTTGTTTATAAATAGTTCATATCAGAAGTAATGGAAACTGTTTCAATTCACATAACCCTTATATGGATTTCCATCTTAGGAAATATAATGAAGCCAACATGGATCTATAGTTGGAACTAATAAAATTATAACCACATTGTGGAAAATGAATTAGGTTTTGAGAAAACATCTTTCCCATATAGAGTATCTTGGTGATCTGCCACGTGGTTTAACAATGTTATATTGCTTTATGCAAATAGACCTTCATCATTTTATCTAAATAAAAATCTATCTGTAGATTAGAAATGGATATGTTACTTAGAGAAGAAATTTCTCACATTAGTTAATAATGAGGGAGAAAGTTATCATGATAATTTTTAATCAATTAGGATATTTCGATCAATGGTGGTCATAGATTCAAAATATTAATGATCAAAAAGATCTAACAGGTTTGGAATTTAAGGACTTCAAGGTACTCTTCTTGGAAATGTATTTTACTCAAGTGGAATGAGAATATGTGGATATAAAATTCAATATTTAAGAAAAACGGTGGAATAAAATGTTTTTAATCATGAATAAAACATTAAATGGTTATATAAGTCATTATAAATACAACATACATAATCCAACAGGAAACATTGACTGCTATATTGATGGGATTAACACAATTCCTTGAAGGTCACTAGTATCAAAAATATTCTCCTTAAATGAATAAATTATATCATCTATTATAAAGAGAAAAGAATTAATAATACAAGTATTATGGCCTCAAAGGGAAGTAGGAGAATAAGGGTGTGTAATAGAAAAATATGGATAAAGGAATGACATGAAAGAAGGATTTCCTACATGTGATAACTATAGAAAGCAACACTCTGGTACTTTATTGAAGAAAATGTGAGTTTTATACAATTGTGGAGATAAAGTCCACAATTATCAGGATTTAGATGGAACAAATGTATATTTTAATGTGAAATGCTTCAACTTTAGGTATATAGGGAACTATATAAATTAATTATCTAATAATTAATGGAATAAACCTATAAAGAAGTCATAAGATCATGTCCAGGCTTAGGATATTACTCTAGATGCTATTGATTGATTAATGTTGTTATGTTTGGATTCATGAATTATTTTACATGTGTATTTTATCAACGATATTATGTTTTTAATAATTACAAATTGTATAAGTATTGTACTATAATACTTTTTCTCTATGGATTTGAGAGAATGTGTTGAAAGGTACTAATGATCAGGAAAAATGATTTAGTGGAAATTTTAAATTCTTGGATGACTCATGATTGAGGGAGGATAAGACTTAATATGTTCTTAATGTAGACATAATAATTATAAAGATGTTTTTTATGAAGGCATTGGTATCCTTTAAGTTTTATCTTACCAATGATGTTGATGTAATTATTGGTTATGAAAGTTTGGGAACATGACTAGAATTACGTTAATAATATTTTAGGAAATAGAAAACCCTCATGACATGTAACAACCCATCATATTCAGCATGGCCATGGGGCTTCAATAAAAAATAGAATAGGGAAGATTGGGATTCTATTAACAGTAGCTTACGAGAAATTCTAGATAACATTTCATTGTTTTTTTAATTAATTTTTTAAGGATAAATATTATTTTTAATCTAGTTGTTTTACTACTGAGGTTAAAGATTAATGTATTATATTAGAAAACATGTACCAAAACTGATGGATTCAGAAAATATTTAAAGACATGTAGAAATACTTGTCACTATTTTATGGATATTATGATCCTTTATAAGTTACTTTTAGTGATTTAGGCATAAAAAATACTATCTTAGATATTAATTTTTTTGTGTAAGAGGTGAATTCTAAATTCATTCAAGAAAAACCAAATTATGATAATTCTCTTATAAAATAGAAATTTATCATGTAATTATATTAACTTATATTATAAGAAAGTTAAACAATTCCTCAACTTGAGGAAAATGATTTTGAAACAAAAATGTTATCATATTACCTATATATGTGAGGAATCAAATGATATTATAAATCATCACAGATTTAGAGTTTTTATGTACTGATATATTTATTTATCATTCACTTACTTTTTTTTATTATCACCCTCACTATATATAATTATTTTCTCTTTTTTATTCCTTGAAAATATCTTCACTTTCCACTAATGTTCTCATACTTGAAAAACATGTTATATGTTATTATAGATGAATTTACTTTTTAATTCCATTTATATATTAACAAGGTGATGTTTTATTAACCATTTTTACAATTTGGGTTTCAGAAAATTGTATTTTTATGTTTTAAACTCTTAATTTCAGAGATCAATAAAAAATTTTGAGGACATGACTTATTTATGGGGGTAGAATGTAACACCCCATAATTTTGAAAGATGAAAATAATCTTTGATAGTGTGTATGACATGTAACATAATTCTTATAATAGAATTAAACATTGATGGAAATTATAATATATATATTTAAAATAAATATCATCCCTTTGATATCTTGGGATTCATGTAACTGATGGTTTAAATGAAACATGATACTCTAATAAAAATATTATTCTTTAAAACTAGACATTATAAATTATCGATTAAGTATGAGGGTATATGTATGACTAAATAAATTCTAAAAATATATGGTTTATACAAGTATGAAATAAATTCAATGATTATCTATTTATTAGAAATTAAATATGAACCATTTGAATGAAAATGATATCTTTTCTAGAAAATTATATTTTTATTACATGTGATTTAGTCATGTTTATCACATATAATTTAAAATTATTTTTTAACACATTATGAAAATGTATTTTTCAAATTTAAATTCAGTTTTTAAAACTACATGTCAAGATTATATTTTGTTTTTTTTTATTTTAAAGAAATGTTTTTTTCATGAATTGTAAAATACCGATTATTATTGAAAAAAACCTTTTTATTTCAATTATTTACAAGGATATGTAATATTTAAAATTTATTTAAATGTATTATTAGTTAAATTATATTAAAACTTAACTAATTTAGTTCTTTTTAAAAAATTTACATTTAATTATTATATAAATTTTTCAAAACATTTAATTTTTTTTTCTTTTGAGGAAGTAGTTTTGTGGAATTTAGTGGTTTATTTTTATATTTAATATTTCCACTTCTCTGAAAAGAATATGAAAAAATGGATTTAATATTTTTAATCAGAATTATTATTATTATATAAAAATTTAACTTAATTATTTTATCATAATTAATATAAAAAATTTAAAAAAATTATTCTTTTGGGTAAGGTGAAAATGTGTTTATGGGGGGGGGGGGGGTTAAACTAAGAAGATATGCATAGTAAATGTCATAAATATTGTCCAATATTTATAGAAATACTCTGACTTTATCACATCTAATGGTCTTGAATGGCCAGTTTTTAGGATTTTTTCATGGATAAATGTGTTTATCAATTTATCTTTTCAAAAATGTAATGTGTGTCTTCTCCCCTTCAAATTAAAGGCCACCCCTCTCCTCCTCTATTCACAATTCCAAAACCCTTTGGATAAGCCAATACCTGGAAATATATATTCATTAAATCCCTCCCTATATACTACTGGCTATATTTTTAATATTAATCCATCCTAAAGGAATTTAGGTATAAATAAAAATAAGCACTCTAAATTAGAGGTAACATTCTTAAACGTACGTACGACCTACTGTCTCTATGAACAGTTTAATGATTTATTATCTATATATTTTTTGGATTCCCCTAAATAAATATATAATGAATATATTTTATATTTTTATATTCTCTTATATTCTCTAGATGATGTAACCATTATAAATATAAAAGGATCAGAATTACCAAATTAAAACATACATGAAAAACAAAGCTATTATTACCCGAAATAGTGATTTTAGAAAATAATTATAAACCAATAGCATATAAAAGATGATAATTATGTCATATATGGTATAAGATATATAAATATTCTTCTATAATAGATATATAATAAACCTATATTAATTATACTGGATATTTAGACACATACAAATAATTTTGATCTTGATGGAAGAGATTTTGTCTCAATTTCCAATCATTGAGACATATTGTAATGTTACACACATAGTTGATTTATATAGTGTATATAAATTAACTCTTCAATGTAATATTATTAATCCCAAATAATTTTTTTTTATTTTAATTTTCAATTTCTATAATTTCATTCATGGCAATTTCATTTGAAAATTAATATGTTTTAAAGAATTTCAAAAGATAATTTCTTTTCATTTGGTTATATTACTTCTTAATTTCAATGAATATTCTTATATTATATGTGTAGTGAATTTTTATTATCATATATTTTATTTAAATTTTTTATTTTGGATTCAAATTCGATACACATCATTGAATCATTGATTAGTTTTCACTTCAATGTTACGATAATTTGTAATGGATTTTTTTATCAATTTTCCTTTTTTGATTCGTATTTCATTTTATCACCTATATTATTTTATGATGTTTTTATGATACCCATTTTTCATTTAATATTATGCATTTATTTATTCTCATGATATTGATAGTTTCATTTAATGTTATTCATTCATGGGGATTACTATTCGACATTACCAAAGTGCTAATGGTTTTTTGGAATAATATCACTATTTATATAGATTGTTTAAGTTTATACTTAAAATTAAGAAATTTTATTATCTATATCTAAATAAAATCATGAATTTTCTTTTTCTTTTTTTATTTCATGAGAATAAATATTTTCCCTCCATTTTATTCTGTGTATGTACTTAAGATTTGAAAAGAATATTTTCAAGAAAAATCATCTTTATTTTTCTCTCTGGTCGAATATCCTCTTTCATCCAAAACAATGTTTTCAAAAAATGTTCTCAAAAATTATTTTTAAATTCTAGAATTTATTTTTAGAAAAATTATTACCCAATTTTGGATTTTTATAAAAAATTTTGAATTTAATATTCAGGTTGTTTACAAAATAATGCCCATTTTTATTTTAATGAAAATGTGAAAGGAATCATTTTGAACATATATAGCATGTATATAATATTCATACCATCATGAAAAATAAATATTTTAAATATAATTTTACAATTTTTTGTTGTTATTTTGAAAGAAAAAAAGTCTCAAATTGTTTGGTTAAATTTTAGTTTCAAATGTTTCTATTCAAAATAAAAATGTTATTTTATTCAAGAATTCTTTTAATAGACTTTTTATGGTATTTATATTAAAAAACATATATCATAATTTTAATTTATGTTTCATTGTGGGATTAAAAGTGATGAAATAAATCCTTATGTTACGTGATATATGTGGTCCACTTATTGATGTAAGTGATATGAAAGTTATTAGCGGGAAGGAATTTATAAATCCCTCCAATGCATTGGGTACTATTTTTATCTCATAAGATAGAATGTACAATTCAAATGATGTTATCCTATTCACAATATGATATGTTGTTTTGGTGGATAGCCTTGACTTATTTTCATTATTTCACATTTTATAGTTTATCCACGTTCCTATGTTATCATTATGTTAATAGGTTATATCATGCCTCAATGTTCAAGATAATGATCCTCACTCCTCTTATGGTACCATAATATGACTATTGGAATACATATATTGTTTTACCTTTTTTAATTAATCTTTTTACCTTAATGGGTTTTACATCTCACCCATTTAATATGTATTTCCTCATGTTATACCATGAAGTTTTACAAGAATATTGGAATTTTTAGAGCATGTTATGGAATTTTTCAGTAATGACACATTATTTTTATTTCATGTTGTTATGATATGTACCAAATTCACCAAATACGTGAGTCATATTGATCTTATGGTAATTTATTATTTTTAATTTTAAATATCAAACCATGAATTAAGGTGTAATAAAATATGGGATGTTGTATTATTAATCTTCAAATCACTGTAAATCACTTTTATACGGCTCTGATGATATTAGATCAATTTTTAATCAACGCTCCCAAAAATATTGAAGTTAAAAATATTCAAGTATCCCTTATACCTCATCTATAATAAATAGTTTATATTCTTAATTTTTTTTCATTTTCATCCATATAAACATTGTCCATTTGATATCTTCTAGTTCTTTTTTCTTCTTTGAGATATTTTATAACTTTTCAACCAGAAGAGACTAATACCCCAAAATTTATCAATAAAATAAAAATGCTAGAATTTTGAACCTAAATACTTTGAACAAAAGAGAACATTAATTTATCCCTGAACTAAAAAATTCAACTATATCCCTTAAAATATTAAAATCTCATCATTTGATATACTTCTCATCAGAAAAAATTTATATATTGATATTTGTGTATTAATCAGATCTAGGAAACCACATCTTATGAAACTCATCATCAATCATATTAGAAAATTTAATTTTTATTACTTCTAACTCTTATTATTTGCATCATCAAAATTCCATCTTCATTAGTGACTCTATTATTTTCAATTTACAATATAAAACATGAATTTAGTACATGATGTCCAAGAGTATCCCAAACTACAATTATACCAGCTTTAGGATTTGTCATCTAGAATAAAATCTTGATTGGTCTTATGAATAATTATATTTAGATAAATATTTATCTCATTACATATTTTGAATGATTCTAGATCAACTCTATCACTCTTATTTTGGATGTGTTACATTATGAAATCTTAGATAAAGAATATTTCTCAAACAATCCTGATGTATGTTTCATTGAAATAATAATGTAACATCATCTAATTTAATTTAAATAACATTTAGACAGTATGATATTAAATCATTCCATAGAAGTACCATTTTTTTATTACATTAATCCTTACTATCTGTATCAAAATATTCCAATTACATTAATTAGTATTTTAAAAACATCTTATTATGACAAAATGTATGCCAATTCGATCTCCATAATCCAGAAAATTTGATGGGCCCTTTTATTTAATCATGATTCTTTTGAAAACATCATGAATTTTAAATTTTATAATAATCCCAGCTTCTCACTTCATTCATTTGAATAAATTATTTTATTTTAATCATCACTCATCACCTCCGGGTTACTATTATGAAATACTTATTATAATAAAATCATCAATATTTTTGAACTTAATAACTAGTTATTTAAATCACCCAGAGGAAGATAAATTCAATAAAAAAAATTCATTAATAAAAAAAATAGATTACATAAATATTTAATATATAATTTGGTAAATGGAAATTTGTAACTTCTATTCATATAACCAAGTTACCTCTAGTTAAAAATTCTTGATACATACCACTGGAACATGAAATTCCATATCCAAGTGTAGTAAAAATAATTCATAAACAAAAGGTAGACAATAAATACAATATCTTAAACATTTCTGAATATTAGGTTTTTCAAAAAGGTAAAGAAAAATAATATATAAATTAAAGACAGAACTTATAAGTTCTAAAATATCATCTCTTTTACACATCTATTATTTAATATTTTAATTCATCACTGTAATTTTATATTTTTCATATTTTTATCAAATGTTATAATAAATTATAATAAAATCAATAATTTACATTTTATAATACATAATTTGTCTAATAAACAGCTCATTAATTCTTAACAACCAGTAGAGTAAATGTCCTATAACAAAAACCACTAAAATAATGAATAACCCCCCATAATAAAGTAATTCATTGACTGATTAATTCTTGAAGACCAGGGTAGGATTAGAATTTTTCAATTTTAATTTTTTTTAAGAAATATAAAAAAATTATATTTAAGTATTAAGAGGGATAAAATTGTAAATGATTCGGTAGACAAGTTCATTTTTCTAAAGGATGAATTAAAAAATTGTATCAATAACGGATTATAACATATTAATGTGAAAAGTCAGTGAATCCATGATGAAGGACCATGTTAATTTATATATGATAAATCAAGTGGAAAAAATTAATGGTTTTATTATACCATTATACAAATTTACTCTAAAAACTCAAGGGTCGGTGTGATTTTATATGTTTATTTTCATATCAATAAAATTAAAAAACCTAACTATTAAGGAATATATTTTTCAAATTAAGAAATTGGTTGTCCATGCCAAAATATGACATGTTACTCTAAAATACCCATACATAGGTAGAAACCATCCAATGTAAAAAAGACATGTTAAAAGCATCATGATTTGTTTTCGTTATTTTATTATTTTTTTTATTTTTATCCCCTTAAAAAAAATTAAATGATAATTAATAAATCTAAAACAAATAATTGTATAAATTTTAAAATAGAATAAAAAAAATTAAAACCACAAATTAAAATTTCATATCGATATTTTATTCCCTACAATTTAAAATTATGTTTTCATGAATGTTAATTTGTTATAAATGTAAAAATAAAATATTCCAGCAAAATAATATAAGATAATAAAATTAAATTTATTTGAGACGGGGATTACAATGTATGTTCAAGTAGTGGTTGGTTGGTGGAGGTTAGTTCGCTCCACATTTTGATCCATAACGTATTCATGGAAATACTTAAACCTTTTTAGTGATGTCAAATTTGTTATTTTGGGCCTTTATTAGAAATTTAGCTATACCATAACAAAAAAATAGTAATAAAAAAATATCAATCAATTCAGCATGATGCATTTTGTCCATATATTGCTGACATGTTTTGAATAAAAACCCTTTCCCAAAAATTTTAGGTCATTTTAATTGAAATTTATTAAGGGTACCCTTTTTCATTTCATAATATATTCTAGATGTTTGTAGAGTCCACTAATCAAATTTATTGAGGCTCGTAAACTTTTTGTCTTCAATATAATCAAAATTTTTCCAAATACAAGTAACATTATCTCACCAAATTATATACACTATGATAAACATCAATCAGTATATGAAACGTTGTTCCATAAATATTAAAATATGTAGGCATACCTTTGGGCATATTAATGTATTTTCTATATGAATAAATAGAATCATCAATCATTTTTCTCCAACACTTCCTTTTATGTTGGTGATCTTATGCAAACATTTCTTATTATACTTTCTTGAAACATTAGTCTAACCATTTTTTGAAGGTTGAAAGGTGTGAAAAATTTATGAACAAGTCTATATTTATGTTGGAGTGATTCAATTATATATTTGAAAAAATTGTGATCCTTGATCACTTTTGATGAACCTAATTCAATATTATTATTTTGAAATATTTTAATGAGTAAATAATCAAATGATACAATATTTATGCTTTGATGTGTTTCAAATAAATAATTAATTAATTTTTATCCATGATATATGTTATAGAAGGATTAATTTATTTTTGGAGAGAAAATTATGAATACATGAAGTTTAATGTATTAGCATATGCCATGAACTTTTAAAGACAATCAAGTCAACAAACTAGTGTATATTCCTGAATGAACTCTTAAGAAATACATGCCATGTTAAGGAGACCACAGTACATATAATTACTTTAGAGAAGTAGTTTTTTGAAATAGTCATGACAAATTCCATGTTCACTAAAACCAAATTCCATATACTCTACTAACTGACCCATAACCCACCATAATTTTGTGTAGTTAATGTTGTGGTTCCGAAACCATTGTAAAAACATGAAAATGAATGATTTAATTGAATAAATAATCTTTTACTTAGTACATAACATGTAATTATTCATTCATATAAATTATATAATTTGGTGTCTGATAAATGGAACGTTGATATTGGGGAATGTTCTTCCACTATACTTAATCACCTTTTTACTGCCCTATATGTGCATATACATTATTTCCCATATTTTATTATTATATATATATTCATATTTTTATAAAAGGGTCAATTTGAATATATTCTCAACCCTTGCATTATTCCCTTGGTTGTAAGATTACAAGATGAGACAAATTGGGGGATTTGATAAACAAGAATAGAATACTATAATAAATGGTCTCTTAAGTTTTTTTCTTATATATTATAGTTATAATTTAAAATATATTTATTGAATTCATTATAAAATTAAATTATTATAGTATGTTTGATCAAGAATAACCAAATTTGGTAAATCCTAAGGGGTTACAACAATAAATCCCTTGACCATTACGTGTATCTATTGACACAATTTTGGGGTTTTAATTAAATTTTTTTTAATGAAATAATTACAAGACCATTGAATTTATTTTCAATCAACATATTCAACAATTTTAGAACAAATAAATGCTGGAATAACTGTATTTCTCGAGAAATTGGATTTATAATATAATTAATTAAATTAAACATATTTTTTTTATAATTCTCCCAATTGGGATTTCATCCTTTATGAATTATTATTTTTTTTATTTTTTATTTTTTATTTTTTATTTTATTTCATTAATTTATTATTCATATGGAATCATCACCAAAATAGTTAGTTGAAAAAACATCAACCCTTAACCTCACCCTAATTCCCTATTTGTCAACCTTAGAACTTTAGTAATACATAATTGAGTTAGTGTTAACATGAGATTTTTTTTCAATTTCTTTTTCTTTTTTTTTCTATCATTTTATTCCCCATTATCACACATAAATGGATGCATATTCCATTAGATATTGATATGATTCACATAGATGTGATTTTTACTCATATGGTACAGTGACACCATGTATGTATCTAAAAGAATACCTCCCATACATGGATGATGAATTGTAAAGTGATGATTCCCCTGGTATATTATATTACTAACCACCCCTTATATTAGAACCTAAGAATACTCAAAATTAAATGAAACATTATTTTTATTGATATAATATTTCCCCAAATTATAATTAGACCAATCATAAATATTTTAAATATTTAGATCTTTGAGGGGGAATCTATTATCAGTAATAACTAAAATAGAAAAATTGGGAAATCTATAAACTAAATCTCTAAATTTCATTTCATCTAAGAAAACATTTTTTAATTTTGTTCCAATTACAACATAATTAAAATAATATAAACATGATTTTTTATTAACCAAATTTGATAATGGGATTATTTAATATCATGTAATCATTGAAAATTATTATCTACTTAGTGACACAATTGATGTTTTACGACCTCAAAATTAATTTATTAAATATTTATTGTAGTTTTAAACCAAAGAGATAGAATGATCCAAGATAATGAGGAGAATAATAGCTTGGCTAACAAATGGGTTACACCCTAGTACACCTTGGACATAGAGTAGGTCTACATTAAACTACATCCTTTCACTCTTTAATGAAAAATGAAATTTTAAAGGGGGAAGATATCTAACAAATTTGGTTGTTAAAAGAAATTAATCCAAACAAATTTCATATAATGGGTATGTTTGGGTCACTTGGCTGATCCAGATATATAAAATATTATTTCCTAAGAGGTAGCCTAAATTAATTTGTCCATATTCCAATTTTTTTTTATAGAATTATATGACAGTGTTAATAAAAAACACAATGTACTAATCTTTATCTTTCTCTTTACTCAATATATTTAAATAAATGGTTTTATGTATACTCATTTAAGTACATGTCATGGGTACTTGAAAATGGAATATAGTTATATATATTTTATTATTGTCTGTTCTAGTTTGTCACCCATTTGTTATAGGTCAGATTCCAATGCAATTTAGTTATAGAACAAGAAACACCCAATGAATCTTGTATTTATAATGATTAGTGTACTAGCTTTCCAATAGAAGAATGTTTTGGGAGTATTTATCCAAAAATTATTAAGAACTCAGATTAGCTGATTTGATGAGAGGCCTGTCTCATCACACCCATGGGGGTGTGTGTGGATATTTTCTAATTAGGGATAGTCATGTAGATTTAAGTCATATTTTGTATTCCCTTGTAAATAAAATATAATAATCATCATAGTTTACATCAATAAAAGGTCACATATACATGAAAGGGTAACTATCTGTAAGGAATATAGGTTTTCTATCTCATTCAGTAATATACATGTTAATGATTTTCTTTAAATAAATATTATTCAAAACCTCATAATTCTACACATTGGAGTTTATTTCCATTGGGGGGGGGGTTGAGTTTGATACATTGATTGGGACCATGACTAGGGATTCTTATACATACATATAAATGGAATCAGGACTAGGGTATATTGGTACCATTTAACAATAAATGTCATAACTTTTAATATCATGTGGAAATAATGAAACTGTATTGACAAATTTCATGCAGTCAGGATGTAAATGTGAAATATTTTTAGTAAATGATAATGTAGGACTTATTTATTGGAGGCCCTAGATGTTTTATCAGGTAGGTAATATAACCCTATGATGAGACGACACTCACTAAGAATTTGGGATAATGATGACACGGAGGAAGAGACTTGGAAGGAATATATCCTCCCATGTAGTGACATGATCATACTAATAATATAGCCCAATGAGGATTATTGGGGGTTTAACTCATAAGGAGGATACCTATGTACCATGTGAGTACATGGATGGAATACCATAGAGTTCAGATGTGATGATGATTCCACCTATGGGGGAGTCCCATATAAGAAAAATTGATTATGTTAGGGATATGATCACCACAAGGCTCTAAGACCAAGTGACTCATGATCATTATTCAAACCAATAATAAGTGGAAGATATGGAAGTTTACAGAATATCCTTCATCCTTTAGTGAATGAGGGCTAGGGTATTGAGGGAATGAGTTTTATTGAAACAAAGTAAAGGTTCTTACTCCATGAGGGATGTGCATTTCCCAGTTTTGGGGTGAAGGAGAGGTGGGTATGACACAATCAATCATCTAAATTAAATTAATCTAGTTACCCTAAAGGTTTATAATGTGTGTGTGGGGGAGGGGGGGGGTCATAACTATCTCCAACATTGGGGTCCTTTTTACATAATATTTTCGCAATTATAAAATTCTTCGAGATCCTACCTATTAGGTATATTAATAGTGGGACAACCCATATTGATGGAATAAAAAATATAATGGGGGATGAACTAGTGTATCTTATACCCTATTCATGAATTTTTGGAGGCCTTAGTGGATGTTTTTTTAGTTATTTGTAAGTTATTAGGATTAGATAAAGGGTTCCAATCATCAGTGGTATGCGAGATGACTAGTGGCCCTATAGTCACTCCACCTTAGTGATACTGGGACAATATTGGATGGATCTCACCTTGGTCATAAATGGGTGAGAAGTGTTGGATATGAATTAGATGATACTTGGGAAGAAGGCTTGGATATTACCCATGCGATACCTAGATAAGAAGGATTGGATCATTCCCAAGTGATACCTAGGTGAGATGGATAATTCTCCACCCAGGTGATGCATGGGGGAGCGAGGAGGAACCTTGCCTAGGTGTTACTTGAGTGAGTTGGGGGTGAATTCATAGGTGAAGAACAACTTGAGACAACAAACATTGGAAAGACCTTTCTATGATCTCCAAGGGTCTCCTTAGGTGGTCTTATAATTAATCTAAGAGAGATATATTCACACCAGTGTGTTTAAAATAGTTGGGAAATGAGTCTTCACATATGTCCTTGGAGTTAGAGACCCTAGAAGAACTCTAATACATTTATAACTCCTAAATTTAAACCGACTTTGTTGGATTTGGATGATAACTGAGGGTTTGGAAGACTTGAGGGATGTATTTTGGTGAGTAGGGCTCTGGGATAACTATTTTTCTTCTAGTCATATCAAATGAGGACCCCAATGTTCATATTGATAAAAAAATAAGGACCCAGGGATGTGGATCTTGTCCACACAAGTCCATCAGGAATGTGGATCGTTCATATGGGTTGTTCATGTTGGACCAATGTAGAATAAACCTATGTGAGATGGATGACAGTGATAGTGGCTCACAGTTTCTTGAAATGAACACTATACATGATGGTATAGGTTTTGTCTAGGAACACTCTATAAATGATAAGTTTGTTTACTCTTTCTTCCAACCCATTTGAATGTAATGTAGGGATTCAATAGAAATAGGAATCTAACAAATTACCCCCTTAGTGTAACATCCTAGGTAAATAAAGAACATTAATTTTTTATATTTATTCATATTTCTGAATAAAATGTTAATATTACTTTAAAGGTAATTCTATGTTCGATGGCGTACCTAATACGCAACAATGAGTTTCTTTGAAATCTTATGTTGCACACTAATAATATAATAATATTCTTTTAAATGGTAGTTAACACCTAGACGTTGTAATGGAGTGAATGAATAGAACTAACTACAAAATGATTATATATGTTTGTTAAATATTTTTTCATTTATCCAATAAAAGTTAGAGGCTTAAAATAAGAAAATAATTCGATTTTAAGCATAAATACTCTAAT
Source organism: Viscum album (assembly GCA_963277665.1). Lineage (NCBI taxonomy): Eukaryota > Viridiplantae > Streptophyta > Magnoliopsida > Santalales > Viscaceae > Viscum > Viscum album. Next base: position 575,951,936 of record OY728144.1, read on the forward strand.
GTTCTTTAAAAGGTCGATTAACCACCTTTTGATGGATAACCATTTTTAAAACTACCTTTTTTAAATTTTATATGTTATATTTGAAAAAAATAAAATCCTTATTTAAAATAGGGACATCATAAATTACTTTGTGTAAATTTTAGTTATTTTTCCGATAAAGTTCATTTTTTTAATGAATAGTGAAAATGCTGTATTTTATTTCAAAACCACCTTTTAATATAATTTATTTATATGGTTAGATTATCATTTTATTAGTTTTAAAGTTTAATTAGAATATATTTTTACCATTTAATCCAATGGTGTTCATTAAATTTAATTTCACTTTAAAAATGGACAAAAACAAGTATCAATCTTTTGATAGATATTGTTTCTTAAAAACACGCTATTTGTTTTGACAACAGAAAATATATTTAAATTAATTTATACAATTTATGTGTTTGTAATTTCATAAAAATGGATTCCATATTTGGTATTAGAATGTCCATATTATTTAATTAATAATCTTTTGTTTTTGGACATTATGAATAATAAGGATGACAATTATCTTTAATTATCGTGATTAATTAGTAATCAGTAGTTAAGGGTAATAAAATAATATCATAATAATATAAAATGACCCAAAAATGTGTCCAAATCCTCTTTTTTGAGTCCTTTCTGACCATGGGAATCTTTATACCAAACTTGAGGGCCCATGGAGTCACATGGGTGTGATAGTGACATTTATGACATTATTTTTAAAAAAGAAGAGAAATATAACAAAGGTTTGTATATCCTAAGTAAAAAAAATCATTTTGTTTATATAAATGATATCTTAGGCTATAAATAATCATTGGAAATATAAAAATATTTCCTATATCATGATGTTTTTTTATAATTTTTAGACATTAAATAAATAAATTTATTTATGACACCATGATGATGCAGTGATTACCTCATTAATGAACGATTTAAATAAAGTGAAAATATAAGGTAAAATATAAGACATAAAATTGTCTAAAACCTATTGGATGTGTGTATTTAGAACCCTTATAACCTTATCCTCAAAAGATATCATTGTGGGACCATTAAAATCCTAAAATTATTTTATAATAAAGTAATATTTCAAGACTTTCCAAAAGTGACCCTCCTCCCTCGTATAAGAGGCCCCCAAATCTACCCCCTTACCCACACCTCTAAAACCCTTGGATAGTCCATACTATTCTCATATTATTTATCCACATCCCTCTATAACTCTTAGAAGCCTCACTTTGGGAAGAAGTATTTCCAAAGAAGCCTTTAGCTCAAATAAAAAAGTGTTACCCGATTTAGAGTTAAGGTCTTCTCTCGAGTTTCTTTCGTTGATTTTACTTTTACACTCACCACTATATTCTTATTATATGATACCATAATAACACCAGTATCCTCAATATTTTATAATTTTTTATGATAATTATTATACCTACACTTACAAACACCTCCGTCTAATTGTTAAAGAACACACTTTTTCTCTGGGTGGCGACTTACTGCCTCACGAAACGATGATTGTTCATTCTTCTTTTAACACATTTCAAGGTGGACATTATGATGTCACTGTACTTATATATGATATATATGGTATTTATTTTTCTATATTATTATTAATTTTATTTTTAAAATCAAATTTTTATACTTTTCATGTTGTGGAACTACGATAATTTAATATGAGGAAGTGTGGACTACCGCCCCCTCAAGTGAGGTGACTCGTTCATGCCAAACATGGAATTTAAAAAGAATGTAATTAATGAAATTATGTTTCCTATATAAAATATATATTATAATGTAATTATAATATATTTATGTCTCATTTAGTTTTAATTCCTTTAATATGACAAAGAAATGAAAGTTGTATTCATGCGTACGTACGACCTACCGTCTCCATGAATGGTGCATTTCATTTTTTTAACCAAATGTTATGGAATAGTATAAAATGAATAAATAATGGATATATATTATATTTAAATAATTAATAACATTTTTTAGATGATGTACTTATAACTACATGAGCAATTCTTTTCAAACAAGTTCAATTTTTACTCATGTACTGAACATCGACAAAACATATGATATGAACTCACATAATAAACTAATTATTATAACATGATAATATGTGATATGAATTAAATAATAAACATTAAATTAATTCCTTATGTAATTATAAATTTACCTATGTTTATTATTCAGGAATATAAAGAAATGAACAAGACAAGTTGGAATTGAGGTAAGGGTATTTCTTATCTCACTTTTATTTAGATGATATTTCCATTGTTCACCACTTATTTATGGAATGTGGTGTATTTTTTACTTCCATTTGATATATATTATCAGGATTATAATTATATTCATGGTATTCTGTAATTCATTTGGTGGTTTTTAACTTTTGGTTATATGACTCAGTTGATTACAACATGGTAAAGGGTTTCATATCACTTTTTATTCCCATGAGATTCATGCTATATTTGCCACTATTTCCTTTTGTGTGGTGTATCTACTACCAATGATTGTACTCTTTGTGTAATATAATATAATTTATGAGTATTTACATCTTTATTGTATGATCCTTCTTTCATGTGGCATATGTTTTGCAAGTTACCAAATCGGTAAGGGAACCTTTCACCCTCATCTTTTTAAAAGACTTCTTTTTGTTTTGTCTTTTAATTTACATCTTCTTACATTGGGATATGTTCATCTATATCCTTATTTATGTAAAATTTATTTCCATGTGATGAGGTACCCTTTTTATCTCATCAAATAATTTTCTGAATATTAAAGTGACGCCGTTAATTTGTCAAATATTTACACGGGAACTTCTTAAACCAATTTCAATTCTTTGGGTTCCACTTGTACTTACTGAATATGTCATCCTATGAATATGTGTGAATGTCCTATGATTGTTTTATAATTAATATCCACTTATATTGGGTGTATTTATATTTCTCACACATAATTATATGAATGATTTATCAGTAATATAAGGATACCATTTTTATAAGGTATTTCTTCTCAATTTACATTCCATTGAGACTTCGTTATTGTTATGCACCAATTCAATTTTATATGTTGTATATAATGTCCATTGGAATATTATATCATGAACCTATTTGTTCTCATGTTATTATAATGTTATGATTAAATTTTATTCCTCAATTATTTTTATTCAAGCGTCTCAAATTTTTTTTACAACTCTTTAACTAAAATATCGTTTCTAATTGTTTTAAAGATTTATTATTCTAAATAATTATATTTAATGTAAATGTTTTAAAAATGGTTTTTATAATTTATTTACGGACATTAATATTTTCAAATGATAATTCATTTAAAATATTCAAATTGGTATGGGACACTTTTATACAAAAATCACTTTATGAAATGTTTTAAATTGTTTTGAATATGGTTTGATAATGAATTGATTATGTCAACATCTTGAAATGATATATTGTGATTGAAATGTGGAAATTTTTTCTTTCCTTTAAATTTGATTTATGTCTTATGATTTTATAATTGTACGTGGACATTTTATGGGTGGTTACGTGATAAACCAAATTACGGGTAGTGCCGTGAATACCAGGACGGGCGGTTACTTTATAACCTCCAATGCATTGGGTATGGAAGTCGGCCATATGGATATTCCATTTAGTGAAATGTGTGGAAGTTGACCGTATGGTAATTCTATTTAAGTATGTTTATGTCCCAAGTTACCTTTATATGTTATGTGTTCTTTATATGGGTTTTATGGTGATATTTTGGTTACAAAAGGGTATGCAATGATCTTTTATTCAGTGAAGTGCATTTACTACATCATAAAGGTGAAAAGTATTACTTATGATTAAGTATTCATGTTTTACTTGTTCTTTTGAAAAACTAAAAGTTTCCTTTTTTGTGTATCCCTTACTGAGGTTTTTATGCTCATCCCATGTTTTTGAAAAGTTTTCTACATGACTTAAATATAAATAGGGTCAAGGATGGGATCAAGGAAAGACATGCTGTCTAAAACATGGAAATAGTCATGTTTCTTTTTTTAGAGTGTTTATTTTATGAAAAAATGGAAACTGAGTAGAAGTTTCTACTTTATAATCTTTTGAGATGTAATAGCTATGTCCTAATTCTCTAAAACTCTAAACCTGAAAGGATCCTCAATGTGAATTAATCATTTAATTCAAGATTATGTAATGTTTTAAGGCTGAGTCCTTATAGTTGGAATCAAAGGGAGGTTTAGATAACTTTAGAGGTTAGGGCATTCTGTAAGCACAAGTGACATTACCATAATGGTTAGGATTTTAGAAAGATTCATAGTTATTTTTATAAATTGAATGAGCTTAAGATAACATGAATAATTATATAATAGTATTTAACATCCTCATAAGATATTATATGATGATTTTACTGATATACTCACACTGACCTTTTTTGGATTTAGTAAATGGATGGATCTAGTAGGCACCAAAGTAACAGTGGATGTGCAGAAAACTATGATAGTTTTCTGAATGAGTAAATGAATGATATGGGAGCTGTAATGTGAACTCTTGTGGTTATTCTCAACCAACTATCTGGAGTAATGATTTACCTCTTGAACCATAGTGATTTTTATAAGGCATAATATATGCGAGAGAAAATCCCTACGGAGGTTCAGGTAATAATCATAAAGGTAAGTATGTTCAAAAACCTATGTGTCAAAGTTGTGGAAAGAAACACATAGGAAAATGTTTCAAAGGGACATAAAGATGCTATAGATTTAGAAATTATGGTCATAAAGAAAGAACCTACCATTAAAAAGAAAACATTTTGTTGACTCTAGGAAAGGGAAAGAAGTTATTTCTGAAGGATCAATTTAATGTTTTAAATGTGGTGTGCATGGTCATTATGCAAACACATGTCCTATGAAGAAGTTTTGGGAATGGGATCACCAAGATCGTTAAAATATTTGTTTACCAATACCTAATAGGATTCTGATTGAGGTTAAAGAAATTGACAATGACCAATGAAAGGTATGGTTTATTCCTTAACATATGTTTTCCTATTATTGAATCTTAGTATATGATTCATGATTTTGTTTGTAGGAATGAATTATTTCAGAATATGTTGGAAAGGAATGGTTAATGGATCATGAAAAATGTTGAATGAGTAAGAAGTCAACATATAAGGGATTCAAGAGTTATAAGTGATTTTTGGATGGTGAAATTCTTAAAAGTATTAAGGATATTTTGATGACGGGATTACATTAAAAGAATTTTTATAGTATGTGTAACCCAGATTTTTGATATATGAAAATTTTATTCAAGGAATAATTTTCTTTTCTTTCGTGGATATAGTTATAAAAACCCATTTTGGATTATATGATCCTTGAATTTGATGTAATTACCGGTTAATACATTATGGGACGCAAATCGAAAGTTAATTGATAACCTTTGTGGTTAAAATATGTTATGGTTATTTTTGATGAATTTATCTCTTTTTGGGAATGTTATAAAAGTATGTAGTTTTTTAAAAGGGACAAAACACAAACCATGTGACAACCCATGGCGTCAGACGAAGCTGTGGGAATCAATCCAACAACCAAAGTGCGACAGATATTTATCGCCTACCATTAGACTACGTGAAGTCCCAAGTTAGTATGACTAATTCTTTTTAGTTAGATGATTCTATGAATTAGGAATAAGTTGGTTTTTGGGAAATGATTAACGTATCATGGAGAATATGTGATTAGTTTAATTACTTTTCAGTATGAGACTTTAACAGTAACTGATGTTATTTAGAGATAACTGTTAAGATTTACCTTGGAAGACTATGTGACTAAATCCTTAGTATATTTGGGTTTCAATCTTAGTTTGGATTATTTTGTAGAATTTTATGGATAGCTGTTTATTTAATGGTATTTCTTGAACCTTGGGTTCTTTTTGTTGAATTTTGGAGATTAAGAGTAGTACTTATTTTAATAAAGGATTATCCTTTTGGGGATTATCTGATCTTGTACTAACAATTTTGGTTTTGGTTAAGGTCTAAAGACATGGGAAATATATAGTTCATCTTTTTTGGATTATGGGATTCTCAAGAAGTTGATTATAGCACTCTTAATGTGAACAAGTCATCCTAAATACTCATCTTTTGGAAAAAAATATATGAGTTTTTGTAAGAAATATTGTAAGAGATGAATGTCTACATGACAATTAAGTATGTTTTCTTATGATTTATTTAAGCTCATAAATAAATTACTCAATGAAAATTAACATAAAACAAAAATATTCTCTGTTAACGTTTTCTTTTGGGGAATCAAATACTGTTTAACCCATCACAAGTCTATGATTTTCTGGTGGTTAACATTCTCATAAACATGTTTTCTATCACTCTCCATCCGAAATTGATGGTTTTTTTACTCCTCCATATCCATGTTTTCATGGAATCCTAGTATCTATTGTCTCAGGTTACCTTTTTTACTTTTCATTCTTTCTTTTAAAGTGATAGTTTAATTTACTCCTTTTTCGATGTGGGGTTTTCATTGAATTTTCCGAGCCCAATTTTAAAATTGTGAGGATGCAATTCTCAAAAGGCGGGATGGATTTAACATCCCGGGTAAATAAAGAATATAAAATTTTCATATTTATTAATATTTGTGAATAAAATGTTAATATTACTTTAAATGAAATTCTATGTTCGATGGCGTGCCTAATATGCAACAATGAGTTTCTTTGAAATCTTACGTTGCACACCAATAATATAATAATATTATTTTAAATGGTAATTAACGCATAGCTATTATAATGGTGAGAATGAACAAAACTATCTACAAAATTATTATATATTTTTATTAAATATTTTTACATTTATCCAATAAGAGTTAGAGGTATAAAATAAGAAAATAATTCTATATTAAGCATAAATATTCTAATGTTCTTTAAAAGGTCGATTAACTTCCATTTGATGGATAACCCTTTTTAAAACTAATTTTTTTCAATTTTATATGTTATGTTTGACAAAAGAAAATCCTTCTTTACAATTGGGATATCAAAATTTATATTGTGTAAATTTTTTTTATTTTTCCGATAAAGTTTCTTTTTTAATGAATAGTTAAAATGATCGATTTTATTTCAAAACCTCCTTTTAATCTAATTTATTTATATTGTTATATTATCTTTTTAATTGATTTTAAAGTGTAATTAGAATATATTTTGACCATTTAATCCAATGGTTGTCATTATAATTAATTACACTTTGAAAAGGGACATAAACAAGTATCAATATTTGGATAGATATTGTTTCATAAAAACATGCAATTTGTTTTGACAATGGGAATTATTTTTAAATTAATTACTGAAATTTCTGTGTTTCGAATTTGGTCAAATGGATTCCATATTTGAAACCATAAGGTCCAAAATTATGTAATTAAGACTCTTTTTTGGACATTTTGAATAGTAACGACGACAGTTATCTTTAATTATCATGATTAATTAGTAATCGTGTAGTTGAGGGTAATAAAATAATATCATAATAATATAAAATGACCTCAAAATGTTTCCAAATCGTCTTTTTTTAGTCATGTACGACCATGGGAAGCTTTATACCAAACTTGAGGGCCCATGGAGTCACATGGGTGTGATAGTGACATTTATGACATTATTTTTAAAAAAGAGGAGAAATATAACAAAGGTTTGTATATCCTAAGTAAACAAATTTTCATTTTTTATACATAAATGATCCCTTAGACAATAAAAAATCATTGGAATGTTATAAATATTAGCTACATCATGATATTTTTTTATAATTTTTATACATTAGATATGTAAATTTATTTATGGCACCATGATGATGCAGTTATTACCTCATTAATGAACTATTTAAATAAAGTGAAAAGATAAGGTAACATCTAAGACTTACACTTGTCAAAAACCTATTATATGGGTGGATTTCTAACCCTTACCACCTTATCCTCAAAATATATCTTTCTGGGACCTTTATAATCCGAAAATCATTTTATAATAATGTAACATTTCAAGACTTTCCAAAAGTGACTCTCCTCCCTCTTATAAATGGCCCCACCTCTACCCCCATACCCACACCTCTCTAGCCCTTGGCTCATCCAAGATTTTCTCATATTATCTTTCCAAATCCCTCTATCACTCCTATAAGCCTCACATGGGGCATAAGTCTTTCAAAGGAAGCCTTTGGCTCAAATAAAAAAGAGTTACCCGATTTAGAGGTAATGTCATCTCTCAAGTTTCTTTCTTTTATTTTCCTTTTTCATTCACCACTATCTTTTCATTATGTGATCCCATAATATCAAAAGTATCCTTAATATACTAGTATGTTGTTACTATAAGTATTATACGTACACTTACACACACCTCCGTCTAATGGTTAAAAACATACTATTTCTGTGGGAGGCGAATTACTGCCTCACGAAACGATGATTGGTCAATCTTCTTTTAAAACCTTTCAATGTGGCCATTATAATGTCCCTGTATTTATATATGAAATATATGGTATTTATGTTTTCTATATTCTTCTGAATTTTATTTTTTAAATCACATCGTTATGATTTTCATATTGTGGAACTGCGATAATTTCATCTGAGGAAGTGTAGACTACCGCCCCCTCAAGTGATGTGACTCATTCATGCCAAACATCGAATTTAAAAAGATTGTAATTAATGAACTTATGTTACATATATAACATATATACTGTACTGGAATTATAATATATATGTATCGTTTAGTTTTAATTTATTTAAAATGACAAATAAATGAAAGTAGCGTTCATCCGAACGTACGACCTACAGTCTCCATGAACGGTGCATTTAGTTTTTTATCTCCAAATGTTATGGAATAGTATAAAATGAATATATACTAGATATATATGATATTTAAATCATTAATACCATTCTAGATATTAGATATGCAAAGCGGGCTCGCGGCCCGTGGGCTTTGTGGGTATGGGGCAGATGTGGGGCGGGGCGGGCCTAAAACATTTGACCGTTTAGAGTATAAGTCAATGTGGGTTGAGCCCGCGTGGGTGAGGGCTAATGTGGGTTCATCCCACGCAAGTGCAGGGTTTCCTGCTGGCCTGATTTAAAAAAATAAATATTATTTTTACAATATATGTTTCATTAACATTTAAGTTTTTTTAATAAAATAATCATGGTTAAACGGTGACATATGATTTCTCACAATAATGGCCATATTAATTCACCATTTATTCACATGTGAAATATAAATAGGCCTATATTTATTGTTCTAATACGATATTATATTATTTATATAGTAATTATTAACCATATTCACATGTCGTGTCAACCCATCTCACAAAAAATGGAACTCATCCCCCGCCCATGGTTTCAATTCTATAAGAGTTATTATAATCATAAACTTTTTTAGGTCGATTTAGTTTTTTTATTATTTAATTTTATTTTTTAATTAAGATAATTGGATAGAAACTCCTGAAAACGCTAATAGTTTCCTATAAAACTGATCCTTACCAGGAGAGACTTCATTCATTCACATGTTTAGTTGTTCATATCACCACACAACCAACTTTATCATTCATCGCCCATCACCGATCACTCACCTACTTTCTATCTCAACAGTTCGTCACCACATCAGCGTTACCACATTCCACTATTAACCCACAAATAAGTGTTCCCTCACATCCTTTAAAAATCTAGTTATTGTTAATTCATATTTCTCCCCACAAATACCTTTAATAATAACAAAAAATAAAATATTTAAATGATTAAAAATAGTATTTTTGTATATGTGGATAAGATCATGGGAAATCCGTAGGTTTATGCGGGGCAGTTCGGCCATGAAATATTTTGTTCACATTATATTCATACTTTTGCAAACAAATATAAGAGGGTTTAAAGCCGTCCGAGCTTGGCCCGCACTACTGGAAAAATGATTTTTCCCAACGCTTCTATACCAACGGTTTGTCAAACTGTTGGTATAGGTACCCTTTCCCAACGGTTTGGCCAAAACGTTGGGAAAGCCCATATTTTGGCCAACTTTCCCAACGGTTTGGCCAAACCTTTGGAAAAGCCCGTATTTTGGCCACCTTTCCCAATAGTTTGGCCAAACCTTTGGGAAAGGTTGAATTTTGGAGGCCCTTTGCCAGCGGTCTGGGCAAACCGTTGGGCTAGGCTACCCTTTCCCAACGGTTTTCCAAAACCGTTGGCAAAGGGCCTCCAAAATTCCAAACATCCCAAACAAAAATCTAGGCTTTTCCCAACGGTTTTGAGAACCGTTGGGAAAGGCCCTTCCCAACGGTTTTGAGAACCGTTGGGAAATGTCTAGGCCTTTCCCAATGGTTTTGAGAACCATTGGGAAAAGTCTAGTGATTTTTTTGGAATCATCCTATGGAGAACATTATATATATCAAAATTTAAAATAATTAGAACAATACATATATATTTTTATGAAATTATGTTAACAAAAGTCATGTTAGGTTAGTGGTTAAGTCTTTAAGTTATAAACTAGAGGTCCTGGGATCAAATCCCACCGGGTGTTTCTTTTTTTAAATACATATACCAACGTTTCTGAGAACCGTTGGTATAGACCTATTGTCCTGGCTTACTTGCCAACGGTCCCCCAAACCGTTGGTATAGCCTATACCAATGGTTTGGGGACCTATACCAACATTTTGGAACCGTTGGTATAGGGTAATTTTCCAGTAGTGCCGCCCCACCCCGCCCCGCCCATTTTGCGTTAATACTATAGGTGATGTACTTATTGTAGGTTCTGGGCGTAGCGGAATCACGTTGGTGGGTTTGCCCAAATTTAATTTTAACATTAAACAACGTTCAATCCGAGATCCTTCAGGATGTAAAATGCCGAATCTTCAGAATAGAATGAGGAACGAAAACTTAAGAGGGAATCCTGGAACCATAGAGACATGATCATTATATGTTGGTTATAATTAATTTTATTTATTCACAAGAATTACCTTGGAGGAATTATTCCATCGTTGATGTGTCCGGTCAGGAATCAGTGATCCGTCCTTGCATCGTAGAATCCAAGTATAGGATTCCTTTAGCGGTGATCCACACATGTGCCACATATCTCTGGACGTCACCGAAGGGATCTCCAGGTGCTAGCATGGAAGAACCTTCGCTTGCGATGTTCGACTTTGATCGCCTTGATCTCTCGGTCTTGAGAGCGTTCTTGGAGAAAGGATATCTTTCGGGCTTGAAAGAAATCTTCAGAATTGTTGTGCACAACGATTGATGAAAATTTTTGGGTTTGTGAGGATATTTATAATCATGTTTGAGGTTTACAGAGTTATGATAATAAATAAACCTGTTACACATTTTATTTATTTCATTAACTCTTATTGAAACCCCCATGTCGAATTATTAATTCCTTGACATGCTCCCACACTGATTATAATTAATATCATTTAATACATCAATATTATATCCTCAAAATCCTGAGTGGAAAAGTACATGGTGTGTAATCATTAATACATGGCGTGTACTCGTTTTCCACAAAACTACACAGAGTGTATATTTAATATACATGGTGTGTACTTTTATTTTCAATTTTTCTTAATATCCTACTCCATATTTATTAGACCTTGAGTAATGGCTATTTGTTTCTTAAATAAATGTAACTGCATTAATCGCTAATAAATATATTATTTCACCCACAATATATTCTCTTGAATAACTAGTGTCGAAATAAATGCGATTAGACATCCTTAAATAATTATTAATCCACGGTCGGGAATAATCTTTATTTAACTTGTTAAATTAATATTTAACTGAGATAAATGGATACACTTAGTCTGTGACCCTCTAGGCCCCTTTCTCAGTGGCATTTGGCGGAGTCTGCCTAAAGTCCATGTTTAGCATCTAGCAACACACCAAGGAACCCATAGATAACGAAGTTAACGCCGCAATGACATGTCACCTCCTACGAACGTTTACCATGTAATATAATCCCTTTGTCTCAATATCTCTAATCAAACGGGTTGCATGCTAGTTCCATCAACCCATGTTCTTGATTATTCTTTCTTTGACATTCTGGAATCGAACTCACCCATACCTTACCAAGGACATGGATTTATTTAGTCTATATCAATTAAATCAAAGGGCCTAAGATATATATTTCTGTTATGGAATAGAAGGGAAAAATCCTTTCTCGCATTATTTATTAATGCAGTATTACTCGTGACGCACCCAACATATCCTACCTCGCTACAAACAATGTGTCATCACAGTTTTCATCAATACATCTAAGTGCACGAGTTGTAATACCCATTAACAATAATCGTAAAGTCTATGGATCAATACACACGTCCGAAAATAGGAACATCCAATGACACTATGAAATGTGGATTTCCTACTTGCGGGTCTCGTTATTATAATATGCTCTTGGATATTACCAAGGGCGCACACCATGAGATAGTGCCTCAAGTTTTATGAGTCCTTGCCCCTAATGTGATGTATTACTTGTGTCCCTCAAATAACATCATCCGGCCATAGAACATATTTTCAAGAACAGTGTTATGGAACTTCTGGGTTCTCATCATAGCAGGGATTTGCTATGACCCATTAATGCAACAACTATCATAATGACATTATCACATGTGTTGTCACGTAGAAGAACAATCAAGATGTGATAAGGATTTTATTAATGAATAAAGTACAACGTAGTTGGTTCTAGGCCACCAACTCCAATAGACTCCCACTTAGACTAGAGCCAACTGCTAACAAATTTTAACCCGCTAGCTCTCACATGATATTCATGCTTCTGCTGAGATAGGCCTTTAGACATGGGGTCCACCGCGTTCTCTTTCGTGGACACTCTGCTCATTGCAACTTCACCCCTTTTATAGAAATCCCTTAAGAGGTGATACTTCCGGAGTATGTGCTTTGTCCGTTGATGTGACCTTGGTTCTTCTGAAAGAGCCACCGCTGCAGTATTATCACAATACAATGTAATGGGATCTTTACTGCTAGGAACCACATCAAGATCCTGGACAATGTTCCGAATCCAGATGGCTTCCTTAGATTCATCATAATCCACTATATATTTGGAATCTGCTATAGAATCGGCGACAACTGGCTGCTTTGTACTCTTCCAGCTCACAACTCCTCCATTGAGACAAAAAACATATCCAGATTGCAATTTTAGATCGTTTTGATCTTTCTGAAATCCAGCATCAGCATACCCTCTAATGGAAAGATCCTTGTCTCCTCCATACACCAGGAACATATCCTTAGTTATTCTTAGATACTTAAGGATAGTCTTAATACCAGTCCAATGTTGTTCTCCTGGATCTACTTGATATCTTCCTACCATGCTCAGTGCATAGGCAACATCAAGCCTGGTACATAACATGGCATACATGATGGATCCTATAGCAGAAGCGTATGGGATCTTACTCATTCTATCTTTCTATTGTTGTGTCTAAGGACACATTTTTTTATAGGGATGTAGGCCATGTGAAACTGGAACCAATCCCCTCTTGGATTATTCCATATTAAATCTCTTTAGTATCTGGTCAATGTATGTACTCTGACTTAGTCCATGAATCCTCTTAGATCTATCACGAATGATCTTGATCCCTAGAATGTAGGCTGCTTCACCGAAGTCCTTCATGGAGAAAAACTAGTTCAACTAGTCTTTAACTAACTGTAAGGCTGGTACATCATTTCCAATAAGCAATATATCGTCAAAATATACTACTAGGATAACGATCGCATTCTGATTAAACTGCTTATAAACACATGGCTCACATTCGTTTTTAATGAACCCAAATTCCTTTATGGCTTCATCAAATCGAATGTTCCATGAACTGGATGCTTTCTTTAATCTAAAACTGGATTTTTGAAACTTGAAAACCTGGTTTGCTTCACCTGGTGTCACAAGACCTTCTGGTTGTGTAATATAGACATCTTCCTGAAGCTTCCCATTAAGGAATTATGTTTTGACATCCATTTGCCAAATCTCGTAGTCATGGTAAGCTTCTTTGGAAAGTATGATTCTTATGGATTTAATCATGGAAACTGGTGAGAATGTTTCATCATAGTCAATTCCTTGATGCCGTCTGAACCCTTTAGACACTAGAATTGCTTTATAGGTGCTAACGTTACCTTCCATATCCATCTTTCTCTTGAATACCCATTTGAATCCAACCAGCTTTACATCATCTGCCTCACCGACCAGAACCCAAACTCGGTTATGCTACATGGAATCCATCTGATAATTCATAGATTCTAGATATCTTTCATCTTCTGATCTTTATACTGCTTCCTTGTAGTATAGAGGTTCATCATTGTCCAAAAATAATGATTCACCATCCTCGGTGACTGGGAAACCAAATCTCTATGGTTCCCTTACCTCTCTTGAGCTCCTAAGCAATACTGGTGTTTCTAGAACCTCTTCCATTGGGACCTGTGGAACTTGTTCCTATACCAACACTTGTGTTTCTTGAGCATCAACTTCGTCTAAGTCAATCTTTCTCCCACTATCCTTCTTAAGGATGTGATCCCTCTCAAGAAAGAAATCTTGTCTGGCGACAACCACTTTGTTGTTTTAAGGGTTATATAGGTAATAAACGTTCGTTTTCGTGGGATATCCAACAATGATACACCTCATTCCATGGGGTGCTAGTTCGTTTCCTAAGGAGGCCTTAACAAATGCCTTTCATCCCCATACACGTGTGTGTGAAAAAATGGGTTTCTTTCCATTCCAGAGCTCTGAGGGTATTCCATTTTCCGCCTTAGTTGGTACGTGGTTTAATGTGTATGCTGCTGTTTGTAATGCATATCCCCAAAAGGATAATGGAAGATTTGCATGACTCATCCTCAACCTCACTATGTCCAACAGGGTGTGGTTCCTCCTTTCAATAACACCATTCCACTATGGAGTATAAGGAGGAGTGAGCTGAGATAGAATCCCAAACTCCCGTAGAAGATCGATGAACTCTTGGTTCAGATATTATCCACCTTGATCTGATCGAAGTTTCTTTATCATCTTACCAAGATGATTCTCTACTTTATTCTTGAATTCCTTAAATTTGTCTAAGGACTCTAACTTATACCTCATTAAGTATACATTTCCATATCTACTCAAATCATCAGTAAAAGTAATGAAGTAGGAATATCCACCTCTAGATTCTATTGGAAATGGTCCACAAAAAACCGTGTGCACCAATCCTAGAAGCTCTGTGGACCTTTCACCATGTCCACCAAAAGGCGTCTTGGTCATTTTACCTTGTAAACAAGCGTGACATCTATCAAGTGGTTTTAGCTCAGTAGAGTCTAAATAGCCATCTTGGTAGAGCTTTGTCAAGCGCTTCTCATTTACGTAACTGAGACGGTGATGCCACAACTGGGTTATGTATGAGTCATGTGAGTTTGTTTCGTTAATGATTTCCAACACTTGGTTTTCGTAATTTAATACATATAAATCATTATTTAAATTTTCCATACCATAACATATGTTTTTCTTATAAAAGAGAGAACCCTTATTTCCAAACATGAAATTAAATCCATCCATATCCAAACAAGATACATAAATTATGTTCTTGGTAACACTAGGAATATAATAACAGTTCCATAAAACCAAAATCATCCCAGTCGGCAATGAGAGGTGGTAATCGCCAATAGCCAATGCATCTAGCCTCACGCCATTGGAAACTTGAAGATCGACCTCTCCTCAGGAAATATTTCTAAATCTACTTGGTTCCTGCATTTGAATACAGATGTGAGCCCCATAAGTTGTATCTAATACCCAATGTGTAGAAATTGAAATA
Source organism: Viscum album (assembly GCA_963277665.1). Classification (NCBI taxonomy): domain Eukaryota; kingdom Viridiplantae; phylum Streptophyta; class Magnoliopsida; order Santalales; family Viscaceae; genus Viscum; species Viscum album. The sequence goes on from OY728144.1 coordinate 575,967,698, forward strand.
TTACACTCGATAAAAAATGCACCTTTTGCGTCCCCACACTTCTGGGTGCAGTTCCTCTTCCAGTGGCCTTGCTTTCCATATGAAAAACACACCGCCTCCCATTCCATGCCCTTCCTCTGGATCTTCCCCTTCCTGGAAGGACGACTCATGGGGGCTTTGGACCATTTATAATTCTTTGGCCCCTTTGCATTGTCTATACTTTTCTTATTCACCAAAAGGATTGTGGGTTTGTCACGCCCCAAGTCCTTGTCTACCTGGCGAATCTAGGTCTGATGCTCCGATAGACTCTTCTTATTGTTGCTCATGTTGTAGTTGACAATAAAGCTAGAGAAGGGCTTGGGCAGTGATGATAGGATGAGATCTGTACGCAACTCATCTGGGAATTTAATCCCTAAGATGTCCAGGCATTCAATGTAGCCAATAATCTTAAATACATGAGTCCCAACTGGCGCAGAATCACCAAGATTAGTTGTAAAAAAAGCATTGGAGATCTCATACCTCTCCTGTCTCGCCTTCTATAGGTAGAGATTATTAAGGTGAGACATCATGTTATACGCGTCCATGTTTTCATGTTTCTTAATGAGCTCATTAGACATGGCCAATAGAATGAAACACTGTACATATGTGGCATCATCCCTATGTTTCATGTAGTGAGATAGTTCCTCATCACTGGCCTCCATTCCAAGCGCAAATGGAATAGGCAATTTCATCACATACAATTTTCTTTCCGTGGTGAAGGATGACACGTAAACGCCTCTGCCACTCATAGAAATTGGTGCCGGTTAGAAGGTTTTCCTTCTCAAGTATGGTTCGTAATGATATGTTTGAACTCATTTTCTTTTGGTTTCTACAAATTAAGATGAGAAAAGGTTTAGTACTTTTTTTACAAAACTGAGACAAATAAATTAATACTTATTAGTCTCCCACTATTTTATCGAAATCTAATACCCCTCACCATTGACTTCGGAATATTCTCTTGCCTAAATATTCTAGTGGAAAGGATCCATATTTCCCTTCACATTACACCAGCAGGGTTGGAAAAGAAACTTGAAGGGTTTTAGGTAGGCATTCCAATTGCCAGCTACTTTAACTCGAAGCTCCATGATCCACTGAGTGGACTCCCCAATCCTAAAATCCTTTTATTTTGGATTTCCTCAACCTTTTTCCTCTTGGCCACACCAAGTCCTGCTGTGGTAGTCAACCCGTGATGTGAACCAAGTTAAGTCAACCAAAAACCTTGAATTAGAATTCCCCAATAATTGAAATCACCCCAACTAGGGTTGGTCAAGCACTTTGAACTACGATTAGATTCTAACCAAGATTATGGAAGGCTATACTGACTTAATATTTATTTGATGGATTTTATCCTTATACATAAATTTCAAATTTATTATCTTAGATTACATGCTTGTTAATATTATGTGAGATATACTAAATTGATTAACCACGTCTAAGATAATATTTACGCATAAGCCAGTTTTAATTTAGATCCATCTTGCATGCTTGTTTAATTCATTAATTGTGTGATCATGACAAAACACCCAAAATAAATAAACCATGAAACTGACAGAAATAAAATAAATGGAATGATAATGAGTTTTTTCTATTGGATATTTTATCTAGCAGTTGAAAAACTAACCCAAGTCCTAGGGGAGAAACACCTTGAACCTTGTGGGTTCGTGTTTACAGCTTTCCACCTGTCCATATTTGTATCTCATTAGATTGGTTTCACCTGGGCTCCTGACTTGAGCCACCTCCACTAGCTTGGGAGCTCGTTCCATTACATATACATTTATCTCACACGCAGGTGAGGGGTAAAAAGGGGTTTTTACATAAAATAATCCTTGGGCATGCAGGACCTACATATTAATGAGGATATGGCTCACATGCCAACAAATTTAATTTAAATAAATAAATTAAATGAAACCATTCACATACAAAGGTCTTGGTCTAGCTCATGATCATCCATACATGCAACAATATTTACGCATAAATAAAACTAGAATTCAATTCATTAATCGTTCTTGTTTAAGATAAATCACGCTCGAATTAATTAATTATCTTTAATTGATCAATCTTTTTATCTTAAACCCTTTTTTTTATTTTCCTTGAGATTCTCATCCATCATAATTTTAAACCAGTAAATTCATTTAAAATTAACCATGTACGTAACTTGTACCTTGGAGGCAACCCGATGAATTCCCATTCATTACGAAGATGCTAAATTAAAAACATATATATAAAACACCTATCAGGTGTTGTGCCTCAGCTTTACGCCTGGACCATGGTACACATCTAAAGGGTTTGTATAATATAATAATATATTTTAATAAATCTGGGTAACTTGGGTGAGTACAAGGTGTGTAGTTCCGACTACACAGCGTGTACTTTTCTTCACCATCCATCCGAAGTACACGCCCTAGGACATGGCATGATAATGTACTTTGAAAATTTTCAGAGTACACGACATGTACAGTGGGACACACGCCGTGTAGTTTCCACGTTACATGGTTTCCAGCCGGGCAAGCCGTGTACGGGGTACACGGTCCAACCCGAACCTGAAGGGAGTACACATCGTGTTCAGTTGGACCACACGGTGTGTAATCCGGAAACCATGTGCCACTTGTTCATGGTCAACACACGGTGTCATAAATGATATAGGTATACTTAAATACATAGCCTGATTTGGCGGATCAGTCAATGCATTGAACCTAGACTACACGGCGTGTACTTCTGAATACACGCCGTGTATTTTGGTGTTGTACGACCAGAAATGTTTGGCTCCTCCAGATGAGTTCCTCTATTTTATTTTAATCAAAATTAAAAGAAAAAATTTGTTTCTGTGAGGTGAACGAGAAACGATGGAGGAGAAACAGATCTCGGGATTCGTATTTCTAGAATGATTAAACATGAATTGAAATAACAAAATTATTAAATGCGTAAAAAACAATGAAAAACTAAATAATTATAATCAATGATATGACCCCACTCTGATACCACTTTTAGGTTCCGGGCACAGTGGAAGCACGTTGGTGGGTTTTCCTAACTTTAATTTAGACATTAAAAAACGTTCAATCCTAGATCCATCATGATGTAAAATGCCAAATCTTCGGAATAGAACGAGGAACAAAAAACTTAAGAGTGAATCCCAAAAACATATAGATAGGATCATCATATGTTGGTTATAATTAATTTAGTTATTTCACAAGAATTACCTTGGTGGAATTCTTCCTTCGTTGATGTGCTTGGTCACGATTCGGTGATCCGTAGTTGCGTCGTAGAATCCAAGTGTAGGATTCCTCTAGCGGTGATCCACACGTGTGCCACGTTTCTCTGAACGTTGCCGAAGGGATATACGGCTGCTGGCGTGGAAGAACCTTCTCTTGCGATGTCCGCCTTTGATCACCTTGATCTCTCGGTCTTGAGAGAATTCTTAGAGGAAGGAGTTCTTTCGGGCTTGAAAGAATTCTTTAGAATTGTTGTGCACAACGATTGATGGAAAGTGATGGGGTTGTGAGGATATTTATAATCAAGTTTGACCTACAGAGTTATGACAATAAATAAACATGATATGCGTTTTATTTATTTCATTAACACTTATTGAAACCCCCCATGTCAAATTATTAATTCCTTGACATGCGCCCAAGCCGATTATAATTAATATCATTTAATAAAAAAATATTATATCCTCATAATCCTGACTGGAAAACTACACGACGTATAATCATTAACACACGGTGTGTACTCGTTTTCCACAAAACTACACAGCATTTATATTTAATATACATGGTGTGTACATCTATCTTCCATCTTTCTTTATATCCTCCTCCACATTTATTAGACCTTGAGTAATGGATATTTATTTCTTAAATAAATATAACTGCATTACTCGCTAATAAATATATTATTTCACCCACAATATATTCTCTCAAATAACTAGTGTCAAAATAAATGCGATCAGGAATCCTTAAATAATTATTAAACCACAGTCGAGAATAATCTCAATTTAAAATTTTAAATTAATATTTTACAATGATATATGAATACACATAGTGTGTGACCCTCTAGGCCCCTTTCTCAATGGCATTAGGTGGAGTCTGCCTAAAGTCCAAAGTTAGAATCTAGCAACACGCCAAGGCACCCATAGAGAAAGAAGTTAATTCCGCAATGACATGACACCTCCTACGAATGTTTACTGTGTAATATAATCCCTTTTCTCGATATCTCTAATCAAGCGGGTTGCATGCTAGTGCCATCAACCCAAGTGCTATGTTATTGTTTCTTTGAATTTCTGGAATAGAACTCTCCCATACCTTACCATGTCCATGGATTTATTTAGGCTATATCAATTCCATCAAAGAGCCTGAGATATCTACTTCCCTTATGGAACAGAAGGGGAAGATCCTTTCTCGCATTATCTATTAATGCAGTATTACTTGTAACGCACCCAACGTATCCTACCTCGCTGTGAACAGTGTGTCATCACAGTTATCGTCAATACATCTAACTGCGCGAGTTGTAATACCCATTAATAATAATCATAAATTCTAAGTATCAATACACACATCCACAGATAGGAACATCCAATGACGCTATGAAATGTGGATTTCCTACTGGCGGGTCTCGTTCTCATAATATCCTCCTGGATATTACCAAGGGCGCACACCATGAGATGGTGCCTCAATGTTTTATGAGTCCTCACCCCTAATGTCTTGTATTATTTGTGTCCCTCAAATAACATCATCCAGCCATAGAACATATTTTCAAGAACATGTTATGGAACTTCAGGGTTCTCATCATAGCAGGGATCCGCTCTGACCCTTTAATGCAACAACTGTCCTTAGGACATTATCACATGCATTGTCATGCGAAAGAACACTAAATACGTGATAAGGGTTTTATTAATTAATAAACGACAAAGTAGTTGGTTCTAGGCCACCAAATCTAACAATTATAACTACATGGGCAATTCTTTTCAAACAAGTTAATTTTTGAATCTTGTACCGAACATTGATAAAATATTTGATATGAACTCAAATAATTAACTAATTATTATAACATGATAATTTGTGATATTAATTGAATAATAAACTTTGATGTAATTACTTAAGAAATTATAAATTGACCTATTTTTATTATCCAGGAATATAAATAAATGAACAAGAAATGTCGGACTTGAGGTAAGGGGATTTCTTATCTCACTTTTAATTACGTGAGATTTCCATTGTTCGCCACTTATTTATGGAATACGGTATATTATGCACTTACAGTTGATATATATTATCATGATTCTATTTATCTTCATGGTATTCTGTAATTCATTTGGTGGTTATTAACTTTTGGTCATACGACTCAGTTGATTACAATGTGGTAAAGGGTTTCATACCACTTTTTATTCCCGTGAGATTCATTCTATATTTGCCACTATTTATTTTTGTGTGGAGAATGTACTTCCCATTATTGTACAATTTGTGTAATATAATTTCATTTATGAGTATTTTCATCTTCATTTTATGAACATTCTTTCATGTGGCATATGTTTTTTAAGTTACCAAATCGGTAACGGAACCTTTTACCCTCCTTTGTTTAAAAGACTTCTTTTTGTTTTGTCTTTTAATTTACATCTTATTCTGTTGGGATATGTTTTTATATATCCTTTTTGATGTAAACTTTTTTTCCAAGTGATGAGATACCATTTTTATCTCATCAACTAAGTTTCTGAATTTTAAAGTGACGCCATTTGGTTGTTGAATGTTTGCAAGGGAACTTTTTATCCCAATTTCAATTCTTTGGGTTCCACTTGTACTTATATAATATTTCGTCCTAAGAATATGTGTGAAAGAACTACGATTGTTTTAAACTTAATATACACTTATATTGGGTGTATTTATATTTTTAACACATAATTATGTGATTGATTTATCTGTAATCTAATGATATCTTTTTTATAAGTGATTTCGTCTCAATTTACATTCCATTGAGACTTCATTGATGTTATGCAGCAATTAAATTTTATATGGTGTATATACTATCCTTTGGAAAATTATATCATGAACCCATTTATTCTCATGATATTATAATGTTATGATTAAATGTTATTCCTCAATTATTTTTATTCAAGAGTCTCTCACTTGGTTAACAACTCTTTAACTAAAATAACGCTTTTAAATTTTTTAAAGATTTATTATTTTTAATAATTATCTTTAATGTACATGTATTAAAAAAAATTTAGGATTTATTTATATACATTAATATTTCCAAATGATAATTCGTTTAAAAGATTCAAAGTGGTATGGGACACTTTGATTCGACAATCACATTATTAAATGTTTTAAATTGTTTTGAAAATGGTTTGATAAAGCATTGATTATGTCAATATCTTGAAATGATATATTGTGATTAAAATGTTGAAATTTTTTATTTTCGTTATATTTGTTTTATGTCTTATGATTTTATAATGGTACCTAGACATTTGACGAGTGGTTACGTGATAAACCAAATGATGGGTAGTGCTGTGAATACATGGATGGGTGGTTACGTTATAACCTCCAATGCATTGGGTATGGTAGTCTGCCATATGGCTATTCAATTTAGTGATATGTGTGGAAGTCGACCATATGGTTATTCCATTTAAGTATGTTTATGTCCCAATTTACCATTATATGTTATGTGTTATTTATATGGGTTTCATGGTGATATTTTTGTTACAAAAGGGTAAGCAATGATCTTTTATTCAGTGAAGAGTATTTACTACTTCATAAAGGTGAAAAGTATTACTCATGATTAAGTATTCATGGTTTACTTTTTGTTTTAAAAAACTAATAGTTTCCTTCTTTGTGTAAACTTTACTGAGCTTTTTATGCTCATATAATGTTTTTGAAATGTTTTCCACAGGACATAAAGATGAATAGGGTCAAGGATGGGATAAAGGAAATACATGATGTCTAAAACATGGAACTAGTCGTGTTTCTTTTTTAAGGGTTTTACTTTTATGAAAAAAATGGAAACTGAGTAGAAGTGTCTACTTTATAATCTTTTGAGATGTAATATTCATGTCCTAATTCTCTAAAACTCTAAACCATAAAAGATCCTCAATGTGAATTATTCATTTAATTCAAGATTATGTAATGTTTTAAGGTCAGGTCCTTATACTCAGGTTTGGATCAGATTGCAATAATGAGGATTTAATCATTAGGAAGAAATAAAAACGTTCTTTGATTGATATATAATTCCTTAGGTATCACATGTTTGGGCTTAATTCATACTAGAGTTTTGTAAACTTTCTATCCTATTCCTTTTTAAGGGAGGAAGTGAATATATGGTCCACGCATGCTAACCACACAGGTCAGTCATGCAGGATGGTCGTACAACTCAGTCACATAGGTGAACACACATCTATAAACTGTGTCACCTTCCCAGTAGTCTCCCTTATCATTTACAAAGTTCCACTAACATGTGTTCTCTCATAATTCTAGTCATCTAGGAAAGACTTCCACGCATTTTTTCCTCTATTACCTACTGTATTCATTCACATGTATGAAATTTTTTTATTAAGTAACGTTATCAAGGAGATTTAACCTAGTCACTTAAGTGGCTCAGCCGCTCTAGGTAACTTAGTAAAGTGACCCATGTGAGGTCACTTAGAAGAGTGACCCACATGGGGTAACATGGGAGAGTGACCCATGACAATTCACTTTGGTGAGTGACTGGCATGAGTTCACATGGTCGTGTGACCTGCGTGAGGTCACCTAGGTGAGTGACTTGAGAAAGTCACTTGGAAAAGTGACATGTATGAGGTATTATCTTTATTAAATTTCCCTATATAATATTATAGGGTAAAACCATAGTGATAAATAAAATATTTGTAATCCTTTGTATATATTCCATGGTTGGAAAAATTGTTTCATTCTCGGAGAAACATGTTGCTACATGAATTAATGAAATTTTTTATATTTATGGGCCAAGCTACCAAAGAATAAATTGTTGGAGTTTTTTACCTAGAACTGACTTTTACATACTATATGAATACATGTATTCGTGGTTTTTAATATTAATAAAAAACACACCTCATCATTAATTTTCTTCTGCATAATATAGTATATGATAATGTCCTTTGAGTAGCCTCGCACTAAAAGGTTATAACAGTTTCTTACTATGATGAGATCCCGGAAGTGCTATGAAACTATTCGTAAATATATTTTTATAGCTGGATGATATCATTTTATGGAAATAAAAGATACATTCTATTAGAGGTAGAGACTCATTAGACATCCCGGTACATTCTCTTGGTGTACATCCTTTGTAATATCCAATGTATAATATGATGAGAACAAGACCCACCAATTGGAAATCCACATTTTTATCTGTAATTGGATGTTCCTATCTTTGGATGTGTGTATTGATCGTTACAATTTAATATTATTATAGATGAGTATTATGAGTGATGTACTTTGATGTACTGAAAAAAAACCATGATGACATATGTTCACAACGAGGTAAGATACGTTGGGTGCATCATTAGTAATATGCGATTAATGAATAATGTGAAAAATGATTTTTCTATTATGTTCATTTTGGAAATTTGAAATCTCATGACCATTTATGGAAATGATAGAACCTAAATAAATCCATATACATGGTATTCTATAGGAATTTTTTTGAGAATTCAACGAAAAAGAGATCGATCACGTAGGTTGATGGCACCGACGTGAAAAATGGTTGATTAGTGATATTTTGATAATGATTTTATATTACATAGTCAGATTCCGCACGAGTTATTATGTCACTTTATCATTAACTTTTTTTTTTCTATGAGTTCTTTGGTGTGTTTCTAGACGTTAACCATATTCATTTGGCTACTTCACCAAATTCCACTGAGAAAGAGGCATTGAGGGTCACAAAATATGTGTATCTAGAATCTCAGTTAAATAATAATAAGAATATTTATTATTTAACAAGTTAAAAAATATTATCCCCACACATGGTTTAATATTTATTCATGTTTTCTCGATAACAAATATTCCTTCACCAATTATTCAATAGAAGATCACGTGAGAAGAATATTTAATAAATATTAATATTATATTTAGTAAATATAATATGAATTTATTTATTGAAAAATAATTTAGTGATATTTATTTAATAAATAAATAATTTTTATTCAAGGCCCCATAAATATTGTGGATGAATGAAGGATCTAATTTAATGGTTTGATGAGAAATCATAAATATTGAATATAATTTAATTAAATAAAATTTAATTTAAATTAATTTGATAGTTAAGTGCATGTTGAGAAATAATAATAATATTATTATTATTATTTGACATGGGGATCCACATGGATTAGATAAATAATAAGGGGAACATATGCAATTATTTATTTCTAACCCTAGCGATATTTAAACCCAATTATATTATTTTTTCAAGAATACATTTCATTTCCATAGTTATGCACAAAGGATTTAAATAATTATCTCAATACCTAGAGAGATCCATACCCCACAAATGCTCCCAAGAATAGTGAGTGATCTTCCTCTACCTCTCTCTCCCAAGTCAAGATAGATCAAGGAGAATGATTTGGAAGTGGTTCTCAAGGTGATCAAAGGTGGATGACACAAGTGATAGGATATACCATGCTAGCACCCGTAGATTCAAATGGTGATGTTTAAATAAGTTTGGAATATGGGTGGATCACTACTAGAAGGGATCGTTTTTTATTTATACAGCTTAATGATTGTACAATGTAGATTTTCTGTTAGATACATCAACAAATAAAGAATTACATAAATATAATTCTTTATGTAATTAATTTATTTATAAATAATATGTTATGATCCTCTCTCTGGATTCAGAATTCTATCCATTTCATGGTGTGTTTGATTAAATTATATAGATCATGACGTTTATCATCGCATAAATCTCATATTGATCATCAATCACTATAAAATAAAAAGTTGGTAACGACCCATCACATGCTTCCGCTATGCCCAGAACCAACATATATGACCTAAAACTTGTAAATAATACAATGAATTTGAAGAAGAATAATCTTGAATATAGTTAGAGAGAAAAATTGTAATTTTAAAATTTTAGAATATCTTGGGACATGATTATCTCAAGGAAAAAATATTACTTGTTGTGTTCCTAGTTCAAGGGGTACAAAAAACCTACCACTTCTAACATTTCATCAAAGGGATTATACATAAATGGTGGAAACATTACCTCTTCATTTTTGATTTCCTACAATGCTGACACTAATGTTTGAAACCTCACACTCTTAATTTGAAACAAAATTTCTAAAAATCTATTTTCATAAATTGATGATAGACCAATCAAACTGATATATGGAAGACTGGGACTTCCAATTTAGAAGAGGGGTCAAGCCTAATTATATGAGGGATTATTGGTTATACATTAAAAGTTTTTATTTTGATGCAAAGAAAAAGGATGTTGACATTAATGTAGCTATGTGGGTCAATTAGACATAAATGTATATGAATCCAAATATTGACATAGAGATACATAGTTGTTAGTTCCCACAAACCAATACATTCACTTTGATGTACAAATATGTTGATATTAGTTTTTGGGATGCGTGTATGATTTTCGGAGTGTTTATCCGTGGTGAGATATAGGATGAATTCACCCACCAAAGGAAACATGGGATGGACTTTAATGAACACGCACATTGGCTCATGAATTGTTGAAAATGTCCTAGAAGGTTATAGGGGAAGATCCTCGGCCAATGGGTGACATTAATCATAAATTTTGGATGAAGTTTTTCATAGATCCCAAGGGGAAGGGACCTTGATGTAATTTCACAATGGGTTTCCTATAATTCAAAATCAAGGAATCCTAGGAAATTGTTTTCCTATTTTGGAGCAAGGAAAATTTAATACATGGTTGTATTTCATATTGTTTTAAATTTAAACAAACACACACCTTGTTGGGTTTCCGGAGATGTGGATAGGTTTTTATATGTGTATGGTTCAAGAATACAATAGTGTAGTGAGTTCATAAAAATTTTTAATGGAAGAAGTGATATCTTAATACAGAATATATGGTTAGAATCCCCTAATTTAGTTGATATCCACCGATTGTTTTGGTATTTTTATATAGGAAATGAACTTTTAAAAATATCAGTGTTTTTACACGTATTATAGGGATGTGTAATACTACATTTTAGCTCATATGAGGGGTTTATTATGGTTAATAACATGTTGTGTCAATTTTGGCCTTTTTTTAGGTTGTCTTAAGAATAATTTGTTTGCCTTTGACATGGGAAATCTATAAAGAATTTGATCTTATCTATGTTATTTAACATAATCTTATATGGGGATCCACCCAAAAAAATAATCATCGACAATAACATTATTTATATTGAAATAAGTTCATACATGATGTCCTTTTGGGATTTATTTCTATAACTGTGAATAAGTTGATAAATAAACTAGTAAGACTATGATATATACAAATTTTTACTCAAACTCATGTGTCATATTCAACCAAATACCTACCACATAGATGTTCAATTAGATAAGCATCCATTAGTTTCAAGTAAACTCTCTGTGATCATGGATCAAGAAGTATATTATGAAGTAATTAAGATGGATTCCCTAGATAAACAAATTTGGTTGAATCTCAATAATGATAATTCAAGGATATCCTCATTTCCTGATAATATTTTAGAAAGGACAATCCATCATGTTTAAGTGGACATAATAGTTTCCAAATGAGGCTAATGTAATAATAAGATTCATCCAAAGAATTATAGTGATGAAGTTACATAATATCCACAATGACCATGATCCCAGGCTACTAGGAGAGACAATGTAAAAATGGATTACTAGTTGAGATAGAGATGAGGAGATATAGTCACCATTGTTAGGAGTAACATTTGGTTCCTTTTTTCGGATCCACTATTGAGGTAGAGAAACTAGGAAAGTTTGAAAAAATGTGACATGCTAAGTAGTATTCACAGTCGATTATGGAAACATAAAATTATGTCTATCTTGAACCAGTTATTTGTTTTGATGATAATACATTTGACATTCATGACTTGTTTATAATTATTTATGCTAGTATTCATATCCTACAATAAGGAAATTTTTGATCAACCCATAAATTTTCATTACAATACCCACCCTGTCGAGGTGGGAAATGATCTCTATGAACTAGATATTCTCATATACAACACCAATGAATGGATTCCCACCATGAAGTGGGTAATTGATTTTATATTTTCGAACAATGCCATGGGGGTCAAGCCATTAATGAATTGGTGAAGTTTTTTATCCTGATAATGTAAGACTCATCCTTTTCATCATTTTTTGAATAAGAAGTTATTACTAAGAAAAATAATGACATTCATTTTCAATGGGAATTGGGTGAGTCATTAAAACTAAAATTTTCATGGTATTCCCCAATGAGAACACCCCTTAGAGACAAAGGATTCCAACCTAATTCAGGGTAATTATATACACAAAAGATACTTATTAAGGCAGATATTACTAGATAACTTCCTTACTTTCCTCCTATTTTTCTATGGTTGAGGAGGAAGTACCAATCCTCCATAATATGTGCTGAAACACCATCATATGGAGAAATGATTTTTTTTAAATTTCATTAGATGAGGTAAATTTTTAAAATATAATTGTTTATTGAATTTTGAATAATATGTATCTGATCAGGCTTGTGGATTGCAGAAATTTTTCCCCCTCCTATCATAAAGGGATTAGATACGATTGTTCTAGTGAAGTGTTGATTATTGCTAATGAGTCTTCACATTACATGGGAGAAATGTCGAGGTGTCCAACCCCACGTAATCCTATTTTTTGTAGAGGGAGAATAAAATCATGGTAATTTAAATTATTCATAATAGGATTACTTGTATCAATCAAATAATCCCACCTTTATGATATTTCAGATCCACCAGATACACTGGAGGACCACACAAAAATCACTATTGGTCCCATCACATTACCAGAAGAGGGATAATAGAGATATTGGAGCAAGTTATGAAGATTTAATTGATTATCCTAATTTATTTTGGCCCAAAAATGATGTACTCGAAAAAAATATATAGTAAAATAAGTTGATGGAGGAACCTATTTGGGTCTTGATTGAAGCATCTTGAATATCCAACTGGTGAGGATACAGTGATACTTGAAGCATCCTATAATGATATAATGGAAAATAATTATATTTGAAAATATATTGATATTACTATCAATATATACGAGTTCAATAAATTTAATAGGGAGTTGTATGGTAATGAGTTTATTCTTTATTCATGCATAAATGAAATTTTTTAGTGATATATTAATGCATAATATTAATTTTTTCAGCGTTATTTGAATAAAATATTCATTTGGTGATTCGTGAATAAGGAACCAAGGCCACTCATTCCTGTGTTTTAGAATTAATGTCATCTCAGGATCCCATAATGGAGGATTCCTCTAAGCATCCAATCCCGAGCTCTAAGAAAATCCATGAAATTGATCCTTCTAAAAAGATCCTCATTTGATCTGATGAAAACAGGTATGCTGGGTATGAAGAAAATGGAGAAGATGATATGTATATCAGTGATCATTATCTAGAACATGGATTTTATTTTTATCTTTATATTTTATGTCATTCAGATTCTTATAAAAAACTATAATTTTCTTTTAGTGCCACATACATCAACAGTCAAACATGAAGGGAAATCCTCTACCCCGTGTCAAAAAATGGTTCAAGGAAGAGGAGATATCACTATAGAAAGGACAAAACATTCCTATTATATAAGAGAATAAATTCATGAGTATTCCTCCCCTCATAATACTAGATCTGCAATAGACTAGGATGCTCAAAATTCCATCTAGGTATGCTTCTAGTTCAATTTTCAAGGCATCTAATAACTAGTCTCTAAGACAAATATAGAAGATTTACCCTCAGAAAATCATCAAATCACGGTCCTTATGAAAATTTATGTGTAGGGAGGATTTTACTACCACTTTTCCCACTATTCTATGATGGAAATAAGTCTATTTTGGGAGAAATATAAAAGGTCAAGAGAGTTATTATCATGAGAATTGTTAAATAGAAAGTCTGACAAAATATGAGCTCCACTATCACGAGTGGTGCTCAATCGTAAGGAGTGGCTAGAGTAATAACAACATCAAATTAAAGAGAAGTATCTTGCAATGACACACCCCCAGAAAGAGATTGGTGACACCAAGAAGGAGATTTAATTTATTCACCAGTCTTGGGAGGGCATTTCTACCTAGGGAGAAGATGATTTCACTATGGAATTGGAAAATATCCATCTTCCTATGGTAGTTGAAGTTATAGAGGTGATCGGGCTACAACATAACATTGATGGGGTTATGACATCAACCCAATCAATTAAAAGCCATATTGAATTCCACTTTTAGAGAACAAAATATGAAATCCCTCTTTTGGTTTCTCCTTTCACTTTTTGAAGTCTGAATGAAACGAACTTTGGTTCATGACCATCTATTTATTAATTCCCACTTTCCTAGAAACTATAGTATAACATTGTATTTTGCTCATGATTTGACGCCATTGTGTTATTCTGGTCAAAATTAAATGGTAGGATTATGATGATGTACTATTGTTTTCATAGGTTGTGGGTCCACTGAGTGTAGTTCGACTGTTACAAGTGTCACATAATGGTTCCTATAAACATTTGAGTCTTTTATGGAATTTCCCAAAAAAAATACAAGTTTTTCCAAATAATACTTAATAGGAATGAATTTTATTTTTATTATGTCATCTGTTATGGGGTTTCAACTAAATAATGTTTACTCCTTTTCAACTTCAATTGTACTAATTTCCTAGATCATGTAGTGTGTATGTCTAGTGTGCTGAGACCCATCTTTTTCGTAGGGTTATCTTTATGTGGTTTAATGTTTGGTGAGTATTGTATCTCTTTTCAATGGAATTTATGATTTTGGAAGAAGTACCCTTGAAAATTATGTTTTAGGTCAAACAACATTGACCATGTGTAATGGGGAAAACAACCACCGTAGGGCATAGATTTTATGAATGATCTAACTAATTTTAGATATAAGGAGGGATGTTTTTAATCAAATATAATGATATTTTAAGATAAGATGAAATGTAATGGGAAAATTATACATTGTATTACCATATAAAAAGTTCAAGAAGTAGGTTCCATCACAATGTTGTTAGAACATAGAAATATAAAATGATTTTATCCTAAGGAAAGAGATTCCTTTAGTAGGTAAGCCACATTGGGGAAAACTTTTCAAAGAAACATTTTTGTATATATTGAATATTAAAAAAAAAATTCATTCATAGTTGGGATACCTAATAACTAATATCCAAATGAATCCAATAAGAATATGACTTTACCAATACACGAAGTATGATTTGGGGAATGAATATGTTTGAATATGATTGAGGTATTATGACTGATTTTATTCGAGACTAAGTAGACAATGTCATGAATATACATAGATCATATGTGGAGTAAAAGTTTTGTTGTTTTCTTGATGTTGGATATAGGGTAGATAATTCATACATCACTGCATATCTCATTGGTTTGGGAATCAAGCCACATATAGTTCTAAGATATTAGTGTAGTAAGAGACCAATAGTTAAATAGTGGTCTACTAAGGTGAGGGCCACAAAAATGTGTAGTTTTATTTCATACTACATTGATTTAAACCATCTAGTTTAACATATTTTATTTTGTATGTGAACCATGAATTTTATTTTGTTATGGAGAGGATGTTTTCCTACAGTTTAAGGTCATGATATAATGAGGTTAGGTATTTCAATTTACGGTCATGAAACATTTTACAAATTGGTTGGTGAGGTAGTCTATACTGAAAGGTAAAGAAAAACCTTGACATAAATATAGTTTAAAAATAATTTTATAGAAGATCCCATTGATTGGTACACCTATTTTAATTTTCTAGTGCTAAAAAATAAGGGTGGATAGGGTTAAGGACGTATGTATTTGACCAATGGTGTTCTGTTTTGTGTCATTCATTTTTGACCATAATGTGTAGATGACGTAGCCCCATAAACTATAAATGAGTAATTTTACATGAATGAATAACATGGGGTCAAAAACTAGTGAATACAATAGTACCTAAGTTTAAAACATGAGGTGGTACTAAGAGAAAAAGGTATAAGTGTCAGTACGTATCCTCTGTTGTAAGGAATTGAGTCATACATAGTTTTAATGTAGATAATACTCACACTAATTATGTTTTTTATTGTGATGTGGAATATTTTTATCACATTCTTTCTATATCAGGTTGTAGGATCCAGGAGTCACTGTATATATTTTCAGAGTGAGAATTCAGCAACATGTAGCTCTAATGGAAGAAAGATTCCCTCACTGATCATGCTTGTGTGTAGGTGAGGGGATTTTATAATGTCTAGGTCTAGAAAAAATGATTCATGGATCACTAAATTTATCATTACACTAATAATTATTGCATACATTTTTAAGATATTGGTGTGATAGGAGATCAGAAATATGAATAGTGGTCCTCTTAGGAGAAGGCCATGATATTATATATTTTGAAATCCCATGAATTGGGTGTTAACCATGAAATTAATCATAATATATAAAGTATACGAGACACATAGTTTAGCATTGTAAGACTAGTGAAGTGGTTACCTGATTTGAATAGAAGGTATGAACTCTTAACTCATATAATCATATTTGGGATGAGATACCCAAAGATTAAAGTCATGGTGCTAGGATAACGAGTTGACCTAGCCAGGAAGTGAGGACCATACCATGATTACTAATCCCATTGGAGATATCATAAATGTGATAAAAATGAACTATAAGGGTTTATGTTACCAAATTGGGTGACGAAAATAAATATAGTGAATCAAGAAAACAACATCCTAATTAGAGGTCCTCTAAGGCAAGGCCAAAGAATCACATAATTTTTGATCAAATGAATTGATTCCTTGTACACATATTTTAACATCTTATAGAAATGATAATCAATATTCCTTTTAGGTTCTTGTATATATGAATATTTTTCATTCCTTTTAAGTTCATGTGATAAGGAACTCTACATAGTTCGAAGTTAGGTAATGATGATTATTTTTGTTTTTTATCATAAAAAATCTTTTTTGAGAAACCTTTCATTTTTGGGGGGATTAATATGATAAAAATCAATGTTATTCAATTAATATGAACTATTGGAATATAAATTATGGATTCAAAAAGATACTTACTATTTTTTTCAATCTTTAGAGGTTTATTTGATGGTATCATGAGAGCTTTGAGAACCAAAATCCATTATCCTTAGTTTAATGAATGAAGGTGATCCTTCTTATTAGAGGCTCATTATATATAGTTTGGATGAACATATAGATGACTAAGGGTGTGTAATATCATCTAATCGAGCCTCCCTAATTCATATTAACATTTTCGGGACAAATCTTCTATGGAAAATTGTTCCCAAATAGTAGTTTCCAGAGAAGAAAATTGGACTTCATTGGGTAGAACTGCTTCCATTCTGTATAACCATAAATACAAGGCATCTTATGTGGAAGTACTGGTTTTAGTATGATAATTACATTAGGTTTTTATGTGATTTCATTTTTAGGAATACATTTCATTTTAAACTATTTTTTTATTATGTTATATAAGATCATATTGAAAGATTCTTTCTATCAATTTATCGATGCCTGATTGTGAGATGAATTTTTGGATTCAATGATATAATCCTTATACCAAATATTTAATTCAGAATAAAATAATTTGGTATAATTTTCCATAAATATGGTGTGATGGAAACCAAATATAATAATGACTCTTGAATTCATGAAATTGATGGTATTTTTTATCCATACTACTTTGAATGGTATTGATTCAACCGATTTGTAAAAAAAGTCAGTAGCAGTAAACATATAATTAAATAGTTTGGATATTTATAGAGGATATGACCCCTGGACATCCATTCACCCTACAAAAATCATGAAAGATTATTTGGATATTTGAAAAAACATTGGGGGATGATGGATTAAGTTGGCATGCCCCTGACATGAATGAATGTTTTTGGTACATTTTGTACAATCTTGTATCATTGGAGGAAAATAACACCTAAGTCTCTTGATTTGGTGAGATAGTTAGGTTCCTGAGTAGTAGGAACCATAGGAACTTGTATGGAATTTTTTCACAATGAATTTAACATACTCTCCATCAATAAATATGAGAAGGATTCTATGGAAGCCCAATTTATAGGGGTCCTTTTAGTGATTTGGACTATCAAAAATATTAAAGTTGATTTCCCATCACCACATTAGAAAGTTTATTTCTTTTTTTGATGGAAGAGTCACATTTTAGTCCAGTATGGGTGTCTTATAACCACTTGAGAAGTAATAAAACGTATTTATTTAATTTAACTCATAGTTATCTTCCATGAAAAACTGAAAAAATGGTGAAACAATTCTATGATTCAAAATGTCGATGACTATATTTTCATAAACGTGGTCTGCCAAGGCTATTCCTGAATTTTCTAGTGTATCTTCCGAAACATTATATGACCATGATATATGAGATAACACTATTTCCAAGTTGAATTCTTCCAAAAACCCATAGATATTTTTAAATCAATTAACTAATATTCTTTTTGATTATATAATCATCATTGACTTGTTTTATTACCAACTCAAAATCACCATTCACCTTTAAGTTGGGGATTTGTATTTGTAGCATTACTTCTAGTCCAACAATGAGGTTTTGGTATTCTTCCAATTCCTTGAGGCAACATTCTGAAAATATAAAACAATAAGGAAGGGTTACCTTTATTGGGGAGATAAGGATAACTCTCATAACGACTCTGTTGAGCCTGGGGTATTTTGGCTTCTTTTCGATTGGAATTTTAGATATTCCAGCAAAATAAATCTATTATGTCTATGGGGTGTCTTAGATAGATAATATATCTACATCTGATTAATTATTATTCAATGAAATTTCATCTAAAAAGTATTTCATGAAAGAAAATATGTGAAAGACTCAATTTTATTCATTTATAATGTCTGAAATGAAAGTCAAATACTTGTAGAATAACCTCCCACCATGTGAAAAATCCTAGAAATATGGTACAGTTGAATATATATTTGAGCGAGTCATTTTGAGAGACCGAATAGACCTCTTGGTGATATAGTTTGTACCATAGTTTTTAATCAATGAAGAATAATTCCACACAATTTTTATTTTTATTTCAATACCAAGTCTTAGTATCAATCATATATTGACTAAGATCATAGAGGTTGTTTCAATCTTTGGTCCATTATTTTGTTTATGTAAAGCACCATGGGATCACTCTAAAGAAACAATATATAAAATGGGTTTCATTACTTAAATAGGTTTAATTACCACTGGTTCACTCAAGATATGTTCGTTGAGACTATCAAATTATTCGTGGAAGTAATTAGCACAGAGAAAATTGACACACTTTTTCATTAACATGGTGAAGGGAAAACACTTACCCACAATATTAACTATAATATAATGAATGTACATGAAGAATACTTCTATCCCTCTCAACTCATTGATGTTTTTTGTAGGTGATATATCAAGGATATCCTTTTTATTCTCAGAATCAACTTCCATTCCATTCTGGAATACCATGAAGGTGAAAAACTATCCCTTGTTAAAACCTAATGATCACATTAAGTTTTTCATTTTTAGTCTTTACTATTGAAAATTTTTGATAAGGATCTCTAGATCAGTAAGATGATAAAAACACATCCTATATTTCACCACTATATCATCAGTATAACGCTTGATAGGAATTCCAAAGAATTGAATGAAGATGAGATGTATGGTATGTTGTTATGTAGTTACATAATTATTTAAACCAAATGTAATTACACAGTAGTAGGATACCCCTTATAGTTCCATTAAAAGAACTATATTATTTGTATTTTTCCCATTTAGTTTTGGTTATTTCGTAAATAGGCATCTATAAACGAGAGATCTTGATGACAATTCATTGCCTTGATCATAAGTTATGTAATCGAAATCAAGAAGTAATCTTTTGGAAAAATTCAATTGATATCTCTAAAGTTAATGAAAAATCAGATAAGGACATTACATTTCTTGACAGGGACTATATTAGTGAGTCATTTTGGGTAATTGAATTCTCGAATGATGATGGATATTTTGATCTTATTAACCTTCACATCAAAATTGGAAGTATGAGTCGGATGTTTTCTTCATGGTGTCTACTTTTAACAATTATGATATTCTAGAAGACCAAGTTGGTGGGTGACCACATTAGGATAAAGGCCTGTAATTTTTCTGTAATTAAAAGAAAAATACATACCGGTGATGCATTAAGAAATAGGTGTATTCCTTAAATTCATCAATAGACATGGGCACACTAATTAAATTTAGCTTAAAATCCTCTTTTATAAAATGATTTATCTATTGTATTATGTTAACAGTGGTAGATATACCCTCCTCAAATTCTAGTGGAGTATATGTGCATAAATATTCCACTTCCACTCCATTTTCCTCTTCCATTATTCCTACATTATGATGGGTGGGTGATGATGTCGATTATTTAGAATAAGATGAGATATTAATATTTTAAGATCTCTAGGCCCAGGTATTTATATTTTAATGTTTTGAATTGAAAATTACATGAAAATTACCAATTTATTCACCAATATAATAATGTTCTAGGAATGGAGAAATGGTATTTTCACCTTAATCTTCACAATTAATGGGAGTATTGAATCAATTTTCATTACTGTAGGGTTCAACTAACTAGATTTATATCATAAGGGATTATGAATGAATATATAATTATGAAATCTTATTTTCAATCTAGTTCATTGAATGGAAAAATTAATCCTATATCTCTTTTAATGGGGGTTTTAGGTTAACTTATAGACCATTTAGTGAAGTTACCCAAGAAACATCATCAGATAGAGGATATTTCCCTTTCCTCTAGAAAAATATTAAAGAGATGAATTTAGATTCACAAGATCAAAATATAGATTTATAACCATGTAATGTCCCATTTATTTCATTAATACTAAAATTTAAAAATTAGTAATTTAATTAAGGGATTGCGACATATTGATGAAAACATGGCATTTTTAATAGGGCATTAAAGGTTGTATCCTACTAGAAAACCAATAATATAAAATAAAACCTTAAGTCCCCACATTGCATCTTGATCTTGATACAACCAATGCATATTTTTTTCTCTTATCAAACTACTAGTGTGTCACTAGATCAGGATATATATCAACTTCAATATTTCTCAAAATATTAAGTTTTTAGATTGTAATGAGATCAACTCTAAAGACATTATCGATGAAAGCACATTCGATGTCATTGTCATCTCATATAACCAACACAAATTAGGACCTGATGTGTACCTGTATAATAGTATCTATATCCTATTCAGTTAAATAGACAACTTCATGAAAATTCATGTTTTTTTATCACGACATGATATGCCTCAAAATTAGTGACTTAATATTTGAACAATTGAGTTATCAATAGGGCCTCAAAAAGTGCTCCCAAATATCATTTGATAAATTAACAACATTTAAGAATTATAGTTTAGTCATAACTATATAAAAAAATTAATATATCATATTTTTGAACAAAGGGTGTACACAACACCATGGGGGGCTATTCCCTATCTGGTAATTTTGGGGATGATGTATTTAATGTATACATATCAAATAGTTTAATATATGTTGAGTTAGATTTTACTTCTATTGTATTAGGACAACATGGAATGACCATATTTCATGGATAAAGAGACTATTGTACCCCTTATAGTAGATATTTCAAAATAATAGGTCTTGGAAAGAAATCATTGAATGAGGATTCATTTCTTGGCTCTTTCTGCACTCATTAGAGTATTTATCTATGATCTGTAGTAGCTTAAATAACTCTAGCAGGTATGTGGCCAGAAAATTATACCTTGACGTGAATATGTATTCGCCTTCCTCCTAAATATATACAGCCTCTGACCATTTTTCATAGATTGTTCTTAGTAAGCTCATGTTCGAAAACATAATCATCATCAGAAAAGGGGTCCATTATAAATTGGACATTAATGAAACTAGTCATTAATTGTTCCTCTCATGATTTTCTCACCTATAAGGACAATTATCATGGTACCCATTTTTGGGGGGAGTGCCCATACACTCAACTCTAAAGGCATGAAACCCTTGAGAGTCAAAACTATATTGGGAATATGTACATTTTATTCTCATGTACTTTTGTTTTTCAGCTTATAATATTCTATTTCTTAGAGGACCATCCTATGTAAGACTATTGTGCCAATGGATTTAGTCACATCATTAATGAAGAAAATGAGGGTGCGGTTTTTTATTGGTTCTTCATTGAGTATAATATGAGTTTGATTGACTGTTTTTATATTCATCCTATCATTGGTCGTATATACACTCATACTATTAACATCATTCAATTCACCTTCTTTCTCAAGTGTGGAAGTAGATAAAATTTCCCCTTATACTGGTGGTTTTACTAGCTTTACCAGCCAAGATTCAAACATAATTTATATATCTTCATTTAAAAAATCTCAAGGAAGGTGTGATCCAATGTTCAATGTAAGGGGTAGTAATTCAGTCGGTCATCAAGACCGACATCATCCGTACTATTAGGCTCTGGTAGCCATGAT
Source organism: Viscum album (assembly GCA_963277665.1). Taxonomy (NCBI): domain Eukaryota; kingdom Viridiplantae; phylum Streptophyta; class Magnoliopsida; order Santalales; family Viscaceae; genus Viscum; species Viscum album. Next base: position 575,990,380 of record OY728144.1, read on the forward strand.
ATTTTTTTTCAATTCTTTCTATTATATAGCATAGAACTTTCTCATCTCGAAAGGAATAAAATTTATTATTTCTGTAGTTGAAATAATATATCTTGGGTTTCATTATCTAATCATGATGGTGGTATTTTTTTTTATGTTTTAATTTTGGAGAATGTTTCATATGAGACGTTATATGATTTGGAGTTTGAGATAGTGTAAGAGAATATATTAAAGTGGAATTTGTAATTTCCCTTCACCTATTCTCTTTCCCTAATATGTTGGAAATAGCTTAGATTTGGATTTTTTTAAAAAAATTTATTCTTAAAATATTTGATTAGTTGCGATAAGTCCCCAAGACCCTCCTATATATTCCACTGGAATGAGTGGTGTCTATAACTCATTATGGAAGTTTTATACACAAATATTTAATAGGTATTCATGATAATGTTGAATGTTTAAAGAATAAGTCCGAACCTTCCCCATAGAAATAAAATCTGAGACACTCTCAGGGTTTCCCTATTTTCAATTTGAGAGGATGGGGATTTTTTCTTCCGTATAATAGATTTGAAATGATAATGAATTTTCTGGAGTAGTTATTCCCACCATTTTTTGACCAAACAGGTAGACTGGTATAACAATAAGGTTGGTCCCTCTAATGGATATACAACAAACTAGACATTAGATTCTTCTTATTGATTGAGAGTTCCCATCATAGGACCACACCTGGAAACAAATTACATAAAATTCTATACTAGATTCCCTAGTAGATTAAATTTTGGAAATGTTGGATTCCTTATTTTTGCTGGGGGAAGAGTTGTCTCTACCCATCCAGGATATGGATTCCTCCCTATCTATAATGGCACACACAATCCTTTTATTGATTTTATCCAATAATCAAATTATTCAATGGTACCTATGATCTATGGGGTAATATCTATAAGAGAAGGAGTTTGAATAGTGGGAACATTAGGTTGGTCTAGTTTTAGCTTCTCTATATGTACTCTCGATTAAAAACTTTCATGGGTTGAGCCATGAGGAATTTTATGACATGGTTATGTTTGCTTCCACAACAGAGGGAACGATTTAAATACAACATCCCCCCAATCCATTTATATTGTTATCCCATGTCGAGAAAACATTTTGAATCTATTTTATTTATCACGATGAATCCTCATTGTCGAGGTACATCAATTATGAGAGGTATATGATTCTTTTCACGAATAACTTATCTTGGTGGGATTTTGCATATAAAAAATTAATTTTGGGGTTTATTAGTTCTTTTATCTCTTTATCATACTATGAAAATATTTCCTATAATGATATTGGTTCAACCATCAAGTGTATTGGGTGTGATGTGGCCACACATTGACAATTTTACTAGATGAACACCCACTATGGAGGTGATAATGGAGTATTTGAGGGAGTCCCAAATTTTATAATGAGCCATTGGTTCCTAGTAGACACACATTATTTAGTCATTTATGCATGGAGTGTTTTTAATATGGAAACAAACTCCTCTTAATCTTCTATATCATTTCAAAATATTATAACATTCACTAAGGTGGTACTAATGATTTTCATGAATGCATTATACTTCTCGGGTGTCCTGGGGATGACATCAAAAATATTTTTGATATTCATGAGACATTTTACCCTTGATAGATCATTTTTATTGTGACCACTACATGGTATCATCCTTCCGTTTAAGTACTCTCTAATATCATATTTTTCAAGGGAGATATAAAGGGAATCTCAAAATAGATTTATTGTACATGTTCACAATGAGATTTTCGGGACACGAGATACAAAAAATTGGGAGGATTTATTTTACAAAATTCCACATAAATTGTAAAATATTGACTTCCATTTGGGTGGAGTTAAGGTAAAAATTCCCCAATCTCTATAGGATAGGGTTGTTCCCTTTCCATTACTTTAGAGTTTATGGATAAAATTTTTAACCTCAAAGGAGCAGTTCAAGTTAAAAATTGCAATATCCTCATGGGATGGTGCTGTTATGGTATCTTCATGGTTGCCAAAGCTACAGATTTTATCGTTATCTTTCTAATCATTTTTTTGATCATGAGTCGAGTTTATTATATAATTGTATGAACCCAGACATTCGTTTTAGGTATGTTTTTCCTTTTTCTAGAGTTTTTGAGAAAATAAGAATTTCTAGAAAATTTTGAATACACGCCCTGTACTTTATAAGTAAATTCCTTGTATTTTGATGCCTCTTGAGGCCGTGTGCTGGCCGTGTCATGGACATACACCCAGCCTTGTAGAGGTGATGTGTAGGATGCTTAATGCGGAGTACGAAAAAGCCTAGTACACATTTTATACTTAAAAATTACACACCATGTACTTTTATTTGTTTTCATTCAAGAGACTAGGATCACGTCTTAACCCAAAAAATGTCTTCTTTTCCAACTTCATTGACCACGAGTGAGGGTATAATGATGGATCTTCTCTGAGCCCCCGTTCCTCCGTCCGTTCTCTGAATCGACCACCATCAATTGCGTTTGAACCGCAGCGATAAGCTCTTCCTTCTCCAAGAGCTTCATTTCCCAATTCCTCCTCTTTTGCATGGTATCATGGGTTGAACGTTTTATGAATTTTCATAGATCTATAATTTTATAAGGAGATTAAGGCCTTGTTGTTCAATTATATCGATATCCTAGTATCAAGGTAGGTGGTTTGTGCCTTTTTGTTCAATGTACTAGAGTTTTAAGCGCAAATTCCACCAGTACCTGTGAACGGGGTATTGCATGTTTACAATTTTTCCCATGTTGTTTTCCTACCTTTCTTGTATGCTTGTGTAGAGGTAGTTTTGATATGTATAAGGATAATTGATATTGTTGGATGTTTCTCCCATGCCCTGTTCTATTTACGACCTTTTGGTCTTGGTCAGCCTATTGGCTGTTATACCTGCTTTCCATGACTTGTGACTGTAGGATGGATTGATGTTCCCTAATATTTTTTTTCGTGTTGTAGAATGTTTAGCCAAGTATCTCTGTAGGTGTACTTTGGCCTTATTTCATTATTATGCTCTGACTGGCACGGGACCGTGAGAACCTGGTGCTATAGACTATAGGGGATGGACCGAGTGAGCTTCCTAGAGAGTCTTGGATATTATAGACTATATGGGATGGACCGAGTGAGATTCCCAGAGAGTCTTTGATATTATAGACTACAGGAAGATATATCAAGTGAGATTCCTCAAAGATTCTTGATCTGTATAGAATACAGGGGGATAGACCGAGTGAGCTTCCTCAAAGAGTCTTTGTTTGTGTTAATTTCCTTAAACCATTTCAGACTATAAGAGGAATTGACCGAGAGAGCTTCCTTAGAGAGTCTGTGATAGACCAGAGGCTATAGGAGGAATTGACCGAGTGAGATTCCTCATAGAGTCTCTATACCTTGGGGATATAAGAGGAATTGACCACATGATCATCCTCAGAGAGTACCTGACTAACTTATACAATAAGGGGAATTGACTGAGCGTGCTTCCTCAGAGAGTATTATACTTTAGTATGACCAAACCAGAGGGGTTAGGCTGAGCGTAATGCATAGAGGGTTGGGGTTACTTCTTGTATAGGACCAGAGGGGATGGATGTGAGTACTTCCTAGAGGGATTCTTGTTTTTGGTTAGCTGTTTGTTTCACTGCAGCTTGTTGATTGTGGATTGTTTACTATCATGTATCATCCTTCTTATTGTTACTGTTTACTATTTACTGTACTATTACCTTCCATATGCTCACTACCTATTAGGCACCGATCTTTGGGTGGTTGCCTACTTGGATTTAGTCTCACACCCTGTTTGGGCCATGCTTTTGGGCCCAAACAGATTATGTTGTTGTAGGTATTGATAAGGGAAAACACCATTCTACTTCATGTACTTGACTTGTTGTGGAGATGGAGAGCATGGGACCAAGATTTGGCTTGCGATGCTGAGGAGTTATCTGTTTACATTTCATTTGTACTAGGTTTAGTACTTTATTCTGCATTGGGATTTTTTGGCTGATTTCCTAGACATATATGTATCACACATCATTTCATATATATATGTGTGTGCTCCAGTTGTTCATTGTTTTAGTTTTCTGTTGTTTACTTGTGTATGGATTGTTTACTGCTTTTGCTATTGTTTATTGTTTTCTATTCTGCTGTGTACTCTGCCAATGAGGCCATTGTTTCCCCACTATCACACCCAAGGCCCTCACTACTATTCAGCAGCCTCTGGCGTTCGGGGAAATGCTCTTGAAACCATGTGACCAACCGGGTACGGGGCGCCACTGGGAGGCTTCCAGAACCAGGACGTTACATAGTGGTATTAGAGGAATTATTTTCTCTTGAATTACTATTTGGAGCCTATATCCAGAGATAGGATGGAATAGGTACTGGGTAATAAGCTGTTCTCGGTAGTAGCTAACCCGTGTACAGGGAAAATCCATACTACCTCGTTTATTGCAGTTTTACTAGTTTGCAGTTTTACAGTTTATTTGATATCACCATTGGGTGATTCACATGCTTTGTGCTGTTACCGTTTTTGTTATCATGGTTCTATTTTTGTTGCAACTCAACTGGATGATGGTGTTCCATCTCATGCATCATATAGGCACTTTCTAGGAATCACATTTCAGGCGTTTTTTCCATTCCATGAAGGATGAATTAGTGATTGCATATTGTTGTGATATATGAGGTGTAAAATATGCATGTTGTTGTGATAGTTGACTTGATAGAAATACTTGCAGCTTGATAGGGTATTGTTTTTGAAGAGATTTACTGGCACGAACACAATATTTGGATTCTTGAGGTGTTATGGGCCCTCATGAATCTGAATTTGGTGGATCATTGACTTGTTTTTCTTGTTTATTATTTGTAGGAGATTCCAAGATTTGATTCTCGGGGAGTATGGGCCCTCACGGATCAGAATTTTTCACCTTCATGCTTGTTTTCTGTGTTTTCTGGGCTTCGGAGCAGTTTCTGAGCTACTGCCCAGAAAAACCCAGAATACACGGTGTGTACTTTAGGATTACAAGCCATGTAGTTTTTAAACCATGTCACTGACTGTTTGGGTAGAAACATGGGGTTGTGTTAAATCTTTAGGAACACACTGTGTATGGTAAGTACATGACATTTTGTGGTGACCATGTGTCTACCCGTGTGACTAACAACATAGATGGATAAAACCTTGACTTTACACTTTTTTCCCTCTTGTTAAACACCGTTCCCTATCACCTAAATGCCCAGCCATGTCACAAAAAACACGGGGTGGGGAAAACCTCAAATTACATGGTGTATTCTCAGAGAGCCCGCCGTGTAGAGTGAACCGTGTAGACGGATGTGTAACTAACAACACGGGTCATTACATCCTTGTCTAGTACATTCCTTGTCCTTCGTGAAAATGCCGTGTAGTGTAGGATTAAGAGGACTGTGTGGATTAGCCGTGTAAGGAGACTCATGCATGGGGAATAGAGTTCAACTACACACCATGTGTGGGAACAACACACTGTGTGGTTGGGGCATTACACAACCATGTTGTGGCAGAAGTACATTCCCATGTGAATGGCTTAAGAGAACATGTCGTGTAGTTTTTATACATGCTGTGTAGTCATGTTTTGTAAAACTTGAAAGTTTCTTTATCATGTTCCCCTCTTGTACTCTTGTTTTCTCAGTCTTTGATAATCCTGATCTAAGGTTTTATTTTGACCTCTCAGAGTTATGGCACTGAGACGTCCTCCTATTGCACGTCAACTTCCAGATGGTGATCAGACACCAGATATGGCTGACCAGGGACCTCCTGCATATACTCATGTTGTGCCAGACTTGGCACCAGCAGTGATAACAGTTGCAGGAACCAATGCGTAGTCTAGGAAAGGTTTTATGAGGATGTTGTAGACCTTACAGGGAGAGCAGCCTCATGCCCTGTCGATGGCTGAATTGACATGAGTTTTCCAGCTGTAACATCCTCCCACATTCTCAGGGGAAGGAGGACCATAGGCTGTAGATTTGTGGATCAAAGCCACGCTGACGATCTGCGAGCATCTCGAGGTACCACCAGAGAGGAGGGTGAAGCTCGCGACCTACATGCTCCGAGACTCCTCCAAGAGGTGGTGGTATGTAATCTCTCTTGTGAGACTCCACCATAATATGGCTTTGGATTAGTTTCATCATATCTTTTATGACTACTTCTACCTAGAGACATTGAGGTACGACCGAGCCCGGGAGTTCATGAGCTTAGAGCATGGTACTCTTTCAGTGATGGATTATTCCTCTTGTTTCACAAAGTTGCAGCATTTAATGCCTATCCGAGTAGGTGATGTGTTGTTCATGGAAAGGAAGTATGAGGATAGACTCTAGAAAGATATCTGTTCACAGGTGAACATCTTCAGTTTGACTTTGATATCATCTATCGTCAAACAGGCGCTGATCACTAAGCGCAATATGAGGGATTCTGGAGCAGTGAACCATGACCGTTCGACATACAGAGTCAACGTTCCTCCTATAGATAGTAGGAAGGGCCGCAGGGAGTGTACTCAAGGAGATCAGAGTAGGCAAAATGTATCATCAAGAAGCCAGGTAGTATGATACCAATGCGAGAGGATCGAGCATACTAGGGCTCAGTGCCAGAGATACCCGATGGAGTGACAATCTTATGGAAAGATGAGTCATCTTCAGTGTTTTTTCGAGATATTCTCTCCTACAGCTAGAGGTAGGGGTTCTTCAATGACCCCATGTACAAGAGATGCATCGCTAGTTTCTCACAAGTCTGGGAACTAGTGTTCTTCAAGCCATTCAGGTTAAGATGGAGGTCTCAATCGTGGTGGTCAGTCACCAGGTTACCAGTGACAGTAGAGTGGATCATCTCAGACTGGGTAGCCAGGGTCATAGGTTCGCGGTACATGCCTAACGTTTGCAGTGGAGCAGAACCGTCAGGATCTGGATCCCAGTCCTTCTACAGTTCGAGATACGATCCTAGTAGCCTCAGTCTTATCTTCTGCTCATTTTAATATAGGTGCTACGCATATCTTCATCTCAGTTTCTGTTGTAGAGAGCCTTGGGCTCTGCATCTTTTCCTCTGCCGATTCTTTGATTCTAGACAAAACGTTGGGGACTTGAGCAGTTAGCATACGTCAGTGCAGAGAGTTCCCTATTAAGGTAGCAGGGTATCACTTCTTATGTGACCTCTATGTCCAAGAGATGACGATCTATGATGACTTTCTCAGAATGGACTGTCTATTTCCCTTCCAGGTAGTCGCGGACTATTATCGCCGTAGGGTGAGTTTCGTATCACCTGAGAGTGGATCCTTTCTTTATAGAGGTGAGTGGGATGTCCAGGAAAGTTAAGCAGGACCCGAGCATCACATGCTAGGAGGAGTTACAACCCAGATTTCCACTCTATACCTGGATGACGAGGGGACTTCATAGTTATACTTTCCTCCAGTGGTGGATCATTTCAGAGTTGTCTTTCCATAGATATTTTCATGTTTTCCTCTAGAGAGTGAGGTATAATTTTCTATTGATCTCATTATAGGATTGAAACTAGTGTCCATTCCTCCTTATAGGATGGATACACCTGAGTTGCAGGAGCTGAAGAAGCAGTTGGAGGAGTTGCAGGAGAATGGTTTCATCCGACCCAGTACATCTCCTTGCATTTCACCTATTCTATTTGTGAAGAAGGAAGATGGTACCCAAAGTCTTAGTGTGGAATATCGGAAGCTGAACCAGTTGACGTTCAAGAACCGATATCCCTTTCCTAGGATTGATGACCTCTTTGATCAGTTTCGAGGAGCCTAGGTGTTCTCGAAGATTGATTTGATGCTCGGTTATCATCAGTTGTGCATTAGGCCATCTGATATACCTCTTACAACATTCAGGAGCAGGTATGGACTATACGGGTATATGGTTATACCATTCAGTCTCATAAACGCACTTATAGTTTTTATGGCACTGATGAACCGAGTGTTCTATTCATACTTGGATTCCTTCATGGTGGTTTTCGTGGATGACATCTTGATGTACTCTCACACTCAACACAACCATGATACCAATCTTATTATCATTTTGAGCACACTACAAGAGCATCATTTATATGTAAAGCTCTCGAAATGTCACTTTTGGATGGATCAGATTCCCATCTTGGGTCAGGTTATCTCAGAGAGAGGAGTATTAGTAGATCTAGAGAATGTGAGGGCAGTAGTTTCCTGGAAGCAACTGAAGAATGTATTTGAGGAGAAGAATTTTCTAGGGCTGGATGGATACTTGAATCATTTCATACAAGACTTTTCACGCCTAGCAGCACTACTGATAGGTCTGACCAATAATGGGGTGAAGTTCTTTTGGTCAGTTTTTTGTGAGTTTTCCTTTCAGGAGTTGAAAGGGAGGTTGACGTCTGCACCGATACTAGTCTTGCCAGAGCTGAGCAAGAGCTATATGGTCTACTGTGATGCTTCAGGTGTCGGGCTGGGAGATGTTCTTATGTAGGGAGATAGAGTCGTTGCGTACGGGTCTCGACAGTTGAGGCCACACTAGAGGAATTACCCGATGCATGATCTGGAGTTGGTAGCATTTGTTCATGATTTACATTGTTGGAGACATTATCTTCTAGGAGAGCACTTTGTGGTGTTAACCGTCCACAAGAGTCTCCAGTACATCTTCTATTAGCATGATCTGAATCTGAGACAGTGCAGGTGGGTCGAGTATCTTCAGTTCATCGACTTTGAGCTTGCCTATATGCCTGGAAAGGGAAATGTAGTGGCTGATGCGTTGAGTAGGAGAACTCAGATTTAGGTAGTTCAGGAGGCCAGTAGTGAGTGGAAGCTTATGGATATGTTCTCTGAGATGCATTTGGAGGTGCACGACTGTCAGGGGAGGACGTTTCTTTCTTATATATCTGTTACCTCTATACTTCATGATCGAGTATGGATGAGGACGCTATCAGATTCTGAAGGCCTTGTCCCACAAGAAAGCGTGTCAGGAGAGGACCCTTTTCTTGGGTGGACCATAAATGAGGATGATATCCTACGATTCCAGGGACTCGTATGGGTGCCAACAGACATACACAAGGAGCTGATGTGGGACATTCAATCCTCAGTTTGGGCAGTTCATCCAGGCATCACCAAGATGTATTGTGATCTACACTACTTGTATTGGTGGCTAGGTTTGAAGAGAGATGTTGTAGGTTTTGTCTTGAGGTGTTCCACTTGTCAGCAGGTGAGAGCGGAGCATCAATGACCATAACGTCTTTTGTAGAAGTTACCCATTCCGGAGTGGAAGTGAAAAGATGTCACAATGGATTTCATGACAGGTTTGTCAAGGTCTCCTCGAGGGAATGACGTAGTATGGGTCGTCGTTGACAGACTCATGAAGGTTTCTCACTTCATGATGATCACGGAGACCATCAGTGTCCATGAGATAGGATAGTTGTACATCCAAGAGATGTTATATCAGCATGATGTTCCGCACTCCATAATTTCATATAGGGATACGCATTTTACTTCTCGGTTCTGGCAGGGGCTTCCGAAGGCTTTGGGTACACAGGTACTTCTAAGTACAGCATACGATCCCCAGACACATGGCCAGTCTGAGCGTATGATTCAGGTGCATGAGGAAATTCTCAAAGCATTCATTCTGGACATTGGAGGTTCTTGGGAGAAGCATATACCTTATCTATATTTCGCCTACAATAACAATTTTCAGGCGACTATTCAGATGAAAACTTACGAGGATTTGTATGGTAGGCCATGTCGATCACCTTTATGCTGGCTTGAGGTAGGAGTGGCAGCTTTGCTGGGACTGTATCTTGTTCAACAGTCCTCAGAGTAGATAGAGTTGATTCAGAAGAGGATGGATATTGCGCAGTCTCATCATAAGTGTTATGTTGATCAGCGGAGACGACCTCTAGAGTTCGAGGTTGCGGATTAGGTTTTCCTGCATGCCGCACTGAGTTTGGGACACAAGAGGATTCAAGGACAGTGAAAGCATTCACCACAGTACCTCAGGAAATTTGAGGTGTTGGATATCAGTTGTAGTTACCTCAGAGGTATCAGGCTATGCATGATGTCTTCCACGTTTCACATCTCCGACGTTAATTTTCAGACCCGTCTCATGTCCTTCAACATGAGGAGGTTGAACTCGAAGCCGATGCATCATTTGAGGAGCATCCTATCCGGATTTTCGATCACAGTACAAAGGTTCTCTATGGCTGGTCTGTTCCTCTGGTACTAGTGAAATGGTAGTATGGACGAGTACATGATGAGACTTAGGAGAGGGAGTCTGATATAAGATCGTAGTGGCTAGAGCGGTTTGGCATTTCTTCTTCCAAGCCTCACTAGGGAAATTCAAGGATGAATTTCATTAAGGGGGAAGTTTGTAAGAACATCGACCTTCATTTCAGTTATGTTTTTCATTTTTCTAGAGTTTTTTAGAAAAGAAGAGTTTCTGGAAAATTTTGATGTACACGCCGTGTACTTTGATGCCATTTGAGGACGTGTGCTGGCCGTGTCATAGCCATACACATTGCCGTGTCATGGACATACACATTTCCATGTAGGGGTGATGTGGAGGACAATTAATGTGGAGTATGAAAAAGCCTAGTGCATGCCGTTTACTCCAAACGTTCATGCAGTGTACATTCTTTTTTCATTAAATGGACAGGGGTCGCGTCTTAACCCCAGAAACGTCTTCTTCTCTAGCATCTTCGACCGAGAGAGAGAGTACGACCACAGATCTTCTCCGAGCCCCCGAGTCTCTGTCCGTTCTCCGAATCGACTGCCATCAATTGCGTTGGAACCATAACAGTAAGCTCTTCCTTCTCCTAGATCTTCATTTTCCAATTCCTCATCTTTTGCAAGTTCTCGTGGGTTGAACGTTTTGTGCGTTTTTGTGGATCTACAATGTTCTAATGAGATTCAAGACTCCTGGTTCAAGTATATCAATATCTTATTATCTAGGTAGGTGTTTTATTCCTTTTTGTTCAAATTCCTTGAGTTTTATGCGCAAATTCCAGCAATACCCATGAACGGGGTATTGAGTGTTTACTGTTTTTCCCCTATTGTTTTCCTGCCTTTCTTGTATGCTTGTGTAGAGGTAGTTTGGATATGCATAATGGTAATTTCTATTCTTGGATGTTTTTCCCTGGAATTGATTCTTGTGCTGTAGACTGGTTATCCAAGTAGCTCTGTAGGTGTACTTTGGCCTTATAGAATTATTATGCACTGACTGGAACGGGATCGTGAGAACCTAGTGTTGTAGACTATATGGGATGGACCGAGTGAGCTTACCAGAGAGTATTGGACATTATAGACTATATGGGATAGACCAAGTGAGCTTCCCAGAGAGTCTTGGATATTATAGACTATAGGAGGATAGACTGAGTGAGCTTCCTCAGAGAGTATTGAGCTTTATAGACTACAGGAGGATTGACCAAGTGAGCTCCCTCAAAGAGTCTTTGTTTGTTTGAATTTCCTTAAACCATTCCAGGATATAGGAGGAATTGACTGAGCAAGCTTCCTTAGAGATTCTGTGATAGACCTAAGGCTATAAGAGGAATTGAAAAAGTGACCTTCTTCAGGGAGTCACTAGACCTTGGGGATATAAGAGGAATTGACCATGTGATCATCCTCAGAGAGTCCCTGACTACCTTAGACTATAAAGGGAATTGACTGAGTGTTCTTCCTTAAAGAGTCTTATAATTTTGTATAACCAAACCAGTGGGATTAGGATGAGTTTACTACCTAGAGGGTTGGGGGTATATCTTAGATAGGACCAAAGGGGATGGCTGTGAGTACTTCCCAGAGGGATTCCTGTTTGTGGTTAGCTGTTTGTTTCACTTTTTCATGTTCACTGTGGATTGTTTACTGTCGTGTATCATCCTTCTTACTATAACTATTTACTTCTTACTGTACTATTACCTACCATATTCTCATTGACTGTTAGATATATCCCTTTCAATGGTTTTCAACTAGGATTTAGTCTCACACCCTGTTTCGGCCATGCTTTCGGGCCCAAAAATATTATGTTATTGCAGGTATAGATAAGGGCAAGCACCCTTCTACTTTAGATACTTGACTTGATGTGGAGTTGGAGAGCATGGGACCAAGCTATGGCTTGCGATGGTGAGGATTTATCTGTTTACATTTCTTTTGTACATGGTTCAATACTATATTCTGCATTGTAACTTGTTGGCTAATTTCCTAGACATATATGTATCATGAATCATTTCGCATATATATGTGTTTGTTCCAGTTGTTCATTTTTTTAGTCTTCACTGTTTACTTGTGTATGGTTTGATTACTGCTTCTGCTATTGTTTATTTTTTTCTATTCTGCTGTGTAATCTGCCAATGAGGGCATGGTTTCCCCACTATCACACCCAAGGCCCTCACTACTAGTCGGTAGCCTCTGGCGTTCAGGGAAATGAACTTGTGGCCATGTGACCAACCGGGTACGAGGTGCCTCTAGGTGGGCATCTGGAACAGGCTTTGGAGCTGGAGAGCATGGGACCAAGCTATGGCTTGGAATGCAGTGGAGTTATCTATTTACTTTTCTTTTGTTCTTGGTTTAGTACTATATTCCTCATTTTGACTTGTTGGCTGCATTCCTAGACATATATGTATAACACATAATTTCATATATATATATGTGTGTGTGTGTGTGTGCTCCAGTTGTTCATTGTTTTGGTCGTCCATTGTTTACTTGTGTAAGGATTGTTTACTACATCCGCTATTGTTTATTGTTTTCTATTACACTATATTCTCTTCCAATGAGGTCATAGTTTCCCCACTATCAGACCCAAGGCCCTAACTGCAAGTCAGCAGCCTCTGGTGTTCGGAGAAATTATCCTGATTCCATTTGACCAACCGGGTACCGGGCGCCTCTGGGTGGATTCCTAAAGTGGGACACTACAATAACTTACAAGTGAGTTACATGTTTTAAAAGGTACCTTAATTGTTTAATGATTATCCTTCCTTAAGAGGGAAACCTTCTCAACATTATTGAACACCTTATGAAATAATTTTTAAATGGATCACTCCCATTGATTTCTATGCTTTTGAGATTCCATTATGGAAAATTATTTATGATCATACCATATTTAATGACCATAAATTACTAATTTGAGTCTTCATGGAGTAATGGAATTACATGATGCCACTTATGGTGGGAATTGATGATCGACGAAAGAGTTGAAGTGAAATTAAATATATAGTCCCCATATTTTGATTTTAATTCTTGATAGGGAATTCATAATAATTTAAAATATATATTTTATGAATAATTAAGACATGAAAATTGAAGACCTTCACACTTATTTCCCAATTTCAGGAATCGTTTATCTAGAAGGGAGGCTATGTCAATTTGATAATGAATTTATTCACTTTAATTGGAATTATTTTAAAATTATTTGTAAGGAAATAATTTTAATTTTAGTTAATGATTAACTTCCAGAGATTCATGATAATTCCCAGGACACATTCTTCTCCAAACATCATTGGAATATTATATGGAAATGGTGGTTAACATCCAAAAAATGGATGATATATTATGTATATCCCATGTTTAATCTATATAAATTTATTCTCTCATTACTCTATAGATGATTACTCCTATTTATCTTTCAAATTGGATGTTTCCTAAAACATTTATTGAATGTGGTGGGATTGGGGGGAATATCCTCAACCATGGTAGAAGGTGAGAAACCAAAGGGTGGTTTAGAGGATAAATGTTGCCTCATTTTTCCGTCAATATAGGAAATAATATATATTTCAATTATAATTCATTATAAATTACATGGCATTCCTTCCCAATTTCCTCAAAATATAAGGCAATTTTTATATTTGACTTAACAGGGGTAGAACCATTTTCAGAAATGAAATATCTGTACAATGAGGACCTTTGAAGAAAATTCCATCATAGTGAGGACTACCAATACAACATAATGTTGGGAAATTGGGAGTAATATTTCGGTCTCTATTATGGGGATGACATTTATGTAAGACATTATTCATTGGAGGACTTTATTTCTATTTTATATTCTGACCATGAGGAGGGTTTTCATAGTACTCATCAAGATATGGGTTCTCATGATTGATCACCTTATTTGAATAAGGGAATCCATCATGGTAAATAATCTCGGGATGAACTTCAAATTTGATGATATCAGTGTTACGAAGAGTACCTTTTGAACCACTACAGGTTCTTTCTTAATTTTGTAACAGATCAGACGGATCATGAGACTCAATTGATTTTTTTAATTCATGAACAGTAGATTTGAGTATAGAAATATCATGTATTTCATATTGAATTTTAAATCACCATTGAGGATATTTATTATTATATTTTCTCTTTCATGCTTCTATAATCACGTGATATGGATAGAGATTATGATATAATGAAGATTGTATGATCAAATACTATGTTGGTTATGAAATATGCCGACAAGCATCTAGAGTTTTCACATGGATATATGACAACCTGATAGTTGAAACCAAAATGTACCAATGATCTACATTTTCAATGGGGATATATGCTAGATCCTATAATCTATGTTTCATTGGATTTTTCTTGTACCACTCTTGGATGGGAGTAGGAAAATTTGCCTACACCTTAGTAAAATTCACATTGTATAGATGTTCCAACCCAATCATAGAAGCATTGTTTCTAGCCACACTTTTAACCATTGTTTTTTTAATCATTTTAAATTTTAATGTATAAAGAATGTGGTAATGTATAGATTCGTAACCTTACATCATTTACAGTATATACTATGTGACTTATGTAGATTAATGGGAATATAAGATCCTTCTATGGTTGGAGAAATTATATATTCCTACTCATGTCCTCCATTTCCTACTAGGAAATACTGATATTCATCAAGTGGTAGGATGTGGATAAAGATCTTCCCCCTTTTCCGACTAATATTTTTTCGAAGGTCTCTCTAGTTGATTATAACCTATATTGGCTGGCTTCATATAGGTGGGCTGGTATAAGGGATTGCTCATGGGTTTCCACCATGTTGTTATAAAGGGATTATATGGTAGGAAGACAGATACAATCCTATTGATGGTTGATTAATTTCCACCTATGGTGGGATTTCCAAGGAAATCTGGTTTGAGTGACCTAATATGGAGCCCATAGGGTGGCATTAATATCGTGGTGAAGAATTGATGATGTGCAGTGTTGGTAAAGACAATTACTGATACGATCCCTTCATGGATATGCGCATGGAGTTGAAATGAATCCACTATAAACATTTTGATCCTCCTCCCTATGGTAATTTAGTTATTTGTAACCCTATTCTAGGGAGAGGATCTTGAAACAAAATAAGACAATGACTGGTGTCAGATGATTTTTTTCCTGCAACCATTATTAGGTAGACGGTTGGCATGGATTCATAACATGGTGTGATTCACTTGTGGAATACAATGTTGGGACAATACAATTGGGTTTCTAATAATGAATAAGTTAATTCAAAACCATGTGTCAGTGACATATGGTACGAAATCATATCCTATGCCTAAATGAGGATCCAACTTGTGGAGTTCCAAGGGAATAAGTATTTTTGGGTTGGTATGATTCCATTATGATTGAAGGGAGTTCTGGTGAAATTTCATGAGGTTTTAGATAAAACATAGACCTTAAAAATGTCAATGAAATATATAAATAAATAAATTCATGCACATTTTATTTAATTAATGAATCCATGTTTAGTCACATTATTTTTTCAAGGGCATAAAATTTGCTGATATGTGGGAAACAAAGTGATTTTAGTTAATCAATGTCATTCATGTTGGGTTCACCATTAGTTTTATCACTTATTTATTATATGTCGATTTCTGATGGGGTTTATTCATCAAATGGAAACATCCAATGATTCCTACATCTATGATGGGTAATAGACCCACATTTGAAATATATGAATTCCACAACATATTTAGCCAACAAAGCATAAAATCTGACATTAGTCAAGCAGATGGGAGGTCGAGATCATCCAACCCTTATGTGGGTGGAACCATTATTGACTCTATGACTCTATATATTTATGTCATGTCCATGAATAATTTATAAAAATATAAATAATACCATAGACACTTTAAATATAAAATTAATCACATATACATGCAAGAGTAACCATTTGTATGTATCAAAGGTTCTAAATCTCATCATGTATTGTACTGGTCAATGATTTTCTATAATGAAATATAATATAAATGATTTTAATTGGGAAATATGAAGTATATATATATATCCAATGTGGTGGTTTGAGGATGATATTTGGATTGATCCCCAAAGAATTTATTTCTATATATACTTGTTAAAGAAACAAGAACCCAAATAGTTCAATGAAACATAGTGGGACCCATTGTACATTTTAGGGTCACGTGACATGTATGAAACTATGTATTTTAATGTTATTCAATGGATATGTCTAAGAGAATGTTACAGAGTCATGGATAGTGTGGTACTTCTGTATGAGTGATCATTGATGGTTGATCTAGTAGGGAATATATCCCTGTGATGAGGTCCCCCGGTCAAGAATTTGGGCTGATGAGAATAAGGCAGAAAATAACATGATTGAATATAGTATCCAAGGTGGGGAATGCTCTTACTAAGAATATGGCCCAAAAAGGATGATGGTGAATAATAGGTGTTGGGTTTTATCCTCTATTTCTCTTCCTATATATAATGGGAGTACATGAATCAAATACCATGTAGTTATGATGTGTTGGTGATTTCACCTACGAGGGAGGCCATTTTGGGAATAATTGATTTTACTGATGTTATTATCACAACTAACCTCTACGGCCACGTGAGTCATGCACAATGTGAAAAAAAGAGGATTTGTAAGATCTAGCACATTGCACAATCTACATTATTCAATGATGGACAAGTGTTGGGGTGTAGAATGAAGGAGATGTCCCTTAAGAATAGATAGGGTATTACATTATGGGGGATGACCATTTACTCGTTTCAGGGGGATAGAATGAGGGTAAAAAACTATCTATAACCAAAGGAAAATTAATGTGGTTCCCCTCATGGTCCAGAACACAGAAGTCCTTGGAACTGCCTCCATGGCCATGTTCCTCATTGCTGAGGGGATGAGAAATTATTAACATCACAAGTACAATACTTATTAATTATGTTCATTGTATAACATCCTTTATTAGGGGAATTCAGAATTGAATGTTCACTTGTACATTCCATACCCTGATCGTGAATATATAGAGGTCTTAATTGATTTTATCAATTTTGTATCATTTAGGTAGAAGTCCTTGGTAAAAGGGTGACGAATCATTAGTGGTATGAGATATTTATTAGGGATTGAAAGTTGATTTACCTAGGTGATAACTAGGAGGTCATGGTTCGATATCAACCAAGTGATTCATGGGTGAGAAGTATTGCATCTCACATAGGAGATACTGTGGTGATTTGGATTGTATCTCACTATGGTGATACCTTGAAAAGAAGGGTAATGCTTTAACAAAGTGATTTTTTTGTCAAACTAGGATCTACCTCACTCAGGTAATACATGGGAGATCTGGGGGTGAATTATTAGGTGAATAATAACCTAGAATACCACACAAGTTCAAGAACTTTTTATGACCATATAGGGTCTTCACATGTGCTATTAGACGATGATCACTCAATGTTTGATCCAAGGACATTACCATAACCTTATTGTGTTTTTACTATGGGGGGAATAGTTCCATTCATTATTCCTTAATGTACTAGACCATGGTAAATCTGTAATAATTTTATTCTTGCTAAATTACATCTTATATGGTCGGAATGGGATTCTACTTGAGGGTTTCGATGAAATGATTGTGGTAAAAAGGCCAAAACCATTAAGATGACTATTTTTCTAGAAGTAATATCTAATGAGGATCCCAATGGTCTTATTTGTAGAAAAACATCTGATCCTAGGTAAATGAGGTTTTCTACACAAGTACTTCACATAGGTGGATTGGGAAGGTGGTACACACATGTTGGACTTGTGTATAAAAATATTGAGTGAGATGGATGGCTATAACGACCCTGGATTTTCATATATAAATATCAAATCCTTTTAGATTAATATATAATAAATTTCACAAATACACAACTAAGGAACAAAATGGTGTAGTGTTTATGGAGACTATGTACACAATCTTATTATTTAATGAATGATATTCAATATCCCTCATAAATAACTTCAACTATTTTAATCTATATTATCTTTCCCTACATAAAACCATTGGCTATGTCATTGTGAAATGAAACATTAGAACATGTTAGCTTAGATTCCCAGTATGGGTAATCATAGGAGATATCATTATATAATAATACAAAATAATCATATGATAAAAGGGTTATACGATCATGAACATAACATACAATGTTCATACCTAACATACCTTAGATCATAAACATGATTTATGGAATAAAGAATTATAATTCAAAAATATATGATTCATACCAGTGTGAAATGATCATAATTCCTGAACCATAATATAGATACCCTCACTTTTCATACATTAACATTACATAAATTTTGGGGAATACTTAATACATTACAAAAATAGACACCCAAATATTGTATTTGTTTAGTGCCTTCAGAAGCATGGAAACATAAACTCTTCTATATAAGTGAGTTACATTACCCGACATTGGGTTCTTCATAAACATATCCCTTCTTAGAAACATCATACATAAACATATATTCATTACCATTGGGAAGGAAACATAAAAAGGGGTGAGAATATATGCTCAGTAAGGGTAAAAAAGTGGGATATGTAATGATAAACATGTGAGTAAGGGTATGATAATGTGTTCATAACATTAAATGATCATACCCCACATATTAAATATCAAAAACATGGATCATAGAAAAAA
This sequence comes from Viscum album, assembly GCA_963277665.1. Classification (NCBI taxonomy): domain Eukaryota; kingdom Viridiplantae; phylum Streptophyta; class Magnoliopsida; order Santalales; family Viscaceae; genus Viscum; species Viscum album. Next base: position 576,009,225 of record OY728144.1, read on the forward strand.
TATTTTCATTTCATAAGACATGAATCATTATGGAATAAACAGAATAATCAATGAATGTATAACATATAAATAAGACCTGGAATTGTGGAAGACACATAAGATATAAAATTATTTTCATAACAGTCAAGGAATCATAGCTAAGGCCATCTTAGTAAAATTGGTTCACTCCCAATACAATCTTGGTAGTCAGGATTCACTACCATGACTATCCTAATAGTCTAGGTTTACTCCCAAGACGATTTTAGTGGAAAAAGTCCTTTAATGAACTGATTTTACTATCCATTCTAGCCATGTATATCTCATTAGATATAAATATTTACCCAATGCATTGGATCTAGTTATAGGTCCCACCCTTATCGTAATTAAATCATATATATGTGTTCAAATATATCATAAAAATTATTTATATCATAGTCCATGAAATATAATGGCTATTATAAACAAGTAATCATATCAAAACCTATTTAAAATAGATAGTTTTCATAATAATTTAATCAACGAATATCCCGTGAAAATAATCGTGTTCCATAAGAATATATCCCGTGAAAGAGAAATGGGATTCATAAACATCATGTCCTCCAAACCTAAACTATTCAGAAAATAATTTGAATTGAAATATTGGTTTATCTACAATAACAATATGTTTAGCACCAATGTATGTCATCATATATGTAAAATAATTATGAAATATCTTTTGAAAAATTTTCTTGGAGGAAAATATCCTTCTTTTTTTTAAAATCACTTTGAAAGCCTAAAACATTTTTGAAAAACTTTTTTCCTTGAAAACATATTTGAATACTCTTAAAGGAATAATTTAAAACCATAAAACCATTAAAATACTTTTTCCTTGAAATTGAGCTAAAAAAATCATTAAAATAGTGGTTTATTTTTTTTTTGAAAACTTGGTATTTTTTGTATAAAACAAATTTCCCTCTGAATAGATAAATGAAGTAAATTTTTTTAAAGAACATTATATTAATTATCATAACAAAAAATAGTGTGAAATTATAATAATACATTATTTTATAATGAATAATAATGGAGAAGAAAATTTATGAGTTTTCTTGAAATACCTATCATAATCTTTCATCAACGAGAGCATAATCAGAAAGAATTCTGAAAATTGATTAGATTGTTGCAATAAACTCTTACCACTTGGTTCCATTGAATCATACATCCCATTTAAAGAAATGAAATTACATGAAGCTTAAAATACCAAGAAAATAATGATATTCATGATAAAAAAATTCAACGGTCAATGTATGCACCTCATATAATAATATAGGTGCATAACATGTGTTGTGTCTCAAAGAAGAAAAATTGATATTAAATTGATTTAACGATTTGATAAATATTAAAATATGATCCCCATGAAAGAGATATAATAAAATGTTTATTTAAATACCCATAAATTTAAGTATAACAATCATCTAAAATATTTATTTGAAATCAATACAACACAAAAATGAAACTAGTGGTGAATAAGGCCTAAATACCACAGAAATTAAACTGAGATGAGAAAACACTTACTTCAAGTTTTGGCACTAATTGTATTCATTAAAATGTCCTCTATAATAAATATAAGTCATTTAACATATGAAAATTAACCATATTCTTATATCAAATACTATATATGATTTTACTATGATAAAATATTACCCTTCTATTAACAATTCCATGTTAATGTTATGTTTCTAGTAATATTTGCTGTGTTTTTTGTATAATTTTTGTATTATTATTGTCGATCCTATTATATAGATCTTGATTTACTATTTCAATAATGAAAAAACTTAAAATATATCATAAATATTCAGTATAAAAATATTTATAATAATCTATTAAAGTTATAAGTAAAAAATGAAATACATTGTTCATGAAGACAATAAGTTGTGAGTATGCATGAATGCCATTTCTAGTTTCATGTCGTTTTGAATGAAAGAACGTAAATCACATATTTGTGTATATATATACACTATAATTATAGTAGAATTATTATTTTACATATATATACATAATAATAAATGCACTAAACCCATCTTTAATATATTCCATGTTGTGTGTGACTGAATCACATCACTTTAAGGAGGGAGTTGTCCACATGTCCTGAAACAAAGTTATAATATTTACATAAAATTTAAAATAATAAGATTATGTGTTCTATTATAACTCCAAAAGAATAAATACATCATAAATATCATATATAACATCTTAAAATAGTATTTACACCATAATTACAAACCATAGGATGTGGTAAAGGATAAAACGAACATAATCTTTCATGAGGTGGTAGTCCGTTGTACACAAAAATGGTAAGTTTTCTACCCATTTGATGGAAGTGTGTGTATGTGTAGGTAAAAATTAGAGAATAAAATATTCTCAAAAAATTTAGGATACTAGGGTAATTATATAATAATAGAGTACGAATATTTTAAGGGGTAGAGAATGAAAATAAAACAAAATAGCTTGTGGAAACATGTTACCTCTTCCTTGAAGAACTCCTCATGGTTTTTACCAAAGATATTAATTGGTTAGACTTGTTAACAAAGGGAGAAATATAAAATGAATGGAGTGATTTCTAGTGGAGATCTCTGAATATTATGGATGATCCAAATATCATGATATGTGTATAATTTATGGGGGGTGAGTTCTATTTTGTAGTGGAGGAGAGGGCATTCTTATAAATATTAAAAAGAGAACACTATTGAGATGTCTCTTGTACATCAAGTGTGTGATTATTTTTAATTTCATAGAAAATAGGGAAGGTTTTTGAAATAATTTCAGCCAATGAATTTTGTAAATCTATGTAGGTTATTTAGCCACTTAGGATACTGTTTAACCACTATGTAAAATTGTTTGTCACTTTAAATGTTGTAATTAATTTATATTAATTTCACTAATATTTTTTTTAAAAACTACGTTTAAATTATTAGATATTATTAATTATTATATTTATAAATATTGAATCCATTTTCCAAAATTATAAACTTATAAGTGGTAGAAATTAAATTAAAATTAATCTGGTTGATGTGTCCCAACATCAGGTTTTTTTAATCGAAAAGGTTTAAACATTTGAAATGTTTTAATATCCAATTACATTGTGAAATTGATTCAAATACACTGTATTGAATTTATTGATTTATAATTTATCTGGTTAATAATATAAAAAATTAAAATAAAATTAAAATATAAAAATAAATTACATAAAAAAGAACATTTGAATTAAAATTCAGTATTTTTTTCAATTGATAAAAAATACTTTTAAGAAAAATCCTAAAAATTAATCCAATGATAATTTTTCTATCCAGAATTAAAAACTTTATGTTTATTTCATAAAATTATATTTTTAAAATTTTCTAAAATGAATTTTATTATTTTTAAAGGAAATAAAAGTCATTTCATATGAGAAAAAAAAATTCAATCATATAAAGAATTTACCAAAACCTATATTTTTTATTATCAATATTTTTTATTTATTTATAACAATTATAAGTAATATATAAAAATAGTTATTAATATTTATATCACTAAGTGTAATGGTTTTTTATGACTATCTCATTTAAATAATTATAATAATAAAATGTTGCTTCGTTGAGACACAGTTTTGGGTGTTACATAATCCAAGTAACTGTTGCATGTAGTGAAAACATGGTGTAGCATATAATGAGTCATTATCTTGGTATAGCGAAAAAATAATTCATAAAATAAAAACAATTCATTACAGAAAATGTTTCATAAAAACATAGGGCATTTCATTCTACCCCCTCTTAAAATTAAATTCCCCCCCCCCGAAATTAATCATTCAAAAACAAAAAAATCCTGATAAATCTACCTCATCATATCCTCAACTTCACATGAAGCTTCCACTAAAGTATTATTTCTCTAAATAAAATTTACAAGGTGTCTGGCCTTATTTCAATGACATTTTGATGTATGATCAAAAAATTTAACTCATTGTTCATCATAAAAAATGTCTTGATTCAGTTGTATGAACTCTATGTTTGTTTCACAAGAAGGGTCAAGTATGCACTTCCCACGGAGAGATACAAGGAACACATTATGGGATTGATAGATATTTTAGGGATGTTTCATGTGATAGGCTATTGTCCCGATACGATCAGGAATTTCAAATGGACCTATATAACTAGGGCATAGTTTTTAATTCTTTATGAATCTCATAACCACCTTATAGAGAGTTATTCATAGAAACACCTTCCCACCAAATTGAAATTGTTTATAATGTCTATTTTTATCCACATAAATTTTCTACTAACATTGTTCTACCTTTATATTCTTCATAATGGTTCTAACTTTCATCATGATTTATTTAGTTATCTCCGGTCCCTATTTCTTTCCATGTCCAACTTTATCCCAACACATTAGATCTATAAATTTTATTCCATACAGGGATTCATAAGGAAGCATATGAATTATTTATTGAAATATATTATTGTAAGAAAACACAACTATAGGGATTAGTGGATCCCAACCACCTTTGGAATTGGAGGAACATGATCTAAACATTTCATATAGGGTTTGAATTATTCTTTTAGACAGACCATCCATATGAGGATGATAAACAGTGATGAAACATAGTTCTGTATCAAGTACTTACTACAGTATTCACCATAAATATAACATAAACATCAAATTTGATTAGATAAAATTGAATGTCTTACTCCATGTAACCATATCACTTCATTAATGAATATCAAGGAAATATGATCAAGATAGAAGTCTTCTCTGATAGTAATGAGGTGTGCTAAAAAAGTAAGGTGATTGACTACCACCCATATAGAATTAAACCCGTTAGATTTTTTGGGGATTCCACAGAAAAAATCCATAGTATTTATCTCCTATTTCTATTCATGTATGGGTAATTGATGAAACATCCCCTTATATTTGTGGCTTTTGACCATAATACAAAGCACTGAGATAAAAACTCAATGATTTCCCTCTTCTTTTCCATCCGACCAAAATTATTCTTTCATGTTTCTATACATATTCATATATCAAGGATTAATAGAGAATGGTGAACTATGAGAATATTCTAATAGATCCTTCTACAAATATTTCAAGGAAATAACACAAAAAACGGTTCCTAAACATTATCCTTCTCTCTTGATCAAGGTTTAACACTGTGACATTTCTAACCTTCTTTTTCAGCTCTATATCTTCTTTCTATGCCTCTTTAATCTTCCCATGGATAGAGGGTTAAAAATTCAATTGAGCAATATAATATTTTCCCTCTTCTTTCAGGATTTTTAGATCTGTCCTTTTCAAATCCACAAATATTGAATTTTCTATGATCCTCAATATGGAAAATAAAGCATGATCCTTTCGACTGAAATCATATAACACCTTGTTCTTTTTCCTAGGGTGGTAAATGTTTGAGTATCCATAATCCTTTATCTGATCTAACCATTTTATTGGATGAAATTTCAACTCATTCTATTTGAATACATATTTTTGACATTTATGATCAGTTTATATATCACATTTTTCTCTGTAGAGTTAATGGCTCCATATATTTAATGAAAAAACTACCAAAAATAACTCTAAATAATGATTTGGGTAATTTTAATCAAGAACCATCAATTATTATGATGATGAGTATACAAATATGTAATTCTGTATGAGAGAACATCCTAATACCTTCATGAATGGATCACTAAATATTACAAAACCTTTTCCACTATAGGGTAATGTAAGAATCGGTACAATGACTAACCTTCCATTTAGTTCCTAGAAATTTTCCTCAGATTCGTTTTTCCAGAGAAACTCAATACCCTCATGAGTAAACATTATTAGAGGATTATATATTCATGAGAAATTATCCAAAATAAATCTATAATATCCATCTATACAAATAAAACTATTGATCACATTCAAAATGGTTGGTCTAGAAAAAAATTCAATAGCTTCCTTCTTTAATGGATCTACTTCTATACCATCTATTGAGATTAGATGAAAAAAAACATTTTGCATCCAAAATTCACACATTGTAAAATATTCATACACTTCTACTTCCTTATGGTCTTTAGTACAATTATCATGTAGTCTTCATGCACTACCTTTCTCATTTAATAGATAATTATATCATCTATAAAGACACCAAAAAATGATCAAGGTAATCTATAAAGACTATATTTTTCAAATTCATGATTATAGAATGGGATTTAGTAAGACAAAAGAAATCACTATATATTCATAGTGTCTATATCTTGAGTGAAATTCTATATTGGGTATATCATCTTTCTTGACCCTCAACTGGTGAAATATATAATGAATGTAAATACTGGAAAATTATTTTTCTTCGTGCATTGTATTAAACAAGTCATGAATACAGGGAAGATGATACTTGTTCATGATCGTTATCTTGTTTAACACTTGATAATCAATTTAGAGTGACATTGATCCTTCTTTCTTTTTTGAAAAAATAACAGGTGCAGCCAAAGGTGACACACATGGCTAAATGAATCACTTAGAAAGGTTTTCATAGAGTTTCTTATTCAATTTATATAACTAAATTGGGGCCATTGTTTAGGGTTTCTTTCAAATTGGTGTGGAAATAGGTACAAGATCTATCAATAAATAATCTTCATGTTTTGGTGGAAGGATTAAAAAATCTCTTATAAATACATCCAAAAATTCACGAACAATCGGGATATTATTTACATTGATTTTCTCTCCAACCATTTGAGAGAAAAAACCTTCTTAATATGTACTAATCAAAATAAAATCGACATAATCTCTATAATGATTTCATATTTATCATCTCTTTGATAAATGATCATAGATTATATTGAAATATCAAACATAACTTCCCTTCCTGAACAATTGATGAGGGATTTATGTAGACGAAGATGATCCATGTAAAATATGAAATCAAATTCGACTAGAGGATACTTTAATTATATCCCTTAACAAAATTTCATTCATGATTCTTCCTCCACTTATATCATAAAGTAATGCTCATCATATTTTCCCCATAGTTTTTAGATTTTTCATTGAGCTCTAACTTTCTTTTCTCATCAAAACCATTAGATTTGTATGTAACTATAACCTCCATTTAAAACATTATTTCACATAACACAATATCTTTGTAGATATTAATGTTTTTGATGGATAACACCCTTCTGAATCGTGGAATTAATCCACTAAATAACCGTTGAACATTACTTTCTGGTTGGATAATATTTCTAGAAGCAAACCTCACAAGTCTTATGAAATTATCCTTGTAGGTACCAATAGGTTCATATCCCCTTTAATTGAACTTATTTATCAATTAATTCATATTTCTAAAAAGAATACTTGGAAAAAAATTATTGACTAATATGTTCTTGATCTTTTTCCAATCCATGAATTTAATTTTATTTTGTTACCTGGTATTCATGAATAGAGTACACCAATGGTCTGCTTCTCCTTTTAAATGATAGACAACTAGAAAGAATTTTTTATTTTCCAATAACTACGGAAAAGTTAATATATTTTTAGTGGTACTTATCCATTATTATGAATCAAATGGAATAAAAGTCCCAGTGAAATATGGTGTACGTTTCCTAATGAAGTAATCAACAGAATGTTTTTTCATCCAATAATTTTTAAGTAAATATTATTCATAGCTTGATAAATTTGGGTGAGCATAGAAATAATATGTTTCATTCTAGATCCCATAGAATTTAGTTTCTCAAGAGAAAAATAATTGCATTGTCCATTAGAATCACCATTAATGAGGTTTCTTCAGGTTTCATCCATTTACTAAAATCATTGCATTGTCCGTTAAAATTGTGTGAATTTCTGAAGCATGTCCCCCAGGAGTGTCTAACCAGGTGTGTACCAAGGCTTATTTTATGCAGAAGTTCCCAATCAAGTCTAGCTCAATACAGTGTTTTTAGTGTTATTACCCCTATGTATATTTTTTCTAAAGCTGTATCCAATTATAGTATCTAGAAAGGGATACATTTAGAGGAAACCACTCACTCTATCCTTTACAAAAATTTATGGACATTATCAAATAGATTGATTCATCCTTATAATTATCCAATTATAATTTCTTATAGGGATCTAAATGAGGTTTTTTATCCTAGTTCCCAAAGGATAACTAAAATGTTTCTATGATACCAAGTATAGAGACCCTAAAATTTCATAAATTAACATTAAATAAATTTTATATAATAGTTGATACATTACACAAATAGACACCCAAATTTTGTATTAGTTTAATGCCATTTGAAACAAATATAGATTAACACCAAAACATAAGTGAGCTACATTATCTCTTATAATGTTCTTTATGAATAGGACCTTTCTAATAAATGTCATACATAAAATAATTATTTATAACCTGTGTAATGGAAACATAAAAATGTGTGAGCTCATGTGATCATTAAGGGTTAATAAAGAGAGATATGTAAGATGAAACACAAAAATGTGTTAAAAAAATTATATTTTCATACCCTGGACATGAAATAATATAATGATGAATCACATAATAAATATTGGTAGTTCATAAGACATGAATCATAAGGGAATTAAGAGAAATATTCATGAAATCAAAACATGGGAATAATATATAGAATTTAGGAATACACTATTTAATATAAAATTATTTCTAAAGTAGTTAAGAAATATATTCTAAGGAAATATTATTAGTATGGGTTCACTCCCTATATAATCATTGTTGTCATGGTTCACTCTGATGACCATATTACTAGTCAATGTTCACTCCTAAGACCATCTTGTTTGAAAATTTCATTTACTGAAAATATTTTACTCCATGTTCCATCCATTTCCCCCTCATGAGATAAAAATATTTTCCTAGTTTATTGGAGATAGTTATAGTTCCCATATATCTCTTAATGAAATCATAAAAAATTGTTCTACTAGATCATTAACATTAATCATATCATATCTAATGAAATAAAATTTGTATCATATAAATGTAATCATATAATGTCCTATTGAAAATATATAGGTCCAATAATATTTTCATAAAGTCATAAAACATGAAATTTAGTGGGATTTATAAGCATATAACCCATGAAAGATAATCTAGTTTAATAAAAACCACACCATCATAACATAAACCATTCATCGAAATAATATGATTGGAACCTTTGGATAGCTACAATAAATGAAATGAGTAACACCAATGGATGTCATCATATATTTAAAATAATTTTTGAATATATTTAAAAAAGGTTTCTACTGGAAAATATCCATTTTTCTTTGAAATACACGTTTTAAAAGATACATCATTTTTGAAAACATTTTTCTTTGATGTTGTATTTGAAAACTTATAAAGGAGTATTTTAAAACTATAAAAAAAATTAAAAATATTTTTATTTTAAAATTATAACAAAATATTATTTTAAAAAAACCTTTGAAAACTTGGATTTTTTTGAATAAAAATGATTTTCAACCAAAGAGAGATAGGAGGTCAGATTTTATTAAAAAAATTAAATTAATTATCTTAAGTACGAAAGAGTGAAAAAGTGTACTAATAAATTACGGTAACATTACTAAATAGAGGTTAAAAAACTCATGAGTTTTTTTGATATATTTATCATAATATTTCATCAATGAAATCATAATCATAAACCCTCACGATAATTGATGAGATTGTTGCAATAAACACATAACTCTTGGTAACTTTGAATCATACTACCTATGTAAGAAAATTAAATGACGTGAAAATTAAATAATCATGAAAAAATTATATTCATATTATAACAATTATAAGGGTACTGTATACACATTGTAGAAGAATATAGGTGTGCCACATGGCTTGTTTCTAAAAGAAGGAAAATTGAGATAAAATTACTTTACTGATTTGGTAACTTTTGAAACATACACCCAATGAAACAGAGATAATAAAATGGATATGTAAATAATAATAACCCATATTAGAAGAATCATTTAATGTATTCATGTGCAGTAAATACAACACATCAATAAAACAAGTGGTGGATAAGGTAAGAATCTCACAGAAATAATAGTGAGATGAGAAAACCCTTATATAATTTCTTGACTATCTTTAAACTCATTCAAAGATCATGTATAATAAACTTATATTTATTATAAATATAAAAAATTCTCATATTCTTATATCTAATACCATAATTTATTTTATTATGACTATATATTACCCATTTATTAACAATACCGTGTTAATGTTACATTTTGGGTAATATTAGCTTCGTTTTTGGTATAGGTTTTTAATTATTAGTCATAATCCTCTTAATTAGATAAAACTTTAATTATTTTAAGAATATAAATGTAACACCCCAAGCTTCCACGATACACCTCTATTACAATAATGCAATAGCTTGCATTGTACGCAAGTTCGAGTTCTAACGCACTGCGACTAATCAAAGTAGCTATTATGAATTGTAATACCTACTTTTTGAAATTTTATAAATTTTATCTTGCCAAATGGACTTCGTTTTTTGGATTCGGAATATTGAAATTATCCTGTGTAGAATTTTTGGTATTTTTCAGAGAACTTCCAAATTTTTATGAATAGTGAAAAATACTTAAAATAACTTTTTTAATAAAAATAATTTATATTGATAAGTTATACTATTCATTGGTTTTAAAGTATAATTAGAATATATTTTTACCATTTTATCCAATGGTGTTCATTAGAATTAATTTCACTTTGAAATTGGACATAAACAATTGTCAATCTTTTGATATATATTGTTTCTAAAAAACACTCTATTTGTTGTGACAGCGGGAATTAATTATAAAATTAATTAATTCAAATTATATGTTTGTAATTTCATAAAATAGACATCATTTTTGAATTCGGAATATCAATTATATCTTAGGGTGAAATTTTGGCATTGTTCTGAAAAACTTCAATTTTTGATGAATAGTGAAACCACTAAGTGGTAGTTAAAAACTGATTTTTTGTTTAAATGAAACATTAACACTTCTATGATTTGATTTTCAAAAATCCGACTTACATGGTTGTCATTAGAAAGTAAAATGTGGTTCAATGGGATTAAAATAATTTTTTGGTGAAAAGTAACTTTTAAGTTTAATTAATCGCGATTAAAGGTAATTAGTGAAATTTAAGGTAAAAATGATATTATAAAAATATGAAACCATCCTTACACTTGTCCTACCCCTATTGGATGAGTCATGTGCGACCAAGACAATCCATGGGTCAACTTGAGGACCCCATGGAGCCACTTTGGTAGGAAAAGAACATAAATAACTTTTTTTTAATGTTAAAATAAAAATGTCACAAACAAGAGTTGTTTTACTAAAACAATTTTTAAATGGGGTTATACAAGTCATAGTTTTGACTATAAATATTCATTATAAATATAAAAAGATTTCTTACATCATGATATTTTTTTATAATTTTTTTACATTAAATAAATTAAATTATTTATGACACGATGATGATGCAGCAATTACCTCATTAATTAACGATTTAAATAAAATGAAAGGATAATGTAAAATATAAGGCTTAAACTTGTCAAAAACCTATTGGATGACGATATTTAGAACCCTTATCACCTTAGCCTTGAATTATATAAGTGTGGGACCTTTAGAATCCGAAAATCATTGTATAATAAAGTAACATTTTATTACTTTCCAAGAGTGCCCCTCCTCTCCACATATAAAGGCCCCCACCACTCCCACCTTATTCACACTTTAAAGCCATTTGGATCAGCCACCCTCTACCCAAATACTCTCCTAACTTCCCCCTCTTACTCCTAGAAGCATCACTTTCGTCAGAACTCTTCCCAAGGAAGCCTTTGGCTCAAATCAAAAAGAGTTACCCGATTTTAAGGTAATGTATTCTCTTATGTTGTTTTGTTTTATTTTTCTTCTCCAACCCCCTCAACACTTTTTATTCAATTCTTTTGTAACAACACCAGTATCCTCAATATACTAGGAGGTTTTTATAAGAAAGATTTGAGCTACACTTACACACACCTACATGTAATGGTTAAAGAACATACTGTTTCTGTGGATGGCGAATTTTTCCCTCACGAAACGATGATTATTCAACACTCATATAACACCTCTAATGGTGGCCATTATGATGAAACTATTTTTATATATGATATATATTATGTTTTGTTTTAATTATGATGTTTTATTTTTTATTTATGGCATACCTTTATGGTTTCCATTATGGGTAAACGCGATATTTTCATTTTAGTAAGTGCGGACTACCGCCCCCTCAAAGTGATTTGAATCGTTAATACCATATGTGGGATGTATAAAGGATGCAGTAAATGGTATTACACACTATATTATACTGGAATTATATTATACATTTATATCATTATGATTTAATTCCATTAAATACGAAATAGAAATGAAATTAGCGTTCATGCGTACGTACGACTTACCGTCTCCATGAACGGTGCATTTCATTTCTTTCCTCTAAATGTTATGTAATATTATGAATGAATGTACATACTGGATATATATGATATATATGATATCTACATCATGAATATAATTCTGGATATAATGTATATTTTACCACATGAACAACTTGTAATTATAAGAAGTTTATTTTTGACTCAAGTACCAAAGATCGACAAAACCACCGTTATTAACTTAAATAATTACATAATGTTCATACCATGGTAATAAGTGATATAAAAGGAATAATGAACTTGAAAAGGGTTCTTAAGAACGTAGAGATTAACTCTAGTTTATTATTTAGGAGATCAATGAACGGTCAAGTGAATTCGGACACGAGGTAAGGGAATTTCTTAACCCAATTTCCATTCTTTGGGTTAATCTCCTACATTCGAATTATGTCATTATATTATTATGTCATATCTTGTATTTGTACTTTATTTATGTGTAAATATGGTGAATACACATAATATATCTATTTTATTTTAAAAATGATCTTTGTATTTGACTTCGTCTCACTCTCCTTTCATTGATGCATATTTGGTTTTATACACAACTTTCTTTTATACGGTGTATAAACCCCTTTGACTTTTATGTTTATTCAAAAGGAATCATTTTTATACAAAGAGTTTTACTAAATGAAAAAAAGGAATGTTTTTCTTATCGTACGTATGCAGCGACAACGACTTCCCCGCCGCCATGACCATTATTTGAGTTTCGGCTTCCTCTACAATGCATAACTTTTTTAAATGAAAAATAAATACAAAATTTTAATTTTCTTTAATTTTGGTATTGAAAATGGTTTTGAACGTTTTTTTATTATATCAATGTTTTGTATTGATACCTTGTGATTGAAATATGGAAATGTTATGTTACTTTTATGCATTTTTTATGTGATACAATTATGTTATGGTTTATGATATGTTTAAACCTGTTCATATGAGGAATGCATTGGACTTAATAAGTGACGGGTGGAGCCCACTATAGCTCCTCGATGCATCGGTTGGTCTCATGAGACAAACTAGTGTCTTGGCACGAGGCCTTGACAAAATCTTATTTGTAGTCTTGGCACGAGGCCTTGACTACGTGGTTATGATAGTCTGGCATTATGTATTCCATCATTATGAAAGTGGTTAATGATATTTCATGTGATTATTAGACTAGTAGAATATCCATTTGAGTAAGTAAATGGAATTATTTCATTTTACTTTTTCCACATTATGCTAAAGTACAAGTTTAAAAGGATTTTGTTTTAGTTATACATTCCCTTAAATGTTAATGTTTATTTATGAAAGCTTCCGCTATGTTGTTATCCTTACTGAGAATCTGAGCTCACCCCTTTCAATGTTTTAATTTTTCCAGGATGTGAAGAAGTATATTATGAATGACCTGTAGGGATAATATAAGGGGATATGAAGAGAAGATGTTGTAGTTTTGTTTTACTTTATGATGTAATGTAAGACTTATGAATGTATCCAGTGTTTCCAAGGCTACTAAACTAATCCGTCTTTCGAGAAAAGATCTTTTGTGATCATGCCAATATTACGAAGTAATGCACCGACTCTGGGTAGCTGGGGTCGGGGCGTTACAGTTGGTATCAGAGCCAGTTTAGTACCAGCCTTGGAAGCTAGATTTAGATAAACTCTGATTAGAGCACATATCCCGAAGATAAACTTTGAGGATTAGTATAGAAGAACTTCCTAGAATTTTGGTATTGTAGAGATGTTGTGAGTTTTCCGAGCAATACATCCCTGTCTGGATACGAGCAGGTAGAGGCGGCTCTAGAACAAATGTACCTAGGGGTAAAACCTGAAAACACCGCTTTGAGCTAGACTCGAACGGGAACTGGTTCACAACAACGGGCCTTGCTGCACTCTTGGTTACGACACTCCCGGGGGATATGCTTAGGGTAATTCTCGTTTTTTTACAAACCTCTATGAAGGGTTATGAGTATATACTTCCTCAAAGAAACCATTTTTATGATTATGGATTATATCCATAAATAGTTCAATTTATGTTAAGTATTTTACATGTATGGAATTATGTATTTTGATTCATAAACTAATCTAGTTTATGCCATTGTTTAGAAATGGCGCCTAGTGGAAGGAAAGGAAACTGTATCAATGCACGCACTCTGTTTTGGGATTGCCCTCATGATCAAGATAATTATTGTGGATCTGGAGATTCAACTAGTGTTGATCAACTTATAACCATACTGGGACAAATCACTCAGGTTATGAATAATAACCTTACTCGTATGGAGCAACCTGATCCGCAATGCGGAGGATCAATGTTAGACCGCTTCATGAGGCAACAACCGCCAACATTTAATGGGGGTACAAATCCATTAGTAGCTGATCAATGGATAAACTTCTTAGAGAAAATATTCTATGCCTTGGGGTGTAGCGAAAGGGAGAAGGTTATCATGGCAGTTTACCGCCTCACTGGAGATGTCGATCAATGGTGGTCATTAATTCAAAATACAAAGGAAAATGAAGAAGTATCAAGTATGTAATGAAGAGGGTTCAAAGATCTTTTCTTAGAAAAATACTTTCCACATGACCATCGAGAAGATATGGAAAGGCAATTTCTATGTTTGAGGCAGAAAAAGGATGAGAATGTCACAAAGTATGAGGCTAACTTTACAAGGTTAGCGAGGCATGCTGCAGATTATATACGTAACCCAAGAAGTAAGATTGATCGTTTATTTGATGGGTTAAAACCGTTTCTCCATCGAGCCTTAGTCTCACAATCCTTCTCGTCATACGAAGATATTATCTCATGTGCTATCAAAATGGAAAAGGAATTATCTAAGTCTTATGACAACATAGTAAAGAAAGAGAAGAAGAGAACGGTGGAACAAGAGACAGATAAAGGGAAAAAGGGAAAGAAGGATTTTCTATTATGTGATAATTGTGGGAAGAATCACCCTAGTACTTGCCTAAAAGGAATGATAGTTTGTTACAAATGTGGAGAAAAAGGTCACCAGGCTCGTGATTGTAAGGGAAAGAAAGAGGCTATCAATGTTGAATGCTACAATTGTAGAGAAATGGGTTATTATGCAAATGAATGTCCTAAGTATTATGGAAACTTACCTCAGAAAAGTCCAAGGGATCAAGGACAATCTTATGCTGTTACTACAATTGAAGTAGAATAATTAATGTATTGGTGCTTATGGACTCATGGATTATATTCTGGTTATTAGAATAATGTGATATATATATATATATAAGTATTGCACTGCAGTACTTGTTGTTTTCATTAAGTTTTTAATATGATAAAAGTAATCATATTTTTAGTATGTGACAAAAATAGAAACTTTAATTTTTTTGGGGAATCTGATGTTACAACTGATTTTGGAATTTAGAAACCTTTTAGAGAATGTCTGGACAGAGGTATTTTGGATAACTATAAAGGTTGGAATAGATTAAGTTGATCTTTGGATAGTATTGTTTAAGGTTAAAACATTACTGGAGATTATTTTTGGAATATTATAATACTATAGTTTTAGGAAAAGGACAACCTGCACTGTGGGGCATAACCTGTTGTGTCGGACAAAGCTGCAGGAATTGAACCCACAACCATAGTGCGACGGGCCTTTATTAACTACCACTAGCCCACAGGAAGTCCCTGGTTATTACAAAATAGTTTTTCTATTCTAAATGGTATGTGGTAATATTTGGAACCTTATACCATTAGGATAAATAGAATATTTTTGAGTTCTGTTACCATTTGGAGTGAAAGATGGGTTTGTGGTAAAACTTTATTAAAGAATGAAATACTACATGATAAGTAAGTATATTTCCTTACATTCTTAGTAAATCTCTTAAATAATTTCCTCAACTTTATGAAATGTTACTTAAAACAAAAACGTTGTCGATTATATTTTCCAACTTGGGATTCAATGATTGTTTAACCAATCACAAGTTTGTGATTTTCTTATTGTTAACATTCTCCTAATCCTATTTTCTGCAACTCTCCATCAGACCTTTCTAGTTTGTTTCTCCTCCATATCCATATTTTCATAGAATGCTAGTATGGGATATCTCGGATGACCTTTGTACTTCTCTTTCTTTCTTTTAATGTTATATTTTTATTAACCTTATTTTCGATGTGGGTTTTATAGAAAGGTATTTTATATTTTCATCCTTTTATTTTCGAAGAACAATTTCAAATTGCAAGGACACAATTTATTGAAGGAGGGGAGAATGTAACACCCGGAGCTTCCATGATACGCCTCTATTACAATAATGCAATAGCTTGCATTGTACGCAAGTTTGAGTTCTAACACACCGCGACTAATCAAAGTAGCTGTTATGAATAGTAATACCTAATTTTTGAAATTTTATAAATTTTATCTTGCCAAATGGACTTCATTTTTGGATTCGGAATATCTAAATTATCCTATGTTGAATTTTTGGTATTTTTCTGAGAACTTCCAAATTTTTATTAATAGTGAAAAATACATAAAATAACTTTTTTAATCAAAATAATTTATAGTGATAAGTTATACTATTGAGTTATTTTAAAGTATAATTAGAATATATTTTTACCATTTTATCCAATGGTGTTCATTATAATTAATTTCACTTTGAAATTGGACATAAACAATTGTCAATCTTTTGATATATATTGTTTCTAAAAAATACGCTATTTGTTGTGACAGCGGGAATTAATTGTAAAATTAATTAATGCAACTTATATGTTTGGAATTGCAAAAAATAGACATTATTTTTTAATTCAGAATATCAATTACATCTTAGGGTGAAATTTTGGCATTGTTCTGAAAAACTTCAATTTTTGATGAATAGTGAAACCACTTAGTGGTAGTTAAAAACTGATTTTTCGTTTAAATGAAACATTACCACTTCTGTGAATTTATTTTCAAAAATCCAACATACATGGTTGTTATTAGGAAGTAAAATTTAGTTCAATGGGATTAAAATAATTTTTTTTGGTGAATAGTAACTTTTAAGTTTAATTAATCGCGATTAAAGGTAATTAGTGAACTTTAAGGTAAAAATGATATTATAAAAATATGAAAACACCCTTACACTTTCCCTACCACTATTGGATGAGTCATGGACGACCAAGACAATCCATGGGTCAACTTGAGAACCCCATGGATCCACTTCGGTAGGAAAAGGACATAAATAACTTTTTATTTAATGTTAAAATACAAAGGTCACAAACCAGAGTTGTTTTACTAAAACAATTTTTAAATGGGGTTATACAAGTCATAGTTTTGACTATAAATATTCATTAGAAAGCTAAAAAGATTTATTACATGATGATAGTTTTTTTTATAATTTTTGTAAATTAAATAAATTAAATTATTTATGACACCATGATGATGCAGCGATTACCTCATCAATTAACGATTTAAATAAAATGAAAGGATAATGTAAAATATTAGGCTTACACTTGTCAAAAACCTATTGGATGGGGATATTTAGAACCCTTATCACCTTAACCTCGAATTATATAAGTTCGGGACCTTTATAATCCAAAAAGCATTGTATAATAAAGTAACATTTTATTACTTTCCAAGTGTGCCCCTCCCCTCCACTTATAAAAGGCCCCCACCACTCCGACCTTATTCACACTTTCAAGCCATTTGGCTAGGCCAAAATCTGCCCAAATACTCTTCCAACTTCCCTCTATTACTCCTAGAAGCCTCACTTTGGGCAGAACTCTTCCCAAGGATGCCATTGGCTCAAATCAAAAAGAGTTACCCGATTTTAAGGTAATGTCTTCTCTTATGTTGTTTTGTTTTATTTTTCTTCTCCAACCCCCTAAACACTTTTTATTCATTTCTTTTGTAACAACATCAGTATCCTAAATATACTAGGATTTTGTTATAATAAGGATTCGAGCTACACTTACACACACCTACATCTAATGGTTAAAGAACATAATATTTCTGTGGATGGTGAATTTTTGCCTCAAGAAACGATGATTGTTCAACACTCATATAACCCCTCTAATGGTGGCCATTATGATGAAAATATTTTTATATATGATATATATTATGTTTTGTTTTCATTATTATTTTTTATTGTTCATTTATGGAATAACTTTATGGTTTCCATTATGGGTTAACGTGATATTTTCATTTTAGGAAGTGCGGACTACTGCCCACTCAAAGTGATTTCAATCGTTAATACCATATGTGGGATGTATAAAGGATGGAGTAAATGGTATTAAACACTATATTATACTGGAATTATATTATACATTTTTATCATTATGATTTCATTTCATTAAATACGAAATATAAATGAACGTAGCGTTCATGCGTACGTACGGCTTACCATCTCCATGAACGGTGCATTTCATTTCTTACCTCTAAATGTTACGTAATATTATTAATGGATGTATATACTGGATATATATGATATATATGATATCTACATCATGAATATGATTCTGGATATAATGTATATTTCACCACATGAACAACTTGTAATTATAAGAAGTTTATTTTTGACTCAAGTACCAAAGATCGACAAAACCACCATTATTAACTTAAATAATTACATAATGTTCATAACATGGTAGTAAGTGATATAAAAGGAATAATGAACTTGAAAACGGTTCATAAGAAGGTAGATATTAACTCTAGTTTATTATTCAGGAGATCAAAGAACGGTCGAGTGAATTCGAACACGAGGTAAGGGAATTTCTTAACCCAATTTCCATTCTTTGTGTTAATCTCCTACTTTAAAATTATGTCATTATATTATTATGTCATATCATTTATTTGTACTTTATTTATGTGTAAATATGGTGAATACACATAATATATCTATTTTATTTTAAAAATGATCATTGTATGGGACTTCATCTCAATCTCCTTTCATTGAGGCATATTTGGTTTTATACACAACTTTCTTTTATACAGTGTATAAACCCCTTTGACTTTTACATTTATTCAAAAGGAATCTTTTTTATACGAAGCGTTTTACTAAATGAAAAAAAGGAATGTATTTCTTGCCGTACGTATGCGGTGACAACGACTTCCCTGCCATCGTGACCATTATTTGAGTTTCAGCTTCCTCTACAAGCCATAACTTTTTTTAAATGAAAAATAAATACAAAGTTTTAATTTTCATTAATTTTTGTATTGAAAATGGTTTTGAAAGTGTTTTTATTATATCAATGTTTTGTATTGATACCTTGTGATTGTAATGTGGAAATTTTATATTTCCTTTATGCATGTTTTATGTGATACAATTATGTTATGATTTATGATATCTTTAAATCTGTTCATATGAGGAATGCATTGGGCTTAATAAGTGACGGGTGGATCCCGCTATAGCTCCTAGATGCATCGGTAGGTCTCATGAGACAAACTAGTGTCTTGGCATGAGGCCTTGAAAAAATCTTATTTGTGGTCTTGGCACGAGGCCATGACTACGTGGTTATGATAGTCTGGCATTATGCATTCCATCATTATGAAAGTGGTTAATGATATTTCATGTGATTATTCGACTAGTAGAATATCCATCTGAGTAAGTAAATGGAATTATTTCATTTTAGTGTTTCCATATTATGCTAAATTTCAAGTTTAAAAGGCTTTTGTTTTAGTTATACATTGCCTTAAATGTTAGTGCTTATTTATGAAAGCTTCCGCTATGTTGTTATCCTTACTGAGCATCTGAGCTCACCCCTTTCAATGTTTTAATTTTTCCAGGATGTGAAGAAGTATATTATGAATGACCTGTAGGGATAATATAAGGGTATATGAAGATAAGATGTTGTAGTTTTGTTTTACTTTATGATTTAATGTAAGACTTATGAATGTATCTAGAGTTTCCAAGGCTACTAAACTAATCGGTCTTTCGAGACTTGGTCTTTTGTGATCATGCCAATGTTACGAAGTAATGCACCGACTTTGGGTAGCTGGGGTTGGGGTGTCATAATAAATAATGATAAAAATATAATAAATATTAATTATCTAAATATTTATAATAATCTATAAAATTTAGAAATAGAAAATGAAATACAATATTCATGGAGATGGTAGACCATACGCACACATGAGCATCGTTTCCATTTTCTTGTCATTTTGAAAAAAAGAAATTAATTGAAATATATGTACATATATAATATCATTATAGAAGAATAATTATTTCATATATATCATATAACATCTTCAAACTCATAATTAATACATTTTATGTAAAGTGTAACTGAATCACATCACTCCAAGGAGGCGGTGGTCCATATTTCCACAATCCAAGTTATTTTAAATACAAAAAGGGATTGAATGATGGTATATGTTATATAATAATTACAGAAGAATAAATAAATCATAAATTTCATATATAAAATATAAATAGTATTTGCATTATAACTACCAACCGTGAGAGTTGGTGAAAGAAAAAAATGAATGACATCGTTCAACGATGCTATAGTCTACCACCCACACAAATGGTAAGTTTATTACACATTTTATTGTAGTGGTTTTAGGTATTGATATAACTATTTGAAGAAAATAAGATCTTAATATTGACTATACATAGGTTATTATATATTAATCGAATAATAATATGAAATGAGTTGATAATGAAAATAAAAAAAACTTATGGAAAGATGTTACATCTTCTTTGGGTAACCCCTCTTTGTTTTCACTGTAGAGCTTCATTGGATGGATTTTTTTCAAGACGTTAGGATTTTAGGATTAATGTAAGTAATTATATATGATATTTGGACTATTTTTGGAAGAGAAAAAGGGATTCAATGGTGTTAATAAGTTAGGTTGTTGAGTTCCATTTTATAGCGGAGGAGGGGTGGCATTCTAATAAATATAAAAAGAAAAACATTATTGAGAGGTATACTTTACATCATGTACCAAAAATAATTATTAATTATTGATTCCAGAGAGGAACTGGTCTAAATATTACCATAAAAGTGTTTGGGTACACGTTTATAGGTTATTTGGACACATAATCTAATTTTTAACCCCTATGTAATCTTGCTTTTACCTTAATCGCTGTAATTACTTTTAATTATTTTCACTAATATTTTTGGTCAAAAAAAGTTGAACTTATTATAAATTTTAAATAATCATTATTATAAATGTATAATCTTTTTTTATAAATTATAACCACATAATTGGAAGAAATTAATTTAAAATTAGTCATAAAGACATTTCATGACAACATGATTTATTAAGTGAAAATGTTTAAATTTTTGAAATGATTTTATATCCAATGTTAATGTAAAATTGGTTAAAATTTTATTAATTATATTAATTGAAATAAAATTGATATAATTAATCTTAAAAATATAATTTAGCTATTTAAATAAGTTAGATGAAAATTTTATTATTAATTAAAATTCAGAAATTCCCATATGATAATTTTGAAATTATAAAGTAAAAAATTCATATAATTTTATAATATTAAATTTCTAAAATTTTCTAAAATTAATTTTATTATTTTTCAAAGTGAGATAAATAAATTATTTTATTTGAGAAAATAGTTTTCCCAACTTATAAAGACTCCACTGAAAATTATATTTTTTATTATCAATATTTTTTATTTATATAAAACTATTATAAGTAATATTTAAAAATTATTTATTGCAACTAATACAATTAAGTCTAATATATTTGTTATAAATACCCTATCAAAATAATTGTACCAATGAAATGGTGTTTTGTGGAAACATAGTGTTCTATGTAACACAAAACAAGTCGATGGTACATTTATTGCACACTTATCTGGGTGTATTATATAATAAATTCTTAACTTGGTATAACATCAAAAAAAATTCATCAAAAAATATTAATTTATTCATAAAAATGTTCGTAAAAACTCATGGTGTTACACATAATATCAAGTCAAAAAAAATAGCGACACAATCATATGTATATGAACAATTTAATAGGTCAAGGTTAACTAACAAGACCATATAACAGTGGATTTGGGATCATCGCCTTTTTACCATTTTGGACCAAGACCATTTGCCCGTTTCTTGTTGTGGATCAAGCCCATATTCATATTTACCATTTTAGATCAGTACAATCAAATTGATTCCCAATGTTATCTCATAAGATACAAATCATTAACAAATAATTTTGGGATTTATTTATGTCCCACCCATCACACAATAGTAATGATAGGTATTTTCTCCATAACATCATAAATCATTGATCATATTAGATTCCATGAAAAAAATGGGGTTCATAAAACAATTTATCATATCATAACCTATGGAAAATAAATGGGTTTGATAAACCTATTTTCATCATAGAAATAAACCATCCAAAGAAAGAATAAAGAAGGTATCATTGAATCATTTCCACAAAAAATATTAAGAATCATCCAAGGATTCCATATTATATTGAAAATTATTGTGAAACAAATATAACTTAGAACATCTCTTGATGAAAATAATGTTTTAGTTAAAATCACATTTTTAAAGAAAAAAATTAACATAATATTGTGGAGATCCATTTTATTAACAATAACACTAAAAATATATATTGCAATATTCTGTGAAAATAATTTTCAAGATAGTTGCTAATTCTATTAAAACCATACACATTAAACTAATGATTCCTTTCAAATTTTAAGAAAAAGAAAAACAAGCCTTGATAGGAAAATTAAAATAATACTATTTTTAGGAATCATTGTAAAAATTTAAAATGAGAAATAATTTCATTAATATATATTTCATATAATTGTAATAAAAAATTGAAAATATTTTTTTAAAAAATAAATATGGAAGAAAAAGTTTTTTGGAATGAAGAAATTAATAACGATTTGAAAAAAACATTATTATTCTATAATAAATACTTTCAGAGAGAAATATTAAGGGGAAAATTTATCCCCTATAAATAATTATTTTAGAATAAAATAATTGAGTTTCATGAGAGTCATATAATAATATTTTATTATTATAAACCTAATCATATACATTCCTAATAAACAATGATATTGTAACATAATATCATAAACACTTTAGATTTCTTGGAATTGTGATACACATTAAATAATAACATCAAATAAAACTTTAAATATCATTATAATAAAAATATTCATGATATAAAATTTCAAATGGGTAGTATATATATGTAATCCCACCTTTTTATTAGATATCATTTCACTTACTTTGACCAAACAGAGCAACTTTAAAAGTATATTTTCTTGGAAATAACTTTCATAATATTTAAAAACATAAACAATTATTCTTATCCACTTGAAATTAATCATTAAAATTTCATGATAGGTAAATTTACTGAACCTAATATCCAAGTTATACATCAAAGGAATGAGTGAGCATAAGGCCTAGTAAGAGAAAATGAGGGACATAATTTACATGTGAACATGAGATATATCACTAAGAACATGGGGAATAAAGGTATAACGATAGTAAAAAGGATAATATCATATTACAAATAATTTTTACCAAAAAATTTAAATGTGGATAAAATAGTCAATTTTTACATTCATAATAGTATCCCCAATATTTTTCACCGAGGTGTCATAAGTATTACCGAGGTCATTCACTAGGGTATTGTAAAACTTGTCATCTATAGAGATTTAATTATTTACACAATGTATTTTAGTGTGATGAGGGTGTAAAAATTATAAGAATTACTATTCATATGATCCAAATATAATATATAAATTCATAAATAACAAATAGAGAATTAAAAAATGATGTTTTATATAAAAACCATGGAATTTTAAAAAGTTCTTAAAGACAATATAATTATGTCCATTTTAAACATCATAAAGGGAATGAGGGATTTATGTGTTTCATTAACAGAATAAAATATATCATTTTTATATACTGTTTAATATACATGGAATTTATAGCGGTTAGGGAAATAAAAAATGAAAATAAAAGGTAATTTGTTGAGTAAAAGTGAGAAATTGTGTGAAGTAAAATCTGCAGCATAATGAGTATAAACGTAATTTTAGAAATTGTTAAAAAGAGATAGTAAATAGATATTACATTCATAAAATAACTTTAATATAGTAAAGGGATAAAATAAATTGTACATAATAAATTATTTTCTAATTTTGAAGACATACAACATGAAGAGGAAACGAAAAATGGAAAAGAGAAGTGGATATTTCTGTTAAGTAGAAGTGTTTTTCTTATAACAAAAGGACCAGGACCTTGTGTTCTTGATAAAACATTGTTAAGAACCATTTTAATGTAAAAAAATAAAATATTGGTGGAGGAAGAACTCTCAGTGAAATTAAATGGATAATTGGGTGGGTATTTATAGGAATAGTGGGGGATTTTTTTATTAATTTCTAAATAATGGCCTTGGACACCTAGGTAGTGGTAAATGAAAAACCATTTGTTTACCCATGGAATTTTCTGAGGGTATTTTCTAAGGAAATTATAGAATTGGGACATCCTCTATTATTTTTAATCAATAATTGTAACCCATAATTTTATATTACTTATATTGGAAAAGAAAATTAAATTTTCCCCAAAATAACATTTTTAAGGTTAATGTTTCTATTTCATAATTTTGAAAGTAAATTATATATAAGGAAATTGATTAAGATGTAATAAATACTTGATATTAATAAATTGGTATATTTTATGTCATGTATTTTGGATAATTATTTATAAAATCATTATGAAATAATTAAGATGTCATTAAACATACTGAAAAAACTCAAACTATATATTTTTTACTGATCACAAAAATAAACTATTCAAGAAAAATCACATAAATTCACCATTACATCATTTAGACATTATAATTTAAAAAATTATATTTATTTCCTCATAATAATTATATAAATATTATAATTATTTCATTTAAATATAAAAATCCTTAATTATTATTAATAATAATGGATTGAAAATGCATAGTGAAATTTCAGACACGGAAAAAAATAAAATTATTTAATCCTTTATATTAAAATAAGTGTGTTATATCATAAAATTTAATTAAAATAAACATTATTTATATTACTTAGTTTATTATAAAAATTTATATCTATTCTTAAAGGTACATTTGTTTTTCAAAAAAAATCAATTTATCATATTTCATCTCAATTCTATTTTGTAAAACTATTTTAAAAATAGAATTTATTTATAAAATGGAATATAATTTAATGTAACGAGGGATTAGATAAATAACCCCTTCGTACACCTTCAGATGACTTAAGTGTAAGGTGTGCGATGGTGATAGATTCATGGGCCAGTTTGGCTATCATCACCCAAGTAATAATTTCCACTAACTTGAACTTATCCCATAGGAGATTTTGTTCAATATTAACTTATTTAAACTCATCTTGGGATTGGTCAAGAGAGAATCCAAGTGATTTCGCCTCCATCCCACATTTTTAAAAATGGGATTCATATAACATGACTCTACTAGTTGAGGCTATCATTTCTCCTTTCTATGTTAATGAAATAATGTCATGTATAATTATAAAAATTAATTATAATATTAAAATTATTATAACGACTATAGATTCTAGTAGTTATATTGAATAATGGTCATAATTTACCAATGATAATATTACTGTTTAATTTCAAATTATACTCACTTCATTTATAAAGAGATATAGTTTTATTGAGCAGAAAATAATATTGCACAAGTTTTTAGGAAATAATTATCTTTCAAAATGTATTGGTACTTACATTTTCCCCTTATGAAATTTCATCCAAGAAATTTAAACATTTTCCCCCATAAAAGAAAAGGTGTGTGTAATTTTTTAACATTATCTCCTCCAGTTCCCAAATTTCTTCTTCATGTTTACTATTCTTCCACAACACTCTAACAAGTTGTGTGGTATTATATTGTAAAACCTTATGGCTATAGTCCAAGATCTCTTCTAGATTATTTATATAAGATATGTTAATTTCCATTTGTAGTACCTTCCCATTTGGTACATGTGAGGTATCAGTTATTTACATCCTCAAGAGAGATGTGTGGAATACATCCTAAACATTATCTATGTTTGGTGGAACTGATATCTAATATTCCAGTACTCCAATTAAATAAATAATTTCATAGGGTACAATGTACCTGGGGATAAGCATCCCTTTCTACCTAAAATGCATGGTTTTCTTCCAAGGTGATATTCGACAGAAGCATTTTTCACCAATATACCAATCCAAGTCACTTCGATGATTTTCATCATAACTATTTTTCCAAATATGAGTATCCTTTATGTGTTTTTTGATGGAATGATACTTTTCTGTCATGTCATGCACAATATCAGGCCCAAGAACCCTTATCTCACCAACTTCATCCCAAAAAATTAGGAGATCTACATTTCTTCCAATACAGATCATCACAAGGTGCCATTTGTATACTATAATGAAATATATTGTTTTATGATAACTCACCCAATGGGAGATTATGATCCCCCACACCTATAAATTATATTGATCATGTCGTCCAACATATCCCCATGTTTCTGAATAGTCCTTTTAGAATGGCCATCAGTTTGGGGGTGATAGGCCCCACTAAAATTTAATTCTGTATTTAGAGCATGTTGAATACATCCCCAAAATTTTGATGCGAACCTAGGGTAATTCTGTCAAGTTGGTCAAGAGAGATGACTTTATGAATAATGAAAAAATGGACAGTCTTGGTGAGACTTCCCACTATTACCCAAATTTCATTGATTCCTTTTGATGTTCCAAAGAGATCATTGAAAAATTCCATATAGATATTGTCCCACTTCCATGTTGGTATGGATAGTGGTTGTAAATCCAGTTGAATACTTTTCACACTTCCTTCACTATTTTCCTCACCAAACACCTTGTAGTGTGGTCAGAAATATCCCCTTCCTGTTATCCCACCAGTAATGATCATGAAGGTCCCTCAACATTTTAGTGTTTCCTAGATGTATAGTGAATGTATGTCATTGATCTTCATCCATCATATATGTCTTTATTTACAAAATATATGGAACATATAACCCTGTATGAAATTTCAGTACACCTTCTTGATCAATAGTGAACTGTGGAAACATCACATTCATCGTAGATTATATCTTCTTTTGTAACATAGGATCTTTTATTTTCTATTTCATGATCATATATAGTAATGGTGGATGAAAATTAATTTTTGATAGGTTTGATGGTGTCAGTTACCTTCAAATTACCATGTCATGTTTTAATTGGTTTCTGATCAAAGGATCTCGATGAATCCTCATCACTATAATAACAACAAGGTCTTTTATACATAATTCATTAGTAAAATTGTTTTGTCTTGTGGGATGATAATGAATTGAACTATCAATGTATTTAATAATTCACAACCATCTTCTCTATGTCATGTTTAATTCCATTTGTGTGATAAGATACTTCAAACATTGGGAGTCTATGTATATATCAAATTCTCTTGATAAATATAGCATGACCATATCATTAGAGATAAAAAATAGTAGCTAGATTCAAGTCATGCATAGTATAATTCTTCTCATTAGGCATTAACTATCAATATGTATAAGAAATAACCTATTCATTTTGCATGATGTTTCCCCCAATCCCTTTCAAATATACATCATTAAAAATAATGAATCCTTATCCGATAGATGGTAGTGTTAACACAAGTATAGTAACCAATCTTTTCTTCAACTCCTAGAAATATTCTACATACACATTTATCTAGATAAAATTGGCCCTTTTTGAGTTATCTTTGTTAGTTGAATAGAAAGGCATGAAACGTTTTTCACAAAAATCCAACAATATCCCACCAAAACCAAGGATACTATTAATCACAGTTATTTTTGTAGGATGAGGCCACTCCTCCATATCCTTTTTCTCGGAAGGGTCAACTGAGATTCCATCATTTTTACAATGTTCCCCAAGGAATCAACTTCTTGAAACCAAAATTCACATTTTTATAACTTTCCAAATATCATATCCTTCCTTAGTGTCTAAAATATAACCCTTAATTGACACTCATTCTCCACATGAATTCTATAATATATCACAATATCATAAATAAAAACAATAAAAAAGTTATCTCGGTATTCATTAAATAATTTACTCATAAAATAAATAAATATATAAGGAGAATAGGTTATCCCTAATTGGATATGAACAAACTAATAATTCCCATATCTTTTTAGGGAGTTAGCCTTTGGAATATATTCTTTCTTCACCCTCAATTGATAATAAACAAATCGATGATCAATCTTAGATAATAATTAATCCCAAATAATCTGGTCAAATAAGTCATCAAACCTTTGAAGAGGGTACTTATTCTTCAAAATTATTTAGTTAAGTTCTCTATAATCAAATCATAACCACTTTCACCAATGCTTATTCTTCACAAAGAGCATAGGTTCTCAACAAGGAGACAATCTTTTTCGGATAAACCACATCTCCAAAATATCTTGGAGTTGAATCAATAATTCGAATAGCTCCACATTTTTCATTATATTTGGGGTTATGGATATCATATTTGATCTAGGAATGAGTTCAATAGATAAATCTACCACTCTTTCTAGGGGAGATCTAGGTAACTACTGAAGAAATACATCAATATATTCAATAATTATGTGCATATTCTCTATTAATATTTTTTTTTCCTTCTTCATATTCATATATCACATCCATAATGAAGGGTACATGAGGTTCTTATATTCAATTCTTTGGTCATGTAATATCTGCATTGAAAACACTTTTAGGCTTTTCATTAAAGACTACTATAATTTCCTTGATCTTGTAGTTCATCGCAGCATTATACATTGAGAGTTAGTCCATACATAATACAATTTCAAATTCCATCTTGGGATTGACAACTATATTTTAGGTGATATTGTGATCTAAAATGTAAATAATAGGGGTTTTATACACAATTGATGCTTGGATAATCCCTCTAGGAGTCTTTAATGATCACTATACTTATTGAAGGTCATGATTTGATTCTATATTCATTCAAAATGTGGAGGAAATGATGAAATGTGTGGAACCAGAATCAAACAAATAACTTATTATCATTGAGAGAATAATGATAGTACCTTCCAGTATATCATTTAGATATTCAACATCATCCTTCATGATATAAAAACAATGACCCTACTCCCTAGGCCTATATTGAGGTTGACTGTGATTCCCCTTAACTAACTTTCATTTTGGAAAATGTTTGTAAAAGTGATAAAATTTCCACAAATATAGTATTGGGCTTCATGATGGGTCCGAACCACCTTCCATTTATCTTTTGTGTTAAGAAGGTTAGGTTTCACTTCACCATGTTAGTTCTGAGAAACTAGTCCATCTCTTCAATACTTGGTAACCTTTCCCACTCCTTGTCAAGCTATTCCCGGAAAGATACTTCTATCAATTTTTAAATTTGGAATTTTCCACTTGATTTATACCTATTTCAGGATTAATGTTAAACCATGTTCTTTCCTACATCTATCTCTTCATTTCATTCATTCTATGGGACCACTGTGTCTCTCCAAATTCCAGTTAAGTCTTTATATCACTTTATACAATCTCCTCATAGATCTCATAGTCTTGTCGGTTAGATTATTACATAGATGGG
This sequence comes from Viscum album, assembly GCA_963277665.1. NCBI lineage: Eukaryota > Viridiplantae > Streptophyta > Magnoliopsida > Santalales > Viscaceae > Viscum > Viscum album. The sequence goes on from OY728144.1 coordinate 576,039,121, forward strand.
GTATTAGCCCATATAATAATCCATCAACCCTTCCACTAGGATCCATGATTGAGATATAGGTGTTGTGTGAAAGTCTTGTAATGTTAATCTTATAGCTTCCCACAGATTCATTTTCCATATGCTTCATCACTAGGAATTACTTCTCAATTTTTCGCATCGAATGAGGGAAGAATTTTTTTGAAAAATATTCCCATGGACTCTTCCCACTACGTATATGAATTTCAAATTCTTGGATTCATGTTTTTATCCATTTTCCACCACTTATCATCTTCACCCTCTTAGTGGTAAATATTGAGGATGGAATTCTCTCTTTTTGAACAACAGAGCAATGAAATGGTATTTTCTAAAGATCTTTTCCACTATTAATCAATCAATGGGTTTGTAGATCCACTAAATAAAGGTTTTATTTTATGAACAATGGACTCAATGAAATGTTGTTCTCTTCATGGGGACTCTCGTCACTCAATCTGATTGATATTATTTATCATAACTTGAGGCAGTTGATTCCTCATTCATATGATCTTATCCATTCCGGATTCCATTGGAAGGCCGTGAACACCTGGTCTATTTTCCTCATAATTTACACAATTCTTCATATATACTGCCATTTTATGAAATAAGAAAACCTTATTGAGAAACATGTTTATTTTAAAAATATTATAACCAGAAAGGAATTTTTCCATAAAACATCATTCTTAAATATGTTATTCATTAACAACCAATACATTTTCTATAAATACTTCCTAGTGGTTCATAAGAAGATTATTATTAACCAAAAATATCCCCTAGGAGTGTAAAACTAGGATTGTGGTAAGTCCTTTTGTCATGTACCAGTTCCCATTCGAGTCTAGCTTAGTGTGATATTTTAGGGTTTTACCCGTACACACTTATGTGCTAGAGCCACATCCACTTATTTGTATCTAGATAGGGATTTATTTTCTTGGAAACTAGTTGCATATTATTTATCCAAAATTGTAGGATGATATCATATATTTTAATATTTCAATATGGGTATTCCTAATGTAAATAAATCATAATTTTCTTAAATAAATAAACTACCATTTGATACGAAATATGGGACCTTACCGTTTTATTACATAACATTTCATTTTCTGGGTAAAAATTGAGGATATTTTAATTTTTTTCGTGGAAATAAGTTACATAATAGAAGAAATCTAAAAAAATCTTATAATCCACTTGAAATGATTCATCAATGGTTCATACTTTGTAAATTTACTACATATCATAACCTAGGGACATACATTAAAGTAAAAAAGGCAAATATCTTAAAAACATAACTTGAAACATAACACAAAAATATGGATAATACATCTAGATGAGACATTTCTTAACATATCACAAAGTATTATCACTGAGGAGTCATACAAATTTCCAAAGTTATTTTCTAAGGCATCGTAAAACATGTAGTCTCTAGAGATTAAATTCTTTTCCCAATGCATTGGAGTGATATCAATGCACACCATTCAAATGTAATAATTTTAATTTTATCCACATATATTATAAAATTTCATTTCATTAATAACCCATGGAGAATAAAATAAATAAGTTTTATATAAAAATTGTGGCATTTAAAAATCTTCTTAAAGCCAAGATCATTATATTATTTTAACCCACATAAATGGAATAAGGGTTTTATGAATAACATTATAAGAAAAAAATAAGTAATATTTACATATTTTTTGATACCCGTAGAATCTATAGAGTTTTGGGTATTCACAAGAAAAAAATAAATTGGTATTTCTTGAATAGAAGGTAAAATAATTGAGAAGTAAAATCAACACCATAATGAGTGGAAAACCATGTTTTAGAAAAGGGTAAAAAGAGAGGGGACATGGGTATTCCATTCATAAAATACTCCTAATATAGTAAATAGATTACATAAATTGTAAAAAAAAGGTTGGAAATTTTCAAGACATATCACTTAAAGAGGTAACTTGAAATCGAAAAGGGAAGTGGATATTTCCCTTACGATGAAAAGTAGTTCCTGAAACATGAGGATATGGACCCTTGGGGTTTGAATAAACCTTGTGGGGAATACATTGGAGGTAAAACTATCAGATCATATTAGAGGAAGAGTTGGGTGTAAATATAACTAGATAAATCAGTGGGTATTTAGAGAAAAAGTGGGGGATTTGTTTGTTAATTTCCAAATAATGGCCTTGGACACCGAGGTGATGGTAAATGAAAAACCATTGCCTTTAAATATGTATTTTACCAAGGTATTAAAATCATGGGACACCCTTTGTGTTTTTTAATCCATAATAGTAAACCAAAAATTTATTTTACTTATTGTTTCAAGTAAAAATACATTTTCCACAAAATAATAATTTTAAATTGAAGGTTTCCATTTTGGAATTTTGAATATAAATTATATATTTTGAATTTTATTAAAATATACTAAAATGATTGATATTAATAAAATAAAATATTTTAATTCTTTTATTGTGGTTAACTAGTTTTAACATCATTAAGGAAGAATTATGATTTCATTAAACATACAGAACAACTCAAAGTGTATTTTTATTGTTTAGGGAAACAATATTCTAAAAAATTCTCTTAAATATAACCTAACATAATCTTGATGGGATGATTTAAAAAATTATACTTATTTTATAATATTAATTCTCAAAATATTATAATTCCATCCTTTAAATATAATTTTTTTATTAATTTTTAAAAATAATAGTGTATTGAGAATTCATCATGAAATTTAAAAAACATGAAAAAATTAATTTATCATTTATATTTAAATATGAGTGCTTTATAATATTATTTAATTAAGACAAAAATAATTTAAAATACCTTTGTTTATTATAATAATCTATATATTTTCATAAAATTACAATATTTTTTCATGAAAATCATGTTATCAAATTCCATCTCAATTCTATTAAGAAAATATATAATTAAATTGGAATTTATTTATACAGAGGAATTTTATTTTATGTAACTAGGGCCTTAACACTTTATCTCTTATAATTGTTTCATATGACATAAGGGTAAGATGCGAGATGGTTATAGATTTAGGGGGTGACTCAACTAACATAGCCTAATTGGTAATTTCCACTAACTTGAAATTCTTCGACAAGCGATTTTGTTCAAGCTTCACTTATTGAATCTTAGCTTGGACCTAATCAAGAGAGAAGCCCAGTGATGCTACCTCCCTACCAAGTTATAACAAGTGGGATTCATACAACATTCCTCTATCGGTAGATTACATCATTTTTTCTTTATTTTTAAATGATCAATTTTCATTTTGAATTATAAAAACTAATAATAAATTTAATCTTATTATAAAGATTATAGTTTCCAATGGTCATAATGACCAACTGTCATAATTGACCAACAATCATATAATGGTCACATTTTAAATTACAGTCACTTAAGTATTTAGTAGATATAGTTTTGTTGAGTATAAAATAATATAAGACACATTTCTAGGAAAAAATTATAATTCAAAATTTTTGGGTTATTTCAATATATTCCTCATAAAATAAGATAGGTGTATAAGATAACTTATGTCCCAAAGAACACAATTTGAGATAAAAATCCACTACATTAAGTATCGAATTTATTCATACATGTTCAAGAATCCTGTATAATAATCATATATTTATTATATATCAACTGAAGAACCAATATAATATTTATCATACCATATATAATTTATCTGTAACAATTTATCACCCGTTTATTAATAATTCCTTATAAAAATCATGTCTCAAATAATAGTATTTTTTTTATTCATGCGTTTTTTGGTTTGGTATCTTATGTCATTTAATTTAGATCATGGTTACGTAATATTTAAGATGTTTACCATGATATAAATATAACACTTTGTTAATTATGTAATTATTTATATTAATTCCTTAATGTTAGAGATAGAAAATGAATTACACTGTTAATGGAGATGGTAGGGCGTACTTATAGATGAACACTATTTCCATTTTCTTAGTAGACTAAATAAAATAATGGTAAAAAATATATTAAATATTAAAAATAATATTTATATCACAAATATGAAATATTTATATTAAACATATCCTTATTACCTTCCATGTAAATCATGCACATATCACATCACCTCACGAGGCAGTAGTCATCTGGGAACACGAGCGACATTATAATCTTCCCATGAAATAGAAAGTTAGCAGGTTATTGTGATATTAAAATTATAGAAGAATAATTATGCCATTAATATCATATAAAATTTTGAAATCGATCACTATATATAGTTGTGATAGAAAATTATCTATATCAATTCACGATGTGGTACTCCGCCGTACACATGATCAACAGTTTCATTTCCCACATGATGGAAGAGGATATACATGTAAGTTATGAAATAAAAATAATATAATTTTCATATATTCTAGATAATTATTTTAGTATATCATCATTTTGGGAGATTTTTAGGGTGATGGAAGAATATATAATACAAAAATACAAGTTTAAAAACTTTACCACTTTTTTAGAGAATCTCAAGTTTATACACAATGCATTCTTAAAAGGGGGTACTAATCAAGGTAATTACACTATGGTGAGTTTAAATATGTAAGAAATAATTTTTGTTAGGTATTTCCCAAAAAAATGTTTTTGGATGTCTGAATATGATATGAGAGAGGGTGATCTTTTATAATTGGGGAATTAGAGACACATAGAATTTTTGAAATGGAAAAAGAGTACCCATGTTCTGCACATGAAAAATGGATTCAAAAAATAATATTATAGAACCTAAGTAGAGATAAAGTATATATATAAACAAAAAATTGGAAATGTAAAATTTTTTAGATCATTTTACCCCTTTCCATTTTAGTTTATTCCCATGGTAAACTTGTTTTAACCTTAACTACAATATTTAATTATGATTATTTTTTCAAAATCATTTTGACCAAAAATTTAATATACCTTGTTATATTATATAATTTATTTTTATTTAAAATATGGAATTCATTTTTTTCCAATTCCAATCATAGAAGCACAAAAATATTATTTAAAATTAAACTTCTAGTTGTGATGGAAAAGTAGTTTTTCCAAGATAAATGATTCATAAGTACAAAATATTAAATATAAAAATTTAATATAAATTAAATTCAAAATTAATTAATAAATATACAATTGAGCGGATTTTATGTTTAAAATAATATTATATTAAAATAATATTTAAATTATTAATAATTTAAATTAAAAAGAAATTTTAAAAAAAATCAGTACTTTTCAACCATTCATAAAAAAATTAATAATTTTAGAAAAATATCAAAAAATACTCAAAGATAACCTTGGCATATATATTTCTAAAATTATTATTATTTGGTCATATAAATAATCTAAAATTTTCAAAAGTTATTGTTATTTTTTTGGTCACAAAAAAATTCAAATAATGTTTTTGATAATAAATTATATTTGAAGAATGTAAAGACTACTAAAAATTATGTACTTATTTATAAACATATTTAATTTATCTACAAACATTTTAGTAATAAAAAAGTGTGGCTCTTAGTATTAAAATTTCCACAATTAATGGAATGGTTATAATTTCCATGATAAAAAAATAATATTAATAGTATATTACAGCTCGTTAAAACTAGGTGTCGTGTGCAAAGTGATTAATAAAATAAAATAAATTTATTTGAAAAACATTTCATAAAAACATGTGGTGTTATATTATTTAACCTTAAAATGAATTAATCTGTAGATTTTATTTTACATTGGTAGAAATATCTATGGATAAACCTGCCTCATTACATCCTCAGGTTCTAATATAGGTTCATCAAGCTGGTTGTTTCACCGCAAAACTTTGACCAGGTGAGTAGTATTGTTTCATTACACTTTCTTCAAATAATCTAGAACCTTAACTAGTTATTCCTCATTAGTAATATCATGATCCAGTGTTATGAACTTCTAGTTTTGTATATATGAATGATAAGGTATGGACTTCCTCAGGAGGTATACATGGACCACATCTTGGATTTGAGAGAGGTTTTGTGGAAGAATTAATTGATAAGATATAATCCAAAGATGATAAATAATTTTAGAGGGAGTGATATACCTTGTGATTATATTACCCTTAATTACGTATATAATTAACTTTTTTTCCAGGGATAGATTCTTCAGAAATCCTTGTTAGAAACTTCTAATTCTTGATCACTTCAATGATTGTTTGGTTAAATTTTTCCCAACTTTATAATGACCTTATGTGTTACTAAATGAATCTATACTACTATATAATTTATTCATAGAATTGTAGTCCCCGTATCATTATTTCACTAACTTCAAACCATTAAATTAATGTACTATAATTATTTCCATATAGTGATTTTGTGGCAGCCATCTGAATGCTCAAGTGAATGCTGTTATTGAAAGAAAAATCAATTGGAGGAAACTAATGATCCCAAACACCTTGGAAATCATTATGAAAAGTTTATAACATATCTTTTAGTATTTTAATTTTTAATTTAGACTGAACATATATATGAGGATGTTATGTTGAGATAAAAATCATCTTTGTATCAAGATCTTGATGAAGACATCATGATAACATTGAGGTAAACCTTATATCCCATTCAAAGAAAATTGAATGTGTTACTACATATGTCCTTACAAATTTCAAAATGTATATTACGAAAATACAATATAAAGAGTAATATTTTATAATAGCGATGATGTGTGTAGAATTTGGAATGATATTTAATATAACATATATATCATTACGTCTTTTAGTTGTTTTTTGGGTGTCCCATGATAGATTACATGGTGATTTTTTCCATTTCCAATCATGTATGGGTAATGGTTATAACATACCCTTATACATTTATCCCTTATACAAAAAATATTAAAATAGCAAGAATCAAGATAAAAAATCTATAATATATATCTTCATATTATCTTACTAAAAATACACTTTGACATATTATAATGGTAGGTGATATACACTTATCATCCTTTCGTTGTGCGTTCAATCCTTATGAACTTTCCAAATGCGTAAAGTTTTCACCCAACCCATGGGTTTTCCATTTTATAAAAAAATATTAAAATAATTTTTAAAGGAGTCCCCAAACTAAATAACTCATTATTACCTCAACATAAAATATTAGATAAAAAGTAATGGTTACCAATTCCATTAATCATATGTTTATAAAATATAAATACATTTATCCTAAAATAACATTTTCATTAAAAAATATACAAAACCAAAGGGTTGTATTTCTATAACAGTCTTTAAAAATATCCTTAATCAAGATAAAATCTCATAACATAAAAACTGAAAAGGTGTGGCTATGAATTTAAAAATATAATTAATCCTAAATTCATAAATAAATGATGTTATGCATGACTATTATGTTAATATAAAATGGATATTTATATGATTTCAAATGATAATTCACCCATTATTCCTTAAATATTACCTTATCTTACACAAAAAAAATTAATTGGATGCTTGGATTAATCCTTATAATGATAGAATATCAAATTTTATTTCATTATAACATAATCTAAGCAATGGTAGATAATCAATGGTTAGAATCAGGTTATATTATACTAAGTTACTAAAAATAAGATTTTCATTGTGATAATTCATATACAATCAATCATGAAACTCCCAACTAAATTGTGATGGATAAGTGTGCCCTAATTATCGTGATTCACTTCATTTGTTGTGATTTCATAATCTTTCCATTTTTACATTTTATCGAGAGGTTATTGTGGATTATAATTTTTATTATCACTTAGATTGGGGAATTTATTCTCAAAATCCCAAAATCCTTGCACTTGAATCCTTAGAGAGTGGGTGGTACATTAGTTTCCATCCTTATCACCTTCATTTCATTATCCATGCTATTCATCATATTTTTACATTCACAAGGTTTATGACCTCACCTTCCACATTTAATGAACCTCCATGTTCCATTAAAAAAATTACCTTATTGTTTTTTTGTTACATTTATAGAATTTAGATGGAGGGAATATATTTTCAACATGTGATTTATTAATGTTTTCATGAGACTATATCTTTTTATTTCTTATAAAAACCATGGTAATGGTGGGAATACCCAATTTATATTTTTACCATGAGTGTACCATAATGTTTTATAGATACTAATGTCTCTTTGGTTTAATGATTTTTTGAGACATGGATTCAAGCCACCAAATAAAGAATAAATTTTTTTTAGGAATGATATATAAACTTGGGCCATACCATGTATTCTTTGTAGAATTATCATCATAATAAGAAATATATTAATAATAATTTTTGATAAGGTTGAAAAATTCATTCTCTTTTATTGTATATAGAATACAAGGGATTCAATTATTGATAAATATCCACTTACAAACACCCAATTCCATAAAATTTATTTATTCCTATTACCTCATATTTTTAATATGGTTCCACCATTGATCCACATCTACTTCAAAATGATAAATAGACAGGAAACAATCTTCAATTTCAATGCACTATAGAACCTAAAATATATTTTCAATGGTGATGATCCATCAAACATCTAATATTTTATTAGATGACCCACAAAAAGAGAGTGTAATCTGTCTCATGATGGAATAAATATATGAATTATCACTTCTTTGATCATTTGGTAGCTCAACATGATTCATGTCTTGAAAAAGTTGTGTGATAAAAGAAATAATGTTTTAATCCACGTTTCCATAGCATTTGGTCTATCAGTTTGCAAATACTTATATTCTCCATCACATTCAGCATTAGTATAGTTAGTTTGGGTTATAACCAATGAATGAATCCAAAAATAATTGTGTGATAAAGGTTAATTATAAATTGAAAATGAATAGATATGATGAATCATTCATAGGTTTTATAAATTATGACACCTTTTCATTAATCTATTATAACTTAATTTTATGTATTTTCATCCATTATCATTATCTATTAGAATCCATCATGATGTTATTTAAGTAAAATGTGAATAAACCAAAGAATATCCATGGGAGTTCCATACGGGGTTTGAAATAAGATGAATTGTCATGTTCTATGTGATTCCCAATTCATACCTAATATATATTTTTTATAGTTATTACCACAAGGTAGATCGGTGCCAGAACCAATTCCACATACAGTTTATAGTTATGTATGTATTTCTAGGTAAACCACTTAATCGTTTCCTTAACGAAACAATAGGATGTTATCCTATACTTAGATCATCCTAAGGATTCCCAATAAAGTTTTTTCTACCTATTTTCCAATGTATAACTAAACCATTCACCGAAACCAACCATAATAACCTTGTATTTTCACACATTTATATCATATATTTTTAAATGAATAATATATATATTTCAAAAATACATTCCCATTGCCCATAATGGTTTAGTTTCTTTGGTTTTATCTACCCGGTTTTCTTTTTTAATGAATTATTTTCTATATATACCATAAAGGTCATACCCTTTTTTATACTTCAAAAAACCTACCCTAAATAAAACCATTCCTCATAACATGAGTAAAGTAAACATAAAAAAGGATGAATTCAGATGCTCATTAAGGGTAAACATGGGAGATATCAGTATATGAAAATATGTGTGCATAATATAATATAAATAGTATTAGATCATGAATATAACTTAAAAATATCACACCAAACCTTTAATATATCTGAATCATGAGTCATAGCATAAATCATTATCATTTTATTTGACATGGGTCATAGTACTGTGAAATCATAATGACTCATGAACCATAAGATCATATCAAAACAATGTGGCACCAACATTGGTGTAGAAACCATTTCATTTTTCAAGGTTAACTCCCAGGACAATGAAACAGAGTGTATTTGGCCTTTTCATCCATCTCCCATTACAGATCAAGCCCATCGACTTATTTCCCATTCTGGATCAATCCCATCAACTAGTATTCCATTGATATCTCATGAGATATTAAACTTTTTCCAACAAATTGTAGCAAAATATAGTTCCCACCCATCACATGAGGAATATAATATGTTTGTGTTTCATAATATCAGAAAGCATTCATCCCATCGGAAAATTGAAAAGAAATGGGCTTAATAAAACATTTCATTATTGCATAACCTATGGAAATAAAATGGGTTATTATAAACATATTGTAATCATTAAAATATACCATATCACGAAATAATATAGATGGAGTATTGGATTATTTATCCTGTATATATATATTTACATCAAATGATTCTATAATATATAAATAAAATTTTATAACAAAAAATAACAAAGAAAATTTATTGATGAAAATATAATTTTTTAGAATATCAATTTTATAATGATATAAATTTATAAAATAATATGGAAATACATATATTTAAAAATAAATAAGAAAAACTATAATTATATATTGAAAAAAAATAATTCCCATGATAGAATAAATTTTTTTTAATGTTTTATGCATTAAAACAAATATTATATTTAAATTATCGGTAAACGTGTATCGAGCCTTTTAATCAAATATTCAAAAAGTATAATTGTTAAAATTCGTTATAAAAATCTCAATATGGGTAATAATTTCATTAATAAATCCATTTAATAATTTGAAAATGTTTTTCAAAACATGTTTATAAAACATTGATATGGACGAAAAAGGATTTTTGACCGAAGAGAGAAATAAAGATAATCTTTCTTAAAAATATTAATTTTTTACTCTTAATCATTTATGACGGGATAATAAAGGGAAAAATGTATCCAATATAAATAAATAAATTGAAATAATATATATGAGTTTCTATAGTGTTATATGAAAATATTTCATTATCATAAACATAATCCTAAACAATCCTGACAAATAATGAGATTGTAACATAAAACCATCACACCTTTGGTATCTTTCGAATTGCCAGTCAAATTAAATAATGAAATATAATTAAACATTAATTATATTAAAAATAATTATATTCATGGTATAATATGTATAATGGTATGTATGTACACCTCAAAAAAGAATATAGGTACATAACAGAACTTTTGTCACAAAGAGGGAAAATTGAGAAAAAAATCCCTTACCTTAAGTATAAAACTCATTCATACACATTTAAAATTACTATATAAAAAATATAATTTTATTATATTTTGATTATATGACCATAATTATAAGTATCATACCATATATAAAAATCTTATGACCTTTTTTTTACAAATTTATTAATAATTTGTTGTTAAAATCACATTTTGGGTGGTAACTTATTCGTTTTCCTTGTATGTTTCTGTATGGTATCATTGGAAATTTCACTTTTATCATGGTAGGATAATATATAATATTCTAACCATGATATAAATATATATATTATCCTTATTATATACGTATTTATAATAGTCCATTAAAGTTAAAGAGATAAAATGAACTACACAGTTTATGGAGACAGTTGGCCATATGTATGCATGAACGCTATTTCCATATACTCGATAGATGAAAAAAATTAAATAACATATTAAATTTATATGATAATTTATATTTAACATCTTTCACATATTTTCATTAATCCTACCCTTATTACCTTTTATTTAAGGTGTGCACGAATCATATCACCTCACACAGTGGTATTCCACTATTCACACAAGCATCATTATTGTATTCCCATGGAATGGAAAGTGAGAAGGTATATGTGAAATTAGAAACATAGAGATATAATTATTTCATAAATATCATAATAATATTTTAATTCCATCATTATATCCATATGTTAAAAGAGATGATGGAAAATGAAATGAAAGAGTTTGTGAGGATGTAGTCTGTCGTACACACGATCAACAACTTTGGTTACCACTAGATTGAAGTGGATGAAGGAAATTAATGACATTAAAAGAAAAAATTATAATTATTTGGGATATAATTGTGTTATTATATCATCATGGTAGAATATGGTTTGAAGGAGGAGGATGAAGAGATATGAAACCACAATTTCGATAATTTGACCAGTTTTTTAGAGAACCATATTAGATTTATACTTAAACAGTTATTAGGTGGAGATAATAATAAAACTAAGGACTATAGGATGAGGGTGAAAACGTAAGAAATATACATGGAGAGGTATTTTTGTACCAATTTATTTGTATGTGTGAAGAGTAGAGTAGAGCATGAAACCTATTATAAGTGGGTAAGATGATATACTTCAATGTTTTGAAACTAATAAAGTGTAATCACAATTTTCACATTTAAAAGGGATATATAATTTCCCATTATATAAACTTATATGTTTTAAGTTATAAATATGGGAATAAATCTACATTTGGTCAATATTAATGATTATTTTACCCAATATCTTATTAGTTCAGCCCATGACAAGCCAATTTTAACCATAGCCATCATGATTAATTTTTTCTATTTTTGCCATTAATTTTAACCAAATGTTAAGTTGAAATTATTATATTGTATAAATTATTTTTATTCTATATTTCATATGAATTTTTAAAAATTTAATTCAAAAAATTAGGAATTTTTAATTTAAAATTAAACCATCATTCATGATGAAAAAATTATTTTTATAGAGAAAACTATTAATATATAGAGGATGTTTTAATATAAAACAATAATATGAAATTGATTCCAATCGAAAAAATAGATTTATAAATATATACATTAAATAGTTTTACTTTAAATTCATATTATAATAAAATGGGCACTATAAATACTATAAAAAGTCAATTTTTAAATAAAACATCATTTTTACTATTCATTGAAAAAATAATTTTTTATATAAATTATAAAAGATTTACCAAAATTCAATTTTGAAAAATTAATTTATAAAATTAAGTTCATATTTTCATATAATGTTTATAAAAGTCTGTAAAAATAATTTTATTATTTTCTCAAATAAATAACTAAAAATTATTATTTTTTGAAATGTATTTTTGAAAAAAATAAAGACTTCAATAAATATTAAATACATATTATTATATATATTTTATTTATCTAAAAACATTATGCTAAAATTTTAAAATTTGGTTATTCCTATTCACTTAACCAAATTTAATGACCTTTTTATAAAATGTTTTGTGAATAATATTATTAATAATATATCATTGTTCACTAAAACTCAGTGTAGTGTTTAACACAATATATAGAAGAAATAAAAAATTATTCGGAATAAATTCTATAAAAACTCAAGGTGTAACAATGTTATCAAATGTTTCTTTTAGTTCCTTGACTTATGTGAGATCATATACCATGTAGTTTCTTTAAATCAATGTTTGATGGGGGTACTCTAATGGGGAGACGTGTATTTCAATTTTCTTCCACCACTTTTGAGGGTAATGTTGTGGTTCGACAAAAATGGAGTGCAAATAACCACATATATATATATTAGGTTTTTGGGGGAAAAATTAAATTCAAAGACACACATGCCTCACACGCCTGCCTAAAAGTATGCCCATGGCCTCCCAGGGTCACATCCCACCCATCAAGATTTATTTATTTAGTACATGGACCATAGGCCTAGTGAGCATGAATCCCGTATCATGGCCTGAAATCCTAGTACAACATCCTACCTACTTCACCGCCAATGTAATATTTTGTTTGAATCCTTCCACGACTATTTTGGATGTTTTTATTCTTTTTATTCATATTTTTTATAACCTTTTCTTTGATCCTATTATAAAATTTGAAAATATTAATATATATTTATATAAATCAATTATAGAGTTTGATCGACTTATTGGGACACTGCATAGGTCTAGGAGTCCATGTTCCCATTTATTTTTTCTATATCAATTCTATCCCATATTCTATAAATACAACAACATGACATGTATCACCTTCCACACATCATGAAAATATTTATGTCTTGCACACAATCAAACATAGGTTTATATCCCATGTATATGGGATATGATCCTTCAATATAGACCATATCATGAACATTGGGATACTTAGATTCCCCTACTGAGCCAAAGGATTTGGAACTTGTGGTGGAATATATCAGATTCTTCTTAAAGAGAGGAAAAACACCATCATTGACTTAGAAGGGTTCATAATTCACTCTCGGAGGCTGCCAAAGAAAAAATACCACTCTTTCATACCTAGCCCACCTATCACTAGATCCTCAAGAAAAGGGAAAATCCCTTAGAAGGTTCCCAAGATGGTGGGGATATATTCTAAGGAGCTTGAACCACTTGTAAATGAACCATCTACCACCGACTTGTAGAATTTAGTAAAGGATAAAATAGTGCCAAATCTCCACCAAAGCGGGAAAGTATAGATGTAATTCTCATGAGTATCAATATATCCTAGATTACAATAAAGACTTCTCAGACAAGGGATTGGAGGTTATAAAAACACAAGTGGAGTTTGACAAGCTTGTAGAGAGGTGATTCTAGGCCAACCTCTCTAAATAGAAGGGTGACTCAGCCAATAAAGAACTTGGAATTTTTGGGCGTGGATTCAATGGGAAGAATACTACTATAGAAGAGACCATCCAAAATTCAGACAAGATGGTTTAAAACTATGAAAACTTCTACAATAATTTTTAGGACGGAAAGGATGATAGCCTCCAATGGAATCTAGATAGAGGTAAAGTCTCTAAAAGGCTTAAATTTCAATTCATAGATTCCGCTATTTCATATCATGTAGATTGGTTATCTATCTGGGTAATGGGATGGTTTCTCAATTATCCCTAAAAGTGTTTTTGTTAATAAAAAATATATTTGGAGGTCATGAAATTTGGGAGAACATTCCATTTGATTTTTTTCTCATACTTTTAATATTTTGTTTTATTTTTTTTCCTTCTCATGTTATTTTTTTAGAGTCATAATAGGTGAAGACATAATATCTTGAAGTATGATGAACACAACTTCATTAATATCATAAGATACAACACCACAATGATTCTATTTTTTATTGAGGAGAAGATAAAAAGTAAAAACAATTACCACATTAACTAGAAATATATTCTGTTCATCCTAATATTATAACATTCCACAAATATCTTCAATAGAGAAACTATCAATAAAAACACCATAAACACCACCTCCACTGGTTATTGCAACATCATTCCCATCCACTTAAATATCTGAGACAAGTGAATGTGTATATATTACCACTCTAACTCATCAACCATAAAACAATCGAATATTTTATGACTAGATCCCAATTAGATCATTATGGAAGAGATTCTAGATATTCACCATCCATTTTTGTAGTTATTTACCTGATTTCAACATCCCAAAGAGGAACATTGTCCTATAGGAGAGGAATGCTTTTTTGGATCACAAACAACCTCTCCCAATAAATGAGGTAATAAATTATTCATATCAAGAGTTATTTTTCAGTTTTCTACAATGTATTATTTTTATGGACCCTATACTGGTTATATACAAGTGACATAAAGACAACCATTAAATTTCATATGGGATGTCTACTCATCTCACTCACCATGAGTGAGTTTGATTGAGGGTGTGGATTCTATCCCATGTATTAACCATACCCCTAATATCTATCATCACGAACCCATACTGATTTTTTATGATATTTATGTCATGGTTATAATATCATCGACCAATACCCCTATATATGGTTCAAAAAGTTATTCATTATATAATGTCCTTGATACCAACGGAAGGGATCTAAATTTTCCATCTAATTTTACAATATTAATAAAAATAATTGAGTCACCTACAAACATAATAACAATTTAGTTAAGAATTTTATATAATTATGATAAACATTTTACTAATAAAACCCATATAATTCTCATCCAAAAGATATTTTTCCCATTATACCAAAATAATATTATTTCCTAATAGTTATTCAACATCTCCCAAATATTCTCCACACATGAAACCCTTGAATATATTACTCCATTAACATAATTATAAAAAACTAGTGAAAATGGAAACATAACAAGGGTGATATCAAATTCCCAAGAATGGTTAACATATGTAATATCAGTTGAAGATCATAAGTGGGGATAAGACAATCATATAATTGTGAGAAGGTAATCAATCCACACGAACATATGAAATAATATGAAACCCAATAAAACATAATTATAATAATGACTCATAATAATGAATCATGGTATAACACATGAGAAAAACCCAAGTAAAACCATGTGTTAATCGTCATGAAGTATAAAAATGAAACAAATATAGGTTTCAACTTTTTAACAAAAGAATTATATTGTACAATATCAAAAGAAAGAGAAAGAAATAATCATAACGGTTAAATGAGACATCTTATTCATCACATTTATTAACTTATAATGAAATAAGAATACAAGTAATTTACAATATCACATCCTAATGTAATAACTTAACCAGAAAACTACAACATCTTAATCGAAGTAATTTATATCCAGTTAACTCCACCCTCACTAAAAAAGGAATTAAAGGGATATATCAGTCTTATCTATCATAATCTATAATATATATGAACAATTACCTGAATAATACACATATGATATTTTATTTTCATCATAAAAATCATAACAAAATTCATCATTCATTTATATATTAATTAATTCAAGGAAAAGGAATGGATTTCAGGAAAAATCCCTTATAAAATCATCAAATTCTATCCTAATAAATTTGTTGAAAAGTATCATTAGACAATATCCCTAGTGAAACATAAAATTTGTTAATTTATGTTATTATATAGGAAAAATCTTTGATAAAATCATTAGAAAAATTCTTTATAACAAAAGAATAAATACCCTTTTAATTATTGTAGAAAAAACTAAATTTCACCGCACAATGAGAATTGATTTTCATTGAAAAAATTGAAATAAGTAATGTAATAATGATATGAAATAATTGATATTAATTTACAAAATGCATTTCAAGGGATAAATATTAAAAAAACATTCCTTACACAATAATATAAAATAATAAAAATGACTTGTATGGAAAGAAGTATGATAATTGTTTCAAAATTATTAAAAATTAATAAAAATATTTTTGAAAATGAAATTGGGAAATAATTGAATTCTATATAGTAGAACTCCTGAAACATTATAAAAATATTTAAATGGAATAAAAAGTGGTGGGTGAATGATTTCAAAACCTTTATGTAAATGTATTTTTAAATAAAACCCCTTACAAAGTTTTAAGTCAAAACTTCCATGATCAAATTGACATGATAAGGAACACAAAATAAAAATATTATAAAACTTTTTATGATATTTCATGTCCCTTAATTAGTATATGAACAATATAAATGGAAGTAAGTTCATGTTATGGAATACATCTCAATGAAGTAAATTATAATAAGAATCCATTATGAATTTTATAATATTTGAATAGAAAAAAATTGATTTTTTATAATAGAAAATGGAAATTTATATAACATGATAAAATAGTGAATGATGACTAATATTACAAAGAGTTATGGTACTCATTATATGAAATAAAATATGTTCATAACTAGAAATATATCTATTTAAATGAAAATTGATGTAATGAAACCATTATAATTTTTATTAAAACGGAATCAAAAGACATTAAAAAAATACAGCATGATTTTGTATTTTTAAAACCCATAAATTAAATATAAAATATATTATAATTAATTTATTGGGTATTTAATTAATATAAAACCATATAAAAAGAAACATGGAGCATAATATTAAAAATTGAATAAGGAATATAAATTGAGAGTAGGAAACTCAATACATCCTAGCAACGTTTTGGAAAAAACTAACTGAATAGTTTCATAGATATATTAATAAATCCATTTAAACGTATAAAAAAATTATAAAATATATTCACAGGTATTATTCACATTAAATAATAAAAAATAATTTTTGAATATGACTCATATATCAAAGAATGTAAATTGATAAAGGAAACACCTATCTTAGAATGCTGCATTGATGGAAGCACCCGAACATCCATTTATAATAAATTTATGATTATTATTTATATTAATAATAATCATATTCAGGTTTTTTAACAATATACAATAAAATAATAATTTTTTATTACCCATTTATTATTTATTATTTTTAAAATTATCATTTAGGTGATAACCATATGTTTTACTTAGATACATTAGTTTGGTGGTTCTGGTCCTCGAGTCTGGTTCATGGTTTCATCATCTTCAGAATTTTTTATGGTAAGTTAATTCAAGTGATTAATTTAATTCTACTATCCTATATTCATTTCATGGAACTTATTTTTATGTTATGCATGGAACACTAATTATTTGTTTTTGAGTGGTTATTGAATTCAAAAATTAATTGAAATTATTTGTAAATATAATGTTGAATATTATTAATAACGAAATACAAAAAAAATTAAAATACTTATTTATTAAATAATATTACCATTAAGTAATTTTTCATAGTCATTTTTGAGATAAATTTTTGAAAAATGTTCATGTAGTTGGTAAAACTGACAAAAATAAGAACACGTTATAATTGTTAAAGGAAAATGTACTTGTTACAAAATATTGTTAACATAATGTTTATAGAATATTTTTACTTTCATTTTTTTTAAGTTATCTATAAAATTAAAAAATATGTAAATGAACAATCTAAATAAAAGTAAATGGTAAGATATAATTACTTACCAAGTGTCTATGAATGCTTGTTTTAGGCAGTTAAATTTTATGAGGACCATTTATTATTAATATTATTAATATAATAAAAAAATTATATATCTATTTCCTAAATAATTTAAAAAATATAAATTATATTCAATAAATTAATTTTTATCAGCATTAATTTATTTCAGTGATGAAACGGGAAATATGTCATTTATGTTGTTGGTAGTATGCACGTAACACAAGTGACATTTTAATTTTACCATTGATGGGATGAAAGATGATACTGGATGTTACATAAATTTACTAAAATTTTAGTATAATAATTATACAATTTTAATTATGTTTGGATGGTTACAATATATTTTTTGGAGGACGAATAAGAAATAAATATAAAAGAAATCAATTAAAAATTTACTTCTTCCTTGAAAACCCTCCTTAGGAGTTCACTTTTAGCCTTATTGCATTTTGATTTTTGGGAGTAGCAAACCTCTAGGACTTGTAAAAGGGATTTAAATATAGTTTTGTGTATATTTTAGAATATCTATTAAGCTTTATGTGTTAAGAGAAGTAGGGTAGTGAGGGATGCAATTTATAAGTGAGAGGAGTGACAATATTGTGAATAATTACTTCATTAATATATAAATAATTTCATAATAAAGTAGAGCATCAATTATTTATTCAAATTTAAATGATATTACATAGTAGTTATAAATTAATATCTAATAAAGAAATTTATATATGTTTTTTTATATTTGGGGTCTTATCCTTTAGTTTAAACTTCTTTTAAACCTTTTTAACCATTAGCACGATGACAATATTTTACCAAGGTAGTTTATTTTTATGAACAAAATTGAAATTGACCTTATTAAACAATTTTAAATCGGTATTTATAAATATTAAAACTATTTTACAATATTTAATTTCTATAGGTGGTAAAAATTATATTTTATATAAGTACATAAAATGAAAAATGGTTTTTATAAAAAATCCCTTTTTGAGGGGGAAAATTATTTTTTACCAAAATTATGCATAGTATTCATTTTGAAGAAATAAATTAGTTTATGAATAGAAAAAAATGGTGATTCTAATTTTAATGAAATCTAAAATTAAATGGTAAATTTTGATAACATAGTTATAGAAATAGATCCCAAAAATGTTTTTACTAATGAAATATAACTTTTATTTGAAATTTTCAAACAAGGGTTTGAAAATTAAAAATAATCATTTTAAATTAATTTATTTAATTAATATATAATATTTCATTCTATAAAAATGTTTTATAAGTTTTAAATTCATGCTTATATTAGGATTTTTCAACAAAAATTACGGTGTTTGTAAAAAATATATTTTTACTATTCATATAAAAAAATGTTTTGAAAAAGATATAAAAACATTACCCTGATATAAATTTTACATGAAAAAGCCAAATATTTAGTTAATTATATTCAAATTAAAATCATAAAATTTATATGATTTACTTTCAATTAAGACCACATTATATATGAAACATTTTTATGTCGAAAAAAACTATTATTTACTCAAATGAAAAACCATATTATTGTTTTCATAAAATTATTTGAATTATTATATAAACAAAAATACCCACAGTTAAAATAAATTTAAAATTTTAAAATATCTAAATATTAAATAATTATTTATATTAATAAAATTTAAATTAATATTATATAAATCCATTTATCCTTTAATGAAAACATTTTTTATGTCATGATGTAAAAAACATTTTTATATTTATAATTACTATCTAATAAGTTATATAAAATTTTTTGAGACAAGATATAAACATAAATAATTTTTAAAGTAAATATATATTCATATTGATCAATAATAATGAATCATAGAAGAGATTGAATATTTAGAAATACCTGAGTTTTCACATTCCCCCTTAATGGAATTACATCCTCAAAATTTTATAATGATTCCACAGAGAATGGGTATATGAATAAATAATGTAAAATAACATTTAAAATATTTTTCAAATTGTAAAATAGTACTTGATAAACAATTATTTATAATTTAACTCCCAATAATTACACCTCAAATTGAAACAAATGTGGAGTGTAATATAAAAGAAACTTGCAGAAGTTGAATGAAATAACTTGTAGTTTTTTTAAACCTTGTTTTTTACATTTATAATACTCATATATGTGAATTAATTTTTAAGGCATACAATTATATTAAATTGATGTTTTTGAGAGAAGGGTTTCCCTTTTTCCATATTTTTCCATGATTTATAGGTATTATCAAAATATGTAATATGATAAAATATAATTACATTTTTTCATTACATTTACATAAGAACTATAACATCCTTTATTTTTTTTGTTTTGGTAACATTTCACATCAAATACATATTACATTATAAATAGTCGATGACCAATATAATTTTTTAATGTCTAAAAGAAAAAAATAAACTCGTAGTGGTTTATAAGATCAAAGAAGGCAATTCCTTTCATTGTATGAAATATTTTTTAGAAAACATTATTTCTAATTTTCTAAAAAATTATTAAAAACAAAATGGTTTCCTTGAGTAAGGAAAATCATTATGAAATATGAATAAGACATCATATGAAGAAGTGATACTTTATTTTATGAAACCTAAATATAAAAATAACAATCAATTTTCTACTTAATTCAATACATAAGTAACTAATCCATAAAATTATGAAAGACACAGTTGAACAAATTTGAATCGTTAAAATAATATATATCTTTTTAGATATTCTTCCAAAATCAAATTAACAACTATCTCGAAACATCATTAACGATTCATAAATTCATATACCAAACACATATATACCTATATCACATGTTCTCCAAAAATAAAGTAATATTTTCACAAAAATCAAATAACCCATTTTCCCAATTAAACATATTTACCTCAATATCAAATCACATTCCAAACCAAAGGGTTAACTAAAACATAATCATGGATTTTTTCTATGACCCAATAAAAATATCCTAATATAACTAATCAACTAATAATATTTCCTCAAATAAGGTATTTATGACTTTAAACGTATGATCAATATTAAACTTATCAACCCATAAAGGTATATCAAACCCTTAAATAATCCTCATCAGATAAAATATTAACCTCAAAATTTTTTTATTCCCTGATCCAATACTAACTATGAAAGCCCAGACTCATACAACTAGTTCTAGTGATAAAACACAATTTTTTACATTCTTTGTTTGATACCAACTAAAGAAACTCAAATTTTAGCATCTAATATTACAATATTAATAAAAAAATTATTTTCTAATAAAGCCATGACATTTTAGGCTTAAAGATTTAGTGGGACATGCCAGATTAACCACTAACATTGTATTTATGAATTAGTGGTTTCCTTTTAAGAATTACTTTTATTTAAAATTAATCTTCTTATACTTATAGAGGTTCCCGATCTATTAAATATTTTCCCTAAATCTCACTAAATGTGTTTTAGTAATAATAGAGAGAGTATAAAAGCACATTTACATGTTTTGGATAAAAGGAATACTATTTCATGTGTTGGTTATTCCCCAACAACAAGGATTCTCCACAATATTATTTTTATCATTTACAATGGTCAAATACAATGTGAAACTATATCTACTAATGAATCCATAAATGAGGTTCTTTACCCTATGTCACCTACATTTACCATAATCCACACTAAAATTATCTTAAATCCACATAATACACTTCCTCTACTTCGTATCAAACTGAGATACTCCTTATGCGTCCATATCCAATAGAAATACTTATCGATTAGATTCTAATAAATAGATACATTCTTCTCCTTGAAATAACAAAAATAATTCACCTTTTCCCAGAACAAATTGGAACAATTAATATTTCCTTAAGGATTGATCCACTACAGGGTGATCTGTTGTTCTTATTTCCCTCGCTTGTAGGATCATACTTGATCATATATAATTCAACTTCTTTAAACAACCTCTGATCAAGTCAGTTAGAATTGCTCAATAATTTTTATCACATATGAATAGTCAGTTACCTATTTGGTACTATTCTTAGGTTTTGATTATTTATTCTGTTAATGGGAACGTGACCTAAATTTTTTGTGTGTAACAATTCCACACAATTTCTTCACTATTATATGTGTCAGAAGGGAAATTCAAAATTCAATTCACTTTATTTTTTAAAAATTAATCCTCAGACATTTTGATACAATTCATTGTATTCTAAAATAATAATCCTTGTGAAAAATAATCCATTCATATTTATTATTTAATGTGTTACTCATCATTCTAATTAGGGAATCTAAAATTACTATGAACGCATTTATTTTATGGTTGTGCATGAAATGTCCACCATATTTTGAATAGAAACAAATAGCTGTGCACTTTTCTTATTCCTTGTGTTTTTCAAGGGTTTATTAATTTCTATATGCATGAAATTATATGAATGTGATGTTTGTCTCATGAAAATCCAAACATGAACAATCTTATTTGTGTAATATATAGTGTGTATTAACCGTCATACAAACAAGGAAGGTTTCACACAGTCTTATCTCCTCAAGAATACACTCTTATTGTCTCAAACAATTAATGAAAACACTATAAACCTCTCACCAACTACATTTATTTACACCATATTCTAAACACGGGTCATGCATGTATAGGATATAAAGAGTTGTTCACTAAGGTTCTCACAAAACAATATTGTTTTTTGGAACCTATTCATCACAATACCCCTGAGTGTGTGATTTGAAAGTCAGGAAGGCTATAGGTTCCTATTATCCTTCTTATAGTAGTATTTAATTAAGTCCTCTCTCTTTAGAGTATATGTTTTTATATGGTAGATTTATTCTCTTTGGGAAATAAAGAGCTCTCTCAAGTGATCCATAGAAGATACATTGACATTGTTCTTCTTTATTTAGATGGAAGGATCAATTATATACACAAACTTCTCTCCCAAGTTTTCATACCACATTTATTCTATCATTATTATTCAACAAAATATATTTAATTCACCCTTTTTAATATCCCAAAAAAAATCATTATTTCTACAAATATATATGTAGAAAAACATTGTGCTTTTTCATACTGGAGTTTGCATTATTCCTCTTGGTGAAGTACATAAATGAGTACAATGAGGATCGCATGTATCTTTAAAGCTCATGTTAATCCATGTTGATATTCTTTATTCGGTAGTGAAAACCTATTTGATATTATTGTAACATGCATGATAGATATTGCATGTATCTTGTTTTGTGGCCTCATCGCCTTATCATCATGGACATAGAATGACAATGGCCACCTCACGATCATTCATTGGTTGTTTAGAGATGAAAACCCCATAAAACAACAATATTAGTGAGTTTTGAGGTAGAATATGATGGTAGATGTGATTTAATGACTCAGATACATCATATTTAATGATACTCCTTTTATCCATATCAATTAATTTAAATGAATAATACCCACTCTGCACACACTTCTCACATCGATTATTTTCTTGGTTTGGGAAATGCATTATTGTCTTAGGCATTATTATATAAAAAATTACCAAATATATGTGGGATGGAAACCTGAAGATGCCACACACATGGGCCTCATTGGTCACACTAACATGTGATCATCCACTTTCCCTAGCCCATGCACTCTCAAACCTGAGCACACTCATGTAGTCCTATTCACAACCCACTCACTCTCCCACCGCCATGGATGGTCCCTTGAGATGGATATCCCATGGGGTTGATCCTCTGGTCCCCCATGTGTGGTATATAGGATTTACATTATTGGATTTTCTTGGTTGTCAATGGTTTTTATACGGACCATTCATATTAAATATAATATATAAGTATAAAATAGAAATGCAAAGATTATCAAATTCCCTCTACATCATAAAAAATATATGAAAATAATTATTCGTTTCCACAATTAATTTATTTATGTAATTAAATTTTTTCATGGAAATATCAATATCCTCATGAAAATAAATATTTTCATGATCTTCTTCAATCAATATCATTATTCATAATGTTGTGAATATTATTGAAACTCCTTAGCACATGTATTTTCCATTTATGATTAGATTCAACAATCATCACATTTATATAGAGAATTATTCATGAATAAAATCCAATGTCATTTTCCAGATCCATATAAATTCACTATGAATTAAAACTACTCACCATCAATATAAAAAAATATTGAAAGTTCATTAAAAACAAATAAATCACTTGCAACAATAATTTCCCCCCATTTATTCTTTTTTGATATCTATTCACATATTTAAATGTGAATATGTTTTCTCAAAACAATATCCCCCATTGAAAATAAATTGAAAATGATATGTTGTGGGTTTTATAAATGATTCTCGTGGTTTTGAAAGAAGAATGATATAAAATTGTTCACTTAGCAAATAGCATATAGTTCATCTGCTTTAAGTCTATATGGGCCAGTATAGTGTAGAAAAGAAGCTATATATAAACAAGGATGGGTAGGATTTAAATAAAATACCATACATGTGAATCATACTCTGAAATTTTTAATTTCTATATAAGTGTTTTGAAATAATCACTGTTAACACTAAAATACTAAATCCATTAAAAATTTCAATAAACACTATAGAAACATGTGCTTGAAGAGATATAAATCTCACATTGTCTTATCATTTCATCAACCAAATACTCCTCTAAATTGATATGATTAATAAAATTCAGAATGAGGGATGAAAGTTTTATTGGAATACCTCAACTTTCAATTTTATAAAGCTGTTTAGAAGTTCCACATCCATTTTCTACTGAATATTTAAAAACATTTCATCAATGATCCCCTCAGGGGATGAATCAACTGCCGTCAATTATCTACATGTTAGTATAAAATTATGTATATAAATACAAATTAGGATGGAACTTTGTTTATTTATCAGGATTATTATTTAGGGTGAGAGATTCCTCACAACCTGGACCATTCTTTTCTCCCAATCCCAGTATGATTCTCATAAATATTTGGTGTAATAACTATATACATCGTAGTTTCTATAATAACAATTGCACTCAAACACCTCAAATTCAATATCCAGTGTATAATATCAAATACATTGGAATTATTAAAAGGAATCACATCCCAAATGACCATAGAGTTTAGTAGTATTGGAAAACGGGATGCATAAATGAGTCTTGTATTAAAACTAAATACACTAATTATGGAATAATTTTCTTATTCTTAAAGGATAACACTAATCCATCTAGTAAATCCCTTCATATATTTTATAGTACACTTCATGGATTACTACAGAAATAAATAAAATATTAGTGAGATAAAATGATTAGTAAGGAAAAAAATAGACCAGAATCAATATTGAGTTAATGAGAATAATAATTACGCAATGGTAAATAATATAAAACACCTACCATATAATCAGAAAATTAGGAAATAATTTCATTAAAATATGAAAATGAAATGACTAGAAAGATATTCCATAAAAATAAAAAGATAAGGAAAAATAAATATGGAAAGGTAAGGAATTAAAACACATTTCATTTAATCAACGAATTAAAAATTAAATTAATCTATAGATATTTCAATGCAAAATATCATGGATGAATAATAAGTGAAAATAAATTAAGGGAATGATTTATTAATGGAATTCATGTATAAGGAACATGAAAATGTATAGTTTTAAGAACATTAATAATATGGACAAAAAACCCATTTAATTTTCACAAATTATTTATCTAATGATAACCTTCTGGGATCTATAATAAATTTGGACTCCAGCCATCATTGCCTATCCAAATAATTCCTTAATTATAATATTCAAAATAAATAATTTCCAATATCAAATATCTATATTGGTTAAAGAATAAAGAATTATCAATATTTCCCCAAATAAATAAATAACTATCAAATTAGACATCGTATGAAAAACTGTATAATGTTTATTCCATAAGAATATCAATGAAAAATGAAATGGATAATTAGGGAAAAATTGAATATTCAATGATCATAGAAGATTGAATATTTTAAGGGGAATAAAAAATGATCCAAGGAAGTGAGTGTGAATACTATCCTTGGAGAAATCATCAATTAACCATCCAATGGAAGAATATGGATGGTATTAATACAACAACTCCCTAGAGAAGTTGAATAAATGGTTGTTGTCCTTGATTAATTGAAATATTATAAACATATTTTTAAAAAAATCTCAAAGAAAATATCTTTATTTTAACAAATTCTTTGAAAATCAATATTGAAATTGTTTTCATTAAAAATATTCATTCTAGGCATGAAAAGGAATCTCTAAATAAATGATGGTGAGTAAATCCATAATTTATGTACAATGAAAAAGAACATTCCTTTTATATGGTAAGAAGGCTTCGAAAATTCCTTATTGGGAAAGAGACAAGAATATTCTTTTGATAACATTTGTAAAAGAAAAAAAAGTAATTTTTTATCAATTAATTTTAAAATCATTTTTGAAATCATTCTAATAATACATGGTTTTTGGAAGATAACATGTTCTCCAACTAAAGAGAGAAATAATGTTCTTTTTTTTAAAAACATTTTCGAAATCTTTTTGAGTACCAAAAAGTGAAAAATGGAAATAATGCTTTAGAATGCTCATGAATAACCAGAGTAGAAAACATTTACGGTTTTATTAAAAAATTGGTATAAAATTTCCTCAAATAGGAAAACCATTAAAAGGTAATTAATGTTATTGGTGAGGAAAATAATATTTAAATATTCCAAAGTTCCCCATACCACTTTGAAACGTTTTTAATCAGAAACCTCATGAAGGAATAATGTTAAATAGTTGTTTTAAATACCATGATGTTAATTTAATTCGTGATATAATATATAAAAATTATTAGTATATACACTACATAAAATAAGTAAGTGGGGAACATAACATTTATCTCTTAGATGTAAAAAGTGCGTTGACAATCCCTTACCTTGAGTTTCCTTGAGGGTAAACCTCCTTTAACTTATTGTATAATAAAATTTTGTTAATTTTATATTTTATTGATAAAATTTTTAATGCTAATCCTTAATTTTATTTCACTTATTACCATGTTTTATACAACTACTTAAAAAATTATGTTTACATTGTGGGTTTTGACCAAAATCAGTTTATGAGTCAAAATCATCATTGGTTGGTCATCTATGCTCAAAGGAATCATTATATAACATCTACAGAATAATAATCAGGAAATAATTATCATAATTATAAATAAATTATAAGGTTTAAAAAAATAATTAATTATGAATATGAAAAAGGAATCAACATTTCAATCATGGAGATGGTGGCTCGTATATATGCTTGAGTAATGTTCTCATTTTTTAATGATCATTATAGAAAGTAGTTAAGTAGAATTATATATTTATAGAATGATAATTATATAATGAAAATACTATTATTTAATCATATATGCTTAAATATATAATTATTCTGTTATAAAAGAATCACATCATTTCAAGGATGCAGTAGTCCCCTCCTCCTTGACTGACATAATCACCTTTTAGTGTGTGAAAGGTTAATTAAGAAAATGAGATATATATATAAATATATATATATATATATATCTATGTGTGTTTGTTTGTGTATGTCAAAAATTTATTTATTTTATTAATATCACATAGATGATGTGTATGTATCATTTTTTAATAATAATAATCTATTAAATGTTCCATATTTCTTGTGAATGAATCACACTGCTTTGAGGGGGATGTCCATCCACATTTCCCCAGGCGATGTTACCATATTAACAAAAAATGGAATTCATTAAAGGTATGTGTAATTAAATGATTAAATAAGTATAAATAAATAATTAATATCACATATATCACATATAAATTTATTATTCATCATAATGGGCACTATTATAAGTTGGTAAAGAAAAATGAACAATCATCATTTGGTGTGGTAGTATTTCGCGGTTCACAGAAACAATATAATTATTTTCTACTACCTAGAGGTGTCTTTCATTATAGGTTGAACAAATTACATAAAAACATAGTAGAATATTTAGGATACCTATGTTTTATATAATAATGTAATAAATATATTTTAACAGGTGGAGAATGGAAATGAAACTAGAGATCTTGACAGAAGACATTACCTCTTAATCGGGAAACATATTTTGGATTATAAAAATTGCTTCCTTGTAAGACTTTTTAACTAAATGAAGGATTAAATACATAGGTTATTGATTTTGGGAATCTATAGGGTCTACTATTAATCAATCCTGAGTGGTTTTAGAGGTGAATGGAATGGGGAGATTTAGTGGCCTTTTATAAGGGAGGAAAAGGACTCACATGTTATTTTTGAAAAAAAGTAAGTTATACACACATTTTTCCCAATTATTTTTTTAAAAAACTATAAAAAATAAATAACATAATGTTAATATACTAATTATTTCCATATAGTTGGTTATTTATAATTTTCTAGGTCATTTTGGCCCTTATGTTAAAGGTTTAGTCTTCTATTATGCATAATTTTTCCCTAAGAATTGTAATTAATTATAATTACCTTAACTAAGAATTTTTAAAAAAAAAATTGGTGTTATTAAACATTATAAATTATGATGATTAAATATATGGATTTAATTTCCCTAAATCCATATCATATAAGTGTCCAAAATTTATTTTAATGTAACCCCGCATATAGGACGACAATGAGGGGGTTTAAAGTAAAAAACGTACGAATGGTTGCTATGTTTTTATATTCATTTTAAAAATAAAATAGATTCCAATGTAATAAATAATATAAATTTATAATGATATTATAAAATTAAAAAATAAAACTAATAAAATTATAATTATCCTTATAAATAATGAAGATAAAAATAAAGTTTTGAATTGAAATTTAGTGTGATAACTATTCCTTAAAAAAATGAAATGTTTCATAAAAATATCAAAACCTCACCCGAACTAAATTATTATTTTTATATTTAAAAAATAATTCCTATATGGTCATATTAAATCAATTGAAGAGTCAAAATTAATATATAAAATTGGTTCTCCATTAAAAGGTGGTAAAATTCAAATTATAAAAATATTCGTTTTTTGGGTAAAATAGAGTTTGTTCATATCTTATGCCTATAAAACCTAATGGATAGAAGATAAAAAATATTTGATTGAAAATATAAAATATATATTTCATTAAAATAATTAAATAATGGTAATTTATTATTTTTATTATGAAAAAACTCATTTGGATTCATAAATAAAATAATATATGTTTATATTTAATAAG
Organism: Viscum album; assembly: GCA_963277665.1. Classification (NCBI taxonomy): domain Eukaryota; kingdom Viridiplantae; phylum Streptophyta; class Magnoliopsida; order Santalales; family Viscaceae; genus Viscum; species Viscum album. Next base: position 576,068,844 of record OY728144.1, read on the forward strand.
TTCTTATTTATGTTTCATGTTAATTGGAAACCCATGAATCAATTTTATATGCACATATACCATGACCTATAAAACATTAGTAAATAATATTCATAAAAAATAACATAACAGCTAGGTTATATCATATTATATTAAATAATAATATTTTAATAGTACATTGTTATTTGGTGAAAATCAATCTTACATGTAACATAAGGTATTGTGGAAGGTCTCTCTTGAGTGTAACACATGATATAGAGGAAGGTAGATATATTTTTAATTTAAGATAATATGGTGTTTTGTTCATAAGAATATATATAATATATTAAAATTTATTTAATATGGTAAATATATTTTAAATTATTAGGTTATTATATTCTCTTTTTACCGTTGATGTTGTGAGTCATACATTCCATTGAATAAAACATTTTCTTTTATAATTTTGGGGTGTTAAATTCTCCCCACCTAAATTAAATTTAATCCTTTCGATTTAATATCGTTATTGGTGATATAATGTTTTATGTTTCCTGTTTTGAAATCCCACATTATGTGAAGGTTTTGTAAAACATCCTCTACAAAAGAGAGAATGCAAAGTAGAAGGGTATCATGGAACATCATATAACTAGGTATCTATGTACTAGATCATTTTTTAAGGTAGGGAAACATACATGGAAGATAAGTTTAAATATTTATAGGGATTGATTGAGTTCAGCAATCAAAAACCTGGGAATGGTTAATAGAAAGTTGATGGCCTTAAGCCATAAATGTTTCATGATTTAAGAGACCATCCGTTTAATAAAAATTAACATATTAGGATAAAATTTTATTTCTAAATAATTTTTCTAATGTTGGATAATTATTTTACTAACCAATAATATAAGGAAATATTCCTACATTATAGGTTTCAGTTTCATTTAAATAATCCTAGCATTTGGATACACTTAAATCAAATTGTAATTTATTCAAAAATTATTTTTGACTCCTGAAGAATTAAAATATGTTTCTAAAGAATATTAAGGCCCATAAAAGAGTGAAAAGCCCAACTATTTTCTCTAAATATTAACCAAAACTAATATTTTAAAGGGATAAATTTCTAAATAAAAAAAACAACACTACGGGTTCATCCTTATAATCTATCTAGAAATAATTGAAAACAATTACATATTAACTAGGACATTACATTTGTCAATGGTTGGTTTGAAACCCTTATTATCCTTCAGTCATTGGGTCAAGACCCAAAAACTTGAGGAATAAAATTAGTTTTTACCCAACTTATAGATTTTATTTTTCTATAACGGTATTAATTCAATTCCAAAAATAAATAAGACGTACATCTTTGAAATAAGGTTAATCACTAAATAGCCTTTTAACTATGTGTTTAAACGAAACCTCAATAAATATATACATCATCCACTTATTTCCATATATATACATACTTGGTATATAGATTATTTGTAATATCAATAATAACATTTCACAACCATTACACGTTATCATAAATCTAAAACACCATATCTTTAACCTAGAATATTATTTATCAGAAATCTTCATAGTGGTTTATAAATAAAATGATTATGATGGTAAGTATATCCATTAGGAGTGTCAAACTAGTGGAGAAATAAGACACACTATAGTGTTCCGGGTTAGCCTATGTTAGTCTCAAAACACGTTTTCAAAGTTGTAACATCTAGGTACATTTTTTCCACAACCACTCCCACTCCCATTATCCGTACATGGATTTATTTATAGAAATACCAGCATAATTTCTACATTACAAAATTTCTAGGATTTGATTCTATACATATCCTCAAATTATAGCTTATGGTTTTGATCTCTAACCCCTGTTTTCCAAAATATAGTTCCCAATGTTTCTACTAACCCTCCCTTTGATACCAACTGTAAGGCACTGATCCCAGAAATATTAGAGTCGGTGTGTGATATAATTAAATTGGCATAATTACATGGAATCATATCCTAAGGGGCCAAATAATTTAGTAGTCTTCGTAGACCAGATACATAAATGAGTCTTATATTAAAAATAAATACAATAAATACAATATTTTTTTTATTCTTTGAGGAAAACTCTAATCCAACTTGTAAATCCCTTATATATATTTCACCATACGATTCATAGATTCCATCATAATGAAAGATAATAATGGTGAGCTCAAATGTTTAGTAAGGTGAAAATATTGTGGATAAATAGTGAATCTTTGAGAATAATAATTATGGAATATAAAAAAATATAACACACATACCATATAATCAACAGAATGAGATGGAAGTTTATAAGATATATGGTAAGGAAATAACTAGAAAACATTGCATTCAAATAAGTAGATAAGGAAAAATAAATATTTCATTGTGAGAAACCAAAACACATTCCATTTAATCAATGTACTAAAAATGAAATGTGTCTATAGATATGTTGATGAAAAATCTCTGGGATGTATAATTACTCAAACTAAATGCAGGAAATATTTTCTCAATGGACACCATCTCTAAGTCACATGATAACCTAAACTGTCCAGACCTTTCATAAGATTGTTTAAAACTACATATAGAAACTCGTTTAATTTGCGCAACTTATTTCTTCCATGAGAACTGGTCAATTCATCAAGGAGCTATATAATATTCAGGCTCCACCTGTCATACACTCTTCACATCACTCCACACATCGAATAGTCAAAATAAAAAATATTATATATCAAATATCATTATAATTTATTTTTTATTTTTTATTTTTTATCAATTATTTATTATTTATTATTTATTATTTATTTAAAATTCAGTTATTATTTATTATTTATTACCTCCAACATGCACATGCATATTCCATATCAAGAAATTATGCATTTGGTGAGATTTGAACCCCTTGCATGTTGCATATTTCTGAAAGACTTTACCACTCCAGCAGGCTCTTCATGTTGTGAATAAACAAAATTTAATATACTTAAATATATTAATTAATAAACAAATATACTTGGCAAATAGTTATAAATAATAAATGATAATAAATAGATAATAAAAATTTATTACAAATAAATAATAAATAATAAATAAATAAATATCAAATTAATAATAAATAATTAATTAAATATTAGTTTATAAATTATATAAAAATATTAAATAACTGATAATAAATCAAAAAATAATTAATCAATAATAAATAAAAAACATGGATAAACTTAAAACACATAAAAAGGTTTAGAAGTATTGACAACCATAAAACCCAAAAAAACCTTGAAGAGACCATTAATTCTAATATGATAGTCAGTTTCATCTTCATAACAATTCAAATCAAATGTAATGAAATGAGATTCGATATGATTTGTGGTATAGGCTAAATAGACACCCAAATAAGAGTTCATAGATTGAATTTTAAGAAACCCTGATTAGAGATGAAAACAAATTTTGGAGGCCTTTTGGAATTTTCGGGAGGAAAAACCGGAGTGAACTTATTGGCCATACTATGAGACCATAAATGTCATAGATCTCTTCATAGGATTTTATTTGATATATTGTAGATCACAAATGGACACCCATATGAAAAGTTATGGTCGTTTGAAGTATGAGTTCAATTTCTATCTTTTTTGAGACTATAATATATTTTATTCCTTTGATTATCACATGAATTAAATCTTATATTGTTTTTATCATCTCAAAAGTTTCGATTTGACAGGTTGTAGAGAGAAAACAGACTCTCTGATCGAATGTTATAGTCATTAGATACCAAAGTCTTCTTTTCTATATTTTGTAGATTTTTTGAAGTTTCTTTTTATTATGAATTAATATTTATAAATTTTTATTAATTAAAACTTTATAGTTAATTAAAATTATATATAACAAAGTATATATGATATTGAATAATAAATAATAATTAATAATTAATAATTAATTTTGTTTGTTGTTTTCCATCTATTTCATGGAGGTTTTAAAAAAACTACCTCAAAAAAGTGGTTTTTTATAAAAATATTATAAAAATTATAAAAAAATATTTTAAAAATAGTTAGATGAGTTTTTTTAAAAAAAACACACTAAAAATCACCACAAAATGTTATCCTAAAAACATTTACTGACAATTTTCAAAATGCCATGGAAAAACAACCGCTAAATCACTATTTTCATGTTATTCCATGAGGATTAAAATAAAGGGTTACTATCATTGATAAATCAAAATATTATAAAAATATTATAAAAACATTATGGAATAAAATATCCTTTTGTTCTGAAGAATCTTTTATAAAACAAATTATTACAAAATAACTTTTTAAAACCTTTTATTTAAAAACTAACCTTTAGACATGAAATGTATGCATCAATGAAATGATGGAGAGTAAATCCATACATGCCATACAAGGTAAGTGAACATTCAATTTTCATGGTAAAAAGATTTTAAGAATGACTTTTTTAAAAAGTGGAAAGAAATTTCTTTTGAAATCATTGATTTAAAAAAGGTTAAAAATGTCATTAAAAATCATTTTACAATAAATTTGGTAAACATTTTAATAAAACATGGGTCTTAAATGAAAATATTTTCTCTGATTAAAGAGATAAATAAAGTTGTTTTTTCATAAAATTATTTTCTAAAACATTTTAAATACCAAAGAGTGGAAAAAATGGTACTAATACTTGATAATTGTCCTGAATATCAATAGTAGTGAAAATGAACGGTTTTATTGGATAATGGTCATATAATTACTCAAATGTAAATACTATTGAAAGATCAATAATGTTTTTATTGATCAAAATAATCTTTAAACAATCCAATGTGTCCCTTAATACATTGAAACACATTAAATCATAAATATCATAAAAAAATTTAAAAAGATGTTTTCAATATGATGAAGGTAATAGAATTAATGATATAATATATAAAAATGAGCAGTATATGAACCACACAAAATATGTAAGTGGTGAACAATACATTTATCTCAATAAAGTATAAAATTAGATGAAAATACTATGTATTAAGTTTTTTTAGGGGGAATGTCCTTTAACATCCGGTATAATAAACATATGTTAATTTTTAAAATTCTTGAGAAAATATTTCATTTTTATCATTAATTTCATTACAGATATAGCTATTTTTTATTCAAGTAAATAAATAATAATGTATACATTGTGTGTTTTAACCAAATTCGGTTTATTTGTTAAAATCTAATTTGTTTGGTCAACTATGGTTAAATTAGTCATTATGTAACATCTACCAATTAATAATAATTGCATAATTATCATATTTATACATAAATTATAATTTTAAAACCAATAATAAAATAGTATTATGAAAAACGTATCAATATTACTATCATGGAGACAATAGGCTATATGTACGCAAGAGTAACGTTCTCATTTTTCAATGATCATTATGGAAAGAAGTTAAGAATAATTATATATATACAAAATGATAATAATATCATAAATAACATATTATTTAATCATATATATATTTATATAAAATAAATCACATCATATCAAGCAGGCGGTAGTCCACACTTCTATAAGAGACATTATCACTTTTTAGTGTATGAAAGGATAATAAAAAAAATGATATATATATATATATACATGTTTACAGAAAATTAAATATGTCAGGAATTATATATATATATATATATGTATATTATGTCTCATATATTTAATTATAATTATCTTTTAAACATTCCACGTTTCGTGTGAACGAATCATATCACTTTGAGGGGGGCAGTAATACATATTTCCTCCAATGATGTTATAGTATTATGGAAAAATTGAATGTATTAAATTTATGTGTAATAAAAGGATTAAAGAAGTATAATGAAATAATTAATATAATATATATAATGTATAAATAGATTTTCACTCATAACGACCACCATGATAGGTGGTAAAAGAAAATTGACAATCATCCTTCGGTGAGGTAGTAGTTCTGCGTACATTGAAAGATTTTGTTCGTTACCATTTAAATGGAGGTGTGTGTAAGTGTAGGTAAAAAAATTTACCTAAAACAAACTAGTATATTTAGTGTACTATTTTTTATATAATCACGGAATAAATTAATTTAAGGGGTGAAGAATCAAAATGAAACTGAGAGTTTGAGAGAAGTCATTACCTCTTAATCAGGTAACATCTATTGGAATGTACCAAATGATTCCTTGGAATAATTTTTTCCAAAAGGAGAATTCAATGTCTATGGAGGGACTTTGGGAAGATATAGGGAATAATTCTTCTAAGACTAAGTGATTTTGATGGGTTGAGGAACGAGGATTGGGGGTTTACCATTATAAGTGAGGATAAGGAATCACGTGGTATTTTTTAAAAGAAGTTATGTGTACACATGTTTTAACATAACGAAAGGTTCCCAAAACCAAAACAATCCTATAATATAATTTTAATTTATGAATTATGTACATAAAATGTATTTTGGAAAATTTTATTGGCCATCTGATCCTATATGTTAAAGGTTTATTCCATTATTAAGATTCAATTTTCCCTAGAAATTATAATTAATTCAAATTACTTTCACTGTTCTTTGGGATAGAAAGAATAGTTTCTATTATTACAAATTAAACATTATTGTGATTCTAAAAATGGAATCCATATATCTAAATTCCAATCATAGATATTGTAGAATTGTTTTTAATTTAATCATGTTTGCAGGACGACAATGGAGATTTTGAAGTAAAAACATCTGCTAGATAGCTATGTCATTATAATAAATTTCCAAGTGAAATTGATTACAATGACAAAAATTTTATTAATTTTAAAAAATATGATCTATGTAAACTTTAAAACTAATAGAAAGTATAATTTTTCCACTTAAATAAATTATATTAAAAATTAATTTTGAGTTAAAATTTAGTATTTTAACTATTTGTTAAAAAAATAAAATGTTTTAGAAAAATATAAAAAATATACCATAACCTAATTATTATATTTCAATTTTACAAATGAATTTTAATTTTAATTATTAAATAAATTATTAAGGAAAACAAAATATTTAAAATGGGTTCTTCATTAAAAGGAGCTAAAATTTCCTTTATCAAAATATAAGAGTTTAGATATAAAATGGAGTTTGCTTTTAAATTACGCCAATAAAATATAATGGATGAACATGAAAAATATTGGACTGAATATATAAAATATATATTTCTTTAAGATAATTATCTAATTTTTTTAAATATATTTATTAATAGAAAACTATTTTGGAAGCATAAATATCATAATATTTCATTTTATAACCTATTTCATCTTATTTTGGTTTATAATTAATTAGTAACACTTAAATTCATTTTATATTTATATAAACCATAAATTTTCATAATTTAGTAAAAATATTAATATACACTAATATAATGGCTAGTTTATATCATATAAGATTAAATAATAAAATTTTAATAATACCTTATTATTTGGTGAAAATAATTCTTGTGTATAGCACAAGAAATCATGTAAGGTCCCTATTACGTGTAAAACAAACTATAAAGAAAGATAGATATTGTGTGTAATGAAAGATAACATGGTGTTTCATTCAATAAAATCTATAAAATGTTTTTTTAATATATTAAATATATTTTAAATTATTAGGTTATTATATTCCCTTTTTACACTTGGTGTTGCAAGTCATACACGACATTAAATAAAAAGTTTTACATTATATATTCAAGGTGTTATAATAAATTTCTACCCTTTAGATTTAGATCTGTTTTTTCAAATTCATCCAATTTATCATCCAATTTCATTTGGTTTGGTAGAATAACATGGAATTGTTTATAAATTTTTTTGTCTCCTTAGAATCTCCACATGACTTTCAACTACTTTTCTATTGAATCCTTTCCCATATATAACCAAGGGAATATATATTAAAAGACCTGCCATAAATTTAACAACTTTATAACCCTTTTGAGTATTTATTCCAAATAATTCTTTTAATCATTCATATTATTTTTGTCTTGGAATCTTAGATAAATTTTTGGGCACCAAATTCATTCACTACAAACTGGACCTCTTTTTTCCCCATCAATCTCCTTTGTTTCATACATGTTTGGTGGAAAGGAAATATTATATTGGAAAGAGTATGATTTTTGCCCATAATGTTCACCACCGTGGAAAATATTTTGAACTCATATCTTTGACATTGATAACTTTTATTCCCAGGTACTTGTTGTTTCTGTAAATCTTGAAAATAAGCAATATTATTTCTCGGGGTAGTGATATTTTTAAAATTGTTTTTCTCCCATTGGTGTAGGAGAGGATATTTAAATGTTAATATTAGTAATAGTTCTTCTAATAGTCTTATAGTCTTTTTTCATAACCCCAGGATGACTTTTCACCTTTATTTTCATTGGAATTCTCTTTTTCATGTGAATATAATATCATTATTTAACCTTTCTCCCATTAAAGGCATGCTTTCTTATATTTTCATTAACTGTATTATTATTAAAACATTCCAATTACTTTTTCCAAAATATATTTATACTATAGCAATAGAATATGAATATTCTTATTTAATTTTATGTGATATTCTATTTTGATTTAACAAATTGAAGACCTTTTTTTGAGTGGAACCACCACTCTTTGGGATACATTATGGGGAAACACAATTCAGGCTTATTTTCACACCCACCCTAAATTTAGTGGGTTTATAAACATTTTTTACCATCCATTATTATATATATATTTGTTTATAACCTATAATAGTTCTTAAAACAAAATTATCATGGATTATAGATTTTGGTTTATGGGATACCACCTTCATGTAGGATTATTCCATTTTATTGAGAATTGTCTCATACCTATTTTGGAATCATGATCCTCAATAAAAAAAGGCTGAAAAAATATATTCTTTCGGTTATTTACCAAGATACAACCTATAGTGATACCTATTTCTTCAATCTCACCTTTAGCTCTAAACACTTCATATTGAGGGAGTTTTTCTCATCCTTAACTGATCTCATCTTGGATTCACAATACCCCTTAAACTTCTCCATTTTATCTTGATGCGCAATTATTTATTATTGAAGTGAATTTTCATGATCCATTAAATTTATAGTTTTACCCCATATTTGAGAAAATTTTACAAGCATAAGTACTTTTTGTAATTGTTCAATTGAACAGAACAATTCGATGAACACAATCTAAAAGAATTATTTCTAATAGAATATTTCTTCAATTTCTTCAACAGATTCAACATATCTTTCATTAAAAAGATAAATTGTTTTTTATTTTTATTTTAGAGGTTTTGTGAGAGTTGAATGTGTCAAAAATTTTATTAGATTCCACTTCCATGGAATTATCCTCTTCTTCCATCTAGAATTTCTAATCAGAGAGAACCTTGATGCCTCTAAAAAAACATTTTAGCACTTCTTTAGGGTGTTCTTTAGTTGTAATTCAGATATAGAATTAGGAACACTATGTGATCCATCATCATCACAACATGACTATGATTCATAAAAAATAACCATAATGAAATAATTATTGGAATATATTCTAGATTGATTACATTTAGCTGGTATTGTCTAGATATTTAATGTACGATTCTTCATATTCTTCATTGATTATATATCCTTTCTATTTTTCCGAGTATACGAAGGAATCTATAACCAATAAAGCTGACCTATATTTAGTAATATGCACATTTTATAGACTCACTTTTATTTTTATAGGGAACCTCATCTAAATGAAATTTTAGTACTATAATCAAGAATGAACATAGTTAGGGGGTGAATCAGTTGTTTATATTTAAGGATTCATTTTTTTCAAATTAATGATCTAAAAATGTTAAAGTTATCACTATAAAAAATATTATCTCTTTGTATCACCTCTTGTGCCATAATAATAATATAGAGATAAGCACATTGTATTTATAATGTTCCTAAGAAAGGCGTACTCTTTTACATGTTGGTTATTTTCCCAACATGGATTCTCCATTATTAAATTTTATCAATTAAAATGATGAAATAGAATCACAATATATGTACTCCTAAAGAAACATATTAGGTTTTTTAGACTGAATCCCATTATGTTATAGTTATCCATAGTAGCATAATATCAATTTCACATAATAGATTTCATTTACTCATGCTCCAACAGAGAGACTCCATCTACTTTTGAATCCAATCAAAAGATTGCTTACTGCGAATCCAACCGAGGGACTCCTTTTTCTTTTAGAACCAACCAAGAGACTTCACATTTTCTAGGAACCAACAATAATAATTCGTATTTCTTGAAGGCTAGACCACTACAGGATGATCTATTTACCTTCTTCTAAGAGCATACATGATCATATATTCTTATGTTCACATTAAGTACCTTCAATAGATTCTGATTAATTATATCATAATTTCTCAACAAATCTGATTGGGTATAGATTACAGTTTTTCTTAGTGAGACTACTCTTGTCCTGTAATTCATTATTCCACTAATGAGTACCAAAACTAACTTCATGCGTGTATGTAGTGCAAACAATTATTCACTACTATTTATGACAGACATATGTTTTTCCATTAAATTCACTTTCTTCTTGAATTATAAATACTCATGTTTGTGTGATACAATACATAGACTTCAAATTGAATAAATCATAAAACATGTAATACATCCAATTTATTATTTTACATAATAATCACCATTATGATTTTGTAACCACAAATGATTACTCCAATATTTATTTTTTGCATGTGAATGCAATGTCCATTTTCTTGGGAACAAACCGAATGCATGTGAACTTGTTATTATAACTTCTTTTTTTGAAGAATCTAATTATTTATATATGTATGAATGTATATTAATGTGTTGTATGTATCATGAAAACAAATAAAATCATAGTATTCTTAACACAAGATATAGAGAAACATTACATTCACACAAACTGGGAACATTTCACCCTAGTCCATCTTTTTATGTTTACTTCCTTAGGGTTTCATGAATGTAGTGATAAAACTTTATGCAACTCACTCACTAACTTCATGTACACATTGCATGAAAAAAGATTTATGAAAGTGTATAAAATCTCATGTTTTATGTTAGGGTTTATACAAACCAATATGGTTTCACTGAACCCATTCTTCAAATAACCCCATTAGTTCTTGATTCATAATTCAAGAAGCCTATGACTGCCTCTTCTCTATAATATAAGAATATTATAGTAGAGATTCTATCATCATGATGTAGAGTCATGTATAGGGTATTTGTTTCTTTTAAAAATTGTGATCTCTCTCAAATGATTGGTAGAAGCAACCTCAACATAGTTATTCTTTATTTATAGGAATGTCTCAATCCCATTCACAACCACATCGCACCGGATTCAATATCGCATTGAGGCTATCATGGATATCCCAAAAAATATTCCCTATCCATCCATTTTAATATCACTAATGGATTTTCTATTTCTAAAAATAATTAAACAAAAAACATAGATTTATTTATTGTGTGAGTTCACATTACACCTCATGATGAAGTCCTCACATGCATTTAATAAGGATTGAGTGTATATTTAATGCTCAAGATCATCCATATCGATATTATTCTCCTAAAAGTGGATGATTATTCCAAATTATTCATTCTTGAAAGATGATGATTTCATGTATAATGTTTCTATCCTTATCAAGTTATCACATTGGACCGAGAGTTACCATGGAAGCATTGAATTCGATCATTAGTGGTCTCCATGAAGAACACCTCGAATAACATCAACAGTGAAGCTGGATGCAGTAGACGATGGGAAGAATGATCAAATTGATCATATCAATTATATTATTTGATGATTGTATTATGTATATCATTTAAGGTGGAGGAACAACACATGTTCCCATCCCACATCAGTTATTCACTTGGTCTGGGTCGAACTTTATTATCATGGTAATTGCACTACCACAACATATTATAGATGAGGGGGATTGAAACAGACATACACCTCTCACATGAGCACCATAGGCCGCCCTGACCCATTTTGGACAACATGATCTAGACCATGTTCTCTCACACTCGAGCTCACTCATGTAAGACTATTCATAGATGACTACTTATCCAATTACCAAGTCTAGTTCCTTGGGATGACGTTCCTACAGGGTTGGCCCCATGTGTAGTTGATGGATTTTCCCCTATGGTACTTTGATGGTTTCAAAAAAAAATTATACAACCCCTTTCATATCAATTTGGATTTATATTTATAGAATATAATTATATACATCCAAAAACACCCTTTTCATCATAAAAAATATATATGAACATAATTTTACATATCCACTATAAATTCTATCATGTAAATACATTCATATTTTCCATGGAATTTTTAAAACACTCATATAAATAAACATTCTCTTGGTATTCTTAAGCTTTTATGCTTATTCATTATGTTGTAAACATTTTTTAAATTCCTTATCTCATGAATTTTCCATTGAATATTGGTTTCATCAATCATCACATTTACCAGGAGAATTGGTCAAGAGTGACATCAAATTTCAATTAATTAATACATAATAATTCTCCAAGAATCGCTACTTCTCACTATCAACCTTATAACGCATATTGACACTTAATTGAAAAAAATGAAATATTGGGACCACTCGAACATTTGGATAATAATGAAAACTATTAACTAATAAAAACTATATCATTGTCATCAAATGTATATTATTTCCATTATATTATGAACATATTCTTTCCCAAAAAATATTTAACATATCCTAAAAAATTATCCCCACATGATACTCTTCTATACAGGTATTATTTTAAATAATTCTTCACAATTTGGTGAAATGTAAACATATGAAGGGTGGGGTTAACCACTTCTTAAGGGTAAATATATCTAATATAAATTGAATATCATAAGTTAGCATAATATGATCATGAGATTATGAGAACATAATCTTGGTAAATTAAAATTCAATAAAGAGATTTTAACCAATAAAAAATGAATCATAATAATTAGTAAGAGTAATAAATATTCATGTAAAAATGAAAAAAGATAGTGACATAATGTGTCAACAATCATGATCCATGAAACATAACATAAATATGTTTTCACTTTCTAGCTCAATAATTTTGAAGAACAATATTATAAGAAATAATAAAATTAAAATATTAATAATTATGGTTACCTATGACATCACATTTACCTATTATATTCATGTATAACTGAAAACATTAACTAGTTAATTAAAATAACATATATTATTGGAATATTCTAATTGGATAATTTGGAAATTTTTATAGGAGTAACTTATATACAGGTAATTGCGTCATCATTAAACAAAGATTAAATAGATTTACCAGACCCACTTATCAGTATCTATAAATTCTAAGAAAAATAAAATTAATAAGACACATAGGGCCTGTCAATTTCAAAATAAAACCAATAAAACATTCATTATTCTTTCACAACAATATTAACTTGTTGAAATAAAATCGGGTTCACGATAATTTCCAAAAAAATATAATCATAAACTATCCAAAGAATAATGGGGGACGATATTATTAGATCATATCCCTAGTGAATCAAAACATCATTAATGTATATTTATACATATAAAAATAGTTATGTAAAGTGGTTAGAAATATGGTTTGAAAAATAAGAAGAAATATCCTATTTTTGGTAAAAAAAGAAAAATTCATAAAAAAGGAATATTATTTTGTTTGAAAATACAAGGAAATATGGAATGTAATCTAGATAATGATTATAAAGTATAAAATTAGGAAATTATTGTAAAGAAATAAATGTTAAAAAACCATTCTTTTCAAACCAATATAATGAAACTCAAAAAGTACCCCTATGAAAAATGTAAAAAAATCTATTTTAGCTTTTTAAGAAGCAAAACATAGTAGAAAACAAACATAACAAATCATTGAATTATATAGAATAAAATTAATTGAATAGAATAATTAATATATATATATATAGGGGATAATGACTTATGTGAATGATTGTAATACATTTAAACAGAAGTATATTTCAAATGAAACACCTTATGTATTTTAAATTAAAACTCCCTTGAAAGAATAAACATGAGAAGGAACTATAATTATATTATTCTATATATATCAATGATAAAATATGTTTATAAAATACTATATACATTGAAAAAATATGAATAGATTCATATTATGATGTATTTCTGAAGGAAGTGAAATTAACAGTAACAAACCATTATGACTTCTATTACATTTGAATCGAATCCTCGTGATGGAGATTATCACAGAACAACCCAAGTTGACAATAAACTAATAACCCAATCTGATTCCTTAAAATACCCTAGAGGAATTCTTAATCATTTTGGGATGGTGAAAAGTTCCAAGGGACTCAATAAAATTATTAAGAATGGTTTCACCCAATAAAATACACAAAGGATAAAAAAAATTACAAACTAAAATAAAATATATTTCCAAAAAATTACATCATTTACATTATCAAATAAAGTGACAAAAAAACTGAAAAATAAAGAAAACCAAAAGAGCTAAATTGAAGCTGACACCAAACATCACCTCAATGTGACATCAAGGGACTCTCTCCAACAAAACACCAACCATCACTAGTGGTGACATATCCAATGATAGAACGTGCAAGAGAATAATAAAAGTGAACCAAATAAGAAAACATTCATTTTTCACTATAAAGTTCAATTAGGAAAAAATATTTCATTCGAAATGTTTTTCTTTAACCCTTTTATGAAAAACAACACCATCACAACATTAAAAAAGAACACTTAAAACCATGAACAAGGGAGTACATTCACACAACGAGGGAAATGGAAAATAGAACTAGTGTCCGAGAAATATAAGAACACCGGGGAACTTAGAGGAGAACCAAAAAATAATATAATGTTATTCAACCTGAAGGAATTCCCTAATCGATGACATCATAATTCCCTAATGCTGGACCTTTGCCCTACCTAGCCTGGTCGAGGGGCCCGATCCCATAGAAATAAACCCATATATCCACCTTCTATAGGAAATGTGCTTGTAAAATAACCTAGACTAGTGTAGAAAACGTTCTTACAAATCCTCCCTGTTATGGTAGGTTCCTATGCTATTTTCATAAGGGGGTGTGCCAAACTAAACAAGAAACACATCACACGTACATACTATCATACACCACTACAACACAAACCACCCTGACATCCTCCAAGAACAAACCCTTCCTTAATCAAGAATCAGATAGGTGGAGTCCCAAGCTGAGGAGATTCCCACAAATTTATCAATCTACAAGGTTGTGCCTCCCTCCTAGATTGGTTTTCCTACTAAAAAATTCAAAATTTGAAATAGGCCTTATAACGTTTTCACAAAAATAATCCATTACATAATTTTCCATACACAATCCAATATTATAATCCAAACTACCCTTCATGAAACCAAAAGATATTTATAATAGTCAATGGAGCTTGTCAAAAAACACTTAATTTATGACGAAATCTATTTAAAAAATCCAATCAGTATTTTAAAAATCACCAATACATTTAAAAACAAACCATGTCTTTAAAAACCATTAATCACTTTAATGTGACAAAAAATAAATTTAACTAACACATAGGTTGCTCAACTAAATAAAATCTCACCACATATTAAAAAAATTAAAATATTTCAATCTTAAAAACGTTTCTAAAATTTGTTTCAAACCACTTTTATAATTTAATAAACAATTTAAACACTTTATAAAACAATTTTTTATAACTCCCCAAGTATTTGACATTAAAATACACCCAAATGTTTCTTAAAAACAACTGCACATCAATACCATATTGAATCATAATTTATAGCTCTTATATAATTTAATAAAATAGATTCATGATTTAGAAAATAATACAAAGTGAACCATCAAGGATTTATACATGAAAAAAACCGTCTAATTTTAAAAAAAACCCACTTTAAAATAAACCACATATTTAATTTTTCCATAAACTATTTACAAACCTTATATAAGAATCAAAGATAATTCTATATCAATTATGCCTGAAAGTTTAATTTTACAATACATTTCTTACATATAATAACACATCAATTATCACAAAACAATTATTCTTAACATGAAACATTACTATTAAATAAGTAAAAGAGGTGCAAAAAATCATGAAATTAATGTAATGGTAATTTTAAAGGAAATATGAAATTGGTTCCTGTCACAATTGACAGTGAACATACCAAAAACTTTGTGAAATCTCATCCTCACTACATTCACGCAAAAGAATGATAAATAGAAAAATAATCCCAAAAATTCACCCAATATTTTAGGGATTTACTCTAAAAAATCATACCCAAGAAACATGGGTTTTAGCTAAATAAGAACCCGACAAAGAACCCTAAACCGAATATCCCATACAAGTGGGGGGACCACTACCAGAGTTGGAAGATGCACCATCAATGGGTCATTCGGAGTAGGGGGTCGTATGGTAGAGAAGGGGTGCTACGATAAGGAGGGGCGACACAAGTGAATCTAGCTGGTTAGACATAGGTTGGGAGTCGGGATGATGGTGAATGATAGGTTGCAAAACCAAAGAATGGGGTTCCCACTAGGGGAAAGGGAAATTTTTTCAGAGAGAGATCCATAGAAGGAGGTCCATTAGGTGAAGCTCGCACGGACAGGGTGGCACACACCAGGGTTATGTGGGGTTAGGGGAAATGAGGGATGAGTAATTGAAACCTTAATAAAAAATTTAAACATAAAAATCCTAATAAAAATAGTAATACATAATCATAAAAATAACTTGATAATAATAATAATAATAATAATTAATTTAAATAACAATAATAAAAATTTTAATTTTAATTATAATATTTATCATAACAACAATAATAATATAAAAATATTAATTAAATTATTTATAATAATGATACTGATGATAATAATATAACCGTGGTTATAATAAAAAAATAATAAAAGTTTTAATAAACTAGATGATAATAATAATTTTAGTAATAATATTAATAACAATAGAAAAATTCAATAATAAAAATATTATTTGTGTTGTAGTAATTTTAGTTCATTTTCGTTATTTAATTTTATTAATTTAAATACCGCAGCCGCATGACCCATACATAGGTAAAGAACTCATGTGTGGACCCTATGATATCTTCTGCCTCATCCAGAAGCAGCCGCAGGGTTACCCGAGCTAACAGCACGGCTTCTTCCAACCATGTGATGCCCGCACACCGGCCTAAATAGTAATAATAACGATAATAATGATAATACTCCCAATTATAATAATAATAATGTGATAATTTTCATAATAATAGAAATAATAAAAATAATATTACTATTATTATTGAAACAATAATTATTACTTAATTTTACCTATTCTTATTTTAATTTTAACTTCTTATTTAACATCATTTTATTATTCATTTAACTTTTTAATCCATCATGTATATCGGGAAGGCCATGCGGTAGCTATAGTGTAGCTGCATGGTATCCCAACCAAAATCTACTTGTGCGCTAGACACCGCCAAACCCCAAATACACATTTTATCAATAAAACTAAAAAATTTAAATAGAGACTCAGTTGAATTGAGACCAAAGCTGGAACCAAGGAAAAATTAAAATTCGGGTGTGAGAGAGACAATTATAAAGGCAATGATAAATGCCATTATTAATGATTTAATACTGATATAATATTTCCATTTGGTTTTTTATTCAGTATATAGATTAAAATAGATGTATAATTTTACTTATATCGTAATGAAATAAAAATGAGACAAAAAAACCTAAATTTTTTATAAAAATTGAATCCAAAGATATTGAAAGAAAGAACATTATTTTTATTTATAACATAGATGAATTATATGGAAAATATATCATAATATATTCAAGGGGAAATTAATCAATATACTGCCATATTAAAATAACCATGGTTCTAAATATGATATATATCTTAATAAATTTGAATTGAGCCAAAAAAGCTATCACTACTATGGTAGAACTTGAATAAAAAATTATAGAAGAGAAACTTTTATGGATTTTTAAATCAATATACATGATTTTAAATAATTATAAAATATATTTATGGTATGTACAAACACAAAATAAAAGTAAAATGTGGTGAATATGAAATATATATCAAAGAAGGAGAATTTATAAAATAAACCGCTACTTTGCAATTATTCTTAGACGAATGCACTCTAATTTCATAGTATAATGATTTTTTTATTATTTAAATTAATAAAAACTTTATTCAAAATTATTTATATTAATACCATCCATTTATATATCCTTATAAAAAACAAATGATTTTTTATTGAAATTATTATATGGGTGTTAACTATTCCATCTACCCTACATTTTTCAGTTTAGTGGTCCCCATCATTGTGTATTGTTGTTGGGTTCATCAAATATAGAATTTGAATTCTATGAAAATTCATGTGATTTATATATATATTTATTCCCATAGTAATTTATGGAAATAATATTTATTGTTTTCATAGAACACTTTAAAATTCACATTTTTTGTGATTATTGAATTCCCAAAAGAATAGAATTTAGTGGTATGTATAATTTTTAATATAACCAATCATGAATAATAAAAATGCCTTAAATTAAAATTTATTACATCTTATTAAATGTATTTATGTTTTATTATCTATTAATGAGAAAAAAAATATGATAATGTTCATGTAGTTGGTAAAACCAACCAAAACAATAATAATATAAAATGGTTGAATGAGTAAGAAAATGGTTTTGTAAAATGATAATAGTAATTTCATATAAAAATAAAAGATTAATATTTTTAAAAGAGATAAATATATTTAAAAAAGTGGTATATGAATAATATAGAAGAATGAAAATGGTAATAAGTTATTACTAATAAAGTGTATCAGTATGATCATTTTAGGTAGTAAATTTTTTGACAACCATTCATTAATAAAATTTTTAACAGAATAGGCAAAACATATTTCCATAAACTTAATCATGTCGAAAATAATATATTTATTTATAAAATAAATTTTTAAAATCATCAATTTAATACAGGGATGTGAAATGAAATATGTCATTCATGGAGGTAGCAATACTCAAATATCACACACAATGTTTTTATTTACAAATTGATGGAAGGATGATATATGAGTATAATAATTATACTGATTATTTATATTTTTCAATGTTAAAAATGATTTCTTGAGGATTCGTCATAAGATATAAAATTGAAACTATTCAGTAAAAATAATTTCATCTTCCTTGGAAATCATCTGTTAAATGTATCCTATAGACTACTTGGATTAGTGTCTTGGGTATAAAATAACCACTTGGAGATGGGAAAGAGAGTTGGATAGATGATCAGTTAGATTTTATTGAGGAAACAATATTTAGATATATGTATAAGAGGAGTTGTGAAGGGATTATTTTATTAGTGAGTGGAGTGTCACTCTTGTAAATAATTGTTTTTATAATATATAGTTAATATCATTCTATATTAAAGAGTCCTAAATTTATTTTAATTTTCAAGATAAGATAATTTTATTAAACAATACATGTATATTTTCAAATTTATACATGTTTTTTGATATTACTGGATTTATCCCTCAGATTATCCCACAATTAACTCCTTTTTAAATTACTATGTTGTAATTTTTTTTCAAGATAACTTATTTTTATGATCAAAAATTAAATTGAACATGTTAAAAAAGTTGATCATTATGATTCATCATATGAAAAACATTTTCAAAAATTAAATTTATCAAGGTGATAAACATTAATTTTGATATGTATATATATGTGTGTGTGTGTGTTTGTGTGTATAATGAAAAATTGTTTTAAAAAAATCCTTATTATGTATAAAAATTAATTTTTACCAAAACTCATATGTGGTATTGATTCTAATGAATTTCATTAGTTTTTCACTAAAAATTAGTCTTTTTGACTTTCAAAGAAATAAAAAACTAAAAGGGACATTTTGCATACATAGTTAAAGAAATATATTTGAAAATTTGTTTTTATTATAATTATATTAAATATATAATTAATACATAATTGATTGTATAACATATTTTGAGAAATAATATAAATATTTATTATAATTTAATGAAAATTTAAATTCATAATTATGAATATTAATAAATTAAAAAGATATATATTTTTAAAAAATATCTAGGACATCATGGTAGGAACATGTTGGAACTGATTTTCGGCACTCCTTCCTCAAAATGAAGTACTCTAATTATATTCCATATATACCACCTCCTCTACAGAAACTTTAAAACCATCTAATTTCCCTACCATGAGAAACAAGGAGTCGTGAATGTGTGGGACATGAATCACCTTAAATGTTTCCAATTACATGACTACCCCAACCTACCCTATTTTACTAAAGCCTAATTCCTTATCATATTCTCTAGATGTTAACATAACCTAAAAAATTTATTTTTTCCACTCCCTTAGCATACTATAGAAGTATTTTGGAGGCCTCTATAATCCACAAGAATTTATGTTACCAATACCTGATGGATGTTTTCATTATCCTTCTTTAGGGATTGGTCCAAAAGAGAGTGTAAAACTATGTTCTCATACATATGTTCCACACTATAATTGTAGAATATTTAGGGATGGGTTCCATAGTGTTTAATTCTTATAATTTGCCTAAATTTTAACATGTACTATACCCATTACAACTCAATACATATTCTTACATCCTTTAATTATCCACACATATACCACCCACCTATTATCCATATACATCCCCATTACCATTAAGACAAGTAGATAAGAACTTGGTTCTCTCTTAACTGGATATATTGGAGATATTATTCTAATGAATAAATAATCAATTAAATATCCATGTTTCGGAGTTTAATAAAACTGTATAAATATTTCCCAGAAACCTTGGATACTCATTCCAACATTGTCTTCTACAATACCCATCCCACCACCGTCATCCACATCATGACATTTTTTAGTTCAAAAATTAATTTTATAAAATCATATTCAAGGAGTTGGGAATAAAATCAATTATTTTTGTTCATGAGTGATATATATAAAAACATATATATTTTTAGGATCTTCCTAACAAATATTCTACTGATGAGCCTCCACCCTTATCATGTGAAATTAATATATAAATTACCTTCCCCAATTAAACCCCATAAATTTTTATAGAAAATTATTTTGTATCATATATATATATATATATATATTTATGTCATTATATGATGACATGAGTTACATGAATTTTTATTTTCATTTTCATCACTAGTAAATGTTTATTAGGGATGACATCACTCCAAAATTCTTTCTATAACATATTGGGGGAATTTACCATGTTAAAAATTTAACATATAATTATTTCAAAGATCTAATAGAATATATATATATATTTATATTAATTAACTTCCTTAAATATTCATCTCTATTTTTTCTCTTGTCAAGTACTTACACCTCCTTTATGTTGAATATGGGAACCCTATTCAAAATTAATTGAGGGAGAGGGTTCCATTTGAACCATACTTAATCATGTTATTAAGTTCATAAAAAGGATAAAAACATTACTTTTATAATTTTTTGACAATTAATTCTCAACACCAGACATAATTTTTAAAAAATGAAATACTTTTATGCGAATTATCTCTAGATATTATAAAATTTGACATTTGAAACATTAATTTTTGTAAATTACTATAGGAACATTAAGTTACTTTTTTTTAAACAATTCTTGTTATAGATTTATATATTTGAAAAGTCATTTCACTATATTAAAAATAGGATTTTAATTTTCAATATTTTGGACTTTAAAATTGAATTTTTCTTAAATAAATAATAATTTTAGATAAACAATCATAGTTAAAATATGATAATGAGATAATCTTGGCATATCATTTGACAACTCAATAAGTATTTTTTATCAATAAAATTGTTGAACAAATATTTTGATTAAAATCTTCCTTTATTTTGCTATTTTTTTGGTGTTTGAGGGAAGACAAATTAATTAGGAAAGATATTTTGGAATGAAATAACAATATCAATTTACAGTTTTTTAATAATGGAATTCATAACGAAATTACTTGAATAATCCTTGTTCGTTCCTTTAAATAGTTGTGAATCCTAAAGAGTATATATTTCCTTTTATATGAATTCAAATTATATAAATATGCACATAATTTAAAATGTTCGGATAATCATGATTTAACTATTGTGATTTATCATAGGCACTTGTTTTTATTTTTCCTGAGAATCAACTAATGAAAGTGTGGGGGTGTTTTATGCACCGAATTTTCTTATATTATATTGTTCTATTTTAATGAATAATTAGATTAATAATATCATAATTATTCATTAATGTTTTCAAATAATATTTTTTAGTTTCTCCATATTATTGTTTTTTTATGTATTTATAGATTAGAAAGGTTTTTGGGATATTTTTTGACTATAATACATGTAACTAATAAAAACAATCCAATTACAATTGAAGAAAAATACCATGATAGAAAAATTTACATTCCTGAGTACCCACTCTAGAGTTAAATTCCATGTCAAGTAGATTAGTAACTATTAAATTACATTATAGAAGGGTTTTTATAGGATATTAATGATACACACCATGTTCATCATAACCACATACCATGCACTCCACCAACTAGAACATGAACAAATAAAGTTGGGGATATTAAATGCGGTCGATCACCAACCAGTAGTGAAACCAGTAGATGACATGCCTGGATTGAATAGATGACATATAATTTAGTATATACTATTTAATATTTAATTCCTAGGTAACCGAGAGAAGGGATTTTGATGTTGGGTAAGGTTATCCCAATCTTTTGAATCACCTGTGAATTATCTTATTATTGTTTCTACAAAATTTTCATTTCTATACCTTATTTATCATTCCCCATTCGCATTCATATTCAATCAATGGTAATTATTATTTTTATTATAAAAACATACAAATTTTCTATTTTCATGGAAGTTTAAATGGAGTTGGGTTGGGAATATTATAACAAAGAACGTTATGTTCTATTAAATGACATTTTGTGTAGTTTCTTTTTATATTATAGTTTTAATTATTAATCTATTTGTAAATTTCATTCTCAAATTCATTGTCTATGTTATGTAGGAAGAAGATTATATTAATCATATAAAGCCAAAATGGGTTTTAATAATTTTATCTTAGACCACTTGGTGATATCATTATCACTATTTTGGTGTTTTAATCAAAACTGGTTTTTTATTAATTAATTACAAGGCCAAGGAAATGATTTTCAACAAACATTGATGTAAATTATTAGGCCATGATACATGGAATTAATTTAATTCTTATGAAAAATGAATATTAAGAGTAATTAAAGACATTAAATAAATGATATTTATAATATCCCTAATTTGAATTGAAATCATTACAAATTTGTTTATTATTTTATTTTTGATTTTATTTTTGATTTTACTAAATTCCAATTCTCTCGAAATTTTTAAATTATTAATTGACTGAAAAATAACTTAATTAGAACTACATATTTATTATATATCTATCAATCTATATAATACGGTACTAAATAATATAGTCAGGGAAACATTAATTTGTGTTCCTTGACATAGTCATGTTATCGTTTGAAATATTTTTTAATTCCAAGAGAATATAAAATATTAAAACTAAAAAACCTATAATAAGTGATGAATCATCAATCATTTTATTTTTTTCTTCAACTTATTTATATAAATAATTAGAAAATTTATATAAAAACAAATCCAAGTAAAACAATGAATAATTTCAGGGAAACAACTCATTAGGCATAAAAAAACTAAAAACAAAGAACTTGTTTTTATAGAATATCATTTCACTTAGAATTTTAAAATTTTTAATTGAATTAATAATTATTATAGAAATCATTTAAATATCAAAAAAAGTATGGTCAATAAATTCAGGGATATAATATATTCATTTATTTTCTCTTGGAACAAATGAGTCCACTATATTATAGTGTGTGGAGAAATTATGAAATTTGTGGAACCACATCAAAAGATATGAATCTTATAATAATATGATCTTTATATAAGGATTATATTTATAGATTATCCAAAAACATATTATTTTTAATCAATTTCACCTTTATTATATTGTTTATTGGGAATGTTTATAGGTAATTCAAAAGAAACTAAGTCATTTACTATGTCAATATATCATAGTTCCATTACATGAAAAATATAAATTTATTAAAATATAAAAATATCAGAAATTGATGTATAAACAATTGATAAATTTTTTAGTATTTGTGAGATTAAACACAAATTATAAATAAATAATTTATCAATACTAAAATTTCAACTAATTTTATTGTCAAACTCTTGATGGTGAAGCATCCATCTAATGAGCCTTGGAATTTCTTTTGGTTTGTTGAGGAGAAAGTATATGGATATATGATTAGAGTAAATAATATCCTTAGAATAATGAAAATTAGAATGAAATTTATCTAATGAAAATATAATTGTAAGAGAAATGTTTTTAGCTTTTTTTAATTTTCTTAGGAAATATCTAATTTATATGATGTGCAGTATATCACATAATACCACATCCCTAATCATTGAGATAATACCACTCCCAATGTAAAATTTGAATAATCAGGCATGAGTTCAAATAAAATACCATATCATAAAGTTCAGATAATTGATGTTGTAGTCATACATATTTTTATCTTAAAAAGGATTACCTATAATAAATATGAATCATACAAATAGTATCTTTATATATGATCCATGATAAGAAGTTCAATCTTACTAGATTCACCGATAAATCGTTGATAGAAACCTAAATGTTAAAAAAATAATACACTTCTATAATAACATTTTGTTAGAGACGAGATTAAATTCATTCTAATTTTTCTTTATCATCGTCAATTCCATAACTAGAAATAACTTAACTCAAAATAATTCCTTAGGTCACATTTAAATAATATTTTTTCTAATTTGGGACTATGTTCCTTTTAATGCACCTAATTTTGAAATTTTTGAGGAAACCAAAACACTCTTGTATGTTTTTAACATATATTATAAAATTTCCACAAATAATTTAAGAAAATTATCAATTAAATGAAAGAATATATTAAGCATGAATTGTTAGGAAGGTACTTGTTGTGTTGTAAAGTACAAATGGAATAATTTGGTTTGAAATTTTTTCAAATTAACATATAAAGGTGGTTTTATTTTAGTCCTCCTATATAATATAAATTTGAACGTAAAAAAAATTCATATCATTAAAGTTCTAATGTGTTTGAACTATTATGATTTTAACAATTTAGTTAATAAATGGAAAGAATAAATTATTTGTCCATGTTTCTTGGATGACCCATTGATGATCAATGAAAACTCTCTAACTATTTTTTATAGATGTAATCATGAGACCGCTCTAATTTTTAAGAACCACCATAAATAATTTTCTTCTTAGAATCCACTTTTCAGGACTAAAATAGTTGATATCAAAATTAGAATAATAATTTTAGAAAAAATTATCTTTCAATCTTTGTTTTTAATAACGTCATGTATGAGAGTATTTTTTCTCAAATGGTAATGTCTAATAAATTTTGATTCATCCAATAATATGATATTATGAATTCAAATATACCAAAAAAACCATTAGGGTATGGAACGGTTCAAAAAATATCATTTTTACACATTTTTGGGTAATGTTTGTAAGGTTACCGCTTGATCCAAAATGATATTGCTTAAAATGACCACAAACAGATTTTATTCATCCACAAAGTATGTATAAATGAGTTTTTTGTGAAAGGATGGAGCTCAAGTTTGTCTTATATTTAAAGCAAAGGAATCACCCCATAGTGGTTATTTATATAGTTGTAACATTTTCATTATCATTCTTTTAGAAATAATTTATCAAGATAGACGTCATCAGCCAACCCCCCATAAATTTATTGGTAAGTAAATATATGAAAAATAATAATATTCAACTTTAAAATTTAATTATCTTCATGTAGGTGCTTTAGGTCATCAACTATTTTTAAATTCACAACATCACTTCCAAATTTAATTAATGAATAATAGTTTTGAGCATTAATTATACTTTTAGTATTTTTTAATAATCTCTAATATAGAGTAAATTTTGTTTGTTCATATTTCTTTTCATCCATTAATTTTAGAAAAATATATTGGTAAAATATGTTATTGTTTACAATTACCAACATTTTCTCGAGTACTCCTGTAGGTTATTTGATTCTTATAAATTCAAATTAAACTAATTCTCCTATTCTCCTATGTTCTATAAAATGTAATGAAGAAAATTCTATATGAAATATAATATTAATTAAACTACATAAATTTTCTCTGGAATCAGTAATACGTGAAACCCATACGGTTCATGGGATGGTTATTACTCTCCAACCTTTACAAATCATTGGAATTGTAGGTTAAATCAATTAGGAAAGATTTATGATTATATGTTTCATTTTTTTCCTTTGATAAATTTAATATGAGTATAATTTTTCTCACGAAACATGGAGTATTTGTGATTTTTTTAATTTCTTTATGAAATCGAATTTCTAATTTCAATTTTCAAAATATGTTTATGATTTTTTATCATGTTTAATTTAATCAATTCTCAATTATTTGGTTGATAAATTTTGGGATGTAAATTCTCAAGATTTGAAATATTTAAATTTTATTATCCTTTCAATTTTTATTCCATTATAATTCATGAAAAACTAGTTTAGTAGTATTATCATTAAATTTATTTCTAATAATCATGACTTGATGCATTTTTTATTGTTTTTCAATATAATTTCCACTTGTTAATGTTATTACACACAAATTAACCATTGGATTGAGTGTTTTTTTCCCAAGTGATGACTGATTCTTTCTCTAATTAGTTTATTAATTTTTTTAGTTAATTTACCTACCTATATCTTCAAAATTAACAGACTAGCTTCATTTCTAAATTTAAATTGTAATTATTTTGAATCTAATGATTTTTTTTATCTTTCTATATAAAAATGTCAAATAGGAATCAATAAAGATAGGAGAAGTTTGGGGTTGATATTATCTTAGTTGTAACATTTTGAGTGATAGTTCATAGTTGAACTGATAATTCTATGATTTTTTTGTTGGGAATTTATTCACTACTATATCGATGGATAGACTGGTCCTTCCAACTAGGTTTATATATGATTAATTTTGATAACATTTTGGTCATTATTAAAAATCTAAATTATGTTTTTATGTCCTTCTTAAGAAAAAAGATTCCAATGACTCTATGTTCTACCATAATTATGGAAAAACATTAATATAAGGAGAATTAAAGGTAAAAATTACCACATTCATGAGGTGGAAGACGTCATAAATTTTCCAACACTAGCAGGCTAACAATAATTTAATTTTCATCAAGATAATTATCTATCCTTTCTTTCTTATCATCAATAGATTTTTTTCACACAATTGACTCCTTTTATGAAATTTGAAGATAGATGCAGACCAAAGTATTTTATTTTTTGTGAAATATTTGTTGTTATGTCCCTAACCATCATGGGAGTGTTATCAAAAACAAATCTACATTCCACTACATTGATTATACTTTTCATATTGGAACCAATCCGTAATAAAATATTGAATTAATAATTAATCACTTATCTAGTTATGTAAAAAAATTCATAAATCCTCATAAAAAATATTGAAACTCCTTTAGAGTCGCTAAATTTGGTTTTAATATTACAATTATAAATATTATGATGATCTCTATTATTTACTCATGGAATAACATCACTAAAAATCATCATAGGTCATTATGCAAGTAGTGGTTCACTGATGTGGGTAGTAAATCAAATATTTTTCTACAAAATATAAAGAGAAGGTTCAAGCCCTCAACTTTATTGAATCTCTCATGAAATAATATCGATTCACGGTAGAAAAAAATGTAATTATTTATTTTTATGAGGATAAACACCTAAAAAACCTTAAATTTGGAAATAAATTGATCAAATTGGATTTAAGTTCAGACATGGCTTCTAATTCTATGTTTTGAATGAAATAATGTTATTTGTGTATTTTTGGTGATTCTAATTCATTATGAGTTAAATTTATATAAGTTTAATGGAATTTTTTTATCTTTATTACACATAACATTACACATAGATTATGAACATAATTACCTTAATAATTTATTTATCAGTTCTACTAATTTAAGTATTTATTATAAAGGATAATCATTCAATTTTTAGGGAGTGTATGGTTAATTTTGGGATCCAACTAAAAAATACAAACTTTTTATGATATTGTCATAAATATATCCATGTATCATGCATCATATATCAAAAAAGGTATCTATAATCAAATATTAAACAAATTAGGAAATGAGTGAATAATAATAAATTAAAATAACCATGAAAATTGATTCAACTTTTGGAACTAAGTAATTAATACCTCCTAAAATTGATCTAGATGTGAATGATCCTATCCAAATGACTAAAAATAAATTAATAATAATAAATTGATGTAGGAAAATTAAATAACCCTAGTTAATTTCACATAGTGGCTTTAATTACACATATATAAAATTGAAAAAAAAGCATTTATTTACATGTGTATACACAAGGGAAAAATGCTACAACATAGAAGAGTGGGAGTTGTTTTTATTTATCACTAAAAAAGAAATTCAATATAAAATTATTTATTAATTAATTATATTAAAAAATATTTTATACTTGATATCAACATGGATAATACTTTGATGTTTTTACTAAATTTCTATCAACGATCACAATCAAAATTAAATTATGTTTTTATTTCAACTATATTTATGTTCCTAATTTTAAAGAAAAAAATTATTACCAAAAAATAGGGTTCTATGTAATCTATCAATTATAAATCTAAATTCCTAGATTGAATTCAATTAACTCCATATATTAAATAATATTTTCTAATAATAACACATATCATAGAATCAGAAATAGATGGTCGGGCTCGATTCTTGATATGTTTGAGAGTTGAGATATACTATTAATCAACAAAATAAATAGAATATGGATGATGGGAGGAAAAAAAATTATTATTTAATTTAAACCCTATAAAATTCATACAAAATTCAATGAATTAAAATAAATTACATTTAATAGGGTGTACTAAGAACTCAAGAGTTATGTTTACCCTTCTGAATCAACTATAATTTTATTATACATCCATAAATTATAATTCAAACTAGTAAAACCAAGATCCCATTTTTAATACCCTACCTTTTCCCTAAGATATAAACAATCAAATTGGTTTAGGATAATATATATTTACTATGACTTACTAACTGGATTTATCAAAATTATTAAATGCTGAAACAACATTTATGCCTTATTTCAATCATTATTTTATAACACATGATTGAAAAAATTAAATCAAAACTTTTTTGGATATAAAATAATTTTTTTAACCTATCACATACCTATTAAACCCTATTAGAATCATCCCTATAATAGGTTTCTATTCAAATATATGTCTAAAATATTAAAACAATATCAAGGTTCCTTATTTTAATGAAATAATTTCCTTTAGGCTTACAATATCCATCTTAATTATTGAACCTATTAGGCCTTAGTGTGAGGATGTATGAATATTTAAGAGGGGGTGAGTGGTGAATTATCATATTTCAAAAATATTAAATGAATTAGTATCAAATTTAATATTATATTCAATGGAAATATGAAATGAATGATACATAAATGTTTTATATTATTTTTCATCTAAACGATACAACTCTACTCATAATCCCTCTCAAGGACAAAGATAAAGAGAGAGGACAGACACTATCTATAGAATAAATAACTTTTTAAGGCATTGAAAACCATTTAAAACTACTATTTTAAAACATGGTGTCAAAAACCAAACGCTTATTTTTTTGCAGATGTAGTCACAACCCACTATTTATTTTTTCTCACCTAGAGGTCAAACCAAATCAACCTTCCTTATGTACCTATAAGAAAAAACCATAAATAAAGTTTTGTATAGGATAATATAAAACTAATTATATCTTTTATGTATTTTTTAACTCTTACATGATTAAGAATAAAAACAATAGAAAGTAGTAAGAACCATATAAACTAGATGAACAATAATGTATCTGAGTGACCTCACAGCAAGGTTCAAGAAAAAACATGAAAAGTATTCCAATATACTTTAAATTGATAGTATAAAATAATAAAAATAATATGTAAAATGTAAGTCCTTAGAATAATTAATATAACACTAGAAATCCATATTAATTGTCATTAAATTCCCTTAGAACACCCCACAAACTAGGAAATACAATCTCTCTCACCCTTTTTAAATTTATCAAAATTATTAAAACAATATTTCCCTATTTAGTTGGGGAATCATTAATAAGAATGAGACAAAATTGTTACGTTGAAAACATATCTATGCTTCCACCTAAATCTATCTATTTAAGAATTCACAGATATCAACAAATGGTGTTCAAATTATTGAGTTCAATTACCTAGGTTTATAGGAAGCACATTCTTTCCATACACTATATGTTCACGATTTAAAACAATTTTTTTCATGTTTTAAGGTAATGTAAATATATTATCTAATAATTCATATAAGATAACAATTAAACTATCTAGATATTACTCATTCATAATTAAGCATTACAGAAAAAACCCATAAAACTATGTGTTACGAAACAAGAATTATTAATAACCATGGATTATTACATCCTTTAAAAGTGTATAAATAAAAAAGTACATACTAAATAAAAAAGAATAAAATCATCAGAACTAGGAGATCTCATGGATAAAATTAACTATTATGCATAAAAAATAGCCAATGAAGACCCACAATGGGGAATTAAATAATGGAAGTAGAAACCATATTATGGTATCTAAAATAAAAAATATGGGAATGGGAAGTATTACTTAATATGTGAAAATTACGTGCATGATTATATAACGTCTATATATAGGAATGAAATATGGACATTATAATTTTTTTTTTAAAAATATTTTCCTTAGAATTATGGTCCTTTATTGAATATATATGTATTCCATAGGTACACAGATGTTGTGTACTATTAGTAGTAAATTTCGAATAAGATAACTTAAAATAAAATGAAAATATAGTAATAAAATAGTATAAATATAATTATTTATTTGTTATATATTAATATTAATATTAAAATTACTGAAATATGATATTATGTATTTATAAAAATTCAATAAATATTTTTATATTAACCGATTAGTAAAATTGAAATTTAAAATATAAATAATTACATGTAATCATATTTTGTTAAATAATTTTTAGTATAATGTTTATTTTTCCCTTAAAAAACAAGTTTATTAAGTGTTAAAAATTTTATTGAAATAAAATAAATTTAACACTATTAAAATATTAGTATATTTAAAATAATATATTAATATTATTTAAATTTTAAATTCAAATGAAAATATAATAAGAATACAGAATGTTTTAAAGTATTGATTTTTAAGAAAGGATATTTTTATTTTTTTTTTATTTTTCATTTAAATGATAAAATAATATATTTTTGAGGTTTAATTTAGAAAAGTGAACATCTTTTCTTACTTAAATTTTCAATATTAAATTCGGATTAATCTTTTTGATATTTCTAAAATGATAGATTTTTTATGAGGCTAGAAAAAACTATACTTTAAAAAAATGTTATTTCTATGACATTTTAATAACATAATATTTAATTATGAATTTATAAAACATTTCATATGTATTTAAGGAATTATAATTTGGAATTTTAAAATATTAGGTTGAATTTATAAATCACATGATTAACATTTTAAATACTGAAGTAATATTTCCCAAAAAAATCATTTTCGATATTTTATTTTCATTCAATATTTTATTTGTAAAATATAGTTTTAGAATTATATAAAACCCACATATATTTATAAATAAAAAATTATTTAATTAAAATTAATTATATTTTTAATTTTTCCCCTCACAGACGTGTTAATTTTCAAAATACACTTGCTCTTAAAGTGTGCTTTTACATACTACTTGTGCTCATATTAATATTGATAATTATTAAAAAAATTATTATTTTTATCTTATTAAATTTATCCATATTTTGAATCAATAGGTCCACATTATTAAATAATATTTATTTTATTTGTACGCATTAAATTAAAATTAATTAATAAAAATTAGTTACATGCTAAAAAAACAATAAAATTAAAAATTATCAGAGTAAATGACTTAAAAACATGTTTAAAACATGTGTGGAAATGATTTTATGAATAATTATTGACCTTATATCATCTTCCACTCTATTATTGAACAATTGGGGCGTCACGTGGTATTTTTCACATGTTCTCTCCATTTATTATGTTGTTTTAATTAAAAAAATACATTCCCACCGCTTATATAAGGGTACACGCACCACCCCTTGAAGTCCACTGTAAAAATTCCTTTTCCTCTCAAAATATTCCCACTTTCATTACCCTTGAATAAAATTCATATTCCATAATCCTTAGGTCCCAATATTTTGTCTTAAAACCTCTATTTCTATGAATTAATATAAGGGAAATCCCAGGACCTTAACCCGAGTTGTGGTTTCCTAATTTATTTTATTTTTATTCTTACTTTCACAAAAAATGTTATAAGTCCCATATAAGACATAATTATTATTTTATACTGGTTATTATCATTTTATATTAATAACTATTAAACACATTTCCCCCTTTTTATTAACAAAAACAAAACTATCATGGATTCGTTGTATGGACTACCACCACAATGAAGTTATGCATTTCATTTTTTAACACCACCTCACTTAATTGGATATAAGGTTGATATCATCCTTTAGCAATTGAATTTCGGGAATTGGGTTTTTTAGATTGGATAATTGAACAGTTGAATATTTTTTGAAATTAGTGAATAATTATTGTTTTAATCATGAGACTAAGTGGTTTATCTATTAGATATTTAATTTGTTGAAATTAATTATAAGATGTAGGGGTTGTAATATAGATAATTAATCAGGTGAATAATCATGAGATATTGAAATTGATAATTTTAGATAATTAATTGTGGATTAATTATTCACATTTTATAATGTGATCATGATAATTAATTATGGGATTAATTATGGAATGTTTATATTATAATGAGGTACTTAATTAAGGAAAATTAATTAGGAAATATGAATTGTGATATTGAATAATTAATTTATGAATGAATTAAAGGTTTGGTAAACTTAGTTAATTATTGAGTTTACTAATTGAATGAATGTTTTTAAATAATTTTTGAATTAGTAATTGGATTAGGGTGGATAATTAACTATAAAATTTATTATGAGTTAAAGAATGGGAACATGGTCATTCAAAATTGAGAAGTAAAAATGGTAACATTCTCATAATAATTATGAGTAAAGAGAATGGAAAAATTTTCATTATATATTGAGAAGTATATAAGGTAACATGGAAATTATAATTAGGAGTAAAGAGACTGGAAATATGGTCATTTTTCGAGGAGTAAGCACAAAAACATAGTCATCTTACTTACATATTTGATATCGGTAACTTTGGAAATCTGTCATTTAAATTTACAATTAATGAATGGAAACAATAGTACTCCAATTTATGGCCCCACAAGAGAATATCCATATTTGGCATGAGTCAAATCAGGCATTGAGATATTATTTCACATTTGAGTACATTTTTTTTAGCAAGAAGCTAGTATTGAAATATGATATTACCTAGGGAACACTTTGGGAGCTCGTATGAGATGATGTTAGTATTGAAAAACATGTATCCTTGGTAACCCTGGAGTTAATATGGACATATAAGTATAAATATTAATGTAATAACTAGTTATTTATGCATTTTAATTTTCATATTGAACTGTAGAGACAATTGTTTGACTGGAATTGTTTTTGACACCTTTAGTGGTGGCCTACTATGTGGTAATCACACCCTATTTGGGATTCCCAATCAGTACCCATATCGATTATATTGTTGTAGGAATGGATAAGGGAAAAGGCCCTGGGATAGGTGGCTAATTGGGGACGGATCTTGGATGAGGGGAACATACATGGTTCAGAACATTCTTGTGGATTCATAGTGTCTTTACTTTCAGTTGAATTATAGACATTGGACACTTATATTGACAAGGCATGTTTCCCTTTCAATTGAGTATTGTATTCTCTATTTCTTTATCTTGTGACATGAGTATTATTTTGTTTATATTTTCTTCTACATTTGTTTATTTATATCAGTTGGTATTTTAATATAATAAATGTGGGTATAGTCTCCCTTTGACTAACATACATGTCCTGTGCTACTAGTCAATATCCTCTAGCATACGAGGAGGAAAAATTGAGGTCATGTGGCAAACTGGCTTGGGGCACCATCATGTGTCACCCAGGTTGGCATGTTACAATGTGGTATTAGTGGTCCAATCTTATTTATTCTTTTTTTCTCTTACTGTGTTAGGAAAGGTAGACCAAATACTTGGAAGATTTAATACATCGTAATGATCTCATGCATGGGAGTTGAAAAGCCAGGTTTAGGGTAAACCAGAGTACTCAGGGTGGGATTGTTGTTTTTGTTGTTTTCTGTTATAGTTGAATATTATCTCACATTGTCTGAACCACATGTTCTGTGATGTGATTAATGTTTATGGTATTTTTTATTATGGATTAATGGAACAGAATGGCTTGAGAGTTGAGTATGAATGCATCATTCTAGGCACTCAGGGTTATTGTGACATGCATCATTTAAGGAATGCACGGGAAAGCATGTTTTGGGAAAGTCGTTTAACATGAACTATTTTTCTTGTTGTGAGATTAAAATAAAAAAGGTTTCCTAACATGAATTAAAAATGGTTTTAAAGTATATTTGAAATGAGAATAATAGTGTTTCTAAATGAGAAACATGATTTTGGTAGTGTGTATACCCTTATTAACAAAAGTCAAGGAGTAGTGTGGTTAAAGATAATGATAAAACCTTTGTTTTTACCTTGTTTAAAGGTGGGGGGGGGGAATTCATGTTGTTGTTATTTTCCACTTATGTAAATTTTATAATCATGTGTTATGAGACCTGATATGTTGGTTTAGAATATTAGAGAGTATGAATCCAGGATTCTTAATGAGGAGATGACTGAGGGGCGTGCAAAGGAATAATTTTCTAGTTAGATATCTTGAGTCATTGATCAGGACATTTGAATATGACATTGATTAGTTTTGATAGAACTTTGATGACTTCTTTTAATTTTGGGAAGGGGACCTGGGATGAGTTGTGAAATCATTTTCAAAGTTTACTAGGAAATTTCCGTGGTATAACTCTATGACTTTTACTATAAAGGATGGACCTAAGAGAGTGGAATTATGGGTTGATTACATAGAGAATATACTTGCTAATTTAGGGACTCTGGTTGAGAGGATGGTCAATTTGACTAATTATATGCTATGGGGATCAGTGAAGCACTGGTGGGACATTTAGCCACGAACTGGACAGACTAACAGTATGTTAAGGAATGATTTCATAGAAATTTTATTAGAAAACGTTTATCCAGAGATGTTGAGATAATAGAAGTCTTCTGGGTTCGTGCATTTGACATAGGGGAGCATGTCATTGATGGACTATTCTGGATGCTACATAGATATTCAATGGTTTTATCCAATGTTAGCCGGAGATGAGGCATTTTGATGAAACATTTTCAGGATGGACTTAAGTGTTAGATTAAGTCCCAAGTGAATATCCTCAGGTTGAAGATTTTTAAAGAAGTGGTGGATCATGCTCCCAGAGTTTATGGGAACCCTAGGAATGATTCTAGTTCTGGACATGTATTTGTTACTAGATGATCAAGAGGTTTCACTTTCAAGATAAGGATGCAACGTTTTGAAAATTTTGACCAATATAGTGGGAAGAAGAGTATTCAAATAGAAGTGTTGGTAGTGATGGAACTTACTAGGGTAATCATTCATCAGCGTGGTAGGCTGAGACACTATCATTAACAATATTCCTGACCACATGTTGATTGTTGATCTTATGGAAAGATGGGACATCTATATAAATTCTTCTGGTTACAACAACAAACTGGTATTGAATGAGTAGTTGGGCAAAGTCAGAGCATTGGAAGATGATCTTCTACACCAAATCACAAAGGAAGTTTTAGTTCTGTTAGATGAGGTGGTATAGGTTGTCGATGTGGTGATTTTGGGAAGGTGTTCCCACATCAATAGAGTAGTGCTAGTCCAAAAATTCTTATAGCATCACAAGGAATAGGGGAAACACAATTACATGCATTACAGTCTATATTTATGGATAATGAGGTAGGACCATCGATAGTGAGAGACAATATTCTATTCAATTAAAATTTACCTAGTTCCTTGTTTGATAATGGTTCCCATGATTCTATTATATCTTCAAAATTTGATTATTTTTTGGGCCTGAGAGTGGAGTTTCTTCTTGAAGTAATGGTTATAGATACACTACTGGGAGTGCAGTTTAGTGATATTAGTCTATGAAAGTGATGTTAACTAAAGATCAAGGAATATCATTTCTTATGGGATCTCTATGTCCTTAATATGATGGGATTCGACCAAAATAAGGGAATGGAATGGAAAATCACATACCAATACCACATCAATTGTTACCATAGGAGAGTGACCTTTGTGTCTCCCAAGGGTGACTGGTATATTCCTTGCGGAGACTAGGATATCCTGGAATACCAAGAACATCCAATTACTCAACAACTGGGAGATCCCATAGCCCAAGTTTCTAGTCTCTTTTTGGATGGTGGGGGTGTTAGTGAATTTTCCACTCCACTAGTAGTTGAACTATTTTAGGATGTATTTCTTGAAGTCTTCTAAGGGATACCACCTGAGAGAGATGTATAATTCACAATTGAGATCATGTCGGGGACTGAGTCGGTATATGTTCCATTGTTTAGAATAGAACCTACTATGATTTAAGAGCTTAAGAATCAGTTGGAGGAGTTGTAGGATAAGAGATCTATCCATCCAAGTACGTCACCTTTGGGATCACCTATTTTGGTCACAAAGAAGGCTGATGAGAGTTTATGTTTTTGTGTATATTACCATAAGTTCAACAAAATGAATGTGAAGAACCAATATCATCTTTTACATATTGATGACATGTTTGAACAATTAAAGGGATCTTGTGTGTTCTTAATGATTGATATGAGATTAGGGTATCATTAGTTGAGAGTAAAAACTTCCGATATATTGAGGACTACTCTCGAAAGTAGTTATGGCCTTTTTTAGTTTATCATAATGTCTCTTGCGTTGAATAATGCGCAACTAGTGTTATGGAATCAATGAGAATGATCATTAATCTTTATCTAAATCTGTTCATGGTGGTGTTTGAGGAATAAATCTTGGTGTAATATAATACTCATGATGATCAAGAACAATTTATTGACATCGATTTGGGTAAACTGAGAGAAAATTAGTTATACGCAAAACTATTTAAGTGTCAATTTTGGATTGACCAGATACACATGTTGGTGAACATCATCTCAGAGGAAGGTGTGTTAGGGGACCCATAGAAGCTTCATATAGTTGCTTCATGGGATCAACCAATGAAAGTTTTTTTATCTAAATCATCTTGGGATTAGCTGGATATTATATGATATTCATCTAAGAATTTTTTCATTTCGTAGAGCCGCTTTTGAGCATGACAAAAAGGGAGTAAATTTTGAATGGTCAAAGGTATATGAGAGATATATTTAGGAGTTGAAGATCCTCATAACATGAAAACCAATTTTCATCATTCTTGTGTCAGGTGAAGAGTAAACATTTTATTATGAATCTTCTATGATCAAACTTAGAGCTATTCTGATTCATGAAGATTGAGTTACAACGTATGTGTCTCAGTAGTTGAGGCCTCATGAATGTTTTTACCCTACAAAAAACCTTGGATTGGAAGCAATGGTTTATGCTATTATTTTGGAAATATTATCCTTTGGGATAAATGTTTATAGACTATACATATCACGATATCTTAAATTATATATTTTTACAACATGATTTGAATCTTCGATAATGGAGATTGGTTGAATATTTGTAGTCTTTTTATTTTTAACTGGAATATATTCTCTAGAGGGGAAATAGTGTGGATGATTCCTTGAGTAGGAAAAATCAGACTCAAATGGTTTAGGAGTTGAGTGTAGAGTGGAAGATGATGAACATGCTGGCTCAAATACATGTGGTGGTTTAGGAGAGTCAGGAGCAAATGACTCTAGTTTTAGTAGCAATGGAATTTATGCTTTTGTGATAATGGATTGACTGGATGAGGATCCACAGTTCATAGAATAGAGGGAAATATTTGAAGGTGGGGAGACATATTCAGACTTGTTGATTGATTGAGATGAGATCATCCATATGAAGAATTAAGTTGTGGTGCCTACATGCATATGAGAGGAGCTCATACAAGAATTTCATGCCTTGAAGTGTGAGATGAGCGTAGAAGTGACCAAAATATACCCTGACATACATTGATTGTTTTGGGGTCCATGCTTGAAAATAGATATATTATGGTTTTTGAAAGGATGTTTCACATGTCAGCAGGTGAAGTAATAACATCAATGGCTTGGAGGTTTATTACAACTATTTCCTATTCCGTAATGCAAGTGGGATGATGTGAGAATGGATTTTGTGGTGGGTATCCCAAGGTTTCTTAGAAATAATGAC
Organism: Viscum album; assembly: GCA_963277665.1. NCBI lineage: Eukaryota > Viridiplantae > Streptophyta > Magnoliopsida > Santalales > Viscaceae > Viscum > Viscum album. The sequence goes on from OY728144.1 coordinate 576,107,387, forward strand.
TGTATTTGGGTCATTGTGGATCTACAAGAAAAGGTAGAATTTTATATAACTCTAAATGAATCCTTTACAATATAATAGTTCAGTTAACTATACGTTTATGAGATAGAATGTTTGCTGGAGTTCCATGAAGTATCTTATCAAATTGTGATTCTTGATTTACATCATGATTCTAGAAGGTCTTGTCAAAATCGCTTGGTACAAATGTATTATTTAGTATAGAATTCAAAAAACTGATAGATGAGACGTTTAAATGTAAAATATATGGGCTTGAGGATATGCTACTAGAATATGTGATTGACTTTGGTGGATATTGGGAAAAGCACTTGGATTTAGAATAGTTTTCCTATAAGAATAATTTTCAGGAAACTATACAGATGGCACCATATGAGGATCTTTATGGTAGGCCATGTAAATCACTGATATGCAGGATGGAGTCTGGTGAGTCGGAGTTATTTGGACCGAGTCTCGTGTTGGAGCCATCAGAGAAAGTATAATTGATTTAGAAATTTATGACCCCAACACATAGTAGACATAAGTCATATGATGATTGATATAGATTACACCTAGAGTTTATAGAAGGTGATCATGTACTCTAACTGGTTTCACCTAGGTTGGGTCACCACATGATATAGAGGTTGGGCATGTTGGCGCCATGTTTTTTGGACCTTTTGAGACAGTGGAGGGAATTTGACCGGTGGCATACCGGCTAGATCTTCAACATAAATACTACACTGTGAATGATATTCTCCATATATTAAAACATCATCCGAATCACCCTAACCCTTATTATGTGATCTATGTGGATGAGGTTGACCTTGAGATATATTCACCCTTTTTGAGGCATCAGATACGTGTGTTGGATCACATTGAGAAATTTTTGTGAGCAAAAAACATGCTGATGGTTTGGTGGTTATGTAAATATATTCATATGAAAGAGGAAACATAGGAAAGAGAAGAATCTGTGATAGCTTACTTGGTTGATCATTTTCGCTCAGCATCTTAAAAAATCTTGGTGGTGCAGCTCTAGGATGAGTAGTTATATGTAGGATAGATCTTATGTTCCGGACCGTTTCTAGAGTTATCTCGGGGATGATTTTTGGTACCTATTTTTTAATTAACTACATTTTATGGGATTTATGTATTTGTGTGAGTTTTGGTGATGTCTAAGAAAACCTTATAAAAAAGAGGTTGTGCTAGTTTGGTGCATGGTTTGTACAAACCATGTGGCTGTTTAAGAGAAACCATGTGCTATCTAGTCTTTTTAGGTAGTATCTTTGGCATGTCCAATGCATAGTTTGAGAGGTAATGTGAGGTAGCCATTCTAGATGACCCCTTGAAGTAGTGGATAACACATGTTTAGCACATGATTTATCTAAGCATGAAACTAAATCATTCATGGTCCATTAGTGAGATCCTAAAATTGTGGATCTCACTTATTCTCAAATTTTAGTGACTTGTTTCGCCTACTATGCATCCCTAACTAGGTATTATACATTCCAATGGGTAAAACTGGTTCTTCAATCAACCCATAGGGATTATAAGGCCTTAATAACACCATCATTTGATATATAAATACCGAATTGATGATCATGTCTTCTCTGTGTATGTGTATTTCATCCCATTTCTTCTCCTATTCTTTCTTCTAACTTTCCTTGAACTTTTCATAGAAACTATTCTCTAGTTCCATAGACCTAAACCTATGTGGTGAGATCTAGATCTAGGATTTTCAATCTAGATCTATATTTATGATATCTTTATTTATTTGATCTTAATTTTCATTTAGGGATTTAGATCTAGATATATTATCAATGTCGCTGTGATGCTCAGATTTTAGTAATTTCCATTAAGAAATTGTCCATTAATGAATCGATATAAGAGGTCTACATCAAATTACCATAGTCATGAAATTGATATCTATATGAAATATTTTATAATTGATAACATTCAATATCAATTTATTTTATTGAACTAGGTTTATTAGATTGACCAATTGAGTTATCGAAGCTTTGTTGAAATTGGTTAATAACTAGGGATTTAATACTAAGATGAAGGTTTCCCCAATTATTTTATTAATTTAGGGAAATTTTTTATAAGAGTTAGGGGTTTTAATCAAGATAATTAATTAGGGGATTAATTATGGGTTATTCAAATGGGTAATTTTAGATAATTAATTGTGGATTAATTATGCACCTTTGATAATTTGATGTAGATAATTAATCATGGGATTAATTAAGGAATGTTGAGATTGTAATTGGGTAATTAATTCTAGAAAACTAATTATAGAATATGAAAATTCATATTGATTAATTAAGTGATGAATTAATTAATGGTTTATAATACTTATTTAATTATTGAGTGATGTAATTGAATTAATCTGTTTAACTAATTGTTAAATTAGTAATGGATTGGGGAGGATAATTAATTACTAAATTAATTATGGGATAAAGAATGGGAATATGGTCATTCTAAATTGGGAAGTTCAAATGGTAAAATTTTTATCATACTTATGAGTAACAATAATAAAAACATGATCTTTCTAAATTGATAATTATACATGGAAACATGGCCATTATAATTAGGAGTAAATAGAATGGGAACATGGTTATTCTATTGAGGAATAATCACGGTAACATGGTCATGTTACATACGTTTTTGATATTGGTACCATTATAAATATGGCATATAAATGTGAAATTATAGAACAAAAATTATGGTTCTCCATTTTATAACATCACATAATAATAATAGATTCAGAATGAATCAAATATGGTACTGAGATATCCTATCACATTTGAATATTTAATGTTTTGGAAAGAAGCTGGTATTAAGCTATGAAATTACCTAGGGAACAATTCAGGATCAAAAACAAGATAATGTTATGGTTGATGGATAGGTATCCATGGGAACCTTGGACTTAATTTACATTGATAAGAATAAATGTTAATGTAATTACAATTTATTTATTTATTATACTTTTCTTATAGAACTAGATGCAATATATTTTTACTAGAATTTTTTTAGACACCGTTTGTTGTTGTATACCGAGTTATCCTCACACCCTATTTGGTATTCATGATTTGTACATGAATTGATTATATTATTGTAGGACTAGATATGGGAAAAGGACCCGAGATATGTTGATGATTGGGGATTGATCTTGGATGAGGGGAACCAATGTGCTTCAGAACCTACTTGGGGAGTCATAGTGTCTTTATATTCAATTACATTATAGACACTTGAAACATATATTGGCATATAATGTTTTCCCTTTTAGGTGAATATTGTATTCCCTATTTGGTTATATTGTGACATGAGTATTTTTATGGTTACATATGCTTCATCATTTGTTAATTAATTTCTGTTGGTGTTTTACTCTAATAAATTAGGGTATAATCTCGCAATGACTGACTTACCAGACACTCGTGCCTAGTCACCATCCTCTAGCCTATGGGGAAGAGTGCTTGAGGTCATGTGGAGAATAGATATGGGGAACCATCACATGGAAATTGAGTTAGGTTGTTAGGATAAACAAATATTTTTTAATGGTATCGTTAATATTAAAATCATTAATAAAGATACATAGGCATGTTTATTAAAATATAATGAAACAAAGTCATCCCCACTTTTATCTTTATATATCGTAACCAAATATTAAACATATAAAAAATTTAAAATTATAATAAATTTCAAATAATCAGTTCCAGTTCCTTGTATGATATGGTTATGTAGAAATTCTTGATAACAATGAAGAGTAACACTACAAGTTTAAAACTTGTTCCAAACGTTCAAAATTCTTTACACATCATATTGAAAATAGATAATAACTAACTAATATAATTGTAGAGAATGATTACAGATAATGTTTATAAAATGTTTTAGATTTGAAAACGGTACTAAAATTGGTGATAAAGAAAGTTAACAATTTTATACAAGAGATTCAAGTACTTTATTAAAATTCAAGAATTTGGGTATGGTTTTTTTCTCATTTTACAATCCATGATATATGTTTGAATTTATAAAACATGTTTTTATGTTTTATAAAATAAACCAAGGATTTTATTGTATCATTGATTATTTTTTACCATGGTATATTATGTTCAATTTTAGCCCCTCACATTAAAGGGGGTTTGATTAAACGTTTACTCAAAATGTAATGGGTTCATTTCTAATATTATTTTCAAATTTGGATTGTTTTTAAAAGATAATCCATCGTAGTAATTTTTTATTTATTTAATAAACCCCTATTAATTTTCATTTTATATTCACGGTGATCCATCAAAATATAATTTACCATTAACTCATATTTTTCCTGAATAATTTCATATATGTGAAATAGACTCAGACTTTTCTTATTAGTCGATAGTCTCCTTTTATACAAGTTTGTATTCATTTGATGCTTCTGAAAATGTAAGTATATATTCCTTAATTTCTGCTTTTTTCCATTTCACTACTTTTCTTTTCATTAATAAAATTTGAAGCAATTTTTAACATATTTAATACAGGTCAATTTATTTAAAGTGTGAATGCAATTTTATTTTAACATTTATTGCGTGAACACAAATTTTCAACATTTTATATTTTCTATAAATATTTCATAATACACATTCATGGTTTCTATAATAAACACATAAGATCTTATGTTTTTTATAATATTTCAATTTTAATATTTATTTTCAATAGTTTAAGGTTGTATCTTATTATCCATGAAATTTTCAAATTTCTCTAAAAATGTGTTTCTTATATATGTTAATATCTAATGATAATTTTATAACCGGTCATGGTTATTATTCAAAAAATACCATCCAACTTATTTTTATGGATGGATTATATGATTTCCTACTCTTTAAGTATAATGATTCATCATTTCCATTGTCTCTATTAATCATTCACTATGTTGAAATACGAGAATTGTTCTAAATATTTTACTTTGTGTACACTTTGTATTTATAAAATTCAATATAATAGTGTTCACCTGGAATACATCTTCCAATTTATTTTGTAATTTATTAACGAAAATTTATATTGTTCTTCTATATATTGTAAATACAATATGCCTATTCATCTTAATTGAAGGTTATTTTCATGAAATGATATTAAATATATTTAGATACCCATTTATTTTCCATTGGATTATCATGTATGATTTTCGATGGAATTATATATTAATTAATTTTATAAATCCATTTGAAATGATATGAAAGCCATTTTACTTTCATTTATTCTTTATGATGTGATGAATAAAAAATATTTTAATTGATTGCGTAATTTATGATATGATGAATGACTAATTTTATGTTCCACACATATGAATGGATGAATGATTTTTGGGGTACTATATCACCCTCTAATTCTTTGGGTAAGGATTAAATCTCAAGATAATATTTTGGTAATGTACATTTTAGTTACCTAAAAGAATGGTAACGAATTGTATGGTTAATGAAATTAATGTTCTCTATAATAATTTCTATGTCATATTCTTATGATTTTCCATAATATTGTGTTATGATCTCATGAGACATGTTTATTGACTCATGTTTATATTGTGTCTTGATTCATTTCCTTTTTTATTCTATGACATATTCAATTACTTGTGTTTTATGCTCTACGATCTTTTGGGTATGACTTCTTATATGTATATTGATTTTAATCATATGATCATTTTATGTTCACTCATTATCCATGATTTTTACCACTAATGATTTTTCTTACCGATAATATGTTATCATTAATTTTTATAAATCAATTTCCTTACATTATAAAGATATAAAAAGCTGGAAATGTCTAGAGCAGAATTGTATGGGGAGAAGTAGTGGGAGATGTTGAAGACATGTTGTCGATTAAGTAGTAACTTATATAGTGGAAACAATATTAATTAGTTTAAAAAATATTGATTTTATTTATTTCATGTTATTTCATATTTAATGATTCCATATGAAAATATATTCCAATTTTGAGGGAAAGTATATATTACCTAGGATTAAATAAGATAGAAAGGTTATTATATCATATAATATATATCATCTGTTATAATTATATTTGGAAACCCTTGTGTATTTTGTATAAGTGATTATTAAAATTTTAAGGGAAATATTTATTAGGGGGGATTATAAAATACTGAAATTTTTTAATTTTGTTTTCAACTAAATTTAACTTCATTGATGGATGGTTTTATACACAACACCATGTTTTAATGAACCCTAATATATTATTACTATTATTATTTGAATAAGATCGTTGTAACCTTTAATTAAACATGGAAGTATGGATTTGAATTAAAAAAATTAGAAGATGTTGTATACTTTTTATAATAAATAAAATATATTTAAAAATAACGAGTCAATTTTCAGTAATGTCGTTATATAGTTGAATAATAAATTTTTCTCAAAAAATGAATTTTATTATTTTTTTGAGCTGATAATAAAAATTAAATTTTCCAATTTTATAAAATATATTTTAAAAAAATGAACTTCATTTCTTGGAATCAATATGTCAAAATTAGATTTGGGTGATTTTTTTATTATCATAAAATATTTAATTTTTTAGGTTGAGTGAAAAATATAGATTTTATTTGAAAACATCCTTTCTATTTAAATAATTTTCCAAGTTTCATTTTGTTTGAAAATGGTTAAAAAGAAAAATTAATTCAATTATGTAATTATTGATGAAATTTATTTCATTTAAATTATTTTTATGTCTAATATTAATGAAAAACATATTACACATATGAAACCATTTTCTATGGAAAACATATTTTTCGACATGTCTGGGTGATTAGTTTTAAATAAATTCTATGACTTATGTGAATTGTATTCTGAAACGTAGATTAATTATTTGTAATCATCACAATTAATATTATATGATAACTTGAACATAGTTTTTTCCATAATGAATATTTAAAAAGTAATAATTAATTACCATGGTTAATGTTAAAACATATTTACCAAGGGGGTTTAACCACATGTTAAGGGTATGTTTAACAATAGAACATAGGTAAATAATATTTTGGGCCATTTATAAACCATATAATATCCCATTTTCTTATATAGGGTTATTTTTATACATTTTAATTGTAATGGGCTCATCATTTTGGATTTTTGTTTGAAATTTCCAAGTACTTTTGAAGTGGATTCCTTTTCCCGCTTATAAAAGGAAATAACACATCATTTACTACTCAAACAAATTGATCATTTTCTGTCCAATAAATAAAAAAAATCAATTCTTACTTTCATTACCATGTTATAGAGTCAGTGTTTTGATTAGTAAACCCACCTAACAATGCTTTAAGTATAAACCTAAAAAGGCTCTTCAAGAATATGTATAGATGTTAGCCATACACATTCATTTTATTTATCCTTCCATATCAAAAAAATACAATTAAAATTTGATTGAATAATTAAATTAGTATATGGAATATAATTAAATTTTATTATTTTATTGTAATAACATATATAATCCTCAACATACCTGAAATGGTAAACGGAACTATTGATCATGTGTACGGCAGAATACCACCTTACAAACAGATGTAATTGGTTATCCATCATGGCCTCTCACATCTGGTCAGAAAATTTATTTAACATATATATATAATTATTATAATATAATTAAGCTTCTTTAAAAATAATATTACATCTACCATTTTATAATTCAATCTGTTGGAAAATGATTACATCGCTCATGTGTACGTGTGGACTACTGCCTCCAAAAAGTGATGTTATATGTTTTTCATTTTATTTTGAAAGGGAATGTAATAATGATCTAATTAATAAATATATATGATATCAATAAAATAATAAGATTTTTTATATTATAATTAATAGTTACCTTTCATTCATTCCATCCATTGAGAAAATGGAATCAATGTTTATGCGTTCATACGACCTATCATTTCTATGAATATCGTAATTTATTTTCCATCTATAAATTTTATGGGATATGATATATATAATTAATATATATGAAATTTATATCATGATATTATGGAATCATGATCAATTTAAAATGGATAAAACCACAACACCAAAACCTACATGAAAAATGAATAGGCTATTACCCGAAACAAGATTTTAACAAGAAATTATTAAGAAATTGGAAATGAAAATTCATTAGTAAATCATATATGGATTGATATATATTATTTTGGTTATTTAAAAGATATTTAATAATCCTATATTTATAATAGATTATTTTTTTCGATGTACATTGAATTTTGAGACTCAATGTAATGGATTTATAGTCTGTCTATTATTTATTGGAGATATATTCAATATTCACCACTAGTTTCTTTTATATAGTGTATATACATCACATTTGAAATGTAATATCATGAAAATAATATTTTTATTGATATTTAATTTTTAATTTTATGTTATCATTTATTGGTTCTTATGATTCAATAGGTACCAAGGAGGTAAGGTATTTTAATCTGACTTTTATTTTCCTAGGACACATGTTATATTCAACACATGGATCTTTTGTATAGTGTATATAATCACTAAGAATGTATTTTTTGCTTATTATTATGAATGTAATGTGAATTCATATATCCATATAATATTATTTATTTCATGTTGATTACTATTTAGAATTTATCAAAATGTTGATGGATCAGTATTACAATCTCATGTTTTATCACGATTTTTTATGATTATTCCATTGATGATGAAATCTATATATCTCTCAAGGTAATCATTAATTTTATCATACAATGGTTATTTATAGTAATTACATGATTTCTAATAATTTTACTCTATTTAGTTACATAATATTTTAAAATAATGTTTTTAAGGAAAACCCAAAATTACCTCTCTCTCAGGTCGAAAACTCATTTTCTTACATGTCCTTGTTTTATAAATATTTATTAAATATTGTTATTAATATTATAAAATTATTTATGAATTAAATTTTTACATATATATTATTTTTTTGAAAAATGTTCCAAGGGGATCTTCTTGTTATTTTTAGAACGATGTACTTTCTATTTTTAACTAAAAATGTGAAAGGAATCATTGTTTTAACATTTAGGGAATGATCTGTATTTCCATAATCCTGAAACCACAATGATATAAATCATTATTTAAAATCTTAAAAGGTTATTTTCAATTGAAATATTTTATTTTATATTTTGGATATTTTTAGACATTAAATATTTGTTTTCAAAATTAGAAGGATATCTTCCCCAAGAATGTCTTAATGATATTTTTATGAAAGTTTTGTTCATCAATTATAATATCCTCTAGTGTTTATTATTTTGTTCTAATGATATGATATTATTTTACCATTCCAATTCTTTCTATTGATGCTTTATGATTATGGTGAAGACATATTTATAAAACCTATTATTTTTTATATAATTTATGCTATGATTAATTGATGAGATTATTATTAAACAAATTATTTTCTATGGGTTTTAAACATGGTGAAATATTTATAAACCTCAATTTATTTTTTACATGTTATGCTATGGTAAATATTTTATGATATTATGGACTAATAATAAATGGATTTCGTGATGGGTGGGACATATATCACCCTTCAATGCAATAGGTAATGATTTGTATCACATGAGATAATGATGGGAAATTGGTTGATGTGATTTATCTTCTATATAAATTGGTCGATGTGTTTGATACATTATAGGAAAAAAGAGATGGTGCATGATTAGTTATGAAATGTGAAACAATTTTTGATACCTAATTCATTTGATTTGATGGTCCCTTATGCTACCCATAACCTATGAAATGTTTTTTATATATAAAATTGCACCAGACATATATAATATTAACTTATGGTTCATTATTGAATTATGAGGACCTTTCACTCTTTTGGTTCCTGTATTTTAAAATGATAATGTTAAATTCCTTAGATCATGTCTATAATCTATGATAGATTCAGTGTAGACATTGTAAATAACATTCATAATCTTATACTGTTATTTTCATCTTATGCTATGATATGATCATCAATACATATCATCCATATTTATCTTAAAATTACATTTGAGGTATCCATTTCATATGTTTCTTTTCACCAGGTCATGAGGAGATTTTTATGTAAGGTATGTATATGAAGAGTACTAAATGGGAAGATCATTGGGGGATATGTTTATGATCAATGGTGAAACAAGAATATTATGATACTACTATTCATTGAAATTAATAATTTATGAGCATCAGGCTTATGCTTTTTATATGTATTTAATATTCATTTAATCATATGTAATATTTAGGTTTTAAAATCTTAGGTCATTATAGTTGGTATCAGATTACATGTTTATTTAGCCTTTTTAAAATATGATAATAACGATTTATTGGGATCCATATGGATATATATTGGTATATGTATAAGGAAAATAGTAAGTATAACTCTATAAATAGAAAAATATCATAGTATTATAGTGAAGTATAAAGAGAGTGAATATGGGAATTACATAAATGACCGGATACTAAAATTGGATGTTGTTTTGGAATAATTTTTCCTATGGGTTATAACTCAAAATGTGCCCATTATGCTTTCACGTGATCATAACATGGTGTATAATAGTGGGTCCTGAGGAAAACCTCATTTGACCTCCCGGAGTGATTAAGATTTAGAAATTCTAAAACACTTTACAAACCATCTTGAATGATTTGAATAAAGATCATTAATGAAATTTTAAAACCTAATATTTCCTTGATTGAAAGGACTATGTCAATATTTATAAATCCAATAGATGGGTTTTCATGAAAAAGAACTCGTATAATAGTTCATTATGTTTATATAAACCATTTTATATTAATTACTTAATTGAAGGTAGAATGATGAAATTTGGGTGTTAATTAGTATGCTCAAATTCTGAAGTACCCCGTTTAAAATTAGTTATAAGAAATCTTTTATATCATGATAAGTCTCTATAATTTTAATTAATATCCCCAATTATTATGTATTTAATTAGTATGTATAAACCTAAATGGAATTATGATTACATATCACATATATTATTATTCTCCATTTGAATTTTGTTGGAATGTACATCAAGAAAATCTTTCTATTCTCCCTAGTTTTTTTATTTTATTATAGAAATTGGTTAAATTAATCTAAATAAATGAAAAATCAATTTATAAGTAAGGTAATTGAAATTTTATATTGAAAAAAATGTATTCATATGTTATTGTGATGATAGATATGAACTTCTCATGGATATCACATCTATTGTATCTATCTTTATTCCTATTGATGATGGTTGTTTATCTCATATGTTTAGGGAGAAACTCAACATATATGATAGATATATTATGCAGGATATTGTTGATATATTTCTATAATGGTTTTCTAGACATCCCCAAAATGTGAACATGAGTTTTCCATAGAGATCATACTTGGTGCATGACATATTTTATATTGTCCCTAAAGAATGGCCCTGATTGAGTTACTAGAATATAAGAAGAAAATCCTGGAGAATTTTGTCATGAGGTTTATTCAGAAAATTATGACACCTTGTGGTTCAGTTATTCTATTTATCAATAAGTAATATGGATTGATGTGACTTTGAATTAATTAATAGTAACTTAGAAATATCAGAATCATGAAAAAGTATCCCCAAATCTTTATTGATGGCATGTTTTATCAACCCCATAGAGATCAAAAATTTTATAAGATTGAAATCCATCTTGGATAATAAAAATTCATTTTTAATAAAAATGATATTCATAGGAAAATATTTCATATAAGTTATAGACACTATGTGTTTATAATGATTCCATTTAGAATTACCATTCCCCCCTCTATGAAATATGAATGTGAGGAAAATTTCATAGAACTAAAGAGAATGTTTTCAGCACTCCTCTACACAAATTAACCTTTAGTGGAGAAGGATTATTAATCATTAGTGATAAATAAAAGAGTTGTATATAATTAATTTTAATGTATAATAAACGGGTTATAGGTTTTGTCTTATAAAAATTTATGGTTCCTAATTAAAACTACCCAACTAGTTATTTAGAGTTGGATGCATTACATTTTTTTTCATTAATGATATGGAGGCATTATCTTTATAGAGAAAGGTGTGATGTATATATATATATATATATATAAAATAATTTTCTTATGTGTATATTCACCAAAACAGAGTTGGATATGTGAAAGAGAATATTGTTTGAACTAAATAAATATTATTATTGCTCAATACATTACCACCTTGAGAAAATGAATAAGGTGTCCGATGTTTTGAGCATAAAGTATCAAGATAGCTTATCTGTGATGATGATAAAAAAATATACAATATTTATGGAGTTTCAAATTATAGTCCATGAAATATTTTAATAATGGTGGAAATCTTATCTCTATCAAATAATTGTTCGAAAATATATCCAAGTGATGAGTAGAGAGGAAAAGAAGGATGATGTAGAGTTAGTGAAGAAGGTTAGAGTTGTTCCTGAGTTTCTCCTTGATTTTGATGGAATAATATGTTTCAATAATCATTTATGAGAACTATATATACAATATTTAAATAAGTAGATTTTATATGGGTAACATAGATCTTCATTCTCTATTCATCATGGAAGTACGAAGATGTATATGGATATGAATTGGAATTTCTCGTGGGATGGTATAAAGAGAGATATTGTAGAGTGTTTGTCTTGGTGTTTGTTATATTAACAGGTATATATTGAGAGAAAAAAATACATTGATTTTATAATCATTATCTATACCAAAATGTAAATGGGAAATAATTATCATTGATTTTTTCAATAGAGGGACCAAAACATCTAAAGAGGGTAAGGCAATACAGGTTATTGTTGATCACATTACAAAGTCCTCACACACATCATCTCTATTTGAGAATATTTATATGGATCATATTTATAGGATATACATTATGTAAATGATGTGTTTTACATGAGTACCACATTCTATTATGTCTGATTAGTATACGAGGATTTCCTCGAAGTTATGGAGTATCATTTAGCAGGCTCTGGATATGAAGTTAGGTTCAAGTAGTTCTTATCATCATCTGATATATGGCCAATACATGTTGATAATTCCATCCCTATAGCATATTCTCGGATATTATTCTACATATTTTAAACAAGGTTGTGATCAACTCCTTCTAATTGTCTTGTTTTCTTACAATAATACCTTTCACCCAAGAATTAACGAAGATCCTTATGAATCCTTCTATGAAATAAAGTTTACAACAACAACATGATTGGATGTAGTTGGAGAAATGAATATATTTGTACCTAAGCTAAATGTTGAAATGGAAAATATGGTTAGAGTCATTCCGAAACACATAAGGGAATGAAAATGTCAGCAGAAAAGTTATGATGATTATCACCAGTATGATCTAGAATATTATGTTAGTTACAATGTGTTCATAGCAATATTTCCACAAAATATGGTAATGAGATTTTTAAATAAGGAAAAAAATATCCCGAGGTATATCAACCCCTTTAAAATTATTAATCATATCAGTACAAAAGATTATCAATTTGTGATTTCATCTCACCTATCTCAAGTACATGATGTATTCCATGAATGCCTCTATAAGAAGTACATACCCAATCATTAAGATTTAGTAAACATAGAGTATTTACCATTGTAGAAAGATATTTTCTATGAAGAAAAAATATTTGAGATTCTTTATCTTATAGGGAATGAGCTACAAATCAATACCACTCACATGGACATCATTTTTTGGTGAAACTGCCAATTCGAAGAAGCTACTTGGGAACCTGAGGATGTAACACAAAGAAGTATCCTCAATTTTCTATATGAAAGTAATGAAGTTTAAGTGGAACAATTAATATTATGTGTGATATAATGTAACACAATTATATTTAATAAAATAAATTTTGAAATAAATTTCATTTCATTGATAGATTGATTTAAATTCTACTTTGAGATTTAGTAAACTACATTATATTATTTATATTATTATTAAAGAGGAACACTATAACATACCCATTAAATATTTCTGTATGAACATTAATAAACACATTTTAAAATAACAGTACGAATTTTTTATAAAAATAAAATATGTTGATTAATAAGTACTTAAATTTTGGGTAGTCTTTATATCCTTAGAAATATATTTTTCCAAAAAAGTCATTTATATTTATTTTGTTGAAAAAATAATTTTTTTTAGAAAAAAAAGTAAATTTATTTTACTAAATAGAATTCATTTTTTCAATAAAATAAATGAAATTAATAAAATTATATAAGAGTGATTTTTTGGAATTATTCTAAAAGCCTTAATTTTAATTAATAATGAACATAATTGATTTTTAATGAAATCTAATTTTCTTTTAAATTTTTTTAAAAAATATATTTCATTTCAAAAAAATGAAAAGTAATGTAAGTTTTAATATGTTTCTATTAATCCAATTTATGCCTTTTTTATTAATTTTTTTTTCAATATAGATATAAAATCATCATACAATTATGAAAACATTTTCTTTAGAAACCTGTTTTTTTATGGGTCATTGGGTTTAATTTTAAATAAAATTCTAAAAATTCAGAAATATAAATTTTTAAAATTGTATTCCATATTTATAATCATAAAAATAAATTTTATTTGATATATTCAAAAATATATTTTTTTCATAAATAATAATAAAAATATTAAAAATTAAATGCAGTGGTCAATATTATAATGGGTTTACAAGGGGGTTAAACCAAAAGATAAGGGTTGTTTTCCAAAAATAAACTTATCTAAATCCTCTTATCTACCAATATATCAACCATATTATATCCCAAGTTCAAATATTGGGTACATTTAACCATTTTTCTTAGGAAGTTCTTAATCATTTTGAATTCTTTTAGGAAATTTTCATGTATCTTCCATGTGGGTTCCTTACACAACTAATAAAAAGACATCACCTTTACTCCCCTCTCTACAATCCAAGATCATTTTATTTAGACAATCCCTTCCAAAAACATTTATTACTTCCATTAAAATATCAAAGATTAATTTCATTATTGTTAAACCCTCATAAGAAGGTTATAGGTATAAACCTATAGAATCTCCCTAAATAAGAGTTATAACACTTAACAATGCATTACCATTTTATTTATTCGTGAACCTCTATAAAATCATGTACAGATATTATAATATAATATCTTCAATATATACTATATAATTAAATTTAATTATATAAATTTGATAACCTAAATCCATCTCATCTACCATTAAATGGGAAACGAAATACTTGATCATGGGTACCTTGGACCACCACCTCACAAACTGTCGCTATTCATTTTCCATCCGTGCCTATCACAGTAGAATATAATTATTGATGTAATATAATTATATGATATTTATGAAGACTGATTTTATAATGAAAATGGAGGCTTAAAATAGATGATATAGTGCACATGAAGTTGTGTTGAAATTCAGGATGTTCCCTTAAAACAGATTTTCTTATTGAAAAGTAGTAAGGAGGGAATCTTTTAAAAATATTTATATCCCCAAGAGAGAGTGATGAAAGGGTCTTAATAAGTGAATTTTTTTGAACTAAACCGAATTTAGAAGATATAAATAAACAGAAAAGATTACTATATTTTGATATAAATAATGATATGGAAACCTGAAAGAACAATGGAGGTTCGAGTAGAATTTGATATAGATTATCGTTATGGTGTCAGGTGTATCTAAGAGGGCCTAATGAGAGGGAAAAGTGGTTTTTCATCACTTATACATTAGGAGGGAAGTATGGGGGTGGTGAAAAATCATACCCAATCATTAAGGATTACACATAAAATTGAATAGCATTGAAAACATTTTGATTAAGAGTGAAATGGAGATGATCTTTTACCATAAGTCTGATGGGGATCATTACTTGAACTTAATGACCTCTTGGGTCTACCTCCTTTGGGTACCTATTAAGCGGAGAGGTTTTGGTATTTTTAAGAAACTAGGGGGATTCTAATGTGGTGGATGATCTTGGGGAGAGATTTGGGCATAATATTGGCAAGCCATAAGGCTTGAGAGGAGTGAAGAGAAGAGGGAGTGAGGGGGTATAGTGGAGGAGAGGAGTATTTTCTTAATTTTTGAATCATTATGTTATTAATTTCCCTCAAGATCAGAAATAGTGATGATTATATGACCAATAATAGTAAATGGGTAATGTGAATTTGAACCAGGGGTTGTGACATTATCCATGATGCTAAGAATAGTCTATTTTTCTTATAATGTATATAGACAGTAAATTGTCGTATTTAACTACCCATAAAATATTCAAGTATTTAAAAAAATTCCAAAATTCACCCTAACCATTTTTTTTCATGTAGAATCCAAATATTATGTCCATTTTTCAAAAATAATAATTCCAAATATTTTTAATTTAATATTTAGTTAAAATAATAATCTATTATAAAAAAACTAGTTTTAAAACATTCATTTACTTTTCTAAAATATAGGTACATCATACTTTCAGTTGAATCCTATTTTTATACAACCATAGGTAATGTTAATATTCATTTGGGTTTATCACTATTCATAAGGGTATGTAACTATTCATAAGGGTAGGTTACTATTCACCAGAAAATTAATTTTTCCTTATAGGACTCTAAATAACTTATTTATCATAACTGTGTATGTTAAATTTTCGAAATTCCAAACACAAAAATGAAAAACATATGTTTAAAGGTCACGTAACACTTATTAGTTCATTATGGTTTGATTTCAGGTGATTATGTGAAATATTAATAATAAATTAATTTTGATTTATAAAATATTGGTTTGTTACATTGCATAACAACCATATAAAATAAGGTGGTGTGTATTATGAAATTGTTTTCATAGAATTTAGATTGAGACGAAGTCCCTCACTATGAGTCTGACTCATCACATATAATCGTTATATTCACAAATAATAAATATAGATTTATTTATACTTTCTTGAGAACCTTTTTCAGGTTTATTATTTCTTTTATATCACTTATTAACATGATATAAAAATTACATATGTCTTTATGTTCTTATCAGTCGTTTTGTCGATATTCGGTACTTGAGTCAAAAATGAACTTGGTTTTGATGTCACTAGTCCATGGGGTAATAGGTCCATCATCTCCAGAATAGTATTCATGACATAATAATATATTTTATACATTAATCATCATTTTAATATATAAAAAATTACTTATGGTTATGAAAAATAAACAATGTTATATTCTTTGAGACGATAGGTCGTACATACACTTGAGTAACATTTTCATTTTTAATTAATCATTTTGAAAATAAAGTAATTATTTTTTATCTTTACATAAAGATAATAATACTATTAAAATCATAATAATTATTTAAATAAACTTATATATATCGTACAAGTGATGTGTGGAATAACAAATACTCACATCACTTCGTGGAAGAGATAGTTCACACCTATGTAGGAACAACATTGTCATTTTTATGTACATGGAAAGTAAGAACATAACCTAAATATTATTCTTTAACAATGATTAAAATATCATGAATATCATATATAAATATTTATTCCCTCATTATAAAAAGTCTTGATAGATGGTAAGTAAAAACGAACTATATAAGTTTGCAAGACGGTAGTCCACCGTACACACGAATGAAATGTTCATTTCACATTTCATGATATTAGAGATGAATTTAGGTGTTGATATAAACATAATAACATAATAATATATTCATTATATTGTATATATTATTTAATAATAATATTATAATATTTATATGAAGTTGAAGAATAAAAAAAATAACTTATAAAAATATATATCTTCTTCGGTTGATCACCTTTGGAGAACACCTTATCACCTCTATGGATAGTGTTCTACCTCAAAGAAGGCCTCAAGAACATTGGGTGGTTTCTAGGAAGAGTATTGGGTAGATATTGAGGGATCAAAAATGCTTTTTGAGTGTTAGGATTAGAGAATAGTGGGTACCTTTTTATAAGAGTGGTTAGGGGCATCCTTGGAAGCTCTGAAAAGTTTAGATAAATATAAATTAAATTTCAATTCCAAATGGTCCCAATAACATTATTTAGAAGATAATATTATTTGGGATCGAATCCATATCATACAATTACAATTAGAAATGTGTTCAGTATTTTGTGATCTTTATCATTTTAGACTAACCCTTATTTTTTCCTATTTAATATTGATGTGATATTATATTATTTATAATTTTTGGGTAAATATAATTACCATAACATACCAAACAACCCACAAAAGTAACTTTTATGAGATATTTGGACATACCATAATCATTTGGACAAATCAAATATTTTTGGAAATTTAATATCATTCAAAAAAATCTTTTATATCATAAAAACCTATCATGATGGTCTATAAAATTCGTATATAGCATGAATTATGTCATATAATATTTATTTTAATATTTATAATATCATTTATTTGATTCTTTCATTACTAAATAAATTATTATATCATCATTATATCACTATTTCTTTTAATATTTTATTTTTAAAAAATTATAAATAAATTTCCACAATGTATGAAATATTTTTATATTTATAATTATTATTTATAATGGAAGATATCACTTTTATAACCCAATATTAACATGGTTTTAGTTATGAGAGATATTATTATGAGATCTTGGTATTTATTTTTAATAAAATATTTATAAGTGTCGTAATCACATCCAATTGGCACCATGTGGTCTTAAAATGAATCCAAGGATGCTCATTTTTTGGATACATTAATCCAATAAATATAGGACAAGTTTTAGAGTAGTTTTATATTTATATAATATTACTTTTACAATTAATTACCTGATTTACTCTTCATTGTGGTAATTAAAATAAATATTAAAGTTAAAATTCATAATTTCCAACAAAAAGGGCCTATTTGCATAATCTAAAAAATATGATTCTAAATTTGGAATCAATTTTTATAAATTCAAAACAAATCAGTTTTATTAATTAATTTAAAATTAATCACCGCTGTCAAAATGAGAAAACAAGTATTTTAAATAGCATAAACCATTTTATAATTGAAATACGTTTATATCTAACTTAAATATGAAATTACTTCTGATGACCAAAATTGGATTAAATGATAAAAAAAAAATTTTTATTCTTTAAAAAAAATTATAAAGATAATATTACTACATAAATAAATTTGACAAAAAATCGGTTGTGAATTAAAAGGCAATATATTTTCAATATTCATAAAAAATGATTTTTTTCAGAAAAATACCATAAATTCAATGAAAGTGTCTTTTTATATCCTTATTATAAAGAAGAAGTTTATTTTATCAAATAGAACATATAAAATGACAAAAAAAATATATTAAAAGGGTTCTCCATCAAAAGGTGGTAAAACAACCTTTCAAAAATATAAGTGTATTTAATTGTTACAACTATATTTATTCTTATTTTAAGACACTAAAATATATTATATTAAAGTAAAAACATTTAAAAAAAATGTGAAAACATAATATAGTTAGTTTTATTTATTCCTTCCAATACATGAGTTAGGTGATAACTACAATTTAAAATAATAATATTATAATGTATTATTTTTCAGTATAACTGAGACATGTATGAAACATAAGAGTTTGGAGAAGCCCCCATGCTCGGATGGGGTGGTAGGGATGGGGAGGTATTTTGAATGTGGTCATGGGGTGAAGTCCCCAGACCAGTGGGTTTACCTGTGTTTTCTTCTTTGTGTGTGTGCCACTTTCGCAGTTTTACCCATCCTTTTAAGAGTTTGGATAAACCAGTTGTTTCATATCGAGTACACTATCAAATGTATCATCCTATTTTAGGTAAGAATAATATTTGGCTAATAAATATTATTTTATAGGAAAATTTATTATTTTATAATTATGTGGGATGTTACAAATATAATATATAGATACTTTATAACATATTTACTATACAAAATATATTCTATATATATCATTACTGAAATGTTGATTTATCTTACATTACACATAATAGATACCTCATTAGATATATTGGGCCACACGCCTGAGTGACCATCTTCATTGGTTTGTGTTACACATAAGACTGAGTTCCTCCAAATAAATAATATTTATTAAATATTTATTAATTAATATAACAAGATAAAATCTTGCCATTATGGATAGTATTATTTAACTTATGAAAAATTATGGTTTATAGAAATATAAAACTAATTCATGTGTTTCCAATTACTAGTAAAAGAACATAAGATTCAATTGGATATAAAAAGAAATATTATTATTATTTTTCTTCTAAATGGGATTTATCTTCACAAACATAACTAAATATTGTTAGTTAATGATTTTAATGAAATATATATGTTATATAATCAATATAATTTTTATATTCTTCCAATTTATTTTATAATCATATGATAAGAACAACCACTATTTTACACCTAAAAACCTATATTTTTTTAAACTTAATTTTGAAGCCTTTTAAGTGTGTAGCTATTTTAAAAATGAATTTTGGAAAATTTAAATTTTTAATTTTATAAAATAATTTTTTTTTTGAATTCTTAATTTCAAATTTATAATAGGGAAAACTTTTAGTATTTTTATGAGAAACATCATTTTTTGATGAATACTTAATAATTTTTCATTTTAGTTAAAAACAGCCTTTTCAATTAAATAATTTATAATTATAAATTATATATGTAAAGTTTTTAAGGAAAAAAAACATCAATTATAATTCTATTAATACAATGTAGTTCATTATTATCAATTTGACTTTGAAATTGAATGTAAAAACATAATCACATTTACGAAATTTTTCTATTAAAACCAGTTAATTCATCTGTTTATGAGATTAGAATTAATCTCAATTTTTCTAAGTCTATGAATTTGAATTCAAAAATTGATATAAACTATTTTAATCAGGATTATATTTTGAGAATAAAATAAAAATTTAATTTTTTTACCAAAATGATTAGTGAATGTCATTAAAATTAATTACAGTTTTCAAGGTGTAATTTCGCTAAAAAGGGACTAGACCCTAAATTTAAATGCTTGAATGACCTAGAAACTTGTCCAAGACCTATTGGCTAGTCATAAATATTCAATTAAACTTCCATTACTGTGTTTGTGTTGGTTTGTCTTGACTTGTTTTATGGGAGAACCTGTGTACACCAAATTTGAACCCAAAAAATCCAAGTGAGTCATTTTCCTCCCTTAAAAAAGGACACCTCCTCTCCCCATTACTCACACATATCAAAACACTAATGTTTGGCCAATATCTACCCATATAGATCCCCAAAATGTTACAACCCATCCTCGGTGCCCGTGTCGTGACTACCCCATGCCTGCCTTCTATAGGCCAGGGGCCGGGGACTTGCACCAAAGGAAAATTTATGATAAAAAGGGAAGGCATTGCCTTTAAACCTATAACACACACAGTATGAACACAAGAAGTGGAAGGAAAAATTACTAATATAGAAAATAATGGTGGGCTAAAAGTAATTGGGCCAGTATACAAACCCAACTGTACAACAAGTACAAGTACAAGTAAAAATGGAAAACAGCTCTGGGATCGTCTGCCATGGAATCCTACCTGAAGGGTAGGTACAGATCTCGATCAACTCATCCCTGAGGTACATCCAGTCTATTCTAGCTCCGAGAAGCCACCCGTCCATCACCCTCATCCTCGATCACTGCTGACCGTCGTCTTCACAGAACACAACACGGTACGGGTGAAGCCCATGCAGGGGTGAGTATTACAATACTCAGTAGGGGACCTCAAGACCCCCAAAGGTCTCCCAAAATCCACTAAGGATAAACCATAGTAGTAACATTCAATCAAGAAGTATCAACCATCCCAACATAGGTATATGACCAAACATATTCCAAAGTTACCAAACACAGTTCGGCTCCAACACTCAAACCCAAGCACAACCCATTCCATAAAGGAAGTAAATTCAATCAACTTAATGATAATGATTGAAAGAAAAGACTTACCTCACATGGGTATACAAAACATGAAGAGGGTTAGATATGATTAGATGTAGCATCATCATCATCTCCTCTGTCGAACCCACGTTGGATCTTGGAACAATATAAGTACTATCTAACCCACATAGGATCCTGGTACAGAAGTCATCATTGTCGAACCCACGAAGGATCCCAATCCAGTACCATCGTTGTCGAACCCACAGAGGATCCAGTTACAGTATCGTCACTGTCGAACCCACGAAGGTTCTGGTTCAGTATCCACATTGTCGAACCCACAAAGGATCATATCATCTTAGTCGCAGCCAACCATAGGGTTTCCACAGACAACACAATCGATTCTGGGAGGGTCCGCTCCTCGAGCCTAGTGTTGATACATCAACTACCATGAAGTATCAAGTTGATGTAACCCGTAGTTCTATCTCATCATAAGTAACCCAACACGACAGACAGCGCGTCAATCGGACGCCCGATCTGCGAGTTATTGTCTTTTTCGTTCGAGGGGCCCGATTGGTTTACAGGTTCAAACCATCCCGGCCGTACACAAACTACGTCGAAACCACAAGTGGGTTATGCCAAACAAAACATCTCTCTCTAAGATTTCCATCTCCATGGACGGTTTTTCGATAGGACACACGTAGCTTGAGTTATGGGCGAATAGGTGTATTCGGGTCTGATGGGTCTGACTCGTGTTTGGATCAGGGTCTGACCCGGTCCGTGAGTCTGACACGGTCCGAAGGGGCGGCCCAGTCTGAAGGTATAGCCTGGCCCATGGGGGCAGTCCATCCCGAAGGTGGCCCTACCCGAAGGGTGACCCGACCTGAAGGGGTGGCCCGGCCCAGCGGCCCACGTGGCTTGGTGGAAGCCAGTGTGGCCCTGCCCGGCCGGTCGTGTGGTTGGTCCCGGCGGTCCATGTGGCCCGGCCCGGCTGGCCGTGGGGCCCTACACGATGGGTCATGGGGCCCGGCCTAGCCAGCCGTGGGGCCCATTGACTGGCCGTGTGTCCTGGCCGGCTTTCCATGGTGGGATGGCTGCATGGCCTAGCTAGCCACATCGTGGGGGGGGGGGGGGGGGGCTTTATTCATAACAGCCAGCGCCTGGTGCCGGCCCATTAACTACAAGACCTGAAGGGTCCCTCCTATGTAGTGTGCAATGGCGGCCGGCACAGCGGGCCGCCCTCCCAGGTGCACCGCGACCTTAGGCCACGTGTCTTCTTCAACATGGTGTGATGGTGTTGCGCCCCAGTTCTCACACTGCGGCCCCCTGCTGCCCTCCACGCGGCATGACGGCGTCGCGGCCCGTCGTGGCCAGGGCTCTCCTCCACGTGGCGAGGTGGTGCTCCACCCTCTTAGTGACCTGGCTGCCATTGCGCCACCGGTTTCTTTCACGTTCAGCCCATCACCGGCCGCTGTTGTTCTCCGCAGTCCGTTCCTCCATCATCAACAAATAAAATCAACCAAAGGGGGAGGGTCGGGCCATGTTCGTGCAATATGAACCCTCCTCGTCATGGCGATAACATTTTCCACACCAATGCAGAAATTTGAACGACGAATAACAGAGGTTTAATAAAATATTTAAAATAAGTCAAATCCCCCTACCTCGAGTTCATTGTTCGTTGACATGAGGAAGAATTCGAAGATGTCGTCATACGTTGTGCCCATCACACGCTGCCAATCCCGGGCTCGAGCATTGTCATTGCTCTTCGTTGGAGATGGTGTGTTCTTCGCTGGAGAGTAGTTCTCCAAGAACTCCCCTTTCTCCTTTGACAACCCAAATCCTCCAAAAAATAAAACATAGCCCAATTGTTGTGTCTCAACAACATAATCGTTGTCTAGGCTTAATTAATTGACAGAATTAATTAATGGGAGGTGGCACCATTAATGTGGAGAAAACCAATGGTTATCTCCCCTTAAAGTGGAGTTCAAGAGGTTCCGGTGGTCCCCACCTCTAGAAATTTAATTGGTGGGTTTAGGATAGGGTGGTCCCCACCACCACAACCTACACTTGGGAGGTTTCATGGATAAAAAAATAAAAGTTTATTTTATTTTATTTCTATTTTCACGAAAAACCCAAAATCTATCTTTCACCCTCAACCCACTACAGTCGAGGTGTAGGTCTCCGTAAGTGAATATCGGCATTGTGAGTTCAACTGTACCCTCATATTTCAATTCCAAGCACTGGTTCAAAAGTAATGAAACGCCACTCACATGTTTACTGAACAAACCCAAAAAAAATTCAGAAAACTATTAACAGCCACCCTCAACCCACTATGGTCGAGTTTAGACTCTTCCTAGATGAAACACACCCCCAACGAAACCAATGGTACCCTCAAATTTCTGGTTCGTGTTACATTTTAAATGATATGAATTTTACAATAAAATAATTTTCACTTAATTATTTAATTTGTAGCCAAAAACAAACTTTCTCTCGTGGACCTCATCGACCCAAGTTTGTATCTTCTTAAAGAAAGCCTACCCTCATGAGTTCAGATCTGGTCTCATATATTTAATCTGTGTTTCCTTTTGTGAGTTATAAGAATTTGAAAAATAAAATAACTTTATTTAATTATTTTATTTATGATTATTCCATTTTCGGGGTTTCTCACAGGAGGCTCGCGCTGACAAGACTTAAGTCATGCCTAGGTTAAACCCGCATTTCTGAGAGGAACGGTGGCCTTAGATTTCTGATCCAAGTAATCATTTAAGTGTTATTCCACTTTTTCGGGAAAACTACATATCTACTTTAATTTAATCTTAAAAAAATATCGACGGATCATTCCGAGCACTCCGGGCCTCGGAATCACGCGTCGTGAGAAACTGTGGACTCGTAAAATTCCAAAGAATTTATGAAAAAAAATTCCATGTAAATTCCAGGTCTTTAAATTCTCCCCACCTCAGGACTTTATGCCCCTATAAGATACAACTCAAACTGAGGGAAGAAATGGGGGTACTGAGAATGCATCTGAGCCTCCCGCTCCCTTGTGATCTCCCAGAGGTTCTTGTGCTTCCAAACAACGTGCACCATAGGTATCGACCGTCCACATAGGACCCGTTGCTATCGAACCTCAATCTCTACTGGAGCCTCTGTGAAAGTCTCCCTGTCGTCAATGTCCATCTCACAATGGCCGATGATGTGGGAAGGTTGGTACACGTATCTCCTCAGCTGGGATATGTGAAAAATGTCATGCGCCCGGTGCAACTGAGGTGGAAGAGCTATGCGGTAAGCCACCTTGCCTACAATTCTGAGGACCTAGAATGTTTCGATGAACCTCAGATATAACTTTCCGCCTCGGCCAAAAATCTGTAGACTTCTTCATGATGAGACCCATAGAAACACGTGGATTCCTTCCCTGAACTCCAAATGTCACCATCTCTTGGATGTACGTGCAAGAACTATCATGTAGTCCATGGATATCTAATCCTACTTACACTGTTGGACTTTCAAGGGCTAAACCAAGCCTCCCGGTACCTGTTGTTCTTCATTGACTTGGGGAAAATTGAGGTATCGTGAGAGAAACTCTGCCACTAGTTTCATCATTCCCAGCCACCATTTCTATCTTCGAAGGTCCCGGTATATCTTCGCCACTCCTAGATGTAACACTGGAGGATATGTGGGGAACTACCTCAACACTTTCTCCTGAAGTGAAACTGGTACCATGGTACATCCTCAAAAAATAATGATGTGCTCCCCACCTTTAGAAAATTCATCAGGTGCCTGCTCTGTGGATATCTAAGCACGTCGCGTCTCACAATTAATATCCCAATGTTGTGCCTCCCTGACTTGCTGAAGAAGTGGAGGAGTGACTGTGAGAGACTGTAGAAAGGCTGCTCCATCCTGATCCACAAAAGATATCTGCAACGCCGCCAGCTACTTCGTTGCCTCTCCGAGCTGTTGAATGCCTGATCCTCTGTTGAGAGCATCTGCTACAACGTTCCCCTTCCCATGAGTATTGACTATCTCGAAGTCATAGTCCTGGAGGAACTAATGGCAATGTCGCTATCTCAGGTTCAGGTCCTTCTGGGAGAAGATATACCTGCGACTCTGATGGTCAGAGTAGACTGCAAAACATTCGCCCATAATATAGTGCCACCACATCTTCTAGGCAAAGTCCACTGCTACTAACTCCAGGTCATGGGTAGCGTTAGGGGTTTCCAGACCCAACCCAACCCGACATGAAATGATCGGGTCAGATCAGGTTAAAAAAACTATACCACGGTTTGGGTTGGGTTGAGTCATAATTTGGTCGTGTTTGGTCGGGTCAGGGGTTAGGAAACAAATGAGCCAACCCGACCCAACCAACCCGATACAACCTGATTTGCATCGAATCGCCGATCCGATATTTCTCTCACGAGACCCCTTCTTGTCTGACTTTGCTGTATTTCCTCCCTACCTCCCAACCCAAGGCCCTTTCTGTCATCTTCCTCCTTTCCTACCTACACCCACGCCAACCATCCATCCTGCTCAGCCGGTGTTATCACTACCGCACATCACCACCGCCTCTAAAATTGTTTCTACATAAACTTCCACATTGTTCATTGTCTCTTCCACCTCATTTGAGGGCCACCACTCCACTGCACCAACCCCAATCCCATTGCCTCACTATCACATTCCTCCTCCATCTCAGATATGATTGCAACCCCAAATCCGCCGAGGAGGGGATCTCTTTTTTCTCTAGATCAAGGGTGATTGTTAGGGTTTCATCCAAAGAATCCAACCATAGAGGATCATCAAGAAATTGATTTAAATCAAGCACGGAACCAAACATTGAAGCACTGTAATTTTTCTATAGTGGAGATCAATTTTTTATTTTCCCATCATTTTAATAAATTATTTCAATTTTTTAGGAGTAGCACTTGAATTTTTCAAGCATTGAATTGAACTTAGAAGCATTGTAATTTTTCGAGCATTGTAATTGATTCCGTTAAAGCATGGAACCAAACTTATAAGTGCTAGAATTTTTAATTTTTTGAACCATTCTACTACTTTTTCTTGGGGTGTTTTCGATAATGGGGGTATTGAAGTGAGATCACTACTTTGAGGCGAAGATGATTAGAGATGATTCTCATTAAACCACCGCAATCGTTGCTTCCTTCATTATCACCCACACACCGCCATTGATGGCTGATCCACTGCCTTTATTTTAAGAATATATATATCCGGATATAGAGTTGTTGGGAGGAAGATATTTCTTGTGGGGAGGGGATAGCGGTTACACCAGGTCGAAGTAGAGATGTCATGTGGGAAATCTAGAAACCGTAAAGTTTTTCCCCATAAACCCATAAAACCAACCCGACAAAACCCGATTTAGTGTGGGTTGGGTTGGGTCGGGTCTGAGGTAAAAAACATGTCTAACCCAACCCGACCCGACCTGACCTATTTCGAGCGAGTCGGGTCCAAAAACCCCCATATACCTAACCGAACCCAACCCATGGACACCCTTAGGTAGCGTAGTTCTTCTCATGATGTCTAAACTGCTAACAACCAAAAGCGATAACTGCTTGCTCCTATATCAGAACACACCCAAGTCCTGTCCTTGATGCAACACAATAGACTATGTACCCAATGCCCTCCTCCATTAGCCTCTAGATGGGAACACTAGTCATCTTTTGCTTCAGCTCCTGAAAGCTCTGCTGGAATCTCTCCGACCATATTAAGGGTTTCCCCATCTTTGTCACGAATAATAGTGGTGTTGCAACTCAAGATAAGTCTGGCACAAAGTTAAGTATGGCTGACTCATGAGTGATCGACTGCACCCTCTTATGCATGATTTCATCCTGTGCTGCATGGGTTTTAATTTTTATAGACCAAGGAAAACCTCCTCCTAACGTTGTAGATAAACCACAATCTTTTTTCCTAATATAGTTAATCTGTGTATGAACTGTGGTTGCCCAGTCCATACCCAAACTAACGTCGTAAGGCCACAACGCTACAACCAAGAGGTTCCAACGGAAACACTCACCTTAATGGTTAGATCACACCGTCAGTGTACATGTGATTATCGAGTCTCCTCTTAATGGTATCTCCAGACTTGAGGGTCATGTCAACGGTATAATTGGAAACTCTAGGTCTGAGACAAGATTCGTGGAAGGAATGGATGATTGGTACCTATTTCTATTGATACAACAGCTATTTTTAGACATTGATAGTACCTCAAATCATTCTTAGAGCCCCTGGGTCACACTCCCTGACCGCATCTAGCTTCTCTCTTCCCTTGACCTCCAGCTCCCAGAGCCTAGCGGGGACTACAAAGGCGGGTGGTTGTAACATTTCGAAATGTTCACCACCTAATACTTGTAGAGACCCAAAGCTTGATGTACATGGACATTAAAATACTTTTGTGGAATACTTAGCACATAATAAAAACACACACACAAGGATCGTAATAGTTTAGTGTCTTTGGAAACTTGAAATATAATCTTCTAATCGTGGTGAAAGATCGTCAACATCAACCATAAAGAACTTTTTTTTACCTAAAATCTTTCTTTATATCATGAGGAAAATAAAACATAAAAGGGTGAGCTCAAATGCTCAGTAAGGGTAAACAAAAGAAATATCAATCACATCATATTCATAAGAACATAACATTTTGGAAATCTTAACCTGCAAAAAAGATCATAATATCATAACATGGAATAAATCATAGTAGTGAAATGTAATCCCAATAATCATAACATAAAACATGAAACTTTGTGGCATACACACATAATCATATATAATCATTTATTATTAATCAAGACTCGTCCCCAAGACTATCTTAGTGGACAAAGTCCATTTCTGAACCGAGTTCACTCCCCGTTTCAGTCCTGTTTCACTGAACCGGTTTAACCTGTCGTTCCAGCCATGTCTATCTCATGAGATATAAAATCTGTACCCAATGCATTGGAGGGATATATATGTCCCACCCATCTCATAATGATACCATTCTTATGTGTGCCACCAAATCAGAAACCATACATCATAGCATAACCCATGTAATAAAAAATGGGAATCTTTATCATCGTGACATCATAAAACAATTAGTATAAGATAAAGGAATTCATAAAAATATAATTCCATCACAACATAATCAAATAAATGTAATAATTGGGATAGAAACAGAACCCTTTATTATCTTAGATGGAAAATTTTTTTGATAAAACACTTGAACTCCATTCTTGAGGAAAATATCCTTTATACTTCAAAAACAATTTTCCTTTCTTAACATGTGATAAAATTCTAAACTAAAGGAAGTTGATTAAAAATAGACTTCAAAACTTGTAAAAGAATCTTCTTGGAAATAATGTTTTAAAAAATCCATTCATTCCATATAAGTTAAAAAAAAGTCTTCGTACTTTTGTCGGAAAAGTCAAAAAATACCTCGTACGAAAAACGACAAAAGATTCCTTTCATATCCTTTACTAAAAAGTCACTGAAGGGTAAAATTGGATTTAAAAAATTTTAGGTGGATGGAAATAATATTACATATTGAGGAAACATGTATGTGGATGATAAAATACACCCCAGTAAATTTCAAACTATAAACAATCTCGGATAAAAATGAGATTGTGATATTTCCCTTACCTTAGGTCTGATTTGCTTCATAAGTGTCCGAACCTCCTGTATAATGATTTAAATAATGTTATTGACTTATTCCAGAATCATACCTATTTTTATGATATCATATATGGTCATATTCTTAGCTTCTTATTAGTAATATTTCATTACTACTTGTTTATTCGGGTGTTTATTACTTTTTGTTCTTATGCGTGTTTTGTCGAATAAATTCTTATCCTTATTTTTTTAAGTCATAGATACCTCATTTCCAGAATTTTATTAGTGTAAAATATATCATATTAATTCATTCAATTCATATATATAATCATTATGAAATGAAGATCATGTAGAACGAATCGCATCACATCGTGGAGACGGTATTCCGTACGTATGCACGAGTGATGATATTGTTCCTATGATCATGGAATTGTATTGGAGTATATGTATACTATTTCAGAATCAATAAAACTTCACAATAATCATATATATTCATTCCTTACACCATTATACGAATCCAAGTAAGGTGGTGGTGGAAAATAGATTACACCACGGCGTGGAGACGGTCTTCCGTACGTACGCACGCGCGGTGATTTCATTTTCCGTAGGACAGATAGATAGTGAAATAGGGTTGTTTCATACTTATAATAACATATAATTATATGAGTTATACTGATGTTATTACTTCATAATGAAACAACTAAATAAGAAGAAGTGGGAGAAGAAATAAAGATGAATGAATCGGTAACAGACATTACCTCTTCTTTGAAGTGCTTCTTTGAGAACTTCTTGTAGGGCACTAAAATTGGTCTTTTAAGAAGACCAGGACCTCTAGGATGTTTCTAGGGAAGTGGAGAGAAGAAATTGTCAGGGTTTGGCCAATATTGAAGGATCAAAGTGGTGTGAGGAAGAGAGGGAGTAGGTGCCCTTTTATAAGGGATGAGAGGAGCACCTTTGGAATAACTAACAATATTATTTTATTATAAATCCAAATTCGGTTTTAAATAGCTCCAAATTGATTTATTTAAAAGCTAAGGTGGGGATGGGTCGAAATACTCTCATACAATATAATTTAGACATGTTTAGGTTGCTATTGTAACCTTATCATTTAGATTTATCATTAAGTTGAATAATTTTACTTTTACCGTGTCTTCTTGTATTCTTATACTATAAGGTTAATAAACTTACTATAAGAAGCCAAACGAACCCCAAGTTGTTTATTATTAATATATATAACCTTATCTAATTCATTTGGCCAATCCTTAGATTTTTAGGAATAAAATAACAATTAATAATATAATATTTGTTTAAAAACTATTTTATGTCAATTTTGACACTATTTAGTTATTGATTTTTGTAAAAATAATAACAGAATGTTTTGTTTTAAAACAGTTACTTAAATCAATACTAACATTTTATAGTAACCTATAAAATTATTGGAATTCATAAAAAGTCTTAAATTAAATTTATTTGTGTATTTATAACATCAATTAAGTCAATATTTCATTAATAATATAATTACTGCATCATCTTTGTGTCATACATAAATTAACTTATTTAAAGTATAAAAATTACAAATAAAATATAATTATGTAGGAAATTTTTTTAGATTTCTAATGAATATTTATAGTCGAATTTATCTTATGTATAACCCTATATTCAAAATGATTTACTTATTAAACCTTGATTTTAACTATTGTAACCCTTCTTTAAATAAATTAATAATAAATTTCCTAATCTAATCCAAGTGGGCCTAAATGGTCATATTTTATTCCTAAGGTTGTTTTGGGTCGAATTACACTTATCCAATGGAATTATGACATGTGTTAGTGTAATAATAATATCATTTTTACCCTTAATTACCCTATTTACTTTTAACTTTGGTAAAAAAAAAAAGAAAAAAGTCACTATTCCCCAAAACATATTTTCATCTAATTGTACAACATTTTACGTACTGACATCAACCATCTCTCTCGGATTTTTGAAATTTCACTCACAGAAGTGGTAAAATTAAATTTTATGAAAAATTCATTTTTTTAAACTACCACTTAGTGGTTTCACTATTCATCAAAAAATGAAAGTTTCTATAAAAATACCAAAAATTAGGCCTAAGTTATATTTGATATTATGAACTCAAAAATGATGTCTATTTTACCAAATTAAAAACATATTAGTTGCATTGATTAATTTAAAAATTAATTCCCGTCGTCAAAACAAATAGCTTGTTCTTAAGAGATAATAACTATCAAAAGATTGACACATGTTTATGTCTGGTTTAAATGTGAAATTACATCCAATGACCAACATTGTATAAAATGGTAAAAATATATTCTAAATATCCTTTCAAACCACTCAAATTAATAATTTATCACTATTAATTATTTCGATTAAAAAAATTGTTTTTAATTAAAATTTAGTAATTTTCACTATTCATTAGAATATGAAAGTTATCTGAAAAGTACCAAAATTTCACCCTAAGATAATTTCTATATTCCGAATCCATTAATGAAGTACATTTTGAAAAATAAAATTTACAAAAATTAAAAAAGTGGCTATTACTATTCATAACGGCTAGTTTTAATAATATTTTAATAGCATATCATTGTTTAGCGAAACTCGGTATTGCGAACAACACACGCTATCGCGGAAGGTCACGCTTGCGTGTAATGCAAGCCAAGTCAGGGTTGCGTGTTGTGCAAGAATCCTTCGTTGTTTCGTATAACATAATCCAACCATATTTCATTTATACATTGAATATATATATATATATATATATACTCAATGTTGCGTAGAATAACTATTATCAAAATTGTGTGTAACACGATCCAAGAATAGTGTTGCGTATACTGCAAGCTAATACGGTGTTGCGTATAGCGCAAGGTAATCTTGGTGTAACATACAAGACATTAATGAAATTAAAAGAATATTTTTCATAAAATCTCGGGGTGTTACATTCTACCCCCCTTAAAATGAATTTCTCCGTCGAAATTCGTCGGGGTTATAAATGTTTTACTACTTGAAAGTTTGTTTAATAAAAACCCACATCGTAAAATGGAATACCCAAACATGGGTTTAAAAACTAAAGTATTAAATGTAACGGTTTCCCAAATTAACTCATCACTGGGTTTCCACATAGGAGAACATAGGTGAAAATATGGATATGGAAGAAAATTATAACCATCAAGTTCTGATGGAGAGTGGTAGAGAACATGGCTATGAAGTAGACAATAATCACAAAGCCATAGATTTGCGATGATCTAAGGTGCCATATGATTCATCAGATATAAGGGCACTAAGACACCATTTTTGGTTTTCAAGATCATTTCCCTAAAGTTGGTGAATTAAAAGAAATACTTACATGATTTTGGTACAATTTCATTGTTGTTCGTGCTTTGAACAATTTCCACTTCATCTCTTAAATATATTAAGTTGAATTTGTTATTAATGAAGTGTTAATAGATCATGTGATAGAATGATGGGTCATTCCATCTGTTTCAAAAAAAAAGGTAAGCAAAAGTTATCAAATATACATAAGTCTATCTATAGTGAGGTTAATTGTATACGATTCCAAAAATGAACTTATACTTTATATATCATACCGTGTAATAAAATAAAACTAGTTTCTACTAACCAGGGACTTCCTGTAGGCCAGTGGTAGGCGATAAAGGCCAATCGCACTTCGTTTGTGGGTTCGATTCCCACAGCCTTATCTGACGCGATGGGTTATCGCCCGTCCTGCAGGTTGTCCTTTTTCTAAAGCTATATTACTATAACATCCCATCAATAATATTGAAAAAAGTTCTATCCTAAATTATGTCCAGCATAATCCATTCCAATCTTTAGGCTTATCTAAAATACTTCGGTCCAAGATCATAGTATAATGAAAATGATTACTTGAAATGTCACATAACAATCACGTGAATGCCATCATTTATCCCCCATATATCATAAAATATATCTTTTTGGTCAAATTACAAACATGTGAATACCTTAATCATGTATTTTCTTGAAGAATGAATACCCATTAGTTGAACCATAGTGAAAACATGAATGCAGTCAAAAGTTAACTCTTTCCACATACCAAAATCAAAAAATTCTATATACTCAAACCAAGATATAACCTTCTCCTTATATCATTCATGATCTCATGAATATGGTCAAACATTTCATTTTCTCGTTTTCCTTTCATTATGCACATATCATCTTTTTTTCCAAAAATATATCAATCACATTCTATGGTTACCAGAACCATTGAAAACCACAATAGACCAATACATATATATTCCAATATTCCATGATACTATATAAAACATTATTTTGGAATCCCATTACATAAACGCTTAATCATTCCACAACATCGTTTTCATATTCAACATCACCAATAGTGATCGCATGTGAATTCCCTTTGTCCTTTTCCTTAAGTGGTTGCTCATGTCGATCATCACTAACCCTTGGATTAGGGCATTTATTAGCATAATGCCCCCATTTTCTTGCACTTGAAGCATTTAAGTGTTGGTGGTGCATTCTCTGCAGTCTTTTCTTTATCATTAGAAACCCTTTTTCCGTTACTTCGACACTCAGCTGCTCGATGACCTTCTTTTCCACACATAAAACATTTTCTAGTCCCTTTAAGACAATCTCCACCATGCTTCTTTCCACACTTTGAGCATAAGGAAACATTCATCTTATTTTCACCATTATTCTGAGATTTATCCTTCAACTCCATCTTTTGTTTCTTTTCAAAACGATGAGATGGATAAGTAACACCAACTTCTATTTCTACCTTGATAGCACAACGCACAATTTCTTCATAGCTACTGAAGTCTCTTATAGCTAATGCCCTTCGAAGATTTGGTTTTAAGCCACTGAGGAATCGATCAACTTTACTTTTAGGTTGGATAATAAATCCAGATGCATACCTGGAAAGACTTGTAAAATTCACTTCGTATATACCAACAGATTCATCATCCTTTTTCTTTAGTTCAAGAAAATACTTCTCCCTCTTTGTTCGAAGAATACGAGGGAAGTACTTATTGAAAAATAAGTTCTTGAACTCGTCCCATTCCATGGACTCAATTTCATCTCTTGGCCTTGTATTCTTGAAAAGATGCCACCATTGATCAGCTTCACCTTCCAAACGATATACTGCGAAGATGAATTTATCATGTTTAGAACATTGAAGAACTGAAAATATCATTTCAGTAGTACTAATCCATTGTTCAGCAACTAATGGATCAGTAGACCGGCTGAAAGAAGGTGGACGCTGCCCCATGAAGGATTCAACAGAATGTTTTTCCTTCCTTTGCTCGTTTGGAAGTCCTGAATGATTCATAGCTTGAGTAAGTTGTGTGATCATGGCTACAAGATTTTGCATTCCAGCTCCCATAACGTTTGGTTGCTCTTGGGGACAATCATTGCATTGCCTGTCACATTCTGCATTAACACGGTTCCTTCGGGTTCCAGCCATTGACTAAAACCAAGAAGAATAGTGTGAGCAACACTAATTATAATAGGAAAACCACATAATCAAGAATAAAATTTAACACTTAAGGTCTTATCCTAGGATATTCATGGCCATTTCTAAAACACTAAGATTCTGTTCTATGCTTAGACTTATCCTTAGGATTATTACTAAGGCTTTCACATCCTAGTTTCCAAAGGTTGACTATAACTATCATATGATACAAACTACAATGACCCATACTTTACATACATTGTTATTACTTAAAAATTTAAGCACACTTATTACAACATATAACAAAACCAGGAATGGACCGTATAGGTATAGTGTATTTAGAAACTGGGAAACATAAAAAACTGGTTCATAAAGCGCCTACACTGTCTCCCATATATTTCATCATATCTACAGTCCCTTTTGGCATATCTTACTTAATAACCTTCTTCCTGACCTGGGGAAATAAAACATACAAAAGGGTGATCTCAAATGCTCAGTAAGGGTAAACAAAAGTAATATCAATCACATCATATTCATAAGAACATAACATTTTGGAAATCATAACCTGAAAAAAAGATCATAATATCATAACATGGAATAAATCATAGTAGTGAAATGTAATCCCAATAATCATAACGTAAAACATGAAACTTTGTGGTATACACACATAATTATAGAGAATCATTTCTTATTAGTCAAGACTCATTGCCAAGACTATCTTAGTGGACAAAGTCCATTTCTGAACCGAGTTCACTCCTCGTTTCAGTCCTGTTTCACTGAACCGGTTTAACCTGCCGTTCCAGCCATGTCTATCTCATGAGATATAAAATCTTTACCCAATTAATTGGAGGGAGATATAGGTCCCACCCATATCATAATGATACCATTCTTATGTGTGCCACAAAATCAGAAACCATACATCATATCATAACCCATGTAATAAAAAATGGGAATCTTAATCATCGTGACATCATAAAACAATTCATATAAGATAAATGAATTTATAAAAATATAATTTCATCACAACATAATCAAATCAATGTAATAATAGGGATAGAAACAGAACCCTTTATTATCTTAGATGGAAAATAATTTTGATAAAACACTTGAACTCCATTCTTGAGGAAAATATCCTTTATACTTCAAAAACACTTTTCCTTTCTTAACATGTTATACAATTATAAACTAAAGGAAGTTGATTAAAAATAGACTTGAAAAACTGTAAAGGATGCTTCTTGGAAATAATTTTTTATAAAATCCATTCATGCCATATAAGTTAAAAAACATTCTTCGTACTTTTGTCAGAAAAGTCAAAAAATACCTCGTAAGAAAAACGACAAAAGATTCCTTTCATATCCTTTACTAAAAACTCACCGAAGGGTAAAATTGGAATTAAAAAATTGTAGGTGGATGGAAATAATATTACATATTGAGGAAACATGTATGTGGATGATAAAATACACCCCAGTAAATTTCAAAGTATAAACAATCTCGGATTCAAATGAGATTGTGATATTTCCCTTACCTTAGGTCCGATTTGCTTCGTAAGTGTCCGAACCTCCTGTATAATGATTGAAATAATGTTATTGACTTATTCCAGAATCATACTTCTTTTTATGATATCATAAATGGTCATATTCTTAGCTTCTTATTAGTAATATTTCATTACTACTTGTTTATTCGGGTGTTTATTACTTTTTGTTCTTATGCGTGTTTTGTCGAATAAATTCTTATCCTTCTTTTTTTAGGATAAAGATACCTCATTTCCAGAATGGTATTAGTGTAATATATATCATATTAATTCATTCAATTCATTTATATAATTATTATGCAATTTAGATCATTTAGAACGAATCGCATCCCATCGTGGAGACGATATTCTGTACGTACGCACGAGTGATGATATCGTTCATATGATCGTGGAATTGTATTGGAGTGTATGTATACTATTTCAGAATCAGTATAACTTCCCAATAATCATATATATTAATTCTTTTCACCATTATACCCATCCAAGTAAGGTGGTGGTGGAAAATAGATTACACCACGGCGTGGAGACGGTATTCCGTACGTACGCACGCGCGGTGATTTCATTTTCCATAGGATGGATAGATGGTGAAATAGGATTGTTTCATACTTATAATAACATATTAGTATATGAGTGATACTGATGTTATTACTTCATAATGAAAACACTAAAGAAGAAGAAGTGGGAGAAGAAATAAAGATGAAAGAATCGGTAACGGACATTACCTCTTCTTTGAAGTGCTTCTTTGACACCTTCTTTTGGGGCACTAAAATTGGTCTTTGAAGAAGACCAGGACCTCTAAGATGTTTCTAGGGAAGTGGAGAGAAGAAATTGGAAGGGGTTGTCCAAGCGTGAAGGCTCAAAGTGGTGTGAGGAAGAGAGGGAGGAGGTGCTCTTTTATAAGGGAGGAGAGGGGCACCTTTGGAATAACTAAAAATATTATTTTATTATAAATCCAAATTCGGTTTTAAAATGATCCAAATTGATTTATTTTGAATCTAAGGTGGGTATGGGTCGAAATACTCTCATCCAAATTAATTGAGACAAGTTTAGGTTCCTATTTTAACCTTATCATTTAGATTTATCATTACGTTAAATAATTTTACTTTTACCATGTCTTCTTGTGTTCTTATACTATAAGGTAAATAAACATACTATAAGAAGACAAACGAACCCCAAGTTGTTTATTATTAATATATATAACCTTATCTTAGTCATTTGGTTGAACCTTAGATTTTGAGGAATAAAATAACAATTACTAATATAATATTTGTTTTAAAATTTATTTTATGTCCATTTTGACACTATTTAGTAATTGATTTTTGTAAAACTCATAACAGAATGATTAGTTCGAAAAAAGTTAATTACATCAATACTAACATGTCATATTAACCTAAACAATTAGTGGAAGTTATAAAAAGTCTCAAATTACATTTATTTGGGTATTTATAACATCAATTATGTCAATATTTCATTAATAAGATAATTACTGCATCA
Source organism: Viscum album (assembly GCA_963277665.1). Classification (NCBI taxonomy): domain Eukaryota; kingdom Viridiplantae; phylum Streptophyta; class Magnoliopsida; order Santalales; family Viscaceae; genus Viscum; species Viscum album. Next base: position 576,145,280 of record OY728144.1, read on the forward strand.
TCATTGTGTCATAAATAAATTAACTTATTTAAAGTCTAAAAATTACAAATGAAATATCATTATGTAGGAATTCGTTTTATATTTCTAATGAATATTTATAGTCGAATTTATCTTATGTATAACCCTATATTAAAAATTATTTACTTATTAAACCTTGATTTTAACTATTTTAACCCTTCTTTAAATAAATTAATAATAAATGTTCTAATCTAATCCAAGTGGGCCTAAATGGTCATATTTTCTTCCTAAGGTTGTTTTGGGTCGAATTACACTTATACCATAGAATTAGGACATGTTTTATGGTAATAATAATATCATTTGTACCCTTAATTACCCTATTTACTTTTAACCGTGGTAAAAAAAAGTAAAAAGTTACTATTCACCAAAAATTATTTTCATCTCATTGTACCACATTTTACTTACTGACATCAACCGTGTCTCTCAGATTTTTGAAATTCCACTCACAGAAGCAGTAAAATTAAGTTTTATGAAAAATTCATTTTTTAACTACCACTTAGTGGTTTCACTATTCATCAAAAAATGAATGTTTCCAGAAAAATACAAAAAATTAGGCCTAAGCTATATTTGATATTATGAACTCAAAAATGATGTCTATTTTACCAAATTCAAAACATATTAGTTTCATTGATTAATTTAAAAATTAATTCCCGTCGTCAAAACAAATAGCGTGTTCTTAAGAGATAATAACTATCTAAAGATTGACACTTGTTTATGTCTGGTTTAAATGTGAAATTATAAAAAATGACCAACATTGTATTAAATGGTGAAAATATATTCTAAATATACTTTAAAACCACTTAAATTAATAATTTATCACTATTATTTATTTTTATTAAAAAAGTTGTTTTTAATTAAAATTTAGTAATTTTCACTATTCATCAGAATATGAAATTTATCCGAAAAGTACCAAAATTTCACCCTAAGATAATTTCGATATTCCAAATCCATTAATGAAGTAGATTTTGAAAAATAAGATTTACAAAAATTAAAAAAATTGGTTATTACTATTCATAACGGCTAGTTTTAATAATATTTTAATAGCATATCATTGTTTAGCGAAACTCGGTATTGCGTACAACACACGCTATCACGAAAGGTTGCGCTTGTGTGTAATGCAAGACAAGTCAGGGTTGCGTGTTGTGCAAGAATCCTTCATTGTTTCGTATAACATAATCCAACCATATTTCATTTATACATTGAATATACATATATATATATATATATATACTCAATGTTGCGTAGAATAACTATTATCAAAATTGTGTGTAACACGATCCAAGAATAGTGTTGTGTATAATTCAAGCTAATATGGTGTTGCGTATAGTGCAAGGTAATCTTAGTGTAGCAAACAAGACATTAATGAAATTAAAATAATATTTATCATAAAATCTCGGGGTGTTACAATGCTGCTCTCCTAGCTCTGGTTCCATGTCTGCTGCCTTGAAGATTCAACTGTCCTTAACACTTCATCTTTTTGAAACCTTTTACATGATCAAGTCTCTGAGACTAGCGCCAGTTTCATGCTTTCTAAATGCTGACATTCACTGGTTGTATCTACTCAACTAATGAACATTCAACCACAAAGGTTCTCTCTAGCACCCTAATATTAGTAGTATTGCATAGAGGAAAAAGTGAGGGCTCAGATATCCGTAAACACACCTCGCTCAGAAGTCCAAGATCAAAAGCATTGATCGTATCATATTCATTGAGTACCAGGAATGATCGGTATGCCTCGATGAATACTCATCTACCGACACGTTGTCCGACCAAAGCTGTATAAGCTCTATAAAACTCTCAGACACCTCCTCAAGTTAGTCCTCAGCCACCAGTGAGTCGGGCTCGCCTTAGAACCTGAGGGGTATCTGATGCTGAAACGCATTTAAGGCACATAGCCTACAAGTTTCCTCTACAGGTACTGCCGGTAGACTCTGCTGACCAACGAGTATTGATATAGTTGGCACACTGCCCGATGGTGCATTATTGGAAAACGGTCCAAGTACCGAAACCTCATCCCTATGAGGACCATACTCATGGTCACTCACTAAAAAATATTAGTAGATAAGACCAACATCTGCTCTACTAGTATATCAAATAGGTGGAAAAAATCTGTAATCACCTCCATCCATCCCTCAGCTATGTGGGAATCTGTCTCGCCTCAAAACCTTAGAGGCCTCTGCTATTGGAACTCGTAAAATGGGCTCAGTCGGCGTCCACCATCCTCCAGTGCGGCTGGGGGTATCTGCTACCCTATGGGTAGTGGTGCTGCTGGTACACCACCTGATGGTACCAACATAGAATGAGGGCCCTAAACTGGAGCCTCGTCCCTCCGGGGGCCGTAATTTTGTACTCTCTCAGAAACCCTAGCTGGCTGTCTACGTAGTGGCATCCTCATAAGAAAAAGGTGCACCACAGTCAATAAGTAATACCTGGTGAGATGAATCAAAGAGTTCTCAAAGAAGACACTTGAAAACACACTCGCAATCAGCGTTTTCCTGCTCTGAGTCAAGAAACCAGATGTCAGGGTCTTGGTGTATGGATACGTCAGCCACCACACCACCACTGGACTCCCTGGACTAAAAATCACACTCAATACTCTTAACACTATTGCTTCATAGTAAGACAGATCAGAGTACTACGTTGTGCAGTAGATCTGGATCCTCTGATACCAATTTGTCACGACCCGTCCTTAGGGCTCGTGTCGTGACTACTCCAAGCCCGCCTTCCATAGGCTAGGGGCTGGCGACTGGCACCAAAGGCGAATTCCGGATAAAAAGGGAGGGAATTTACTTTAAACCTGTAACACACATAGTCTGAACACAAGAAGTAGAAGCAACATGTTCTAATATAGAAAAGAAAGGTGTGTTGAAAGTAAGTGAGCCAGTATACAAACCCAACTGAACAACAAGTTCAAATACAAGTAAAAAGGGAAAACAGCTCTTGGATCACCTACCGGGGAATCCTACTTGAAGGGTTGATACAGATCTTGATCAACTCTTCATAGAGGTATGTCCTGTCTAGTACAGCTATGAGCAGCCTCCCTTCTGTCACCCACACCCTCGATCACTGCTGACCGTCGTCTGCACAGAACACAACAAGGTGTGGGCGAAGCCCGTGCAAGGGTGAGTATAACAATACTCAATAAGGGACCCCGAGACCCCCGATGATCTACCAGAATTCACTAAGGATAAACCACAGTAGTAAGATACATTAAAAAATTATCAACCATCCATACTTATGTATATGACCATACACTACCTAAGTTACCAAACATAGTCCTGCTCCAACACTCGATCCCAATCCCAACCCATTCCACAAAGGATGTAAAGTCAATCACCTCGATGATAATGATTGAAAGACAAGACATAGCTCACACAGGTATGAAACACATGAAGTGGGTTATAAATGATTAAATGTAGCCTCTAAATCATCTCCTTTTTCAAACCCACGTAGGATCCTGGAACAATATCAGCGTTGTTGAACCCACATAGGATCCTAGTACAGAATTCGTCACTGTCGAACCCAAAGAGGATCCCGGTCCAGTACCGTCACTATCAAACCCATGGAGTATCCTGGTATAGTATCGTCATTGTAGAAACCATGGAGGATCCCGGTACAGTATCATTGTTGTCAAACCCACGGAGGATCCTAACATCTTAGTCACAGCCAACCATAGGGTTTCCACACATAGCACGCTCGATTCCGGGAGGGTCCACTTCTCTGGCCAAGTGTCGAAACATAAACTACGAAGATGTACTGATTTGATATATCTCGTAGTTCCGTATCATCATAAGGAACCCAATGTGACAGACGGTGCGTCAATCGGACGCCCGGTCTGTTAGTTATTGGCTTTTCCGTTCGAGGGGCCTGGTTGGTTTTTATGTTCAAACCAACCTGCCCATACCCTAACTGTGTCCAAACCTTGTGTGGGGTATTAAAAAAGAGCTGTCCCACTCTATGCTTTCCATCGCCATAGACGGTATGTAGATAGGACACTCGTAGCCCGAGTTATGGGTGAATAGCTGTATTCGGGTCTGACGGGTCCGGGTCCGGTCCCACTGGGTCGGACCGGACCCGGGTTTTGGTCATGGTCTGACCCGGTCTGTGAGTCCGACCTGGTCCTAAGGGGTGGCCCGATTCAAAGGTATGTCCTAGCCCATGGGGGCGGCCCATCCCGAAAGTGGCCCGACCCGAAGGATGGCCCGGCCCGAAGGGGCGGCCCGCGTGGGCTGGCACGACTGGGCATGTGGCCCGGCCCGGCTAGCTGTGTGGCCCGGCCCGGCTGGCTGTGTGACCTGGACCGGCTGGCCTCGAGCCCCGGTGGCTGGCCTTGTGGCCTGGCCGGCTGGCTGCGGCTAGCTGGCAACGTGGCCCGACCAACCATGCCTTCGGGGGGGGGGGGGGGGGGGGGTTCCCCCCCCCCCTTGTTCGTAACGGCAGGCGCATGGTGCCAACCCCTATAACTGCGGGACCCGAAGGGTCCCACCACTGTAGAGCGCACCGGTGGCCAGCTCAGTCGGCCACCCTCCCCTGTCCACCGAGGCATTAGGCCGCATGACTTCTCTGGCATGGTGCAACGGTGCTGCGCTCCAACTCTCCCACCACGGCCTTCACTGGCCACTGTCCTACACCACCGGCGTGGCGAGACAGCACCGCGCCCCTCCGCCGTGGCCAACCTTACTCATGGCCTCCAGCTTCCCTCGGCGCGGCGTGATGGCGCCGTGCGCCTCCATCGCGGTCCGTCGTGGCGGAGGCTCTCTTCCACATAGAGAGGTGGTGATGCACCCTCTTGGTGACCTGGCGGCCTTTGCGAGGCTGTTTTCTTTCGCGGTCAGACCGTTTCCGGCTGCCATTTTTCTCTGTGGTCCGTTCCTCCATCGTCAACTAATAGGATCAACCCAAAGGGGAGGGTCGGGCCATGATCATTCGTTCTGAACCCTCCTCATCATGGCGATAACATATGGCACACCAATCCAGAAGTTTGAACAACGAAGAACGGATTTTTAATCTCACATTTAAAATAACTCAATTACCCCTACCTTGAGTTCATTGTTCGTTGACACAAGGAAGAATTCAAAGATATCGTCGTTCATTGCGCCCATCACATGTTGTTGATCCCAGGCTTGAGTGTCGTCCTCGCTCTTCGTTGTAGATGGTTCATTCTTCATTCAAGAGTATTTCTCCAAGAACTCCCCTTTCTCCATCACCAACCTAAATCATCCAAAAAAGAAAATGTAGCCTAATTGTTGTGTCTCAAGAATTTAATCACTGGCTATGCTTAATTAATTGACAGAATTAATTAATGGGAGGTGGAACCATTGAAGTGGAGAATAACAATGGTTATCTCCCATTAAATGTGAGTTCAAGTGGTTCGGGTGGTCCCCACCTCTATAAATTTAATAGGGGGTGTTTAGGATCAGGTGGTCCCCACCACCACAACCAACTCATGGGAGGTTTCAAGGACAAAAATAAAATAAAAGTTTATTTTAATTTATTTCTATTTTCATGAAAAAACCAAAATTTATACTTCACCCTCGACCCACTACGGTTGAGCTGAAGGTCTCCATAGATGAATACCGGCGTTCCGAGTTCAACAGTACCCTCATATTTCAATTCTGAGCACTGGTTCAAAAGTTATGAAATGCCATTCGCACGTTTTCTGAACGTACCAGAAAAAAATTCGGAAAAATATTAACAGCCACCATCGACCCACTACTGTCACGGTTAGGAACATCCTAGGTGAAACATGCCCCAGCGAACCCAACGGTAAACTCGGATTTCCAATCTGAGTTAACGTTTCAATGTTATGAATTTTACAATAAAATAATTTTCACTTAATGATTTTATTTTTTTCCAAAAACTAACTTTCTCTGGTGGCACTCGCCGACCCAAGTTAGTATCTTCTTAAAGAAATCCTACCCTCATGAGTTTAGCGGTGGACATAGATTTTAAATCTGAGTTACTATTTGTATTTTATAAGCATTTGAAAAATAAAATAACTTTATTTAATTATTTTTATTATTATTATGCCATTTTCAGGTTTTCTCCCACGAGGCTTGTGCTGACTAAACTTAAGTCACGCCTAGGGTAAACCCGCCATCCTGAGGGAAACGGTGGCCTCAAATTTATAATCTGAGTAACCATTTAAGAGATATTTAACTTTTTCATGAAAAATACATAAGCGCATTAATTTAATCTTAACAAAACATCGACGGATCATTCTGGGAACTCCGGGCATTGGAATCATGCGCCGTCAGAAACTGCAGGTTCGTAAAATTCCCAAGTATTTAAGAAAAACATTTCCATGGAAATTCTAGGCCTTTACACAAAATACTTCCCTAGGACATTGAATCTATTATATGGGTAGAACTACTTTAAATTATGTATTTTGATACAAAGAAAAAGTATTTACCCGATTAAGAGGTAACATCTTCTCTCAATATGTCTAGTTTCATTTCCATTCTACACCCCCTAAAATATCCTTATTCTATTATTATATAATGAAAATATTTTCCTAAATATACTATGATGTTGTTATGTAATTTGTTGACCTACTATTATACACACCACCATCTAATAGGTAACAAACATAATTATTCTGTGTACGATAAACTACTACCTCACAAAATGATAATTGTTCATTTTTTACCACCTCTCATGGTGGCCATTATGTTGGTACACTATTTATATATTATATATATGATATTTATTAAGTATTTATACTTATTTATTTATTTTTATAATAAATACATTTAATACTTTCTATTTTTTCTTTAATATGATAACAGTGTTTGATAATGTGTGTACTACCACCCCCTCAATGTGATGTGATTTATTAACATGATCCATGGAATTCATAAAGGATGATTATAATTAAACATATGAGACATAAAAAACATCTCTATGATATTAATTTAATAATTACCTTTCTATAAATATACTATATATATATATATATCATTTTCTAGATTAAACATTTAAACACAAAGTGATTACATCGTTCGTTGACGTATAGATTACCACCTCCTCAACATGTGTGATTTATTTTACATAATAATAATTATATATATAATTATATATGGTTAAATTACATGGTATTTATTATTAAAGTATCATTATAGAATTATATGGTGTTACTTACCTTCTTTCGATAACAATCATTATAGAAATTGGAATGTTAATAATGCATACGTATGGCCTACCATCTCCATAATCGTAATGTTGATTCATTTCTCAAAAAAATATTTAATGATTTGTTATAACAGTATAATTTATGAATATATATTATAATTATTCCATGATAATTATTTTATATATATTATATAATGACCAATTGGACTATATTTTACTCAACAATGTTTTTTTGACACATAAAATGAATTTTCCAACACAGCCAACATAAACCAAGTTTTTTAAGTAGTTGTATTCAACATAATAAAAATTAAAATAAAAGTAATTATACACATGAAAAATGTTCTAAAAAAATTTAAAATTTGAAATAATTGTATTATACAGGAAGTTAGAGGATGTTCACCCAAAAGGAACTCCAGGTATGGGTTCTCATCTCACATGTTACATCTGTGAGATAGATGACATGATATCCACATACATATTTGTTGCAGTGTATATACTTCCACTTTTGTAATATTATATATTTAATACTTTTATTTTAATTTTGTTTAAATAATTTATTTAATATTAATCTTTCAACCAATTCTATGATTTAAAATGGTTCAATGTTGTTTGAGACACTTTGGGATGTTTAAGGATTATTTCCCTCAAGACTTGTCAAAATGATATTTCAATGGAATTTTCATTTGAGGAAATTATATAACCATTGTTCAATAATCCATTTTATTATTATCTCATTATTCAGGACCATTTTGATGTATTAGTACCATTTCAACACTCTTTTGTACTCAAAACATTTTAAAAATATTTTTATGAAAACTGAAATTCATTTATCTCTTTAGTCATAGAACTAGTTTTCTTCCCAAAACCATGTTTTATTAAAATGTCATAAAACTAGATTTCCAAAGAAGTGGTTTTCCTAATGTTTTATCATAATAAAATTATTTTTTCATCAATAATGTTTCAAAAACCATTTTTAAATTTTAACATTCATCAACAATAAAAACCATTATTTTACTCCACTTGGGGTATGATGTATTGATACCATACATAATCATCCTTTGGATGGTTTATAATTGATTTATCCAAAGATAGGATTTATATTCACATATTTGATTAATTTTTTAAATCCGTTTGAAATATACAATCACCTATGATCATGGTATTTTCCCAAATTATCCATATAATCTATCATGAATGTTACTATTGCCTAAGAAGTATCTGATTTTACATATGACATCTACATTGGAAGTTATTTTATTATTTTTGGAAATATTGATAATTACATATTCTTTATTCAATATAGTTATTTGATTAGGCATATTAATTATTACAATTAATAAATATGAGGAATGTTTTGGACTGGTACAACATGGGTTGGGCCCAGTTATTTATATCCCCTAGATGCATTAGTATTTTCATAAGACAAATCATTAGGCTAGAAACCATTGATGGGTTTTTAACCAATATATTGTAAGTTGTCTTATGAAGGGTCTTGATGGTAAACGTATGATGTACCTAGGAAATTTGATGTCCAATAATTAAGAATATTCCTCATTTAGTTCCAGTTATTATTCATCCATGATATTTTTCATTAAAATACATATGGATACATTTGATTATTAGTTCATTGATTAATTGGCATGATTTTTAGTTTCAAACCTTCCCATATTGATTTTTCCATTCTAGTTATTTGAATGGAATGTGTGTTCTGTTATTTTCCATTCCATATTTTTAGCCAACTTATTCTTGGTAATATGATTACATGGTACATGTGTTAAGTTATTTACCATGCCATATTTATTACTCCCATTGATTCCTTATTATTTCTGATATATGTTTCTCTAACTGAGCTTTTGAGCTTTACCTTATTTTGTTTCTTTCCCCATGAATCCAAGAAGTATACTATGAAAGATATGCATGGATATACTTTATAGATTAGAGGTATTATCAAAGTTATTTATTTATAAATAATAAAATAAATTTCTAATTTTTGTATTAATTTCTCATGTATGTATTCTATTTACCAAGACTACTAAATTGATCAGTCCTCTGGGGCTTGTTTCCTTTTAATCATGAGAATTTAATTTGTAGTAGACACCAAATCATGGATATCTGGTGTTGGGTTTCCATAATATATTTGATATATTTGATATATGTATATATATGATTATGGAAAGGAGAATTACTATTTACATTCTTTCATTCCATCCTTCATGTAAATTGAAGTAATGTTTATACATACGTATAGGATACCATTTCAATAAATGGTTTAATTAATTTTCCATATATTAATTTTATGGATTAATAATTATACATATATAATGAATATATATGTGTTATTTATTTAAATATATTCGGTTACAATGATCAAAATTAAAGTACCAAAACTATCAACAAAAATATATATGAAGAGAAAAGAAATTATGACCAAACACATGATTTTAGCAATAATTTTTTTTATAAGAAGGTAATAAAAGGTTATAAGTAAATAATATATGGTATGGTATATATGTGTATGGTTATAGAATATGTTTAAAAGAAACCATTATTTTTTATACTAGAGGTTTGAATGTGTTCAATGAATGTCAAGATTAAGTTATAGGATGTATAGGCTCTCTTTTATTTCTGGGAGACATATGTCATTTTCACAACTCATTTATTTTATGTGGTCTATTTACTAATCCTTTCAAATTTTATATCATGAATCTAATTAATTTAATTATATGAAATGTTTCATTTTATGTTATTATTTGTTGGGTATTACAATTAGAAAGAAACCTTGGTGGTTAGGTATTTTAATCTCAATTTTATTTCTCTGGGACACATGTAATATTCACCATTTTTTCTTTTTTATGATGAGTATAATTACCATGAAAATATGTTTTGATCCCTATTAAAATTTCTGATTGGATTAAATATAAATATAATTCTCTCTCATTCATGGGGATTATGATTCAATATTTTCTAATGTGTTACGGGTTTGATGGTATAATTTATGTGTTTATCGGGAATACTTATGATTATGGTATTAATGATAAAATATTAGGATCCATATATCAAGAAACTCGTGATGTTTCTTATCCAATAGTTAATTCTATAAATTACTTGTTTTCCTGTCATTTTACTCTCTTGATATACTAAAGTTTGGAAAAGAAATTTTTATGGAAAATTTGAATTGGTTTCTGTCTCCGGTTGAAAACCCATTTTCTTCCATGTCCATATTATACAAAAATTATTCTATTTTTTTAAATTCACCAATGTATGTTTGAATGTATTCTTACCCATGTTGAATTTTAACAAAATATTCTAAAATTTATATTCTTTTTTTCTGGAATGAGTTACTTGGGATTTTTTTTGAAAATGTGAAATGAATTTCGGTTTTAACATGTATGAAATGAACATTATTTTACTTGATATGTTTATGAAATTATAATAGATAGTGTTCTACCAAGTGATTAGTAAAATTAAAATTTAGAATATAAATAAATAATTTTAATATTATTTTATTAAAGTAGGTTTATTATGAAATTTATTTTATTCAAAGACATTTTTAATTAAGAGCTGTATATTTTATCTCAATAAATTAAATTTAACACGTTAAAACATTATTATATATGAACAAATATATTAATATTATGTAATTTCGAAATTCATGTGAAATAATATTAAGAAAACTTAATATTTTAAAAGTTCATTTTCTAATAAAAAGAAGTTTACTTTATTTTATTTATTATCATTTAAAATAAATTTTTCAAAATTTAAAATTTGAAATTAAAAATATTATCCCCATATTTTTATATAAAATAAAAATATTATCCATGGATGAACATGGTGATTTTTTTCTAAAATAATAGATATATAAGATGAATAGGGAAAACATTTTTGTGTCAGAAAGATAATTTTTTAAACATTTTCATAAGATACAATTGATTTACAATATTAAAATAAAAATTAATTGTTATTTGATGAAAAAAAATATATTTTAGAAAATTATATTCAATTGAAAATTATGTTAGTATAGATTAAAAACATTAGAAACTTTTTCCAATAAAAACTATTTTGGTATTTCTCTTAATTAAATATTATTATGTTAATAGTTTGATTTTTATTAGTTTGAAAGACACAAGAAATTTATATGTATTATAAAAAAAAATAATATCATTAAAATCATATAAACTAATAATTTTATGAAAAACATAAATTTGAAGGTAAAACATATACCTTTTCTAAAATTTGACTTTTTACACGTTACATGTGTTAATGTTAAAAACTATATTTCATTGAAATTAGAGTATAATGGTAAAATGGATTTAATATTTGAAATTAATTGGGAAAAATGATATAATAAGATTAATTTTATATTTAGTTGGTTAAATTAAATTAATTAGTTAAAATTTATGCAAAATAGGGAAAATAAAAATGGTAAAAGTGAAAAATTTAAGATTAAAGCACCAACAAACATTTGTACAACATTTTTTATAATTGATGTTTTAGGTATTAGGGAGCATATATCATACATCACTACATTATTTTCCATTTTTTATCAACTTGATATGTTTACCTTTATATTCCTTTATATTATGTGTTTATAACTACAAAAATTCTCTTATCACAACCAATAAAATTTCCCCTTATCACCACTTCAAGAACACCCAAAAAAATCATTTTCCTACTGAAAATAAAACCATTTTACATATATAATCAAAGTCATATTACCTAATAATATTATAAAAATATTTTTTCTTAATAACATTATTTTTATGGAGTCTTCCAAGGGAAGTCCAAACACCTATGTGTGAGTACTTATTCTCCTAAATTCTTTTCTATTATTTATTACCTTACCAAAAATAATTTTATATTTAAAATATAATTAAATACATATTATTTTTATAAATAATGTTATTATTCTCATGGAATAACTATTCACTACATTTCTAAATTTCTATTATGAAAAATGAAACACTTATTCGTTCCTTATGTGGACTACTTCCTCCATGAAGGGATGTCTACCATTTTTTACCAGTGTATCTCTTCAATGGATACAAGGATAAAATTGAATAATAAATGTTTAATATATAGTATAATTATGATTATTAAGTGTAAAATTATAAGCCTAATTCGTTCCATATCATAATATGAGAAATATAAACATTTATCGGGTGTTGTTCAGACAACTGCCTCTGTGAGGAAACATTTCTCATTTTTATATATTATATGTATTATTTATTTAAATAAACTGAAATGTGGTTACACACATAAAATTTATATATATTATATTATTATAGATCACTAATAATTATTTTATTACAAAATAAACAACTTTTATAATCCTAATCATCTTTTAATTATGGTATGTTCGTGTTTGGGTTGGTCTAACCACCTATTTGAACCATGCTATAAAATAATATATTGAAACAATATGAAAACATAATTACTGATGATTAATTGTTTAAACATTTAAATAACAATTTTTTTGTTTTCTAATTATGTCATCACTTTTAAACTCATTAATTAAGATACCAACATCTGTTCATTAAAAAATGTCGAAACAAACTCATAGTCGATTTCATCATTAATGATTTTAACCAAAAGTATAATAAAATGAAAAAAAATTATAGATTATTATAAATAATCATTTAAATTACACTGTATGATATTTTAATGATGAAATTTGAGATAAAAATAATTAATAACGTTTCTATTATGAAATGAGTACAAAACTATCAGGATTACTCACTCTAGAAATTAGAAATATATAATAACTAACTAATATACACATATTAATTATAATTTATTATTGATAGGAAAATAGTTCTTAAATGGTTGAATAAGGTAGATACCTTTGTTATAAATGATATTTAATCACTTTAGTTTATTTTCGGAATTATGGTGAGGATTAATTTCTCTCATTTTCAAATTTGTGAGGCTTGTTTGAGATTCTGAATCCTGTTTTTTCATAGGGTGTATACACTCACTATTTGAGATTATATGTCATGTATTTTGTATCATTCATGGTGTTTTATGTTAAAAATAAAAACCACTCTTTTATTTTAAGGTTTTAAATAATTTTTTTTATCATTTTTCAAATGGGTGTTTTTCAACAAAGTGTGAAGTACATCTATTATAGACATTTTTTGTGTCAACACATATTTTATCTATTTTATATTTTCTATGAATCTACCACTCTAAACATTAAGTGTATCTAAAAAATATATTTTTTAACCTAGTTTTATAAAATATTCCCTTTTTAAAAATAAAATTTAAAAATTTTATGTTATTAATTATATTCAAATATATTTTCCAAATTCTCCTAAAATGGGGTTTCCATCTAGGTTAGAAACTAATGACATATTATATAATTTATCAAAGAAATTATTAATATGAAAATATCCACTTTCTATTTTTAACTATTTCATATGTAATTTCCATCTATTTTGGAAGAATTATCTACCATTTCATTTTTATTTCCGAATCATACACTATATATAATGATAAACTTCCTTACAACAGTATTCCAATACAAACACTCTATATTTCCATACATTGATTAAAGGGTACTGAAAAATTTTCCATATATCACTTGACAGGGTAAATTATTGACTAAAATATTTTCCATCCATATATATAGTGTAAATACCATAATCCTATTCATCTTAATTAAAGGGTACTTATATATAAAGACACTATACATCCTTCAATAACAATTTTGTTACCATCGTTTTATCATGTTTTGATTATTGATGAAATTATGAATTATTTCCTTTTATAAATCTGTTTGAAAAGGTTAAAAATATCATTTTATTTCCATGGGTTATTTATAATATGATAAATGAAACTCATTTTATTCCATTGAGTTCATTTTGATATGTTGAATGATTTATTTAAATTAAAACATATGTGTGTGGAATAAAGAGGGGTGGGGTACTATATCACCCTAAATTAAATTTTTTATGAATTTATATATCTTGGGAAAAGTATTTATACGTATATATTAGTTCCTCATAAACATTGGCACTAATTTTGTGTCTTATTAAAGTAATATTGACTACACTAATATGTATTCCATTGTTTTAATGTTTTTGTTATGATAATGTTATGAACATATAGATCTTGTTTATTAACTCACATTTCACACTCTCTTGACACATTTTTTATGTTTAGAAACTTTATATTCTACCACTATTTTTTTATAACATAATATATGTTTGATATGAATTTTTATACATCATCATTATACCCATATACTCATTTCATAATCACTTGTGATCATTAATTATTAATCTTATGTGTACCCTTACTAAATATCTAAGCTACCCCCTTATTTATGATTCCATTTCCATAGGTTATAAAGATAATAAATATTTGAAATTTATAAAATATAATTTTATGTGTAGAATTAATTGAAGATATTACTAACATGTTATTAATTTTGAAGTATCTTTTATTTTTTGAAAATTGTATCTTAGTTGAAAAAAAGATGAGTTTTCTTAGTTAATTTTTTTTGAATTATCTAAAACTCAAAAACTAAAAGGTATTTTAAAATTTATATAAAGAAATATTTAATTATATTCATGTATCCAAGATGACCACATTTGTAGGGTACCATAGTATGTATCAGAGAATTTATTTAAAGAATTATTTAAGCACCAGAACTGGGAGTGTGGGTCAAGGGTGTTATATTAAAATTTTTCTCAAGTATAAAAATACATGAAAACATGTCAATGTTTCTAACGAATTGTGTATAGTGTTACTGAATGATATAAGTAGTAAGGAAATATTAATGAATATTTCAGAGATGAAATAATATGAGATATGAACATAAAAAACATACATTGAGTAAACATAATCAAAGAAATGACCCTAAATCATACTTAACTCCCCCAAAATATATTATATAATGTTTAATTTCCATTGTACCATGATTATATTTTATTTTATCAAATGTAAAATGATAAGGTGGATTAAAAAAATTCTCAATATCGATCTTTTATAGAAACATGTCCTAATATAATATTTTTTATTGAACATGATCTCTATGAATTTGAAATAAGATTTTTATTTTTATTACTCATAAAGTAATGAAAATAATTTTTATATATAGAAATGATAGATTTATTATCATAATAAATTGGGATCTTCTAAAAATTAAAACCAAAATTAGAAAATGTTTTTTAATACAGATAGACTGTTAATGATACAAATTAGCATCAATACTCTACCAATAAAAATTTGATAAATCTACCAAATTTAGTTTCATAGTTCTCCATGAAACAATAAATTTATAGGGAATGTTACACATACATGTTGGTATATTTCTATCAATATTTAATATACCAAAATAAAAATATAAATAAAAAGTTAGTTTAATTGATGTAACTGAATAATAGTTAATTATGATATTAACATATCATTTAGAGCACTAAATTACTCCTATAAACACCATTAACCATTTTTCTTTATGACTATATTGGAATCTAAAACATATACACATTGATAAAAATAAAATTTGGTGAATATGTTTTCAGAAATCATAAGATACCGAACATTGCTCGAAACATCTTATAATCAAAGGGTCTTCATGATTAATTATAATATATCATAGAAAAAAAACTCATCATAAAATTTGATATTATAAAAACATAAATACCAACCATTTATTCTAATTAATTATAATATATTTGATGATTAAAAATTATAGAGTCGTTTATTTGAACTATTTTCAATCCCAAAAAGATTTAATGATCACCCATAAGACTCATGTCAAAACCCAAAGACATTAAAATTTAAGATTCCCTAAAAATAAAACCTCTTTTGGATCAAAAATATAATATCATAATCATATATTGGAACAATTAAACAATCATTTAAAACAAATTTTACAAATACAATTGGATGATCTATTCCTTTTTCAAAACCATTTTTCAACCAAAATAATGAAAACCTCTAATGATAAGATTAAGGATATTATTTCAAACCATTAATAGAATTGGAATATTTATTAAAATGGTTAGATTTATAATAATTCTCAAAACATGTTGTAAATTTTATAAAAATAGTTTTAGAAATATATCTATATAAAAATATGTTTTTGAAATAAATTTGAAAAACATTATTTTAAAAATGATAAGAACCTGCCAAAATATTTATTATATATTCCATTCTATAAAACTAGGAAAATTATTGTAAAAAAACAATTTGATTTTTTATTTTAATTTGATCCAATAATATAACTTTGTTTTAAGTTATTTAATCATATTCATCCAATGTATTTCTAAATATCCATTTGGTGCTAATAATATTTTGATCCTATGGGGGATCGACAAAGTTATATATTTATTCTGATATATCTTATTTAATATTTCCTTTATTTCCCTATTCTATTTAGAAAAAGTTAAACATTTTTCTTTAATATGAAGTTCAAAATTAGATATAAAATATTGATAAGAACAATAATTTCCAATGGAATTCAATGTTTTAACTCCAACATTTATATCACAAATTGATTTTTCAGATCTATTATCATTTAGAAATTTTAATGATTGTTAATGAGAGATACTCTCCCACATAATAGATGAAATAAATTCTGACTTTTTTATGTTATATGAAGTTAAATTATCTAAATCCTTCCTCAAAAAAGTCCAAATCAAATTTCTTTTACTTTAAATGATTTTAAAAATACAAAATGGAAATAAACTAGAACAACTAAATTTACTTTTCTATAAACTTATAGAACTTAATTGAATCCAGAAAAATAAAAAATAGTTTCAATATATTTCAAATAATTTTTTTAAGTCAATAATTGGAAGTAAAAAATTAAAACTAAATCCAAATACTGTTAAATAATAAATTTTATGCTAGAATTTGGTTTTTATAAAACCAATTTTCATTTATTTTTAAGAGCATACACTAAAATTAATTTTTACTCATTATAAAAAATGAATCTTTTAAAATGGATTACATATATTCAATAATAATAATCAATATTACATAATAATTAAAACATAATTTTTTGTCAAAATTATAGTAACCATGTTAATTATTTATTATTTTAAATATAGGTAAAAATGAGATAAAAGAGTTTAAGTAAATGGAAAATGAATTAAGAAATTATAAAAAACTAAAATAAAGTTCATTAGTTTAATGAATTGAAACCATATCCTTACAATAGTTGAATCTAAGAAAAATTAGAACCACATTATTTGAGTATGATATATATTATATAACAAAGCATCATGTATTTATAATATTTCGACCCACCACACTTATAAAAGGGAACCCCCTCTTATATCGTATCCACACTAAATAAAATACCTTTCATGACCAATACCAACTAAAATTACATTATGATATACCTCCCTATGTCATAGAGGTCCTAGTTCTAAATGAAAGAAAAATTCAATAATGATTAAAGTGTAAGATAAAACAGGTTACTGAAAGAATATATATATGTTCTTACTGAGATTTTTCAAGTTCCTTTTTTTTCAAAAACCTCCTCCAAATACCCAATAACCATCAAAAGATAATTGTATAATACAATTCACCATATTAATATGTTTTTATGTTATTTTTACATTAATTATCTATATCATTTATAACATATAGAAAATGAAAACATCACTCGTGTGTATATATGACCTACTTTCTCCACATAATGGGGATATTCATTTTTCATCGCAACATTATTTTTAGGGTTATTGAATTAATGAATATAAATATATATATGTATAATATTTATGGTATAATTACAATTTTAAAAATACAATTAACCATCAACACTATTAATCATCCATAAAATGGAAAACAAAATGTTGATCGTGCGTACGTGTGGACTACCACCTCTATGAGTGATACAATTTTTTTTTCTTTTTCGATAAAGAATTGATGATTATAAAATTTAATATAAGGTATAAAAATCATATACAAGATATTATTAATTTTTTTATTTTATGGAACCATTTCATAACCCCTTCAACCATAGATAATATTTTGAAGTAATGGTGGAGAAATTAAATGAACAAACTAAAATAGACAACTTAAGAAAGAACTTTTTAATAAATGGATTTAAAATGATAATAATAATGGCTTAAAAATATAATATGTATGAAATAGGTTCTTAAGAATGTATTTAGTTATTTTAAAATTAAATATACTAGCGTATCAAATGCATATGACTATGCATAGACCCATAGTAAGGGATTTCTATTAAAATAACATTTTATTTCAGGATTTTTAATATTTAAATTTACTTTTGATAAAATATATGATATTAATATATTAAAATAGATAGTTTTTATTCTCATATGATAATTTGTTTTAGGTTTTTCCTATTTATTTTAAATTTCATAAATTTTTGCATCAATAATTAGTAATAAATTTTCATCTAATATACTTTATTTTAAAATTCATAATTCAATTTTTCTATCCAAATTCTCTTTATTCAATGTAAATTTTATTTTAAATGATTTAAATAATATTAATATTTAAAATAAAAGAAGTATTTAAAGTCATTTTTAACCATATTTATCTTTTCAAAAAAGATTAAAATGTATCCTCTTTTTTCTAAATATGGTATTTTTAGAATTTTGACAAAATGTGTGAATCAAAAATTTGTTATAATATTTTTTTCACAAATGGAATTTCCCACCATCAAGACTGTTATTTTATTTGAAGATATTTCAAAAATTTCTCTTGGATATTTTAGATGATAATATTTTTCTAAATATTCTTGTAATTTTTATTTTGTAATGATATTGAAAGAAAAAGCAAATATTATGTTAATGGAAGAAAAATAATTTTCAATGTGATTTCTAACATCATTTTTACACAAAGATACAATGAATGGTTTTTCAATAAATTTATTATATACTATATTCTATTCATAAATGGTTTCGATTTATGAAAAAACAATCATTTATGATGAATTGATGGTCTTCTTTCATTCTATACCGATTCAGGGCTTTTTTGGTCTTCAAATGTGTCATGATCCCATTACGTCTCACACTCAATCATTTTAATATGAATTATTTTATTATAAATGTCTCTATTTTATATATTCTGGATTTAAATAAAATCATTTCTATCGAATGGATGTTGTATCATCTGTATAGAATTTATATTTATCGTACTAGTTGAAATATATTTATTGAGAAGATTATTTCATTGATTGTATAAAAATTCCAAATTCTTGATTCTATATGGATAATTGTTGATTTAGATATAATTTTGAGAATGAATTATATTGATCATTCAATATATAGTGAATTTATAGGGTATTTTTACTGAATAATTATTTATGGTGCTTGGCGATTGATTCCAGGGGTTGAGTTATGTAAATTCATTTTCATCGAGTATAACGACTTCAAACGGTCTCCAATGAGTTTTGGTCATGGAGCTGAAAATTCCCAACGTCTGTCATATATATGAAAATTCATTTACCTACTTTCAAAAGGTAGATGTTCACTAGATGACCTGGAAAATGACAATTTAGAACCAACATTTATTGAGATGATATGAGTGGGGTTGATCACAAACATTTGGGGGAACAATTGGATATTTTAATAATCTCTTATAGATTTAGGATATGATATAAAGTTATCTATTCATTCCCAAGTATATAAACAATATTCACTCTAAATCAATGATCTATTATGAATAATCAAGGGTTCAAAAACATCTTTATGTATTCGAGGTTCTCCATTAATAGTTGGATCTGTATGTATCTATGGTACTTCACTAATTTTACCCTTTTATAGACATATTAGACATTCATTAGTTCTTAATTACAACGAAATGTGTATTATTCCAAATACAGAGGTTCTCTAGAGTTTGTTTCTATATTGCGAAACTAAATGTTTTTTGATTTCTAGATAAAACCCACAATATAGTATTTCTACATATCCTGATGATAGGAATCAGAACACATGTTGTTTCCTTCCACATAATAGGACACGTATTATTTTAAGGTCATGCGAAGAGGATTAAACAAAGAATTATAACGTCTTGTATCAAGTATTCCTATGTGAAAGTTTCCTGGTCAATGTTTGGTGTTGGAATCATGCTGAGGAGGTCCAAGGGACCAGGAACAGATGTGGTCTCCCAGGCAGATTGGACCCCACTGGGAAAGTGATCTGGAGAACGTTAGGTTGAATTTGGGTGCTGGTTTTGGACCTAAGGGAGGAATTCTAGGTATCCCAGTTAGTTGGGAATCAAATTCATTGTAGTTTGGTTGGGTTTGGTATTACACTAGAAAGGATTATTGCGATGTTATGCTTCATTGGGAATATGGACCATTGAAGGTAGAGGTATGGGTACAGGTTTATAATATATAGAAGGTCCTATTGACTGGATACTGTTAAGCCTTAAATTCAGGGGATTCATGTATAGACCAAATATTGAAGTACATGTACATTTCATTACTTTTTATGAATACTTAATACAAAATAATATTCCAAAATACCATATTAGTTTATTGTCTTTGTAAACTCAAAACATAATCATCTAACTTGGTGAAATATCTTTAATATCTCGCATAAATATCTTCCCCTTTTCTTTTCCTACATGAAACCTTTCTTTAAATCTAAGAGAAAAGAAAACATAAAAGTGGAGATCTCAAATGGATAGTAAGGGAAAACATTGAGAACATAAATCAAACCATAAATATAATAACTTTTAAACATGAACAATATATTTAAACATCAATATCATGAATCATGAAATAAATCCTGGTAGTTCGTAAGGCATAGGTCTTGAAAGAAAATTACCCATAAAATTAAATTGGAATATAACATGGGATTGTGGAAAATAAATAAGCACATAATATGATTTCCATAGTAGTCAAATCATTTCTTCTAAGACCAGCATAGTGGAAAAATTCTGTTACTGAACTAGGTTTACGTGTCGTTCCAACCATGTATTACTGAATCTTATTTACATGACATTCCAGCACGGTATTACTGAACTAAATTTACTAGTCATTACATTCATGTATATATCATTAGATTTAAATATTTAACCGATGCATTGGAGGGAGATATATGTCTCAACCATCTCATAATTCAATCATTCTTATATGTGCCAAAAAAACAAAAAACATTCAGCATGGAATAACACAAGAAATAAAATAGATTTTCTTAAACCTCATTCCAACATAACATAACATAATACATATAAAATACGATTACATAATAAAAAATTAAAATAATAATCATAATAATGATATAAACATAACCCTATTTCATCATATATGGAGAATAATTTTGATAAAACAATTGATCTTAATTCCAGAGGAAAATAACCTTTCTTGTCAAAAACATTTTCTCTTCTCAAAATTCCATACAATTTTAAAAGAAATAAATTTTGTTGAAAATAAACATAAATCCTTGTAGATTAATATTCATGGAAATGTGGAATTATGATGACTTAAATACTCGTTTATTTCATATAAGTCAAAAAACCATTATCCTCATAATTTTTCCGAAAAATTCAAAAAGTACCACGTATGGTAATCAAAATAAAGTTTCCTTTCATACCATGTAGTAAATGGAAAAATGGGAAAAATGGATCTTAACATACATAGAATTATAGTTTATGAAAACATTTTTAGAAAACACAGACATGGTAGATAAATATACCCCGAGTAAATACCTATACATAAACAATCTCAGCTAAAAATGAGATTGCAAAATTATCCCTTACCATAGGTCTGATTTCATCCATATGTGTTAGAAAATCCTATATATTGTGTTAGAACATATTATTAATTATAAAATAACCATAATAATATTTATGATATAATATATGATTCACTTATAACATTATATTACCCGTTCATTTGTCAATTCCATGTTAAAGAATCGTTTTGGGTAATAATAGTTTTATCTGTCGTATGAGTTTTGAATTGTTGTTCTTGATATTATTACTTGTATCATGATTTACCTACTTCCATAATGTAAAACAATTTATATATTATATATATTCTGTATATAAATATTTATATAACATATAGATAAATGAAATGGAGTACACCGTTCATGGAGACGGTAAGCCATATGTACAAATAAACGTTGTTTTTGTTTAAATATTAAATTGAATGGAAGTATGTAAATAACATATATATATTGATAAATACAGTATCATTATTATGTTATATATTTAGTGATTTTTTATTATATATACTTGTTTCTTCTGGAAATGGGGATGACCTTGTTTGTTTAAGGTTCAAACATTCCTTTCGGTTTCTAACAGGTTTATTCGTAGAACCGGAATCATCCAATGATTCTATATCCATTTGGTTATACTTTCTAAAGGTACATTCTCATTATTTGTGGATAGATGAGGCTTAATAATTTTCATTGGTCGAGAGGATGGGAGGTCAGGCGAATCACAACTTTTTGGGGGGAATTATTACCAACTCTAGGACTCACTTGTAGATTTAAGTTATGTTCATGAATCTTTATTAATTCACCATGTATGAAAATGAGTTTCCCTTTAGATTTAGCAATCAATGATTGATATGTATGGGATTTAGAGAATCTTTTATATGTATTTTAGGTTCTTTATCGATGGAGAATCATTTGTATGTATTAGAAATTCTTAGTCAAAGGTATCCTCTAATACATTATATAGAAATCTCTTGGTAATTATGATAACCATAATGGTTTTAAAGAAACTCAGTGGGGAACTTGAAGTTTATTGTCATTCCAAAAGACAGGGATTATTTCAGAGTTGGGATCATACCTGCAGATGGGCTACCTATGTATCCTTGTTAAAAAGGAATCATAACCCACATTGTTCAATGAGAAGGATATAGTTTAACGTCATATAGGATAGAAAAGAATTAACTAAAGATGATATTGAACCTTATAAATTCTTCCTACATACTCTACCTTTAAGGAAGAGATCAATGTCCACGTACTTCGGGTAAAGAAATATGGGGTTTATGCATGGTTAATGGACCAAAAAGAGATGTCGTGATTACTTTTACACTCTAAGCTCACGTGATTCATTCTCAGTGTGAGAAACATGAGGTATAAGTTAACTTGACTATGGTTCCATGAAAGATACAGTCATGATAAATGATGTGGGGTTTACCTAGGTATGATTACCCAAGTAAATGAAGACCATGACTTACTTCATGAAATAATCCTTGGATCAGGGTCCATAAAGGTATTTGTACATTATGGAGATTTGGAGTTTTAAATTGGGGATTACTTAGGAGAAGGAAGCATAAATTATAAGGGACTTATGATTGGGGTTTATTCGTGAGAAGGAAGCCCAAATCAAAAGAAATTCAGATTGGGGGCTTACTCCTAATGAGGGATCCCAATTAAAGGGAATTTATAAGCTGGTGCTTACTCCTGGGAAGAAGGCCCAATGTTAAAGGAAATTATGACTATGGATTACTCCTGAGAAGGAGGCCCAGGTTAAGGAGACTTGATACTTGAGGATTACTCCTGAGAAGGAGGCCCAAACTAGGGGAACTTGGGGCATACTTCTGAAGAGGATTCCCTAAATCAAAAGATATTCTCATCTTAAAGAATGAGGTTATATAGGAAACCTCTAATTGTGGTGACATAAAGCTTGTAAGTAATGAGGTTTTGGGAGAGGTTCTCACAGAATTCATTTCAGATAAAGATTCCAAAAAAGGAACCATGCCATAAATGGATTTCAAATGGTGTTTGAGGGCTAATATCTTGAAGAGGATATGTGAACGGGATAGTTGAACACAAATAAAGTTGGCGCGCATGTATAGCCACGAAAATCATTTGGTGTGAATGTCCTGGCCACACAAGTGTACATGTGCAGCATCGGTTCACCTGGGCGATGAAGAATCTATATGGTAATACTTGGTTGAGACTTAACTCATGCCTTTAGTATTATCCTAAGATGTTACCAAAAGGGAGGCGTGTAAGTTTCATTGAATGGGTAGGGTGGAGCACATGTGTTTATACTTTTAAGGAGGTCTGGACAATTAGGCGCGCAAGTGTTTATGAATTATAAACTCTTAGGACTTATCCTACTCCTTCAAGTCTGCTATTCTAGGTAAAAATTTTCCTTAGAAGTGTTCAGAAGAGTTGAGTTGAAGACTCAGCGACCAAATCTTGAATCTGAGTTTTGGAAAATTCATCTCCAAAATGGGGGGCCCAAGGGTGCTATTTATAGGCCACTGGATACCTTGGGTGAAAAAAAGAATAGGGCATGGAAGTGACTTGTGTGACACATATGTGGCGCGCAATTGATAGGCGTAGTGCATAGGAAACTTGTGCGGCTCCCTCCAAATGGGTTCCTTGTCCATGCCTTTGTCAATTTTTGATGTTCTTCAAAGGGTGACCCTCTATGTGCTTAAGGTATTCCCCTTTGCCATTTGTTGGACTCTGTGATGGAAAGGAGCATAAACCCCCCCCCCCCTCCCCTTAGAGTTTGATCCAAGAAGGAAAGAAGATCGGGCTCAGAGGTAAAGCCGGAGAAACAAGGGTCTGTGGCATGCATGTTTGGCGCGCAGATGCTAGGGCACGCAAGTATGGCGCATAGGTGGTCAGGATTTCCAATATATATAGGCTCACTCTCACGCAAACTCATTAAGCTTCTAACAGCTCGAGCTCTCATCACGCAGTGCTCTGGTATTCGATCTTCGGTCTTCTGGTTTTTTGTCGCGCTTCTACAGATGGTATTTGACTTACACACCATGGCTAGGGCGGAAAAACTTGCGCAACCCGATTGACATGCACGCCAAGTTTGGAATTGAACGCCATAATTATTTTTCCATTTTTTTTATTTCATTCATAAATATTTCACAAAAAAAACTTACTTAAGGTTAGCATGTTTGATCTTTGTGCAGATTCAATGGCTCCCAAATTAATTTGATTAGCTGATGAGTTGGCCAGCATGAGAATAGATGATATGATGACCATCTTCGGACATAACTATTATGATATCTGCGACATCACTCTCTCAGATTTGGATATGTACTTGAATAAATATCATTCCAATTTCCCACATAGCATCTACATGCCTTTGTATGGCCATGGTCATCTGCAAGGATCCAATGTTCTAGAGGCAAAGAATTAAATCTCTCATTCCTGTTTTCAGACATACACAAATTTATCTACACCAAATGTCTCAGTTGCAGGATCATTTGACAATGCTGGAACAGTATAGAAGGCATTCGTAATGATTTATAGCCTATGTGATCTAGATCTAAAGCCTCATTAGCCTAAGATGCAACTGCATTGTTATCCTTCTATTTTCCGAAATTCTCAGATGAACCAATATATGGGATGGAAAAAGAGTTGGGATTTCCGTCCTGGAGTAGGTCTGAAGCCAACTTGGATGTGGGAATATTGGGTGAGACAAACCTGTGCAGAGTTTGTCGATGATCGAAAAGGAGCTTCAATATATGAAGATGTATGTGCTAGGAAGACATATGTTTACAGGAATGACAATTTTTTCCTAATTTAATCAGTCGTTGGAGCTCGAAAACGAATTCATTCCATCTGACTCATGGAGAAGTAGGCATCAGTTTGTGGAATGTCTACAAGATTTCAGGGGATCTAATTTTGGGAGATATGTATGATGAATTCATCTACCCCATGATGACCTGGAATGATTCGGAGAAGACTCTGTCTTTGGATAGAGAGTTAATGAAATGTTTCCACAAGATTAATATTACCAACACCATGAAAACCCACTAAATAAAAGATATCCATCCATAGGAATGGATGGACATGTTTCTGATTAAGAAGAATGAGGTTGGACCTTCTTGCACTCATCCTACTAGTTTCCCTAGAGTAGTAAAGAGTGTTGCATGAGGAACATTTTGGCCAATTTTGCAAGAATTGGAGTTTGATAGGTGGGGGTATGAAGTGAACCAGAAAATTCTAGTGAAGACCTGTATGGCAGGCTTTTTGGCCTTGTGGCTTAGTTTTTAACATTTACCAGTTCGGGATTCCAAAGGAGGTGTGATGCCGAGGACCTTTGTCATTGCATCCAAGATGGATGAAAGGAATATGGTTGGGATGGCCACCCTAGTTTTGGCAAAGCTTCATCAGAGCTTACTTCATGTTTATATGGGTAAGTCTCCTCTAAAAATAGTGGGACTATTCCAAGTTCTATGGTGATGGATCACCACTCACATCAGGACATATGCTGTACGAAGTGGTGTATAGGTTCCTGTAAGTTCATTCCGGCCATCTATTCATGCCTTTTATAGAATTTCTCCCTTATCCCTGAATGGTTATGATATCAAAATAAGGCAGAGCATGTTCAATGAGTTTCACTTCTTTCCATATGGAGATCCGCCAATAGGGCGATTTATTGATGATGGAACAACTTTCCTGGAGTTAAGGGCATATTTGCTGGCATGTAGAGATGGTACACTGGCCCTAAGGATTGACATGGAAATTAAATGTGAGGCTGATGCTCCATATTGATTTGCACGTCAATTCGAATGTATGCAGAAAATTACTGTATCCCCTCTAGTTCATGTCAGGTTAGAGTATCATCTGATGGTTACTCTTCAACTATGGTTGTTGGTGTCTATGGAGAAGACTGGGGTGGTATTTGATCTACCAGCTATTGGAGAGGCAAGTTTATTGACTACTTGGTATTCCGAGAGCTTGGTAGCATCATACCCTGAAGGGGTACTGAATCAGTTGGTCCCTCGGGTGGGGACAAAGAAGAGAACCATTAAGAAAAAAGATTTTCATTTGGAAGGCGACTCTTCTTCACCCAGAGCTGATTCACCAGATTCTTCACCCGGAGCTGATTCACCGGATTCCCAAGATGTGGATGATGAGGCATGAAACGCGTCAAAGTGGCCTCACTCCAGATATAGTCCACCTTCCAAAGTCATGAGACCTACTCCATTGACTCTGGGTGAGTTACATCATTGAGGTAATTTAGTCGCCATTATTTTAAATAGGAACATGTTTCATTTTCTTATCCTTTATCTGTGATTGCAGGAGCTGGGAAGAAGTTGAAGTCCCAGATTCTAGGGTCCTCGTCATAGCCTTCTAGTGCACATTCTGAATATTTTTGACTACATGCAGTCCGGATATGGAAGAGTTTATACTGTGATGCTGAAACCACCTAGATGGACTTATGCGAAGTGCTGCATATCCCTAGAGTGGGGAATCTCTGGGCTTCCACTGACATCTATTTTGAGGACAACGCCAATGAAGTGAGGGATTACATAAAAGAGCTAGAAAATATCATATATGACACTAATAAGTCAGTTCCTATCACCATGTGGGTGAAGTAAATGATGGATTGTGGTACCACTGAGGGGATTGGCCCTTCATTAGATGAATAGTGGCATGATTATGTGGCTCCTAAATATGTAAGTTTTACTTTTTCTCATATTTCTATTTGCATTTAAATTTGAATTTAGTCAAATAATTGTTATTCAAGAAAATAATCTTCTTCATCCTGTATCTTGTAATGGAAAGAACCACTGAAATCCCTTTCGCCACGGTATAGTCATGGTGGCACCGCTCTTGGAGCCACTGAATCACCTCATGAGCTGAGCAAAGTTTCTCTAGGCTAGAAATCCATGGACGAGGAGTTAGAAAGGGCGTTATTGTCTCTAATACATGTTTTCGGAGATGATGATGCCATTCCACCCCAAAAGGACAAGAAGAAAAAGCATCAAATAAAGAAGACCGCAGTCAAATGCTTTATCAGTAGTGGTAAGTCTTTCTGTAGTCATGAATCATAACTTATCAAAAAGTTCTCAAACTTCTCGGGATTGCATGGGACTCTTAAGTTTCCCCTTTAAGGGAAAGGAATGGTCATCGTCAGAGTACAACAGTGGGTGTTGGAGAACGACCACAATTTCCTGCTCAAATGGCTGTTCCGGAAGAAATACTGAGAGCAAATTATCCATCATCTGTTTCCAAAACCACTCATTTTTTTATTCTAGGAAAGAAAAGACTTTTGGTAATTTAACAATACTTCATAGAACATCAAATGAGACAACAACTGACATCCATTCTGTGATATTTTAGGTTCAACACATACACCAGAACATTTGGCAACCAGTGCAGCTGACCCCACAACTATCTGTGAAGAATCTATCTAGGGTCAAGGATTTCCATATGAAAGACACGAATAAGACATGTTGAGTGCTCCCACTGGTGAGACTAACCTAGGATCTAGGACATCATTGGATACAATGATGAAACATGGAATGTCCTTTGAATAAATTTTAGAACATGTCAAATTACCTTGTGATTTAGAAGATTTTGGAGATCTAGTTATAGAATCAACTGGACGTGAGATTCACCATTTGTACTTTTAATATTCTCATGATTACACTTCCAAACATTTATGGTTAAAAATGTACAGTTCCATCTAAAGAAACTATTGAACCAACATTACTTGAACGGGGTGTAAATTTCAACCATATTATTTTAGAAACAGTGGCTCTGGTGGAACTTAACATGAAAGACCCTCCTGAAACCCATCCTGAAAATCCTTTTGAAGCTAGAAAAGATGGGTATGAGTCTTCAAAAATTTCCGATCTACTGTTAGGTAAACGATGATGATATTTGTGTCGTACTTAACCTGCAAGACAATCAATAAACTTTTATTGTCCTTTGAAACTAACCATACTTTCAATTGACCTAACAGGGTTGTCAACTTCAATGGATAGATCTGGAGGTGAAGCCTCAGCCTTACCCCAAGTAGTAGTAGAAGATGAAGCAACCAGGGACAAGCAAGGAGCAGAATAGGGAACTTCCGTAAGTGCATTAATCCAGACTATGTTCCTCCCTGTGATAGTGATGCTGAATCAGACCTAGAGGTTCAAAAGGCACTCCAATTCTCATGTCGCAAGGCATGTAAAAATATATGGAAGATAATATATGAGGTGCCTCTTGAAGAGATTCCTTTGAAAATTCTAAGACATTCATCCCTGTTAATTATGCTGAGACTTGGTGGCTTTGGATATCAAGAAATCCATTTTGCAGTGAAACAAGTCATTCGAAGGAGGGAGCAAGAGAAAATGTGCCATCAAGACCAGATCTGAGATAGATTAGTGATCAATAACGCTGAATTTCAAGCTGTAGTATCCTGAGATGAGGCTGATCATGATGCAAAGCTGAATGAGCTGAAGAAAAAGATCAAGGAGGAGATTGTCCAGCAGTTGCACCTTCAACAAGAACTAGATGCTGTTATTGGGGAGCTTGAATAGCTTCATAATTTATTGGAATAAGTCCCAGAGTATGGTATAAAATCCATCAAAGATGCCAAAGAATCACTTAGTCAAGCTGAAGAGAGTGAAGCTGGGCTGGTAAGTGAACATCAAGTGGTTGCTGATGAATCTCGAGATGTTTTGAAATAGATGCGAAATCATGTTGAAAGTCTTCTGTAATTTCGGAAAATAAGATAAGAGACTCAAGTCTGTGGATGTTATTATAATCATGTTCATCAAATGAAAAACAGTTCATCTTCAATCATCTGTACCTTCATAGTTTGATTTTTAATAGGGTTATATAAACAACCCCACAAAATTTATCTTTTAATTGATCAATATTGCCTAAATCATACAAAATGTATGTGTAGCGAGCAGGGAATCATCTTTTGTTCAAATTGTACTTTATAGGTCCCCAATTTAATGAGTACCATGACTTTTGTTATTGGTAGTTTAAAGTCATTAATATTGGACTATAAAAGGATAATATTTAAGGATGAATTTCTTTGACCAAATGGATGATATTGACACAATTCTTGATAATTTGTTTGGAAACATATTACCATGTTCAAGTATGTAGGTGGAACATTTTAAACTGTGAAACGAGAAGTTTTGAATCTGAGTACTGACTTGGGAAAGGAGCTAAATGTAATTAGATGAATTATTTTCTATGAATGAAGTTACCACTAGTTTACTAACTGGTTATGGGGATGAATTGTGTAGGTCCAACTAGGGAATAAGCTGCATAGTCAAATAGTAGCCTCTTTTGGATGACATTTTCGTTATGTATAAAACTTATGCAAGGCCGCCTAAGGGAATGTGATGCATAGTTGGACAAAAGAACTCTCAGAAATTTGAATTTCTATTGCACAAAGTAGAAGAAATATTTATGGGGATCCAAACATTCCAAAGTATAGAGTCCACTTTATTGAGAAAGGAGCTTGAATATGTTGCGGATATTTCCCATCCGAACTATCAAGGAATTAGAGGAAGTTGACTTCTACGAAGTTCTGAACCAAACAAAGGAAAAAAGGTATCTGTGGTTTAAAATCATATGACTAAAACCAGAGATAGAAAAATTATACGACATAATACTTTCAGATCATGAAAAAGAGTATGGAACAAATATGTTAAAGATGAATGTTTTTTTTGCAGATCCCTACATATCGTCGTTAAGACCAATAGGGACAAAAGAGGCTTTTCTTAAAAATGAAGTTACCATTACGTGAAAAACCCATTATAGATGTTGAATTATGCAGGGAAAACTAGGGCATAAGCTGCATAGTCATATAGTAGCTTCTTTTGGCTAACAGGTCCGTTATGTAGACAACTTATGCAAGGCCACCTAAGGGCACGTGCTGTATAGTCAGGAAAAATAAATCTCAGGTATTAGACATTTTTCAACCAGAAGTCAAGAAAAGGGTTATGGATATCATGGATATTTTTTGTATAATGTTGTGGCTGGGTCTTGAATTGAAATTATGTATTTCACTATGTATCTCATTAGGATGAGAATCAAACCACACGTAGTTCTTGAAATACAGTTTAATGTCATGCAGGATGAGAGCATGGAAGATCTATATTTAGGGTCATAGAGCTCGGACCATAGTGAGCGAGACACATCATGCATTTTTTATAAACCGGATGTGAATAAAGACCAGGGTGTTCCATATCACACCATGTTCTTCCAAGGGGACTTTTCAGTCAAGGGACCGAATGTGGAGTTGGGGTTAGGCCCAAAGGCTTCTGGCTGGACTCGAGGAATGCTCGAGAGTACCTACATATCCCATGAGGATAAGAATCAAGGTCTATGTAGTTCTTAAAATACCCTTTGTACATATTCGGTTCATACATATGAGGGGTAAAGAAGACTTTATTGCAATTATGGCTGAACACAAGATTAAAGACATGGGTGTCACTATGTATCTCATAAGGATGAGAATCAAGCCGCACGTAGTTTGGGAAACATGACATGGTTGGAGACCATGTCAATGATAATTCCTATTGAGTGGGGGTATCAGGGATTGTTGTAGTTTATTTTCATACAGGAAAAAAGGTGAAAATACAGTTTAAGGTCATATACATGGACCAGTGCTATGCATTTTAATGTCCTGCAGCAAGGACAATGGGGTACTGTATCGTTTTACGTCATATAGTTAGGACGATAGGACGTACATAGTTTAACGTCATGTAGGATGAAAGTGAACTGATATTAATAAGACGGTTGATAGGGGATTCACGAATTGACATAAAATGCGATAAAGGTGAATCAATGTGATGAAATTGGTTTCGGTCTTGAACCTCAGAAAGTTTCCATCGTACCCGGCCTAGGAGGCAAGGATCAAAGTTGGTGTAGTTCAATTGAGAGGGATTTGACGATCGGGGTGTTATTGAGGACAGTGAACAAAAGATTATGTTGGGACTTAAGAGTGGTTATCATCCCAGAGAAAATTTCATGGTCGCAGATTATTCTGGGCTCACGTGTGTCATTATCGGTGTGAGAAACAAGAAGCGGCAACATACCTGATGATCATGTTGTGAATGATGTGACCAAGATGGATGATGTGGGGCTTATGCATAATTAGCTTCCTGGGGAATACATGGTAGTAGATTTTAAAAGACAATTGGTCATGCGACGACCAGAATTTAATTTCATGAGTCACAGACATGGGGTGATTAGCAGTTTGACGTCTTACAGCTCAGACGATGCACAATTTAATATCTTGTGGGACGATAGAGGGGCTATGCAGTTTAATGTCCTACAACAAGGAAAAAGGACAAAAGTGCAAATAGATTAATTTCATATAGCTAGGATGAGTTCTATGTATCTTAATGTGTGGCATCAAGGACAATGGGGTGTATTTTTGTCACAAAAAATACTTCTTTAAGAATCATGCATTGGTTGGAGTTGTAATGTGTTCTCAATCAATTGATATTAAAGAATAAAATCCATTGGAGTAGACCCTATGTATTGAGTAAGGTCCTTATGAATTTGGCTCAAGCTTTGGATGATTCTTTCCTTGTATCATTGGGGTTCTGAGGACCAATACCAATTCTCCTTGAATGTATGAACGAATACGAACTTTTTTATTAAAAGCTCAGGCTATTCGATTCTGATATACTTCTAAATGGTGTAGTGTGCACATTCCTTTTTCATTTAGTCATTCCAATTCATCCAATAACTTTTTAGATTGTTAATAAATAGATAACTGATCACAAATGATTACTCTAAGTGAAGGTAATTGGACTTCAATAGGAAATACTGCTTCAGTTACATATACCAATGAATATGGAGTTGATCGTGTAGCAGTGCGGGTGGTAGTCCGATAAGCCCATAGAGCATGAAAAAGTATATTAGGCCATGAATTATAATCTTTATCCACCATATTTGGAAGTATGTTTGAAAGAGTCTTATTGAAAGCCTCTAAGTGAACATTGGCCACTTCATGATACCGAGATGAATGGTTAGACCTGATATTGTATTCTTGATACAGGTTTCTTTCCTCAGATGAACAAAATATGGTGCCATTATTCGTCAATATGGTATGATGAACACCAAATCTGGTAATGATGTTAGACTTGACAAAGCTGACAATTATTTTAGAACAGACTTCTTTGAGAGGTGTTGTCTCTGCCCATTTGGAAAAGATTCCAGTAACAGTAAGAATATACTTAAAATGATTAACTATAGCAAGAGGATAAGGTCCTACTACTTCCATTCCCCATGTAGAAAATGGTCAGGATTATTTAGTTATATGAAGCAACCCCAGGGGTTGATGAATGATGTTGGAACATATTTGGTATGAATGAAACTTTTTAGTTAACTCAACAGAATCTTGCACCGTTGAAGGCCAGAAGTATCCAAGCTTTTGAATTTTACCAGAAAGTCTATGTCCAGACTGGTGGACACCACAAACTCCTACATGTACTTCATTCATGACATCCATGGTCTATTCACCATCAATACATCTAAAGTGGATTCCATCAAAACCTCGCTTGTAGAGATTTTTTTGGTGATCTGAGCTGTCGTAAAGAGTAAAATTGACCACTCGTCACCATACTTGTTCTTTCCCTGCTCTATCAGGTGGGAGTGTTCCATTTGGAAGGTATTCCCTTATAGGTGCCATACATCCTGTAGTGTGACCATAAGGTTCAGAAATGGGACTTATTTCATTGATTTCTTCTATTATGATTTGAACAAAAGGTGAAACTACACGACAGTGGGCAATACTGATGATTGTTTTGTCCCGGTTTGGATCTGCCAGGGTTGTGGCTACATTAGCCAGTGCATCAGCCTGGGCATTTTTTGATTATGGGACATAAGAAAATGTCGGTTCCAAGGGAAATTCTTCCATTAACTCTCTGATGTAATCACAAAAAGGGATTAACTCTTCCTCTCTGATGGCATAACCCTCATTGATTTGTTTGATTACCAAATCAGAATCACCTTTCACCTTCAAGTGATTCACTTGTTCCTGAAGCGCCAATTCCAATCCTACAATGAGAGCTTGATATTATGCTTCATTGCTTCTGCCGCCTTCAAACTATAAGAAGGAATAGGGTAGAACTACCTTTTCTTGGGAAATAAGCATGATTCCTAACCCCACTTTTTTGAATTTAGGATCTTCCATTTTCATTCCTGTTGGACTTCTTGAGGCACCATCAAAGTACATTTCCCATGTTTGATGATTATCATGAATAGAGAAGACTTCCTCATCAGGAAGATCAATATTTAAAGATGTATCTTCTACAGATGGGTATTTAGCAAGGAAATCACCCAGATCATGGCCCTTTATTGCCTTTTGAGACACATATTGGATATCAAACTGCTGCAAAATAACTTCCCACCTTTCCAGAAATCCTGTAAGCATTGGACGACTAAGGATAAATTTGAGTGGGTTATTACGAGATACCAATTGGACCTCATGATGTTGCAGGTAGTGTCTCGATTTCTAAACAGCCAAGATTAATGCTAGGAAGCACTTTTCAATACTTGAATATCGAGTTTCTGCCTCATGCATAGTCCGAATGAGATAGTAAAGGATATATTCATTCCGAGAATTATTATTTTGAGCAAGGAAGGCACCCAATGATCACTCTAAAGCTATCATATAGAGAATAGGTGGTCTTCCTTCAATAAGTGGCATTAATACCGGTGGACTCAAGGGATATTTCATGAGGATATTGAATGCTTCTTGACATTCTTCAGTCCACTGGTAGGTGACTCCATTCTTCAATAATCTGGTGAAGGGTAAACAAATGCCTGCGAAATTGGCAATGAAACACCGAATATAGGCCAGGTGTCCTTGAAGTACTCTTAATTCCTTCAGATTTCTAGGAGGTGACATGTTAAGGATTGATTTTTTCTTCTCAGGATCAACTTCGATACCATGATGTCATACAAGAAAACCATGCAATTTTTCATGAGGTTACCCCGAAAGCACATTTCAAGGGGTTCATCTTCAAATTGTGTTGTCGAAGTTTTTTGAATATGATTTCCAGATCAACCAAGTGATCAGAACATTGTCTGGATTTGACCACCAAATTGTCCACATAGCATTCAAAAAAATTCCTTAAAAGGGTTTGAAGATATGGTGGATGCCACAGTGATACATTGCACCTGCATTCTTCAGGCCAAAGGGTATTACCCGATAGCAAAACACACCATGAGGAGCTCTGAATGCTGTAGAATCATAATCTTTTAGGGCCATTCATATTTGATTGTACCCAGAGTAACCATCCAGGAAGGAAATAACTTCGTAGCCAGTAATTGCATCAATTAAGAGTTTTGTGATCGGAACTGGAAAATCATCCACGGGACAATGCCGATTAAGATCTCTAAAGTTAATGAAAACTCTAATTTTTCCATTATTTTTTTTATTAGGGACAATATTATCCATCCATTTGGGATATTGAACTTCTATGACAATATTAGTCTTGATAATCTTCTCAACTTCATATTCTATTTTGGATTCATAGGTTGGGTGTGTTCTTCTTTCAGCTTGCTTGAATCCTCAATGTTCTTCTGGAAACCCCCAATGATGATTGGAAACATAGGGATTAAGACCTGACATTTCTGTATAATTCTAAAAAAATAAATCTTGATTTTCCTTTAGAAATTATGTATACATTTATTTCTCTTCACGAGTCATGGCTGCTCTAATTACAGTGGGTCATGGATCTTCTTTTGTACCCATATTTATTTTCCGAGTTCATCCACAGTGGTAGAGATACCCTCTTCAAATGCAAGAGGAGCATCCCTGATATCTCCCTATTTTATTAAATATGTGTTACTTCTTCTATTTCTACTTTCATAGCAGATGACGAAGCAAAATTTCAATGGTTAGGGGAGAAGATAAAATTTTAACATCATGAAGAAGAGGCGGACATTTCTGACCCTAATTATGATGAAGGGGCTTCCTGGGGTGATAGAGATGAGATGATGGAATGAGAATCAACGTCATTGTTTTCCTCTCGTATTTATATAAGTTCTTCTAGCCTGGTTGATGAAGTATAAAATTGCTGGATTTCAGCTGATGAAATGAAGACATCTCCATCTAAGCTTTCATCATTTCTTGGTGAATCAACAATTTCTCCGATGTTGTCTGGCTTGATTGTCGTAATTGAAATTATCGAAGTTTTCATAAGAGTGTTTGGATTTAGGTATATCCTGTCAATTTGACTTATAGGAAACACATAATCTGTACTCACTTGTATGAATGGATTTACTAGAATCTTTACAAAACTATTTGAAGCATTAATTTAGGTGACCTTCTTTGCCATGCATTTTTCCTTTCCCTCCATGTGATAAAATTTTGCCTCAATGTATTGATATTAACATGTTTTGATTGGGGAATTGACACCATACAATGTCCCAATTTGACCATTAAAACAATATTTGAGACATTTATTGTACGAAGAAGGTACAACCACATGTTGATGTAGCCAAGGTCTTCCAATAAAAATGATGAAGTCTGTGTCCTTACAAACAACCATGAAATCTGAATTAGACAAAAGGTCTCCAAATAGAATTCTGAGTGTAATCTCACCCTGAGGTTCTTGTTCATTTTTATCATATCCTTACAACATCAATGTAAAAGGAGATAAATCAGATTCGGTGAGGCCTAATTGATGAAGTGTATGAATAGGAATGAGGTTGACTACTGATCTATTATCAATTAAATATCGTCAGATGAATATGTCAATGACTTTTCCAGATATATACAAAGGATTCATATGTCCATGTACAACATCATCTTCATCTTAATCTGTAAAAGATATCACTACATGACATTCGATAGAATCATTCTCTATATGGTAGACCACAGCCACAAAAATATCAGTTTTTAATTCTTATGGACTTGACTAAGCCTCAATAAGCACCTCTCAAAGAACTTTTGATAGATTCGAGGCATTAGAAATTTATTACATGGCCGGTACTTGGTCAAAATGTTTCAATACATCATACTTTTTTTCCAAAGGTCTGTGTTTCCCATCATGAAAATGTGATTTTGCTGGTGCCTTGAAAGTTGAGGCTTTGGTTGTAGAGGCAGGAATTGGAAACATTCCTGGCTTCGGTAGATTAGATTGACTAGGTCTTTTCCACAAGCTGCTGCCACATAAATAGTTATATAATGGGTAGGATTGAAATGGTGGCATATGGAAAATCCATGTTTTCCCTTATATCCTGGACATTTGTCTCTTCCTCTAATTCCACTGTTAGATAAAGGGAAATTAGGCTCATCATTATCGAACATTCATTGGCATAAGGATCTTTTAAATGAATCATATTTACAGAACCAAAGTTCAATTCTTTATATGATGAAGATTCTACCAGGTGAACCAGTTCAGGTTATGCCATTTGGTGGGGAAATGCCTATGCTTTTGAATCATATGGCATAAAATTTGCAAGATTCAAAGACAATGTAGGCATTGACACGAGCTCTTCTTCTTCTAACATTTCTTATTTCTTCACATTACGATGCTTCTTTGACAATTTTTCTTCTGATTAAGGGTGTTTTGGTGTGGCAGACATAGTAGAAGACACAATTTGTTGAATCAATTCTGTTCATAAAATGTAATGAGTTTGGTTAATCATTATTTTGACCATCCAATCATCATATTTTTTCACATTTTTACTACTGAATTTGTGTCACTCACCTTCTTTCTGTGGATCTGTATTAGTAACACATCATACCTTGGCTGAAGAACCTTTCAGTTTTACATGCCCAAACTCCACCATCTTTTATAAGAGGTCTTTGAAGACAAAACACTCCTGAATGGGATGCCCCAACATCTGATTGAACGGGAAATAGTTGGGGAGGTCTTCATCTCTTTCCTTGTTCGGCCTTTGTTTCCTTGGCAACTGAACCAGATTTTTTTCTAGAGCCGAGATGAAGTATATAGGAACTTGTTCATTCCGAAAATAAAAAACTTTGTTCTATAAATCCTGAAGTTGATTCCTCCTTTGATCTCTTTGATCATCTTGACGAGGTGGCCATTTTTTTATGCTGAGGAGGTGGATCCCTCGGATATGATGAAGATTTTTAAGTGGAATCAGGTATAGGTGCTTGTTTAAGTGTAAATGTAGTAGTATCCTCTTTCCCTATTCTCCTTCCATGAACTGATGGAATTACATGAGTTTTAGCCTTAGTCTTTATAAGAGAGTATTCTATTTGCTGAGCGATTGAAGTAAGGTCTCCAACCCATCCAATGTATTTCACAGGGATCAACGGTGTGCATAATTCTTCATGCAGATTTTCCACACAGATTGGTAGAAATTCTTCTTTAGGGAGTTCTAAACTTAAGAAATATGTTAATCCCTTCCAGCGAGCAATAAAATCTGAAACTCTTTCATGCTCCCTTTCTTTGCAATTGGTAAGATAAAAAACTGTCGTCTTTGTCAATGTTGAGCTAAATTGTAGATGAAATATTTGATGGAGATCTTCCCACCCAGTAATTGACTAAGATTGCAAACTTGTATACTAGAAAAAAGTTGGTACTTGTAATGACTGCACAAAACACCTGAGCATAACTGCATCTTGTTGTTGAGGAGCTCCCATCATAGGATCACAACGAGAAAAAAAATGTTTCAAGTGTTGTTCTGGATCTCCAGAACCATTAAAAATTGGGAATGTGGTATTCGTAAAATTTGATTGAGGAGGAATTGCATCCACCCATTTAGGGTAAGCTCTCTTTTCTGGTTGAACATGTGAATGTTTTCCTACCATAGCTTCCAATCACGCTGTTAATGACTCAATGGTAGTCATTAACTTTATAGAAACATCTGGTTGAGCTCGGACTTGAGCCGGTGCAATAACTGGAGTTTGGAAGGGTGTGGAGACTGATACTTCCACTGATGATAGTATTGTCAGTTGTTGTCGCCTATGACCCATAGGATTGGACCTGTGAGGGTCTACTTGTAAAGGGGGATATTCTTGATCCATCCTAGTAGCTGGAACAAATTCCCTAGATTGATTAACTCAAACATGCTTAGGAAGAAGACTACCTTAAAGTAGTTCTGCATTTAACTTCCTTAATTCTTTCATTTCTTCTTCTTGATATGTGAACCTTTCCTTTAATGAGAGTGATTGGCCTTCTCTAGAGGTAGGGTGGGATGTAACCTGACTTTTACCCATTTCCTTATCATATTCCTTTCTATAGTAGGGAAGGGAATTATCCGAAATAATGTCTTTCCCCTGGGAACCCTCTATCTTATGGTACACACACCTTTTTCATTTGTTTCTCTGTGTACAACCTCTTGAACTTGAACTTCTTCATCTTATTCCTCTAAGTGAGCCTCATGTTTTTGGGTATTAGTGACAACAACATTGATGACATTTATCGATGCATAATGCATTGTATCCCTTCTATCAACACTTCTACGATACTGTCTTCTTCCATGTCCTTTATGAGACATTGGCTTTTGTTTGGTTGATCCCTCAGGAACTTCTTGATGAACCGTAATTTGGAGGGAATCTCCTGATAATTTGGCTCTGCGTTACTCTTGTGGATTCTTCCCTAATCGAAAGAAGATTTACATTTCCTAAGGAAGAGATTGAGAATTTGAAAAAGTCCCCAGTCTGGTGGACTGGGGCTGTTCCTATTTTCCAGCTCAACTCCTCGAATCCTGTTTGTTGATCCTGAGGGTTGGATTAAAAGGGTCCTCAGTCTAGAAAGCTGAGGTGGCTCTTGAACTGCTACATCTGAAACTTTTTTAAAATCTCTCATGATTTTGCGGACTTTAGTCTGGAAATTGGCCAGATGCATCATCCTACATCCACTCAAATCACATGGCTCAGATGACCGTTGGATTATTTCTGACACTTCTGTCACCTGATGATGTGCATGCTCTAAAAGGGAATCCTGTTCGATATTCTCATTTTCTTGATGAAAAAGTAATTCAACAACTTGTTCTTTATATACATGTCTTTGGGAAGAACTTGTTGAGGCATGTTCTTCAGCATGACTTTGATTACACACAAAACCAGTTATATGTGGCCAGCCATGGGCAATAAAATTGCATGAGACTACTTTTGGAGGGATTTGTTAATAGGGGAGCACGATGAAATGCATTGCTGCATGAACACCCCATCCCCTGATATGAATACCAGATGGGGGATTGGTAATTAACAGGTGAAACCTTTTTAACGTCCCAATACATGAACGCTAAAGGGATCTCTGCTTCGTTTCAACCATTGGATGTCGGCTAACTGAGAGAGATGCTAAGTCAATTTGGCGTTTCAACCCTTCTATTACCTTAACATGATTTTTATATTCATCATAGGATAATTTTTTCTCTTTTAAGTGACAAAAGGTTTTCCATATGTTGAGAATAATATCATGAATACCATATTCTTTCAACATTTTTGGAATATCATACTGAGAGTCAACCAAAGGCCAAAACATGAATGGTATTTCACCATTTTCTAGTTGTTTTCTCATATTCAACACATCCTCTTTGTCATTTAATGAAGATTTTTCTACCTGATTGGACCAAAGATGGTGCTTCTTTGTTGCTTCATCAGATTCAACAAGATTGGTAGAGAAATAATTTTTCCAACTAAAAGATGAATGACCCAGGGGTGGTTCGGAGAATGACCTACAACTCATACTATCTTCTGATTGAGAAAATATTTCACCTGCTCGTAGTAAGGCATTTGACATGACTGGCTTCGCATTTGCAGGTGCCTCAAGATAAGAGAGATTTCTCGTAACTGCATTTTCCATTGAATAATTTTCTAGGAAATTAAAATTACTACTGTGGAGAGGAATTTCGTAGCTAAATTCATTATCATGGGGAGGACCACCATGGTGGGTTACATCAGAAGATGAAACCTCTTTCTCCTTGGTCTTCTGACCACATAGAGGGTTATCGTGGCTCTCATCTGAAGATTATACTTTGAGATTGACTAGATTGACATGAAGAAAGCCTTCATGAGAAAGTGTTTGATAAAGACCTTCGGAATTATTGTTCTTACTTGCAGAATCTAGAAATGAGAGAGTATAATCTTGAGTTGCAACAGACAATTGACTGCGGGCTTCAAGAACTCCATCATTGAGAAAGGCCTTATTGCATATTGGCTCTTGATTTTTCAACTGTGCTAGATGGGTATTTTTCTTGGACGCCTTCTTACTCACATTAAAAACCACTTTTTGATGATAGTCTTTATGACGGGTAGGTGTATGTGCCTGCTCACAAGAAATGGTCAGGTTAGGCTGACTATTTCTAGTTAGATCTGGTGTATGTGGCCAACTTGATTGTCTGTATGACAAGGGGTAGTATGCCCCACGACCATCGTGGAATAGGACAAAGATGTATATATTCTCTGGGGTGACATGTTGATGAGTCACTCCACTGATATGGATAGATTTATGTTTCTTCCCCTGTGATGTCACTGAATTTGATATAATATTCAGAAAGGTATCCAGAATATGAGTAGGTATTTTCTTCTACTCGTTCGCCATTGCCAGAATGTGCTTGGTGACTTCAGCTATCGGAACGGGAATATACATCCATTCCGGGTTTGGTGTAGGTGTGTGTTCCTGCTTCTGTCTTCCTTTTTCTGTTAGTGAATTCTAACAATACTCAAGTGTGGGGGTAGAAAGTTGTGTCTACCAACTAATTTTCATTGGAGCCTTACAATTGACATCTCCGGGTGCTACCAAACGTGACTGTTGGTTAGCTTGATGAATTGCAGGTGTATTTTCCTTCTTATTGTTCTCCACTGAATATGATTGATGAACTTCCTTCAATACTGGCAGACGAGACTGCTGGCAGAATTGATGAGTGTAAGCAGGTGTATGTGTCAGTTTACAGGTGGTCACATAATTTGATTGGCGAGCTTCATTGGATGCAGTTAGACGAGCCTGCTGACTGGATGATTAATTATAAACAGGTGTATGTGCCTACCTATATTACTCCTCTGGAATTTCCTGGCAGGATTGGTGTGTTACTGCCAGATGAGTCTGTTGGGCAGTGAATTCCTGATGGACGGGTGTATATGTCCGCTCGTTGTTTGGCATCAAGTTAGATTGATGGAATTATTCATAGGGGGAAGAGGTAAGAACCTACTCCCTGTTGACCAAATTTCACCTATGACAGTTCATTTTGTGTGCTCGGGTGTGAGGAACCAGAGCCGAACACATAGAGGTGATACCCTCATCATGTTGAGGGGGCACTACCGTATGTTTCTCGCAACAATTGTTAGTGGGAGTACTCATGAAGGACTCCTATATTTTTAAATTGAGGCCTTGAGTGGCCTTTTCATTCACCTCCCTATAATATGGGAGGGACTAGATGTTGTGTTCGATGGATAACATCCTGAAACAGTTGGAAACGGTGGTTGGCACCACCTGCTTCTTGCCCACTGGTCATCGCTGTCCAGACAACCTGGGTGAGTTGTTAACTTGGAGGGCCTATCGAGTGGCCTCCATAGTCAGGATGGTACCATGTTTGTGGTATTACCTCACCAATGCATTTGACACCCAACATTGAAGACGCTGAGTAGGTGATTTCATCCTCAGAGCAGACGAGGATACAACAGGAGTAGCGGCTGCGGCATTCACAGGTGTGAATTTTAAAGAATCCATTTTTGGTTGCAAAGTGATATTGGAAAAGAGTTCCTATTTAATATAGCAAATATAATCCAGATAAGTTTGTCCATACTACTTCTTTTGGATGAGTACATTTTCTATTGATTTCTTTTTTTCCCTCATATTGAGTTTAATAGGGTCCTAACAAATAAGTAAAACATCATTTAACGTGGTTAAGGATTCATATCAGGTTCACCATTTTGTGTTTCTTCTTGAAATGGGGATGACCTTGTTCGTTTTAGGTTCAAAAATTCCAATAAGTTTCTAACAGGTTTATTTATATAAATTGAAATATCCAATGATTCTATATCCATTTGGACCTACTTTCAAAAGGTAGATTCTCATTATTTGTGGATCGATGAGGCTTAAAAATTTGTATTGGTTGAGTGGATGGGAGGTCAGGCTCATCACACCTTTTTGAGGGAAATTATTACCTACTCCGGGACTCTCTTATAGATTTAAGTTTGTTCAGAAATCCTTATTAATTCACCAAGTCTGAAAAATAGTTTTCCTTTCGATTTAGCAATCAATGATTGATAAGTATAGAATTTAGATAATCTTTTATATGTTTTTAAGGTTCTTCAATGATGGAGAATCATCCGTATGTATTAGATATTCTTAGTAGATGGTATCCTTCACTACATTATATAGGAATCTCTTGGTCATTATGATTACCATTCTAGTTTTGAAGCCACTTAGTGGGGCACTTGTAGTTTATTGTCATTCAGAAAGACATGGATTATTTAAAATTTGGGATCATACCTGCTGATGGGCTACCTACGTATCCTTGTGAAAAAGGAATCATAACCCTCATAGTTCTATAAGAGGGATATAGTTTAACTTCATATGGGATGGAAATGAATTAATAAAATATGGTCTTGATCCTTATAATGGCTTCCAATGTACTCTATAATACATTTTTTTGTTGAAGAAGCCACTTAGGTTGAGTGGGCACCAACAGAAAAGCCACAAAAGATGTATTACAAATTTCAAAATTCAAAATAACAACCCCAATCGTCAAACCACACCAAAATCCTTCATAAGCACCATTCAAAATTCAAACGAGATCCATCATCACCACCTCTCCATGCGCACCATGACACATCACTATTTTCAATTTCCAAAAAAGAGATCATCATCACGTCCTCGAAGCTAAAGCCTCACGATCCAACCTTTAACAAAACCAGCCCAC
This sequence comes from Viscum album, assembly GCA_963277665.1. Lineage (NCBI taxonomy): Eukaryota > Viridiplantae > Streptophyta > Magnoliopsida > Santalales > Viscaceae > Viscum > Viscum album. The sequence goes on from OY728144.1 coordinate 576,188,908, forward strand.
CGGAATATAGTAACACGGTTCCAGATTTCAAATTTTAGTAACAAATTAAAAAAGATAAATCGGATTCCAAGGAGGCCTCGATCCAGGAAACCCGCATCAGCCAAAATCACATCACCTATCATCAAATTCTTTGGAACACCACTGGCGTCGCCACCTCCCTATCAGTGCTGGAGATGATGACCAGAAATCATCATTGGAACCACCATCCACCAAGACACCAAAAAACTATTCCAAACACATTCCATGGAAAATACATCCTAACAAAATCATAAAAACGAACAAAACCCCAAACGGGATTGAAATCCAAGCTAGGTAGAAATTCCAATACAGAGAATCAATGAACCAAAAATCCGAAAATCAGAGCATTCGAAGCACCCAAGCCATCACACCCTCCATCACATTTCCATGCCACCGTAGAAACATCGAGTTGAACCAGGTTGGGCCCTATCATGATGGGAACAACATAAAGATAAGCGGAGGAGGAATGACGAGCCTTGAAAGCCGAACACCATACTAGAATAAAATCGAAACTGAAAGGAAGGGGCGAAGAGCAGATGAAACCTAATTGCTGAGGGAGATAAAGGCACCATTTTGGGTTGAAACACACAAAGAGAACAAAGATGCAATTCAAACCATAAAGGAAACCTACAAAAAACACTATCAAAGGAGAGAAGACAATGATGTCGAAGCCAAAGGGGAAAATGATCCACCAAAAAAATTTATGTGATAAAGTAACGTCGAGATCCGGGAAAAGAGGTCGATGAGAAAACAAAAGGAGAAAATGAAACTGAAGCCATCACAAAACTGTGAAAGGAAAAACTACCATGTAGAGGAAGAGGATGAAACAATAAGACCATTGATTTGGATAAACGAAGGGTCTCCCCTTCCTACTTACTCTTCTTTTAAGGTATAGATCAATGTCCATGTAGTTTGGGTAAAGAAATATGGGGTTTATGCATGGTTAGTGGCCCAAAAAGAGATGTCGGGATTACTTTTACACTCTAACCTCACGTGAGTCATGCTCGATGTGAGAAAAAAGAGGTATCAATAAACTTGAATATAGTGCCATGAATGATGCAGTCATGAGAAATGATGTGTGGATTACATATGTATGACTGCCCAAGTAGATGAAGACTAGGACTTACTTCAGGAAAGAAGCCCAAGAGTAGGGTCCATAAAGGTATTTGTACTTTATAGAGATTTGGTATTTTAACGTCAGGATTACTCCTGAGAAGGAGGCATAAATTAAGGTACTTATGATTGGGATTTATTCATGAGAAGGATTCCCAAATCAGATGAAATTAAGATTGGGGGATAACTCCTGAGGAGGATTCCTATTTAAAAAAAACTTATAACATGGGGCTTACTCCTGAGAAAGAGGACCAATGTTAAAGGAAATTATGGCAGGGGCTAACTCCTGAGAAGGAGGCCCAAACCAGGGGAACTTGGTGCTTACTCTTAAAGAGGATTCCCTAAATAACAATATCTTCTCATATTAAAGGATGATGTTATATAGGAAACCTATAACCGTGGTGACATAAAGCTAGTAAGTCATGAGGTTTTGGGAGAGGTTCTCACAAAATTCCTTTTAGATAAGGAAGAAAACAAAGCAACCATGCCTTAAATGGCTTTGAAAAGGTGTTCGATGGCTAATATCTTGAAGAGGAGAGGTGAATGGGAGAGAGGCACAAAAATAATGTTGGCACACAAATATAGCTGTGCAAATCATTTGCTGAGAATTTCTTGGCCACAAAAGTGTAATTGTGCAGCATGGGTTCTCCGGGGCAATGAAGAATCAACAGGGTATTACTTGGGTGAGACTTAATTCAAACCTTTAGTATAATCCTAAGATATTTCCAAAAGGGAGGTGCACAAGTTTCATGGAAAAGGTAGGGAAGCGTGTAAGTGTTTCTACTTTTAAGGAGTTCTGGACATTTAGGTGCGCACATGTTGATGAATTCTAAACACTTAGGCCTTATCCTACTCCTCCAAGTCTTCCATTCTAGGTAAAAAGTTACCTTAGAAGCTTTTGGAAGAGTTGAGTTGAAGACTTGGGCGACCAGAGCTTGAATCTGAGTTTTGGAAAATTCATCTCAAAAATGGGGAGCCCACATGGGCTATTTATAGGCCACCGGGAACCTTTGGAGAAAAAAAGAATAGGGAGCGCATGTGACTTGAACAACCCATAGGTGGCGCACAAGTGACTTGTGCGGCATGCAAGAAACATTCACGGCTCCCTCCAAATGGATTCCTTGTCCATGCCTTTGTCAATTATTGATGTTCTTCCAAGGGTGACCCCATTTGTGCATAAGGTATTTCCCTTTTCCATTCGTTGGACTCTGTGATGGAAAGGAGAATCAACAATACTTTATCAAAATTCTTGAATGGTTAATTGGGAGAATAACCTCATCGCTTCGTGGAGACCGTAAGTCGTACGTACGCAAGAGCGACTATGTTGTTCCCATAATTGATGAATGGTATTGTAGTGGATAGTGTATAACATCTCATAATTAGTTCCATTATATAATGATCATATATAGTTATTATTTTCACCTTTATAGCCATCCAAGTATGGTGGTGTTGAAAAAACATATTACACTACGACATGGAGACGGTAAGGAGTACCTACGCACGCACGGTGATTTCATTTTTTATTAGATGGATAGAAGTTGAAATATAGTTGTTTAATATTTATAATAACATATAATTATATTAGTTATATGGATTTTATTAATTCATAATGAAAAACGAATTAGGAGGATGTATAAGAAGAATTAAATTTGAATGAATCAGTAGAGAAGATTACCTCTTCCTCGACGTTCCGCCATCAAATATCTTATTAGGGCACTAGAGATGACCTTTTAAAAAAAACCTCTAGAATGTAAGTATGGAATTTTAGAAGAGAAATGGTCCAGATTTTTCTGAGGGTGAAGGCTCCAAATGGATTGAAGATGAGAGGGAGTAGGTCCCCTTTTATAAGAGAGGATAGGGGCACTTTAGAAAAATCTGAAAATATTATTTTATTGTAAATTATATTTCCATTAAAAATGGTCCCAAACATATTTAATTATTATATAAGAGTATTTGGGTTATAATAAAAATTATCCAATAATTTTTAGGCATGTTTTGATTATTTATTTATCCTATCCCTTTTGGTTTAACCCTTATTTTACCCTTTTTAATCTTACCGTGATATCTTGTTATTTACATATTGTGGGTTGCTTTAATTACTATATAAATTCGAACGACCCAAAAAAGTTATTTATGACATATTTGGACTTATATAAACCATTTTAACGAATATTAGATTTTTTAGGAATTTAATATCATTTAATAAACTATTTTATGTTTTAAGTTATGAATATGTCAACTTTGGACATAATTCATACTTGAATTTTTAAAAACATCATAACAACATGATTCCTTTGAACCAATGGAATAAACTAATCCCAAATATGTGAATTATATCTATAAAATTCTTGTTTGGAATCAAATTTTTCAAATGATATTTATTTTAATATTTATAAATTCATTTATTTGAGTATTTTATTAATATGGATATCACTAAATCATAATTGAGCCATAAATAAGTATATTCATATAGTGTCTAAACTTTATATTTAAAATACCTTGAGGTCTGAAATATTTTTATATTTATAATGACTATTCATATAAATAGACATCAGTTATATAACCCAAAATTAAAATCGAATTATTAAAATATATATGTTTATGTAATAATTATCTTTACTTTAAATTAATTCTTATAAAATGTCATTTTCACATCCTAGTGAATCCCTGGAGTCCCAAAATTGACCTAAGGAAGCCCATTGTCGGAAATATCTCATAAAATAGTATTAGGACACGTTTTAGGGTAGTTTTATTCAATTAATGTATTATATTTTACCCTTATATACCGTATTTACCCTTTAACCATGCTAAATAAAATAATTACTGAAGTTACTACTCAGAATATCGAAAAATAAAAGGTACCTATTTACAAAATTTGAACCTTATTATTCCAAAAATGGAATCCATTTTTTGAAATTCAAAACACAGTATGTTTACTAATTAATTTAAAATTAATTCCCGTTGTCAAAACCAAAAATAAGGTTTTTAAGAAGTAATAATTAACAAAGGATTGAAATGTGTTTATATCCAATTTATAAATGAAATTACATTAAATAAACTAAATTGTATTAAATGATAAAAATATAATCTAATTACACTTTAATATCAATTAAAATAATAGTATAACAATATAAATATATTAGATGAAAAAGTAGTTTTGACTTTAAATGCAGTATTTTTCACTATTCATAAAAAATGAACATTATCAGAAATAATCCAAAAATTCAAAATAAATTTTTTTTATTAAATTATTACAATTAATAAGTTTATTTTATAAAATTTAACTTATAATGGTGTGAAAAACTATATTTAAAATGGGCGCACCATCAAAATGCGGTAAAACTGTATTTTTTTTAAAAACTACTTTTATCCGATAAATTTGATTTTGTTATTATATAATGTTCCAGAAAATATATAAGATGAATTTTAATGTTATATAAAATTTAAAATTTGTTTAATACTATTCATAATAGATAGTTTATATCCCATTAAATAATAATATTTACAAAATATATCATTGTTTAGTGAAACTCGGAAATTCGTACAATGCAGGCTATCGAGGAAGGTTTAACATATTTATTTTATTCCATGAACATAATCTGGACTCAATGATGTGTGAAATTAATTCTACCAAAAGAACATAAAATTTTGTGTTACACATGACAAGAATAGTTTTTTGTGTAACGCAAGATAATATGCTATTGCGTATAGCGCAAGATATAATTTTTGTGGATTACAACTCAAGACATAAATGAAAACATAAAAGAATCTTTCCCATAAACTCTTGGGTGGTTACATTCTACCCCCCCCCCCCCTAAAATGAATTTCTCCCTTAAAACTATTTGATGTTATTAATGGTTTACAACATGAAATTTTATTTTATGGAAACCCACAACTTAAAATTATATACGAAAAAATAATTTTAAAAAGAAAATTTAGAAACATAATGGTTACCCAAAGTCACTAATCACTATGTATCCATATAGGAGAACATAGGTTGTATGTTAAAACATTGATATGGAAGAGAATTCTAACCATCAAGTTATGATAGATAGTGATAGGGAATATGGTTTAAAGAAATTTAACTACCAGAAAGCCATAAATTTGTGATGTTTTAATGGACCATCGGATTCATCATATAAGAGGGTACTAGGATAAAAATTTTTGTTTCAAGATCCTTTTCCTGATTTTGATTAATTTTTATAGGAGGGTAAATACATACTTGATTTCTGTAGAATTTCATAGTGGTTCATTCCATGAATAATTTCCACTTCATCTTTTATTTAATGAAATGAAGTTGAATTTTTTTATCTGTGAAGTGTTAGTAAATCAAGCAATAGAATTATAGGTCATTCCATCTCTCTCAATTAATGGTTTTCACAATCAATAAAATATACATATGTCCATACATGGTGAGATTAATTTTATATGGTTACAAAAATGGACTTATACTACATCTATCATACAACTTAAATAAAATAAAACTAATTTTTAATAACCAGGGAATTTCTGTAGGCTAGTGGTAGGTGATAAAGGATTTTCAAAATGTAGTTGTGGGTTTGATTCCTACAGGCTTTTCCGACATTATGGGTTGTGTCCCATCCCGCAGGTTTCCATTTTTCTAAAACTATACTATTATAACATTCTAGAAATAATATTAAAAAATAGCATTAATCAATACTATTTAATGGTCTACTTAATCCATTCCAACCATTAGGATGATCAAAAATAATTCTATCCAATCTCACAGTACAAAAAAATCAATTAAAAGAATGTTCATATAACAGTAATGTGAATACCATCATTAATCCCCCATAAGATATATCGTGTTGGTCACATACCAAACATTTTAATAACATCATAATGAATTCTCTTGAGTCATGGTAATAACCTAAATTACTATATATCCTTATTCAATACATGCATGTTTTATTGTTAAAAAACATAATTGATATATTCAATAAGTCCCAAAAAGATTTTTACTTCTTCCATGATATCATAACCTTCTTTTCAACAACTCCACAGTTAGTTCCTAAGATACTAGCATCATCTAATTTTCTTATTATAATCAAACATATCTTTATCCAAACATCATTATCTTATCATACAAGTCATATTAAGGATTATCTTTCCATTAATCATGCGTTCTCCAAATATATCACCTTACCCTTAAATCACTTTTTGGCTCCTTAGAACTATTCAACATATCCCTCCAATCCTTAATGAAAAACATAAACAAAAAATAGTTATATATTTCATGATTAATATAACATTATATTTGAATTCCAAAACATATACACCTAAATAATCTAACTTTATTCTTAAACCATTACTCTGGATCCATCATCTTCGTATTTCCTAAAATATGAATCATGCCTTAAGGTTTTTCAACATCATTATTCATAGGTTTAATGTAAACAATACTGGAAGAACATCACATACCTTTCACATGTCATTTACAATCTCATTATCCTCAGTAGTATGACCAATAATCTTTCTATCATCATGAATCTTTTCATGATATTTCCACTTAGAAAATAGATCTTCATAATTCCAATTATTTCCACATCTGAAACATTCACTAGTTAACTCTGTTCTATGTAGTTATGGCTACTGAGTATGATTGGAAAGCAAAGTGTGAGAAATAAATATGTGAGATTATAAAAACATATGTAAAGTAAATTACTTATAATATTTCAATCAATGATATGTTCGATTTAACCCTAGGATAGTACTGATTATAAAAAAACTAGGTTTGTAACCAATACATTACTTATCCTAGGTAATCCCTAGACATATCCTTAGAAATATCTCTAGGTATCTCACTAATGTTTTCACGTCCTAGTTTCTAACAGTTGACTAATCCTTCACTTGGATACCAACTGTTGAGACCCAAGCTTGACGTACATAGTAATTTCATTACTTTTTTGGTATATTTATTACATGATACACAAAGATGCCCAAAGACCTTATTAGTTTAGTGTCTTTGGATACTCAGAGCATAATCATCAAGCTTGGTGAAAGATGTAACGACCCAAATTTTTTAATTATATTTGTTTCCTAATTTTGTGTGTTATTTAATTTTATACTCAGAAAAACTATATCCTTTATTTAATGAAGTGGGTATAATTTAAATGAGACAGTTGGTTTTGGACTGTTATATGACTATTGGTCAATATGACAGTTGGAAACAATAAGCTTAACGTTGTGTTTTTATAAATACAACTATCTTGGTTAATTAATACAGAAAGAAGATTGAATGGCCTCATCAAGTAGACTCGAGCCATATGAATCCCATATATCAGAGCTTGGTAAGGAGGTAACATCACTGGGCTTTGCTCTGGACCAATCCCAAGCCAAACATCAATGTATGAAGATTGAACGGAATCACCAAAGGGAGAAGTTCAAGCTGATAAAAATCACCACTCGAGCAATGTTGTCTGATCCACCCCAAGATTCTATCACCATAGAACACCTTACACATAGGTCATATGCTGGTGTTATAAGGGGCTATGTAATGAGTCCTTAGCTACTTTTTGTAATCCTTTTATATAAATAAAATTGTTATTTATTCTTATGGAAAATTTTGTGAATTTAAAATATTAGGATAAATATAGGATGTGTATTATTGATGAATTTAGGAAAAAAGGGTATTTAAAACTATTTTTGTATTAATTAAATAATAAATAATGTGAAATAACTTTCAAAAAATGGTCTACTGTAGTTGTGATCAGTGAGAAATTTAGAGTCGAATAAGATCAACTTGGATTTTAGTGAATAGTAAAGTAGGAATAGTAACATACCAATATGAATAGTAATTAATAGTAATTTGACTAAAAAAATTGAAACTTCACCCCCGAATGTATAAATAAATTTTAGACATCTTAAATGTGAAGAAATGATTATAGTTTAAGTTTTAGTATTTATGTACACCAAAAATACTTTATTTCCAATTTTATAATTAATTTAATAATTTAAAATGGAAATTTATTTTCATAAAATTTAATCAAAAATTGTTACTTTATTGTCCTATAGGTATACGATAAGTTTATGGGACCTTGATTACTTTTTTAAGGTGTTACAAAATGAGTTATAGTTTTGAAGTTGTATTTTTGGAATAATGAATGATTTTATATAAAAATTAAATAAAAATTATTTAGAAAGTTATTTTTATAAAATGGACTTCATTTTTTAATTTAGAGCATCTATATTAGGATAGGGTTAATTTTTGGGGTTTTTCTGAAATAGTTGAATTATAGGTGAATAGAAAAAATGCCGTTATGATTTTCAGGTGTTTAATGACATCATTAATGATGTAATATGATTGAAGCATTCTGGTCAACTTATGAATAGTGAGATATGCTATGAGGTGTCCCATGTGGCAAATTACATGGGCAAATATCACGGGAAAGCCCATGGTTTTTCAAATACCACCGATGAGGTGTCCCATGAAAATTGATAATTTATTCACTCACTTTTCCTATAAATATCAATCCATTTCCCTCATTTATTTCATTACAAGATCATCCTCAACGAATATGTGGTATCCTTACATCCCAAGGAGTCCTCCCAAGTATCCCTCAATCCTCCCATGGTCCCTACCATCATTCTTTCGAGGTTCCTCTTCTAGGTAAAGGATCCTTTCAACCTCCTCTTTTATGTCATTAATTCATTTATATTGTGTCTTCTAGTATCCATCTCTTTATGTCGAGGGTATGTTCTTAAATGTTTTAATTACTATCCATTTCATGTATAATTTTTTAGAGACCCTTTCTGCTCTCATCCAATTATTTTCTGAATTTTTAAGTGATGTCGTTAGGCTGCTGGATTTCTCGTAAAAGAAATCACATCTTCTCATTCCGTTCAAGTTTCCTTTTCTTATGGTTTGTCATTAAAATATCCATACTATGTTTTTATCACCATGTCTTTCTGTATATATATTGTAATATTAGTTATTTATTTATGGGTTACCCTTGTATCCTCTCTTTTTATTATTTTCTAAAACCATTTTATATAGACATTAGGCTGCAGAAATTTCGTCTAAAAATTCTTATCTCTTTTTCTCAAGAAATTACCTTGTTTATTTATTTGAATAACCAGACCCATTTCATTTATATGGGTGTTCATAAATATATAAAAAGGATATATTTTATTCTGGAATGAACATAAATATAACCCTCATTCCCTTTCCATGTGTTATAAGTGACATAATGATCTTTTTGAGAACTTTTAAAACATCATGATTTTGAAATGAATCCCATTTCTTTTAATCTCTATGGGTTATTTTTTAAATGTTTGATTATGATCTATGTGTCTCACACAAAATTAAATACATATTAAGGGTGCACCCTGATATCTCTCCAATTCATTGGGTAAATAATTAATCTCTTGAGATGACAAGTTTCAAGATACTTTGGTTAATAACCTTGGTAATTTTTATGACACCCCAGGGATAAACCTTGGTGATATGTTCATGAATTTCTAAATGAAATTTTTTAGCCACATATTCATGTGTTTATTCATGTTATTTTTATCATGATATTTCTATGCTTCCATTTCTCATGCCTTTATGACTTTTATCATGTTATATTAATATTGCTCAGGATCACATGTCAACTGTTTCACTTGTTTTTCTTACCGAGCCTTCGGATCACCCTTTTCATTGATGTATGTCTCCCAGATATGATATGAAGTAATTGTACATAGGACAAAACTATGATGAAGACTTATGATTAGTTTAGAATAATTTTTTATGTTGTTTTCTTGTATTATGTTCCTGATTTCCAAGACACCAGACTTTAAAGATCCTCTATTTTTAAAATGCAATGGAATGTTATGTAATAAAAAGGAAGGATGCCATAGTTGGTATCAAAGGATAGTTTAGTTATTTATGGAAGTTAGGCTATGAAATCATTAGGAAGAATCCTTTAGAAAGTTTTAAATATTGGAAAACCACCTACTATTTTTGGGAGTACTAAGTAAGTGGTTTATCAAGAAAATACATCACTTTCTGAATACGAAAAGGTAGAGGTAGATCTGGCATAGAGGTACCTAGGAGTGAAAGCTTTGAGAAGGATTTTCGGGCTTGACCATGGGTATCCTGGTACATGGAAATTAGCCTTTCTCCAAACTTGTTTACGACACTCCCGGGGGATATGTTTGGTTAATCATAAGCTTTTTATGAATCATTGTGAAGGATTTATAGAGAAATGTAATTGTTCAAAGATGTTTTAAGCCCTAAATCCTTTATAGTTAAAAGATTCATAAATGAAATAAGTTTCTCATTAAGTTTCTATTATTTTAGAAATGGAAGGAAATAAGAGGAACTATGCAAATGGTGACCGCAATGGGCCACGTGCTGACGACCCTCCGATGGAAGCCAGAATGGAAACATTCATGCGAATGATGAACCAACTAACCCATGTTATGGGAAATAACATGAATCAAGCTGAGTGATCGATCTCACCGCTAAGGGAACAACATTCTGTTGATTCCTTTATGCGTCAATGACCACAAACCTTCAGGGGATCGACTGGCCCATTGATTTCTAAGTAGTGGATTAGTTATATTCAGAAGATGTTTTCTGTTCTCTGCTGTTCAGAGCAAGAGAAGGTCACCCGGGCTGTCTATCGCTTAGAAGGTGAATCTGATTAGTGGTGGGATCTGATTAAAAACATGAGGCTAATATTGGATGTTGAAGATATAGAGTGGAAAGAGTTTAGAGAGATTTTCTTCAGTTAGTATTTCCCTCGATCCATGAGAACAAGAATGGAGAAGGAGTTTCTCAAGCAGAAGCAGAATGAGAACAAATCTGTCTGAAGATATGAGATAGACTTCACCCGAATTTCATGATATACCTCTAGCTTTTTTATGGATCCAAATGGTAATGTTGATAGTGTTTTTAGTGGACTGAGACCTCAACTGTGAAAAAATCTAAGCAACCGAGACTATGATAGCTACGTGGAGATTGTGTGGAGTGCGATGAAAGTCGAAGTAGATTTTGGTGAGACTCAATGGTCTCATAAATCAAGCAACAAAAAGAGATTGATAGAGCCCATCTTAGGGGGGACCTTTGATTAGGTAAGAGGATGAATGTAAGTGAAATGTCCCACATGTAATTAATGTGGGAAGAAGAATTCGGGGAACAGCATGCTCGAAAGTGGGAAATGCTACAAGTGTGGAAGAGATGTCTATATTGTGATTAATTGTCGTAGTGAGGTGAAACCTCAACTTTCAAACACTAACAACGAGGGGAAGATAGTTCAGGCCCTACCTGATGTCCAGTTCTTCAAGTGTGGAAACCTTGGGCACTTTTCCAATCACTGTCCAAATCCTGGGGTAGTGGAGGGGAACCACCATCAGCCTAAGCAAAGGCCAAGATAGAAAGGTTGTGCTTTTTCTATCACGACATCAAATGTTGAAGTTCCAAATGATGTGGTATCAGGTACTCTTGTTGTTCTCTCAAATCTAGCAAGTACATTGTTTTATTTTTGTTCTATGCATTCATTTATTTCCTCCAATTTTGCAAAGAATTTAGAATCTAACCCCCAACTTGATAAAAGTAGAGTTATCAGTCATGACTCCTGGTGGGATTATCCAAGCATCATCAGTGTTTAGAAACTTTCGTATTTACCTTGGTGAGCACAATTTTATCACAAATCTAGTAGTCATTCCCATGCTAGAAATACAACTTATACTATGGATGGACTGTCTCAAAAAGTATAATGCTAAGATCAAATGCAGAAGTAAGGAAATCTTAGTAGTCTTGAATAGAAAACCTATTGTTATCTTCCAAGGAGAGATATCTCTACTTGATATTTATCTAGAAGAACCTATTATATCCTGCTTTATGGAATTGATCGGTGAAGAAGAGGAATGAAATGAGAGTTTGAGGATATAAAATGTACCCATCATCGAAGAATACATTGACATATTTCCTGAGGAGTTTCCTGGACCTCCCCCAGAAAGAGAGGTAGATTTCTCTATTGAACTCACACCTGGATCTCATCCAATATCATAGACCCCTTATAGGATGGAAAATGTGTAGCTAGTGTAATTAAAGAAAAAACTCCAAGATCTTTTAGAGAAGGGTTTTATCTGACCAAGTGTGTCTCCTTGTGGAGCACCTCTTCTCTTTGTGAAGAAGAAGGATGGATCGATGTGGCTATGCATTGATTATAGTGAACTGAACGGAATCACATTAATGAAAAAATAACCACTTGCAAGAATTCATGTCTTATTTGGCCAAATTCATGGTGCTCAATTTTTATCTATGATAGATCTTCGATCTGGTTATCATCAATTGAGGGTGAAGAAAGAAGATATTCTAAAAACTACCTTCTGATCAAGATATGAGCATTACGAGTTTGTTGTTATGCCTTTTGAAATGACTAATGTACCTGCTATTTTTATGGATTTGATGAATAGTGTCTTTAAAGACTACCTTGATAACATTGGGGTAGTTTTTATTAATGATATTATGATATATTTCAAAAGTTTTGAGGATTATGAGGATCATCCAAGGGTTATTTTGCAAACACTGCAGAAGGAGAGACTTTTTGGAAAGTTATGTAAATGTGAATTCTGGTTTCAACAAGTGGCTTTCTTGGGGCACATTGTTACCAATGAAGGAATCATAGTTGACCCTATGAAGAAAAAAGTTGTAGAGGAGTGGCATCAGCCAATAAGAATAACGTAGATTATTAGTTTCCTTGGATTAATGGGATATTATAGGAGGTTTGAGAAAAACTTTTCACAACATTCTAATCCATTAACAAAGTTAATTCGAAAATGGGTCAAGTTTATCTGGACAAAGGATTGTGAGGAAAGTTTCCAAGAGCTGAAGAAGAGATTGGTTACTGTACTTGTGTTAACACTACCCTCAAGTGGATAAGGATTCGTTATTTTTAGCGATGCATCTCTAAAAGGGCTTTGGTGCATCCTTATGAAAAATGACAAGGTCATTACTTATGCATCTTGATAGTTGAAGACTCATGAGAAGAACTATACTACACATGATCTGGGGCTGGCAGTGGTCATTTTTCCTATGAAGATATTGAGGCAATGTCTTTATGGGGATAAGTGTAATATATACATAGACCATCAAAGTTTGAAGTATATTTTCACACAAAAGGAATTGAACTTTAGACAAAGGAGATGGTTGGACCTCCTTAAAGACAATGATTTTTCATTTCATTATCATCATGGAAGAGAAAACAAAGTCGCTAATGCATTAAGCAGGAAAGACCCGGTTGTTCTTTCCATTATGAGGATTCAAAGAGATCCTCTGATCAATGAACTAGTAAAACATGACATGGGAATTATAAAGGAATGGACATATTCAACCCTATCCCAAATGATTTCTCAACTGTCACTACGAGATAAGATCAAGAAAACTCAGAAAGATGATCCTTTGGTACTAAAGAAGATTGAGGCTGTGAAGGATGGGAAGTTTACTTAGTTCAATACTGATCAAGTAGGTGTTATGAAATTTCATACAGGACTATGTGTTCCATTCATTCTGGAAATAAAGAAGGAGCTGATGGATGAACCTCATAGCTATACTTTCTCTATACATCCTGGTAACCCAAAAATGTATAGGATCCTTCGTGATCATTATGGGTGGGATAATATGAAAATGGATATTTCTGACTACACTTCAAGGTTCCTGGTATGTCAACAAGTGAAGGTAGAGCGACAACTTACTAAAGGGGTATTGCAACCACTAGCCATACAAGCATGGAAGTTGGACAATATCACTATGGACTTCATCACTGGTCTCCAGAGAACTTCTAAAGGAAATAATGTGATATGGGTTATTATGTACCATCTCACCATGACTACCCATTTTATCTCTATTCGGGAAAATTTCCCTCTTGATCAACTTTCTAGGATTTACATGAAGGAGGGGATAAGTCTGCATGGAGTTTCACTTTCTATTGTATCTGATCGTGATCCAAGGTTCACATCATAATTCTGGAAAAGTATTCAACATGCACTGAGCACAAAATTTAATTTCAATACGGCCTATCACCCCCAAACTGGTTGAAAATCTGAAAGAACTATTCAAACACTTGAGGACATGCTAAGAACTTGAAAAAAAGGAATTTAAAGGTGGATGGGATCAACATATCTCTTTAGATGAGTTCTCTAAAAAAAACAACTTTCACTCGATCATTCAAATGGCACCCTATGAAGCTCTATATGGGAAGCGATGTAGAACTCCTACTTGTTTGGATGAAGCTATTGAGTTAAGGCTAATCGAAGTAGGCAAAATATCTTTGATAACAACCGTCGAAGGGACATGGAGTTTGGTATTGGTGACAAAGTTTGTCTTTGGATTTCACTGTGGAAGAGAGTCATGAGGTTTGGGAAGAAAGGGAAGCTCATCCCTAGGTACATTGTCCCCTATGAACTCCTTGATCGTGTGGGAGAAGTGGCCTATCTATTTGCACTTCCTCCAAATCTAGACCGAGTTCAGGATTTCTTCCACGTATCCCTCTTCGGGAAGTACATACCTGACACTTCACATGTACTAAATCCCGAGGTGGTACAACTGGAAGATGACCTCTCTTATGAGGAGCAGCCGGTGGAAATCATGGATCATAGAGATTAGTTCTACGCAATAAGACAACCCACCTCATTAAGGAGTTTTGGAGGATCTACAAATGTGAAGAAGCCATGTGGGAACTGGAGGAGTCCATGTGATAGAAGTACCCACACCATTTCCCGTCAGAGGTTACGAGATAAAATTTCGGGGATGAAATTTCTTAAGGGGTGAATAATGTAACGACCCATACATTTTAATTATATTTGTTTCCTAATTTTTTGTGTTATTTGATTTTATGCTCAACAAAACTATATCCATTAATTAATTAAGTGGGTATAATTAAAATGAGACCATTGGGTTTTGACTGTTATATGACTATTGTTCAATATGACTGTTGGAAACTATAATCTTAACGTTGTGTTTTTGTAAATATGGTTATATTGGTTAATTAATATAGAAAGAAGATTGAATGGACTCATCCAGTATACTCGAGCCATATGAATACCATCTATTGGTGCTTGGGAAGGGGGTAGCATCACTGGGCTTTTCTCTGGACCATGTCCAAGATGAACTTCAACGTATGAAGCATGAACATAATATAGTAAGGGAGAAGTTCAAGCTGATAAAAATCAGCACTCAGGCAACTTTGTCCGACCCTCCCCAAGATTCTATCACCATAGAACACCTTTCACTTAGGTCGAATGGTGGTGTTATAAGGCTCTATGTAACGAGACCTTTGCTGCTTTGTGTAATCGTTTTATATAAATAAAATTGTTATTTCTTCATATGGAAAAGTTTGTGAATTTCAAATATCCAGTTAAATATAGGATGTGTAATATTAATTAATTTATGAAAAAGATTATTTTAAAATATTTTTTTATTCATTAAATATTTAATAATGTGATTTTTTTTTTCAAAAAATAGACTTCTATTGTTATGATCAGTGAGAAATTTAGAGTCTAATAAGATCAAATTAGTTTTTAGTGAATAGGTATGTAGGAATAGTAACATACCCATATGAATAGTAAAGAATAGTAATTTGACCAAAAAATAGAAACTTTAGCCTTGAATGTATAAATACATTTTAGACAGCTTAAAAGTGAAAAAATGATCATAGTTTAAGTTTTTGTATTTTTGTACGCTATAAATATTGTATTTAAAATTTTATAATTAATTTAATAATTTAAAATAGAAATGTATTTTCATAAAATTTAATGATGAATTTTTACTTTATTGTCTTATGGGTATACTATATTTTTATGGGACCTTGATTTCTTTTCTACGGTGTTACAAATTGAGTTATACTTATACAGATGTATTTTTAGAGTAAATAGTGATTTTATTTAAAAATTAGATTAAAAACATTTAGAAAATTATATTCGAAAAATTATCTTCATTTTTGAATTCAAATAATCGATATTAGGTTATAGTGAATATTTGGGATTTTTCTAAAACAGTTGAATTATCAGTCAATAGTAAAAATGCAGTTTTGAGTTTCGCGTATCTAATGACATCATTAATGATGCAATAATGATTTAAGATTTCTAGTTGACTTGTGAATAGTGATATATTCTATGAGGTATCCTAAGTGGCCAATACCATTTGAAACTACCATATGAATGCCCATGGTTTTGCAAATACCACCGATGAGGTGTCCCTTGAAAATTAATAATTTATTCACTCAATTTTCCTATAAATACCAATCCATTTACCTCATTCATTTCATTCCAAAATCATCCCCTAAGATTTTATAGTCTCTTTACCTCCCATTTAGTCCTCCCAATGTGACCTCAAGCTTCCCAAAGTCCCGACCTTCAATCTTTCGAAGTTCCTCATCAAGGTAAGGGATCTTTTCACCGTCATCTTTTAAGTCGTGAATTCCTTTATGTTGTGTCTTCTAGTTTCCATCTCTTTATGTTGATGGTATGTTATTATATATAATAATTACTTTCTATTTAATGTCTAATTTTTGATAAACCCTTTCCCCTCTAATCAATTAGTTTTCTGAATTTTTAAGTGACGCCGTTAGGCTACCGAATATCTCGTAAAAGAAATCACATCTTCTCTTTTCTTTCTAGTTTCCTTTTCCTGTGGCTTGTCATTAAAAAATACATACCATTTTTTTATCTCCATTTTATTATGTATATATATTTTAATATTAGTTATTTATTATTGGGTTACCCTTTTACCTTTCCTTTTTATTATTTTCTAAAACCATGTTATATAGCCGTTATGCTGCAAAAATTTCTTCTCAAAATTTCAATCTCTTTTTCTCAAGAAATTACCTTGATTATTTATTTGAATACCCAGAACTATTTCGTTTCTATGGTTGTTAATAAATATATAAAAATGATATATTTTTTTATATAATGAACATACATATAACCCTCATTCCCTTTCAATGGGTAATAAATGATATAATGATCTTTTTTTAAGAACATATAAAACGTCAAGATTTTGAAATGAAACCCATTTATTTTATTCTCTATAGGTTATTTATGAAATGTTTGATTATAATCTATGTGGATCACATGAAAGTAAAGACATATTAAGGGTTTGCCCATATATGTCTCCAATTCATTGAGTAAAGAATTAATCTATAGAGATGATAAGTTTAACGATACTTCGGTGAATAACCTTGGTAATTTTTATGACGCCTCGGGGATAAAACATGGGGATATGTTCATGAATGTCAAAATGAAATTTTTTTGAGACATATTCATGTTATGATTCAAGAATTTTTTATCACGATATCATTCCTTTATGACTTTTATCATGTTCTTATTAATATTTCTCAAGATCACATGTCAATTGTTTCACTTGTTTTTCTTACTGAGCCTTCTACTCACCCTTTTCTTTGATGTATGTCTCTAGGATAGGAGATGTAGTAATTGTACATATGAAGAACCTATGATGAATCCTTATGATTGGTTTAGAAGAATTTTTTATGTTTTTTTCATGTATTATGTTCCTGATTTCCAAGACACTATACATTAAAGATCTTCAGTTTGTAAAATTTAATGAAAAGTTATGTAATGAAAAGGTGGATGCCATAAAAGATCTTCAATATATCACTTAAAAATACTCCCCTTTTCATTCCCTAACTAAAAGTAAAAAATGGGTAATAATGAATCTAAAAATACATATAATAATATTTTATGAAAGAAGTTTTTGAAAACACACAAATATATGATAATTATACCCCTGGTAAATATATAAGTATAAACAATCATAGATAAAAATGAGATTGCAAAAATTATCCCTAACGTTAGGTCCGATTTGTAACACCTCGACCCCTCTAGGATGGAGCCGGTTCATTTCATGTGATATTGACATGGTTAGAAGGAATAAAAATCATGAAGGAGTGATTAGTTTAGTAGTCTTGAAGAAACTAGATACATAGATATAACTCGAATTACATTGGAAAATTTTACAAAATACAATAGATAAAAAAACTAAAAATTGCAACCACACGAACACTACAAAAAACATTCTCTTCATCACCAGTTGAAGGTAAAAAATGAAAGGGGTGAGCTCAAATGCTCAGTAAGGGTTACAAAAAGCAGAATCATAAGTAAAATAATAATTTAATGATAATCAATCTGACATAATCAATATGTAATAGTGAGTAAATGAAAAACTAATGCCATTATTAAACTGAAAATGAAACCGCATCCATGGATTTTCTCATAGTGAAAACCTCATGGACTATAATATTAACTTATAATGAATAAAAAGAATTATTATTAATTTTATGTCATATATATGGCACATGAAACCATAATACTGTAAAAATGGTTTAGTTTTGTGGGTAGAAACCCGTCTTATTTTTGGAAAAAACTCGAAGGGTTTGTCGCCAAACAGTTTTGTCTCATGAGACCTACCGATGCATCAAGGGGTTGTAGCGGGCCCCACCCACCACTGCATGTCCAAATCATTGTTTATACATTTATTCAATACAATAGAAATATGACTTTTCAATATCCGTATTAAGTAGATTATAGAGATTCATCAATATTTTCATAATTAAAATAACATTCCAAATAAACACCGTATGCAATATGGTATAAAGTTTAGAAAACAGACATATCCATGGCATGATATTATGGATATTTAATATAAATACAATTTCAAACGAAAGGTGATCTCAAATGGGCAGTAGGGACACGACATAAGGATTATTAGGTCCACAACACAAAGTTAGTCACAAACAAAAAGGTAGTTGAGACAAAGTCCCTTACCACAATGTAATGAGTCGAATCATTTGAATAGAACTTAATGAAAATATAATGAATCATTGAAAAATATGAATAAAAATAGAATCATGTAATTATATATCAAATGGTATTACACATATTCCACATACATGAAATAAGTGGTGAACAATGAAAATCTCAGAGAAACGAAAGTGAGATGAGAAACCTCTTACCTTTTTCTCCAGTGTGTTTTTGATTGTTCTTAACGACCTGAATAATCAAATTTAGATTAATTATTTAATAATTAAAGAAACTAATAAATATTTAATTGATATGATATAACTTTATTATGTTCATTAATGGCCTTTTTTAAGGGTTTTAGAGATTAAATCTTATTGTTTTGGATGCATTTTCTTACTTGGTTTCATGATTTGTTTACTTGTATTCATGAATGGAAGTTGGTTTGAAATCTGGTTAAGCATCCATAATTCTTAATATAAATTATTAGAGTTATTAAAGAGGTATAAATTATCTTAAAATTATTCTGGTTATATACCATGAGGATGACTCATTTGATGAGTTAAAAATAAACGCTTGAATTTGTCTTGGCAGTTTTGTGCTCACTAAACTTGTTTCGTATTATTATTACATAGTATGTACGTATAAAGATTACAGAACATTAATCAAAATAAATTACATATTTTATGACCTGGTTAATCCATAAATATGGTTTCATGAACATTAATTAAAGAAATATTTAAGAACAAAACTTCGTCGTCCATGAAGGTTATAAATTTGAACCTCATGGACGTTGATTTCATTTATAAAAATTAAAGGGTGGAAGAAAGAATATTGATGATGGTTCTTCCATTCAAATGATATAAATACAGTATGTAGATGATACTGTAGTTATCATGATCATTTGGATAGAGGAGGTGAGGAGAGGATAACAAATTAAGATAAATTCAAATGAAACTAAATGAAATAGAAAAGTGTTTACCTCTTGCAACGACTTCCTCGAGAACCTCCTTATGGGTAGGGATTTTGGTCTTTTTCCAAGACTAAGAGCTTCCTGGACATGGGGACTGACTATGGAAGTGTAATTGGGCCACAATTTGAGGATATTCAAGTCTTAGGGAAGTTATGAGAAGAGGTAGTGGTGGGGAGTTTTATAGTGGAGGAGAGGGCTAAATTTTGAATATTTAATTTCAATATTTTATTATTTCCATCAAGACAACCAATAGTATTTTTTCATGGGACCCCTAATAGTAATACGATCATGTGAGATCGAATCAAGTGGCATTACATCACTTATGATGTCACAAATAGTGTATTTACATGATAAATTGAATATACGGTATTTTACCGTATTTCACTATTCATCAAAAATTAAAGAATTTCAGATAAATACCAAAAATTCACCCTCATCAATTTTCAACGTGTAGAATTAAAAAGTGAAATCCATTTTTCAAAAATAATTTTCTAAATATTATTAATTTTATTTTTAAATAAGGTCATAGTTAATTCGAAAAATAACAATCATGAAGTGCAGATAGTTTTATGTGACATTGAAAAATTAATTAAGATCCCATTATCATATTTCCATAAGAAAATAAAATAATACCATTATGTTCTATTCAAGGGTCACATTACTTTTCATATTACTATTCATAAGGTTATGTTACTATTCACCAAAAATCAAGTTTGTTCTATCAGACTTCAATCGACTTACTGAACACAACTCTAGATGACCATTTCTTGAAATTCAAAACATATAAGAGGAAAAATTGCTTTCTATATTTATTTTCAAAACCTTGGGGTGTTACATTCTCCCCTCCTAATAAAAATTTCTTCCTGGAAATTCACAAGAATATTACCTAAAATGATTCGGGTATGTCTTTAACATAAGCTCATCAGGCTCCCATGTTGCTTCCTCCATCTTATGGTTCCTCCATAGAACCTTCACCAGACGATTCATCCGATTTCTCAATGCTTGTTCTCTAGTATCAAGAATCTTGATAGGTTCTTCACAGTAAGATAGATCGGGCTCAAGTTCCACTTCTTCATAAGTGAGTACATGTGGTGGTTCTATCATATACATTATTAACATTGACAAGTGGAACACATTGTGAGCCTTGGAGAGACTTGGCGGAATTTCCAAAAGGTAAGCTATGGCTCCAATTCGGTCCAGATTTTCAAAAGGTCCGATGTACATGGGACTTAATTTTACCATCTTACCGAATCGTATAATACCCTTCCATGGAGATACCATTGACAAAACGTAATAAGCTTCTGGAAATTCCAAATCCTTCCTTCGGTTGTCAGCATACCTCTTTTTCCTACTTTGAGCTATTTTGATATGGTTCTAGATAATCTTCACCTTTCTATTGTTTCTTAAACAAGTTCTGGGCCCATGAGCTTTCTCTCCCAAACATCATCCTAGAAAGTTGGTGTACGACATCACCTCCCATATAATGCTTCATATGGTGCCATCTGTATACTTGAATGGAAACTATTGTTGTATGAAAAATCTACAAGAGGTAAATAATGATCCCACATTCCTTGAAAATCACGTGAACAAGACCACAACATGTCTTCCAATGTTTGAATAGTGCGTTTAGACTGTCCATCAGTTTGTGGGTGGTAGGTAGTGCTCAAACGAAGATCAGTATCTAGGGCCTTCTGAAAACTTTTCTAGAATCTTGATGTAAAACGTGGATCACAATCAGAAACAATCAATATGGGTACTCCATGAAGTCTCACAACTTCATTAATATATAGTCTTTCTAGACATTCAAGTGGTAGATATTCTATTATAGCAAGAAAATGTGATGACTTGGTAATACGATCAACAATGACCCATATGGTATCGTTCCTTCTAGGAGTCTTTGGTAGTCCCATGACAAAGTCCATCATGATGTTATCTCATTTACACTCAGGTATGGGAAGAAGTTGCAATACTATTCCAGGCTATTTCCTTATAGATTTCACTTGTTGACAAACAATACATATTGACACAAAATCAGCAATCTACCTCTTCATGTTTTCCCCCAAAAAATGTTCCTTCAAATCTCTATACATATTAGTGCTACTAGGGTGTATAGAGAAATTGGAACTATGAGCGTCATCCAACAATTCCCTTTTTCGATCAGGTATATTGGGAACACAAAGTCTCTTCCCAAATTTCAAAATTGCATTTTCATATATGAAGCCACCCAATCTCCCATCATTCACAGCTTTAATATTCTTTTGACACTCCTCATCATCATCTTGAGAATGTTTTATCCTTTCTAGTAAATATGGTTAGGAAACTATTTGAAAAAGCATCGATGTTTCACCTTCCATGGTTATTCCCATATACATATTTTCTAGATCCATGAAAATATGATCCCTTTCAACTCTCATCTTGTTCAAAACTCCATGATCCTTTCAACTCAAAGAATATTCCACCTTAGTTGCCTTCCCCGGGTGGTAGTGTATCATTCAATCATATTCCTTGAGTAATTCCAGCCATATCCTTTGCCTAATGTTGAGTTCTTTCTATGATATAATATACTTCAAACACTTGTTATCAGTATAAATCTCAAAATTTATACCATAGAGATAATGTCTCCATATCTTCAAGGAAAAGATTACAGCAGCTAACTCAAGATCATGAGTAGGATAGTTTTTCTCATGAACTTTTATTTGTCGTGATGCATAAGAAATGACCCTATCATTTTGCATAAGGAAAAAACCAAGTCCTTTCTTTGAAGAATCACTATAAATAACAAACCCTTCATTCCCCGATGGTAGAGTCAATATAGGATCATTGACTAATATTCTCTTCAGTTCTTCAAAACATTCTTCAAAATCTTTTGTCCAGACAAATTTAACCCCTTTGCGTGTGAGCTTCGTTAGCGGGTTAGCTAATTGGGAAAAGTTCTGCCCAAAATGCCGATAATAACCTGCTAAGCCAATAAAACTACATCCCTCAGTCATGTTTGTTGGCATGGGCCATTCTGGGATTTCCTTTTTCTTTGTAGGATAAACTAGGATTCCATCCTTAGAGATAATAAAGCCTACAAAAGAGACCAACTAAAGCCAGAATTCTCAATTTCTAAACATCCCATATAATTGATTTCTTCTATGAGTTTTTAGAATAGTTCTCAAATGATCCTCACGGTCTTCATAGCTTTTTGAGTATACCAGGATATCATCGATGAATTCCGCAACAAAGTTATCAAGATATTACTTGATAACTCTATTCATTAAATCCATGAAAACAGAGGGTGCATTTGTCAGTCAAAAAGGCATCACTGTAAACTCATAATGACCATACCTGGTTTGAAATTTTGTCTTCAGAATATCTTCCTTACTCACACGCAGTTGATGATATCCAGATCAAAGGTCAATCTTTGAACAGTTTTGATCTCCATAATGTTGTTCAAATAAATCATCAATCCGGGGCAGAGGATACTTATTCTTTATTGTAATAGCATTGATTTCCCTGTAATCAATGTAAAGCCTCGTATATCCATCATTCTTCTTGACAAAGTGAACAGGGGTTCCCCATGGAGAAACACTAGGATGAAGAAATACCTTTTTACTCAAATCCTCTAGTTGATTCTTTACCTCTTATAATTATACAGTGGCCATTTTATAAGGAGTCTTTGATATAGGTATTGCATCAGGAATTAAATCAATAGAGAACTCAACTTTCTACACTAGAGGATGTCCAGGTAAATCCTCTGGAAATACATCAATGTACTCTTTCACTGTGTGCACATCTTCAATTTGAAGATTTTTTTCCTCTCCCATAGATATTTTTTTATCATCTTCTTCATGTGTTGCATTCAATAGATCTACTAAGGGTGGTTCTAGATAAGAATCAGATGGTGAAGTTTCTACCATAAAGACAAGGGATCATACACCATTTTCAAAAATTGGAACTTTCTTTTCCTTGCAATAAATCCTCACGTAATAATTTGGTAGCCAATCCATACCGAGAATTATATAAAATTCAGTCATGGGTATGATAACAAGGCTAGCAACTAAAGCACGTTTTGGTGCTTGGAGGGGAACTAGTCGACATGCCTTTGTTGCAATGATACAGCCCATGAGAGTTTTGACTGACAACTCGTTTCTTAAATCAAAATGGACATATCTAATTTTCTTGGAAAACTGAGAGGATATAAATGAATGCGATGATCCAGAATCAAATAAAGTGTTGTCTATGATTGAGGAAACAATTAAAGTACTTGCCACCATTTCACTAGGAACTTCAACCTCCGTGGTTGTAATCGAATAGGCTCTCCCTTTCTCTCTTGGATTTGTCTGAGGCATGTTTCCTTAGAACTTAGGAAACTTATTTGCATAGTGTCACATCTCTCTAAAATTGTAACATTGAACATCAATGAATTGTTTCATCCCCTTTCATTCGTCAGATTGATGACCCTTTTCTCCATAGTAATAATAGACTCCCATGCCTTTCAAGCATTTCCCGGGATGATTCTTTCCATAGTTATAATATAATGGGAAACTATTCAATCCCTTTCTATTCTTTGGTGCTTCTCCTTTTCCATTGTAATCAGAATGCTGCTTCTTATCTTGGTTTCCATTGAGAAAATTTGATCTAGAAAATTACTTCTCTATCTTGATGGCACTTGATACAATTTCATCATATGATGAAAATTATTGAGAACCCAATGCCCTATGATGACTTGTCTTAGACCTTTAAAGAAACAATCAATCTTGTCTGTTGAGTCATGAACGTAATCCAAGGCATACCTAGCTAGCCTTGTGAAGGTAGCCTCATACTCTGCAATACTGTCTTCTTCCCTTTGTTTCAAGCCAAGTAATTTCCTCTTAATTTCAGTTCGTTGCTCACGAGGGAAATATTTTACGACGAATAATTCCTTAAAAGTCTTCAATTCCATATTCTTTGCCTCTTCTTTCTCCGTTTCACTTTGAATCAAGGACCACCATTGATCAGTGTCTACCTTGAGACAATATACTACAAGTACTACCTTTTCATTTTCAGTGCATCTTAACACCATGAATATCTTTTCTTGGGACTTGATCCATTGCTCAGCAACCACTGGATTAGTAGTCCCACTAAAATATGGGGGCTTCTGTCGCATGAAACGATCCAACACAGGTGTTGAATGGTAATTTGTTACAACTTGAGTATGGTTTCCCAATATGGTCATGATATGATCTTCTCCAATGTTGACCGTGTTGACTTTCTCAGTAGGGGGGTCCCTACCTTGCCCATGAGTATTGATTCCCTATCTTCCATTAGACGCTATTTCTAAATAATGGGATACACTATATTAGTATATGAATCTCAAATAGAAAACCACTCAACATAGATTGAAATTCTATGCATAGCTAATCTTATAAACATGGTTCCTTTAAAGAAAAATTTACATTAACTCCTTCATAATGTCTTGTAAAGAAAACATGAATTATCCTAAGCATATACCCCGGGAGTTTCGTAACCAAGAGGGGAGCAAGGCCCGTTGTCGTGCACCAGTTCTCGTTCGAGTCTAGCTCAAAGCAGAGTTTTCAGATTTTACCCCTAGATACATCTATGCGAGAGCCACCTATACCTTCTCATATCCAGATAGGGATGTATTGCTTAAAATATCCACATAATCTCTTCCTTACCACAATACTGGGACGTTCCTCAATGTTAATATTTAGAAACTACCATAGGGAATTGTTCCCTACTAAACATTTCCAACTCTAGTTTCCATGTTTTCTACTAAACTTCCTTTGATACCAACTGTAACACCCCGACCCCTCTAGGCTGGAGCTGGTGAATTAATTTTGATATTGGCATGGTTAGAAGGAATAAAAATCCCAAATTAACCACCAGTTTAGTAGTTTTGAAGAATCTAGATACATAGATGTAACTCAAATTACATTGGAAAAATTTACAAAATACAATACATAACAAAAACTAAAAACTGCAACCACACGGACTCATTAAAAGACCTTATCTTCATCACCTGTTGAAGGTAAAAAATGAAAGGGGTGAGCTCAAATGATAATTAAGGGTTACAAAAAGCAGAATCATGAGTACAATAATAATTTAATGATAATCAGTCTGATATAATCAATATGGCATAGTGAATAAATGAAAAACTAATGCCATTATTAAACTGAGAATGAAATTGCATCCATAGATTTCGTCATAGTGAAAACCTCATGGACAATAATATTAACTGATAATGAATAAAGACAATTCTTATTAATTGGAGGTCATGTGTCTGGAACATGAAACCATAATACCGTAAAAACATTTTAGTTCTGTGGGTAGAAACCCGTCTGATTTTTGGGAACAAACTCGAAGGGTTTGTCGCCAAACTATTTTTTCTCATAAGACCTACCGATGCATCGTGGGGATATAGAGGGCACCACCCACCACTACATGTCCAAATCATTCTTTATACATTGATTAAATACAAGATAAATATTCCTTTTCAATATCTGTATTGAGTAGAGTATACAGATTCATCAATATTTTCATAATTAAAATAACTTTCCAAATAAACACCGTATGTAAAATGTATACGGTTTAGACAACAGACTTATCCATGGCATGAGATTATTTATATTTAATATAAATATAATTTCAAAGGAAAATTGATCTCAAATAGGAATTAGGTACACTGCATAAGTATTATTAGGTGCACAATACAACGTTAGTCACAAACGAAAAGGTAGTTGAGACAAATTCCCTTACCACAATGTAATCAGTCGAATCATTTGACCAGAACATAATGAACATAAAATAGATCATTGAATAGAATTAATATAAAGAGAATCATGTTATTATATATCAAATGGTAGTACACGTATACCACATACAAGAAATAAGTTGCAAACAATGAAAATCTCACAGAAACGAAAGTGAGATGAGAAACCCCTTACCTTTTTCTCTAGTGTGTTATTGATTGTTCTTAATGACCTGAATAATAAAATTTAGATTCATTAATTAATAATTAAAGAACCTAATAAATATGTAATTGATGTGATATAACTTTATTATCTTTATTAATGGCCTTTTTTATGGGTTTAAGATATTAAATCTTATTGTTTTGGAAGCATTTTCTTACTTGGTTTCATGATTTATTTACTTGTATTCATGAATGGAATTGGTTTGAAATATGGTTAAGCATATAGAATTATTAATATAAATTATTAGTGACATTAAATAGTTATAAATGATCTTATAATGATTCTGGTTATATACCATGAGGATGACTCATTCGATGAGTTAAAAATAAACGCTTGAATTTGGCTTGGCAGTTTGGTGCTCAATGAACTTATTTCTTATTATTATTACATATTATGTACGTATAAAGATTCCAGAAAATTAATCAAGATAAAATATAAAATTTATGAACTGGTTCAACCACAAATATGGTTTCATGTCCATTAATGAATGAAATATTAATGAACAAAACTTCATCATCCACGAAGGATATAAATTGGAACCTCATGGACGTTGATTTCATTTATAAAAATAAAATGAAGGGAGTAAGAATATTGATGATGGTTCTTCCATTAACGTGATATAAATCCAGTATGTAGATGATACTGGATTTATCATGATCATTTGTACATAGGAGGTATGGATAGGATAACAAATGATGATAAATTCTAATGAAACTAAAAGAAATAGAAAAGTGTTTTACCTCCTGAAACAACTACCTCGAGAACCTCCTTAAGGGAATGGATTTTGGTCTTTTGGCAAGACTATGAGATTCCAAGTCATGGGGAGTGGCAAGGGAAGGGTAATTGGGCAGAACATTGAGGATCTTAAAGTCATAGAGAAGTGAAAAGAAGAGGTAGTGGTGGGGGTTTTATAATGGTGGAGAGGGGTATATTTTGAATATTAAATTTCATTATTTTATTATTTCCATCAAGACAACCAATTGTATTGTTTCATGTGACCCCTAATAGTAATAAGATCATGTGAGTTTGAATAAATATTCCTTACATCAATTATGATTTCCAAAAAGTGTATTTAACAGATAAATTGAATATACGGTATTTTACCATATTTCACTATTCATAAAAAATTCAAAAATTTTAGAAAAAACCCAAAAATTCAACGCTACCATTTTTCGACATGTAGAATTCAAAAGTGAAATACATTTTTCAAAAAAAAATTTCTAAATATTATTAATTTAATTTTTTTATAAGGTCATAGTTAATTCAAAAAATAACAATCTTTGAATGTAGTTAGATTTATGTGACATTGAAAAATTAATTAAGATCTCATTATCATATTGCCTTAAGAAAATAATGTAATATCACTATTTACTATTCAAGTGTCATATTACTATTCATATTACATTTCGCAGGGGGTATGTTACTATTCACCAAAAATCATGTTTGTTCTATCAGACTCCAAATGACTTACTGAACACAATTATAGATGACAATTTCATGAAATTCAAAACAATGAAGTGGAAAAATTTCATTCTATATTTATTTTCAAAACCTTGGGGTGTTACAAGATTGCATTTCTATGTGTCCAAAACTCCTATATATTGGGTTTAAACATATTATTAACTGGTAATAGAACCATAATAATATTTATGATAACATATATTATTCCCTTACGACATTATATTACCTGTTCATTTGTCAATTAAATGTTAAAAAAACATTTTGGGTAAATATTGTTTTATATATCGTTCATGTATTGAATTTTTATTCTAAATTTTATAACTTATATCTAATTTAATTACTTCTAGAATGTAAACAACGATTTATGTATTATATATATTCTTTATATAAATATATATTTGATAGATATTTAAATGAAATTTAATACACCATTCATAGAGACGGTAGGTCAGGCGTACACAAGAACAATATTTTCATTTACTTATTGAATTGAATGTATGTATGTAAATGACTGAAATATATATAAATAAATGCAGTAGAATTATTATGTTATATATTTAATCATTATTTATTATATATAATTTATAATTATTTTTGAATTGTTAATGTGGAGAATGAATCTTATCACGTTGTGGATACCATAAGCCGTATGTACGAACGAGCGATGATATAATTCCCATAATTAGTATCATGTTATAAGAATCATATATAATTATTATTTACACCATTATAACCATCCATGTAATATTGTGTTGAAGAAACATATTACACCACGGCGTGGAGACGGTAAGCCGTTCGTACGCACACACGATGATTTCATTTTTTTAGGACAGATAGAAGGTAAAATAGGGTTGTTTAATATTTATAATAACATATAATTATATTATTTATACTTATGTAATTACTTTATAATGAAAAAATTAATGAGTAGGATGCATAAGATGAATTAAATTTGAAAGAATCGATAGAAGAGATTACCTCTTCCTCAACGTGCATCATTTTTATTTTCTTTTAGGGCACTAAAGATAGTATTTTGGGATGGACATCCCCTCTAGAATGTTACTAGTTATGTTTATAAGTGAATTTTGTAGGGTTTTGATGATATCTAAGGCTCAAAATGAAGTGAATAGGAAAGGGTTGAGGTGCCCTTTTATTAGAGAGGAGTGGGGCACTTTTGGAAACTCTCAAAATATTAATTTATTATAAATTAAATATTAATTAAAAATAATCCAATACTTATTTTATTAGAATATAATATTATTTTGGTTCGAATAAAAATCATTCAATAATTTTTATACAAGTTGTGGATATATTTTTACCCTTATCATTTTGGTTTAACATTTATTTTACCCTTTTTAAGATTACTGGGATATCATGTTATTTACACATTATGGGTTAATTTAATTACTATATCATGTTAAAAGACCAAAAAAAATGTTATTTATGGAATATTTGGACATATTTTTACCGTTATTATGAATCCTATATTTTTAGGAATTTAATATCATTTAATAACATATTTTATCTTTTAGGTTAGGAATTATGTCATTGATGAACACTATTTATACTTTAATTTTTAAAAAATTCATAACAACTAGATTCATTATAAAATATTTCATTAAGGAATCCCTAATATGTACATTTCATCCAAAAAATTCTTGGATGACTTCAAAATGTTCAAATTAAATTTATTTTAATATTTCTTAATTCATTTATTTAAATCATTCACTAATGAGGAAATCACTACATCATCATTGTGTCATAAATAAATATATTTATCTAGTGTATAAAAATTATAAATAAAATTAAATAATGTCGGAATACTTTTATCTTTGTAATGAATATTTATAGACATAGATATCAGTTATGTAACCCTATATTAATATTTAATTTGTAAATGATATATGTTGATGTTATAATTTTCTGTACTTTAAATTAATTCTTATTAAATGTCATTTTCATATCCAAGTGAATGCATGGGGTCCCCAAATAGACCCAATGATCCACATGGTCAGAAGAATCTCATACAATTGGATTAGGACATGTTTTAGGGTACTTTTATATTATTTAATTATTATTTTTTGTACCCCTATTACCAGATTTACCGTTTAACCTTGGTAAGTAAAATATTTACTGAAGTTGTTATTCATAATGTTCAGAAAATAAAAGGTAACTATTTACACAATTTAAAACTTATGATTCTATATATGGAACCATTTTTTCCAAATTTGAAACATTGAACTTCTAGAAATTAATTTAAAATAAATTTCTGCTGTCAAAACCAAAAAGTGGGTTTTAAAGAAATAATAATTATCTAAAGATTGACATGTGTTTGTGTCCAATTTAATAGTGAAATTACATAGAATGAAAAAAAATTGGATTAGATGATAAAAATAAAATATAATAACCCCTTTAAAACAATTGAAATTTCAATCTAACAATATAAATAAATTAGATGAAAATTCATTTTGACTTAAAATGTGGTATTTTTAACTATTCATTAGAAATGAATTTTATTAGTAAATTACCAAAAATTAAAAATAATTAAAAATCTATGTCCATATTTCAAAAAAGACGTTTTTTTTGTAAAATTTAACATATAAAAGTGTCAAAAATTAGATTTAAAATGGGTGGTCCATCAAAATGTGGTAAAACTATAGATTTTGAAAAAGTGATTCGTTTATCCAAAAAAATTGATTTTCTTCTCATATCATGATATAGAAGATATATATGATGAAATTTAATGTTATATAAAATTAAAAATGTGGTTAATACTATTAATAATAGCAAGTTTATTTCCCATTAAATAAAAATATATTAACAATATATCATTGTTTAGTGAAACTCGGTATTGCATACAATGTAAGATATCGAGGAAGGTTGCTTTTGCGTGTAACATAAGAAAGGATAGTGTTGAATGTATTTCATGTATCCTTTGGTGTTGTGTATAACATAATCCAAACATACTTACTTTATACATCAAAAAAATCAACACTCAATATTGTGAGAAATGAATTCTATTAAATGAACTAGAAATTGTGTGTAACACAAGAAAAAAATATTGTTGTGTATAATGCAAGATAATACGGTGTTGTGGATAGCACAAGCTAATCACGGTGTAGCATAAAACACAATACATTAAAGAAAATAAAAAATAATATTTCCCAAAAAATCTCAGGGTGGTACAATTCCCATGTGGTTAGGTCTTATGCATGGAAGCTAACCATTTTAATTAAGGCCAGGGATTAAATATATGAGCAATTCCCATGGGGCATGTGGTTGTGGATTACACAATGAATTTGGACATTTTTAGTGAAGTATGTGTGTACATTAGGTAGAATCCATGTAGTGTATATAGTTGGGTCTGACGTGGGGAAAAATCCCACCTAATTATTTGTGATCATGTGAATGTCATGGTCACTGCGAGCCTCTAAGCCCATGTGAGTCATGCTCGATGTGGGAAATAAGGGGAAGGGTTAGATCTGAAGATCGAACGATCCACTCTACCCATTTTCTAATGAGATGCTGGAGACCAAATTGAGAGTGATATATATTTTAGTGTTCTTGTCTCAACTTTTATTTTTGTAATTGGGATAGTCACATATTGAGGTCTATCTGGATATTCCCCAGGGGTAGGCCAAAGAGGAGAAAGAGATCCTCCTTGAGAAAGAATGGCTAGGGGATTACTATAGAGAGGATTCACTTTATGTTCATGGAACCATGAGGATAATCATAAATATTGGTAATTTAGGTTCGGATGGGGTTACACTTAAGAGGATTCACATGAATATTTGAATAATGATATCCTCAGGATGATGAATCTCATGAGGCATCCTAGTTTTTAGATGAATAATCATAATCATATGGCATAAGGGATATTTTTGTTTTATAATAGGATCCAATATTTTTTATATAGGGTACACTATAGATTAATTTCATGTATTGAAGACTATGGAAGCACAGTTTAACGTCATGTTGTGTGGAGAACATATGCACATTTTAATGTCATGTGGTTAGGAAAACTTGGTGGAATGTGATTAACAATATCCAGTGATGGACTTACTAAAGAGGGCCCCCTTCTTTTTTAACATGTCATTGGTGTTAGGTGATGGAATATTATGAGGCACATGAGAAATTTTTCGACATAGGGTATTATATGGGATAGACATTACGGTCTTATAAAAAAACCCAAAAATGTAGTCAACCTAACTGAAACATTTGTAGAGAAACATTAAATTTTTTATAGGGGTATGTGACAATAGTGAATGGAATGAAATAGATTTAGAGTAGGGTGTTGGGTGTAGACACTGATTTATTGACCAGTGGGTGTGAATGGTTTTTAAAATTCATGCAAAGGGATAGATGAATGGAATTTTCTTATAAGGTAGTCCATAAAGGGTTCTTCCATGAAGGGTCATCCATGAAGCATTTTCCATGAAGCATTGTGCACAAACGGTAATCTGAGAAGGAGATGGCCACATTGGATCATATTTGAAGGAGTGTTTGATAAGGATGTTATCCTAAAAGGGTTCATTTGTAGAGCTTTATCCATCAAGAAACTTATTCCTTCCAAGGGGGCCATTAAGTATCACATCATTCCACAAATGACTCTACCTCAGTCTGGAACCCTATGTAGATGGTCTTATGCATATTGTTTTTTTAAGGAAAGTATGTGCCACAAATTCATGAATGGATTCCCTCACTCTAAATTGGCCACCATTTGGGGGAATGATTCCACAATCTCATACCAAAAACAAACAGCGTCATCCATAAAGATCCTCCCACTTGTGGTTTGGGGAATGGTGTCTATAAAGTACATTGGGTGGGATATTTATCACACACCCTATCTTGATATACTTTTCCATCCTATCTATACCTCCCCCTCTCAGATTTTATAGGGGAATAGTGAAACCGAATTTTTGGTTGGCCACTTTTGATGGGCCATGGGGCCTCTATTTATAGGGGCCTAGAAAATATTCCTAGGCTGGAGAATGATTTCATTCATAGTGGATAGAATAGACCGTACTCATTCCCAAATTATTTATAATTTGTTGGGGATGATAATTTTTGTGGATGAAATAGGAAGGATATATTATATAAAGACCCATAATGGTGTCCCTAAGACACATACCCTCTATTTCTATTAGATGGGGTAGTTTATGCTGAATTGGAAATTTCCAAACATTGTGTTTTGTTAGTTAAAGGAGGGTGCATAAACCTAAAAGGGTCACTTCATGTTGAAAATTCACCATAATGGGTATAAATTATTTCCTTATAAAGTAATGACCCATACATAAGAAGGATATATTCTTTTATGGATGGGCATGAGATGTAAGACTCAAGCATCACTACGTATCCCCTCAGAAATGAAATCAGGCCATTTTTAGCTCTTATGAATGAAAAATCATGTCTCAGTCTCACCTATACATAGGATGAAATGTGGAGACATTTTTACCTCATGAATAAACCAGTTATCATGGATCTAGGGGTTACTATATGTGTTGTGATTATAGGAATTATGCTAGATAAGGTTTTGGTAAGGATTTCCCATGCATCGATCAAACTCTTGCATCGAGAAAGTGGATTTTCTTTTAAATATGAGCTCACATAAATGTTATTTAGGTACATATCAGACAATTCTATAATGATATAAATCATGTATTGGAGAGAAATGAAAATAATTTGTTGGGGATAGGCCATTATATAAGATTAGGGGGTCACTATTTATATCGTCAAAGTAAGAATTAGCCCATACATAGTTATTATTGGGTTCCCGACATTGGTCCAAACCATGAACTGGGAAAGGGAATCATGGATTTTATCATATTGGAACGAGGAAATCAGCCATGTAGTTTAACAACATGTTACCATTATGATATGGGGTCTTGTAGTTTTAGGTCATGTAGGTAGGACTAGAAATCATGGAAATGATGAGAAACAAGAGGCTTATCAGTCCATTTTGTTCTGACATATCTCAGATGTGAGGGAGAAAAAATTGTAAAACATGATCATAGGGATATATGGATTGGGAGAGATTAGTCGGGTGAAAATTCTATTGTGGAATATGGGATAGAAAAGGCCACTCATGGGGATGAATCATTATTTTATTGATAGGAATTTCTTTTTTGGAAACTTCTGTAGATACAACTGGGGAATATTGAGTATAGTCAAGAAAATTATTCCTGAGGACATTGAAACCCCATTTCCTATGGCACGGTAAAGATTTACGAGATCCAAAATCTCATTGGGAATAAAGAATGAAGAATGGATGTAATGTTTTTGGGTATGTAAGAATCATTCTGAAAATGATTAATAAGGGAGGTTTAAATTCTATACCTAGATCTAGAACATATATCATTTTTATACAGGAGAATGAGATATTTTTTCCCTTTGCTATGACTATAACACAAAGTCTATGTTTCACAATGTATCTCTTAAAATGAAAATCAAGCCCCATGTAGTTCTTATGAAACCATACAATTTATCTTTATTTGGTAGGGATATTAGTTCAAATGGAATGAATGAAGATGAACATCCTGGATGTTTGCAGTTTTACATCACATGGTAAGTACAATTGGCCTGCATTTTAAGGTCTTTCTACCAAGACCATGAAACACTGATGTTGTCTAATATTCCTTGATCATGAAAGGAATCAAATACTGCAACTCCTTAGATGATGTCAGTTGTGCTTGATGTGAGTGACAAGGCATTACAGTAGTTAATTTTTCCACATAAATGCGATGTAACAAAGGATAGGGCCATTTTTTATATATGGTTTCTAGACAAGGATAACGAATCTGAGTGTTGCTACTTATATTTCAAAAATAGGAAGCATGCAAAAAATTGTTTTTAGAATACTGTCATTGCTAATATTTTCTATATACCAGAAGGATGACATTTTTATATTTCATTTTGGTTGGACTTGGGATTAAATATCTATACATCCATACATATCCTGTGTTGGAAGGAATCAGCCACACATAGTTCGGGTACCCCATGCAGTTTAACTACCTGTGGTGAGGATGAGGGTGAACCATTGTAAAGTAGGTGGAATGTTACATCTAGACCTAAAATTCTATATTTAGGTGTCATGACATATCTGGTATAGGAAGGAATCATTCCGCACAAAGTTCTAATCACATGTCCTTTCATGGATCTTACTCACTTGTATGGATGGGTGCTTTGATTAAAATGGAATGTAAATAGAACCCACACTCAACACCGTTGTATTGATTTAATTTTTATATAGGTGAGATGATTTTTCTATTATTTCATTACTGGGTCCGAGATATGGGGGTGTGTTTGTCACTATGTATCCCATAGAGTGAGAATCATGACTCAAATAGTTCTTGATAAACCACATCGTTTAATGTCTTATGGTAGGGATGTCGGTAGTGCAATTTAAACCCTTATGATAAAGATGTGGGTCACATGACATGAAATAATAATCATTGTGTTTTGGACTGTGAATAGAGAT
This sequence comes from Viscum album, assembly GCA_963277665.1. Lineage (NCBI taxonomy): Eukaryota > Viridiplantae > Streptophyta > Magnoliopsida > Santalales > Viscaceae > Viscum > Viscum album. Next base: position 576,224,669 of record OY728144.1, read on the forward strand.
TCATGTGTCATGATGTGCAATGTGATGATAAGAATCATGCCACATGTAATTCGTGAGGAATTCTCATGGCATAGGTCTGATCTTTACACAGAGTGGGGGAGTATTATTTTTTTCCTCAAGGTGGATAAACTATGGTGAAAAAACAAGGCATCACTATGCATCCTGTGATAATAATAATCAACTCATACGTTGTTCTTGAAAATGGAATGGTATATGACCATTTTCGGGGGCAAAATCCTCCTGGGTGAGAACATTATTGTGCTACATCACAGGTTTTGAGAATGGGGTATAAATAATTTGTTATATTTTTATGATATATTAAGAAATTTTTATGGTATGATTGTATTTTATCATAATGTTTTGTTGACATTAACTCCAAGTTTAAGGTCATATATTTTCAACCAAGGGGTAAGCTCTACAAAAAAGTGATGTTCATAATGTTATGTAATAACACGCCTAATGCAAATGAGGACCAAGGGGGACCACACAATACATACACATTCTAGATGAGACATGCATATAATTTTAAGACATGAGTCTTGGATTTCAGTTTCCCATTTAATGTCATGGAGTTCAAGATAAGTGAAGGTGGATTTCAAAAATGACTATTCAAGGCATGGAGGAGTAACAAACCCAATGTGAATGAGGTCCTAGGAGGCTCGGTGATGCACCCCACATTCTTATGAAGGATTTAACATAGTTTAATGTCTTTATGTTTGGACTATGATTCTTGTATTAAGGCCATGGAGTATGGAACCTTATAGAATGTATGAATACATTTTTCATTGAAAATTTTGCAATTTAGCATCATGTTTTGGGGATGTAGATACACAGTTTAACTTTTTACAATTGGGGTGATGATGGGAGTGCAGTTTAACATCATGTAACATGGAATATTGAGTCTTATATTTATGGGATGGTTGCCTTTTAGGCTAGTTCAAAACCCAATCCCGACATGAAAAGATTCTTTAAGGACAATTTATGGAAATGAAATCACTTCATAAATGAGGGAAAATTTCAGATAGGCCTAACAATTAGATATAGGGATTAATATGTACCCTATGATTAAAATAATCAATTTTTACATAGATCTTGATGGGAAAACTCTCAATGTAGTTCCGATTCACACAAAGAGATTGGGTGGGGGTATTTTTACCCTTTTTCATGGAAAATCCCTAGAGGTTGAGTCTAGGAGTCACTACGTATCCTGTGATTATAGGAATCAAGCTATGCAATGTTATTGAAAAAGAAACTCCTTATGTGTACCAAACTCTCACTTGGGAATAAGATAATTTCATCTTTTTCTACAAAGATATAGCTCATTTATGATGAATCGTTGATTTAAATGATGATTCACATTCTATTTAGTGTGATGTAGTGAGGAAGATAATATATTATAGTTTACTTTCTTGTGATTGGGCCCTTCAACCATAAATTTTAACATCATACAATCAGAATTACTTGTGTCATGTGATTACATGAAATACATCTTTATTAACCATTCATCGATGGGGGTTCAAGTAAGTTGACTATCCATTGAAATTATGTAATAATATTCATTGGAGTAGTCCATATGTATGGTGTATTGTCCCTCCCATTTCAGTTCCAAATTTCGTGGTTTATATCAACTTATCATTAGAGTCATTAGGACCAACACCATATATTATTCATGAAAATATCAGAAAAGAACTATTTTTCTAAATTCTCATCCGATCTAGTTTTTGTGTACTTCCATATAATGAAGAGTATTTAGTTTTATCTAATCCAATCACTCAAATTCATCCATCAACTTCTTGTATTTCTCATCTATTGATAACTGAACATAGATTAAATTACGAAGTAAAGGTAATTGAACTTCGATGGGAAATACCACCTCTTTCCCACATACCAATGAGTATGGGGTTTCCAATGTGGTAGTGTAGGTTGTTCTACAGTAATCACACATGGCACATAAGAGCTTTTTTGGACATGAATTTTTGTCCTTATCTAAAATCGTAAAGAGTATATTTGATATGGTCATATTGAAGGCCTCTATATGTCTTACAGACACTGCCTAGTAGTGACATAATTGATTATACATGATTTCACACTCTATATATAGAATGTCCAATTTAGTAGAATAAAAATCAGCATCATTTTTCATCACTATTTTATGATGGAAAAGAAATATTGGGATGATATTTGGTTTTATGAATTTCAAAATGTTCCTTTCCCCAACTTCTTTTAGGGGTATAGATTCATACCATTTGTCGATGAAGTTGGTAGCATTAAAAATACACTTGACCTATGTGGAAGTGGTGGGAGGATATGGCCCCACATTTTCCATTCCCATATAATTTTGGTTTAGGAGTACGTGGATGGGTGAAGAATCACTGAGTGTTGGTGATTGAAGTTGGTATGACCATAACATGAATTGTAGTTTTTTTTAATTTCATGAAGCCCTACAATAGAGTGGTCTAGTAGTACCATACCCTTCTGATTTAGTCGGAACTATGGAGTCCTCAATGGTTATCCCTATAGGATCTTGTGTTAACTTCCTTCATGATGGTATCAATCTCTTCTATATCAATGCTCCTAAGAAATACCACCTTAAGGATCCATCATTAAAAGACCTTTTGGCAATTTGGGCCTTTATATAGAACAATTAAAATTTATTCTCTTTATATTTTCTCTCTCCTTTATCTATCTGGTTGGAGTTCTCCATTTTGATGGTAGGCCATAATGGGTGTCATTCAGCAGATTGTAGTACAATATGGTTACGGGATGTGACAAATTTCATCTATATCTTCCATTTTGGATTGAAGAAATGGTGAGACCCTCCGATTGTTCACAATGATGATTACTATCTCATCTTGGTTTAGATCATATAGAGTTGTAGTCATATTTCCAAACACATAGGGTAGGAAATTATATGACTTTCGGATGTGATTAAATTTTGTCTTCCAATGTAATTAAAAAATTAGTCCGTAGATGTCGTTTAATAGGGGTATTAGCTCTTCTATTTTGATAGTGTAGTCTCCATTTACCCACTTAATGACTAGTTCGGAATCAGATTTTACCTTCAAGTGATTTCCTTAGATATGAATCACTATCTAAAGACCAACAATGGGAGCATAATATTCTATTTAATTGATTCTACACCCTACTGACTAAAGGAAGGAGTAATTCAGGAATTCCCTTATTAGGGATATGAGCGTGACTCCCAGCCCCACATTGTTGATCCTAAGGTCTTCTATCCACTTTCATGTCTGGTTTCAAGATGAACCATTTAAATGAATCTTCCATATCTAGGGCCCTACTGAATAGATAAGACCACTTTATCATGTTGTTGGACATCCAATGATTCCATTTTTACTAAGGGGATCTCTTCTAGAAAATATTAAAATTCATAGCCTTTGATGACATTTTGAGGCATGAAATGAATGTACAACTATTGAAAGATGACCTCCCACCATGAAAGAAATATGGTCAACACCAGACAGATGAGAATATATTTGTGTGGGTTTCTTTGAGAGACCAAATTGAAATCTTTTTTATTCATGTATTTCTAAATCTTCTGGTATAAAATGAGTTGCACCACACAAATCCACTCAGTATTTAAGTATCAATTCTTGACATCAATCCTGGTTCAGATGAGGAAGTAGAGGATTTTTTTCATTGTTGGTGTCATTATTTATCTTGAGGATGACATCTAGTGATTTATAGAAGGATATCACATTCAAAATTAGTATCCTTACTTCAAAAGGAGACATCAACAATGGTGGGATCAGGAGATATTTTTTGAGGTTGTCAGATGATTCCTAAAAAATGCTTATCCACTGATACGTAATCCATTTTTTCCATCAGCTATATGAATGGAAAAAAAATTCCTACAAGGTTGGATTTGAAGAACCAAATGAATTTTATGGTTCAATGAAGTCTTCTCTACACTATGTGGTTGAGAATAGGTGACATTCCAAGGATAGAATTTTTTCTTCCCAGTGTCGAATTCGACGCCACAATGTCATACTATGAAGCAAATATATTTCCCTATTATAATGTTAAAAACACAATTAAAAGGGTTCACATTTAGGTTGTGCTGCAACAATTTGTTGAAGATGGTTTCAAGATCAATCAGGTGGTCTAAGATCTGTTAGTATTTAACCACCATGTCATCAACATATAATTTGATGAACATTCTCAGGTAGGGTTTGAAGATGTGATGCATGGAACTTTGGTATGTAGCACTGACATTCTTCAAACCAAATGGATTTACCTGATAGAAATATACTCACTGAGTGGATATGAAGGTGGTATTTTATTCATCTTCATAGAACATATGGATATTATTATATCCTAAACAGCCATCCCTAAAGGAGAGGGTCTAATATCTTTCAATTTCCTTTAGCAGTATTCATGTGATTTGGAATGGGAAATCATACTTCGGGCAGTACCAGTTGAGATCCCCGAAATTGATGCATACTCTGAGTTTCCCATTTATATTATTGACGAGGACAATTTTGGCCTACCATTTGAGATGTTATTCCCCCTTAATGATGTTTTATCTGATGATATTTTGAACTTTAATCCCCGTTTTGGCATTATGTTTTGGGTGCATCCTTTTTTATTCCAACTTATAGCGCTAGTGGTCCTCTGGTAGGATCAGGTGATGAGTGTCCACCTTGGGGTTGAGTATTGAAATTTATATATAGTTCTAGATGAATACATCCTCAATATTCTTAAGAAAGGGTGTATATACATATTTCACATTGGAAGACATGGATTCACTATTCAAGGTTGGTTTTGAGTCTTCTTCTATACCCATATTTGTTTCTATGAGCTCATTAGTGGTTGTAGAGAAACCCTCCTCAAATGTTGGAGGGTCATTCCTCATTTCTTCATTATCTACTCATTAATCTTATTCACCTTATTTCTATTGTTATTTTGTGCAAAAAAGACTTGGGATGTGTTCTCCAATGTCAGGAGAGGACTCAATATATTGGATTTTGAAAGATAAAGTGACTTCCTCTGACCTAGCTATCAACATGGAATTTACTTGAATATATGGAGAGGATGGAGTGAGGGATGGAGAATAATTTTACTAATCCACATTGAGTGGAAAGACAACCTCTTCTGTCATAGATTTTGAGGAATTGATCTCCTTGATCTGTGGGGATATAATTAAGGCATTTTCATCTCAGATTACACCACTATCAGGGGAGTTAACAAACTTTTCAAAAGTGAGGGACATTGTGATCATGGATTAAATCATTAAGATCGCCAAATATGCATTTGACAATAGAATCATGTGATCGATATGATTTATAGGTAACACATATTATTCACCGTACTATTTGATGGGTTTGGACCAGAACTTATCCAGACCAATTGGCGTGTTGACCCAATCAACACCACCAAGCATGATTTTTTCCCCTTTCCACTATAGAATCATTCATCAATATAATATGATTCATAGGATTTGAATGGGTCCATATTGGTGTGAAATTTCCAAATTTTTTCATTAATGTATTATGTGATACATTGATGGTATGATGGATAGATTTCCATGTGTTTATGAAACTAATTCCTTCCAAGAAAGACATTGAAGGCAATGTTCTTCCGAACCACTAGAAATTATGATTCTTCTTTGAAGTCTCCAAACTGAGCCTTGGGATAGATTTATCACAATGGACTCTACTCAATTTTTTCGTAGCACTAAATTATTATGGTGGATGGTGCTATATTATCCACATCACAACCTAGATGGAGAAGTGTTCAAAATAGAATGAGATTAACTCTAGAACCATGGTGAATTTTTGGACATCGACACTATTTATCATACTGAACATGTACTAGTTTCTAACACGTCCCTATATAATGTAATCTTCATCCTGAAATATGAAGGTTAAAACTACATATATTTTTATAGGATTAGTTTTTTTGATAGACCACAAAAGTGGATTCCTTATATTAAAACTTGTGACTGCTGAGAAGAGCCTCTATGAGTGATTCCCTGAGGTATTTTGGAGAACATAGGGCCTCCATGGTCAATATCTTGGCTAGTAATAAGGATTACTATTTCCTAATATCATAGTTATAGTCTAATGGATAGTGATTACTAATGTGGGGATTATCTTTTAATGGTGATTTTGTGGCATCATAATATGATGCATATTGTTCATCCCCTGACATAGTTTTTGGAGGAACTCCTACCCTTGGTGGGTTGGGATGAGTAGGTCTGCCTTCCCACTGATGGTGATATGAGACCTATTCCACTTCTGATTGATATACTAGAGAGACAGGGTATTCGTGGATTTTGTACAATGTCAGGGGATTTTCCTTTTCCTAGAAAACTCCATGATGAGAACATCTATGAGTCTTGAAAACATTTATAGTCCAAGAAAGGGTGTAGCTAGAGTTTGGTTTTCTGTCATGGATACATGTGTTAATTTTATTTTATTCTGAGTCATAAAATCATCAAACTTCTACTCCCTTATTATAATTTTTTTCAACTCACCTCCTTACTCGGATGAAGTGGAAGAGTCATATTCCACTTGTGTTATTAAGCTTCCCAATTTCACCTACCATGAATCCACTACTTTTTTTAATAAAAAATTGAAGAAAAATAATTTATGAACGACTTTTCCTAGTATTCATTTAATGGAGAAATAATTTAGCGTGTTATTGAGACCTACAAGGTCCGGCCTTCTAGGCTTCAGAATGGGAATTAAATCATTATCTAAAGAGGCTATAAAATATCCACAAGACTCATCACATTACAATGATTAAAATTTACCTCTTCTCACCTAAATTGTATTTTTTTATAGGTCCCATTCACTTGTCCCAATGAGACAGAGGTTTCTATTTATACCCATGGGGTGCTGCCTGATATGGTGTGGGCTTGGGAGTCGGAGTAGGTGCAGAGGCTTGTTTATATGTGATGAATGTCACCTCCTCCTTTCCTCTAGTTTTCCACAAGACTAGTTGAGTTATCTAGGATGTGATATTAGGTTGTTGTATGGATTATTTAATTATTTGGGAAATGAAGGATAAATCATGATACCCACTATTATATTTAAATGGGATGAGAGGAATTTGTAGCTCATCGCCATGGTTATCATAGAAGAGAGTGATCATATCCCCAAGGGGAATCATCATGTAAATGGTGTTGGTCATCCCTTCACATCTTGCAACAAAATCCATGACTCACTCATTTTTCACTATTTGTAGTTTGAGAGTACACTAATTTTTTTCTATTACAACATTTAGTTGACGTAAACAAGGAATTTCTGACATAGATCCTCCCATCCCATTATTGGCCAGGATGGAAAACTGGTGTTCCGTATGAAGGCTCTCGCTTTTAAGGTTTTCATGAAGCATCTGAATTTAACTACATTATACAGCTTTAGGGTTCCCATCAAGGGATCACAATGGGACTCGTAGTTCTTTAGATGTAATTCGGAGTAACACAACCTATTTAATATTGGAAATTAATAAATCATGATGTTTGGAAGTGGTGGGGTGTCACTCTACCAGCTTGGGAATGGTATAAATTTAGCCTTCACTGGGGCACACTACTCTTCTATAACTTCTAATCAAGTATTCAATGACTTAATGGTTTCAATAATCCATTGATGAGTGTTCAGTTGGACATGATCTCATATAGGTGTTGAAATTTGTAGGTTATAGTGTACTCTCTTTTCCATCATTTGAGGGTGATATCCGAATGAGTACATTTTTTGGGTTTTTTCAAAACATGTTCTGTTTTTCATCTTATTGGAAGATAAATTGACATCCACATGTGATTAGACCTAGGTAAACTGATGGTCCAAGATCCAGGTTGTTCTAATGTACTATCCTTTATTTAATTTCTTATATGAATCATTTTTACTGAGATTTAGTTACTTGAAGTGTATACTGAGGCTCTTAACTACGAGCCTATTCAGTTAGAAATATACCTCAGAGTAACTCAATGTTGTGTCACGTAAATTCTTTCATTTATTCCTCCTGCCAAGTGAATATTTCATTGTGAATAGGGATCTCATCATCTTTGAGTAGAATAGATAGATCTTATACCTCTTTCTCTTTAATCTTTTTGGAGAATCGATGGGGAGTTAGTACAAAATTGATTATGGAGAACCCAAATTTATGGTGATTATTTGGTTTTGGGTACGCACGCCTTCATTCATCATGATGATCAGATTCTAGATGGATCCATTATCTTATTTCTCTTCTTAATTATCATCATTTCTAGTGTCATCCAGATGATTGACATCCACCTTGTTCACCGATGCGTAATGCTTTATGGGAATCATACATGATTGTTGAGTGATATGAGGGGTGTTTTCACACTTTTCCCGACATCTCCATTCCTTTTGGAGATCCTCTTGGATCTTCTTGGTGAAGAGAAACTCAAATGAAAGCTCTATGTTTTCTAGTCATATACCTCTCGTCTTGGGGGAAATGGATTATGAGATGGGACAAAATGGGGTACATTTCTTCATTTTGTTCTCTCTAGTAAAGAAAATAAAAATTTCCATTGAGGGGGTGGTTGAGGTCCTCACTCCCTTGATCTCACACATCCATATTGAAGTGTGATACATATATAACGTCAAGTATGCAAGTGATGTATTTTTTTAGGAAATTAATGGTACATGATAATTAACTTCCCTTAGGTGAGAAGACTATTGAATGGTCTTAGTTTCTTGATTCAATAGTTGGATGATGTCTTTCTCCCGTCGGGGTTATCATTATTTATATTTACTAAACACATGTTCTTGTTGAGTGTGTTTTATTTATATAGGAAGGGTTTTACATAATATTCTACCTAGAATAATCAAATTAGGGTATTTATATTCCAGTGAATTCTATTTAATGGTGCATGATTTGAACTTTAATGATCCATGTTCTCCCCACCCCTAGATTTGAACAGCAGGCTGGGGTTTGACAATTAGATAAACCAAGCTACTTAATGCATTGGGGTATTCTGATTGAAGACTGTTATGCCACTATTATAACCATGGTCAGCATGATGACAGAAGGGATTATTGGTCAATTTATTGATGATGCCCTTCCAGTATTTTGATATGGAATGCATACCCAATGTAAGGAAATAATTTTTCATCCTGGTGGTAGAGAGTTTCTAGTGTTTTAGATGGATGTTATGCACGAATTGTTTTGAAAATTCCTTTGGAATGTGGAACTGAAAAGTGGATGAAATCCAAAACATGATGGGCATATAATCCCTAGGAAAAATTATTCTTATGAGAAACATATACTTTTGTTCTTAAACCAGATACACATACAATGGATCATCCAAACAAGGGTGTATCTTTAATTTTGGGTTAAAAGTAGTAGGGCTAGTAGGGGTATCATTAGTATGGGAATGGTTCAGCAGAGGCTTGGAGGATGAGAGTTATCACATTCCATCATTGGGATGACAATGGAAGTTGCTTATTATTGATAGGGGTTCTTACATAACTACCCCCACCTTTCCAAGTTCATTAGAGTATAGGTGATTTCTCTATTTGATTCAGGAATGGGAGGGACTTCATGAAAAAATGAAATTTTTTGTGGGGAGGACCATCATAGTGCGTTCAATCATGGTGAGGAAAACCATCATTGATCGAGGTCTGGATACTGGTATAATTTCTATAGCGTATACCCTAGGGAGGACCTTCAGGGAGGATGATTTAAGGGGAGGACCTTCTTGCAGATATAAAGTGTCATTCTAGGGAGTACCTTCATAGAAAATTCAATCTTGGATAGGAATAAAATTATAGCATGATGTCCCACCTTTGGGAGAGTGTTTGCAGCATATACCCTGAGTAGGACCTTCATGGAATATAATAGTAATGGGATGAACTACTTGAGGATATAATGTGTCACTATGAGGTGGACGTTCACTATGAATACCATCATGGGGAGGAATTCCATGATCGCTCAATGTCCTACTTCAAGGAGCATTTCTACAATGAATATTCTTAGGAGGACTATTAGGGTGGATGAAAACAAGGATATTGTCATGACCCGTCCTCAAGGCCTATGTCGTGACTACCCCAAGCCCGCCTTCCATAGGCCAGGGGCTGGCGACTAGCACCAAAGGCGTAAATCTCGATAAAAGGGAAGGCATTGACTTTATATAAGTAAAGAAACACAATAGAGTACGCAAGCTGAAGTAAAAACTATGTAAATTGAGTACAAAAGTAAGTGATGAAAAGTAAGTGGGCCAGAATACAAACCCAACTGAAAGTACAGTACAACTGAAAAGAAAGTACAGCAGCTGAAAAGTAAAGCAGCAACCACCAAGTCTTCCTATGGAATTCCCACATGAAGGGTGGGTATATATAGCCTCGTCGGCTCCATGGGGCCGTCCGTCTGCTCCAGGTACATCCCGCCTGATAGACCACCTCCGGTTACCGTCCCGCTCCACAGGCCTCAACCACGATCAGCGTTGTCCGTCGTCTGCAACCAACACAACGTAGTGCGGTCATAGCCCGTACATGGGTGAGTATACGATACTCAGTAGGGAACCTGAGACCCCCGAAGGACTCCCATAAACCAAAAAGGATAAACCACAATGTAAAGATACAAACACAAAGTATCAACCAACTCTACTTAGGTATATTCCCATACATATACCTAAGTCATCAATTCCAGCTCGGCTCCAACACACGATCCCAAACTCAACCCGGTCCACACAGGAAGGTAAGTCAATCATATCGAAGATAATGATTGAAAGTAAAGACTCATCTCACACAGGTATACATCATTCATAAATAAAAAGAGAGGATCAGATGTAGTTACTGATGCATTTAAGTTGGGACCCTCGTAGGATACTAGACCAGCTAAGCTGTTGGACCCACGAAGGATACTAGTCCAGCTACTCTGTCGGACCCACGTAGGATACTACAACAAAGGTCAATACTGTCGGACCCACATAGGATTCAATTACAGTTGTCGTCACTGCTGAACCCACGGAGGATTCCAGTATGGTTGTCGTCATTGTCGAACCCACGGAGGATTTCAGTACGATAGTCATTGCAGTCGCAGCCAGCTCTAGGGTTTCTGCACACAGCATGCTCAATTCCGCGAGGGTCTTCTCCTCGAGTCAAAGGGATGGATACACCAACTATCACGAAGTCCAGGGATGATGTATCCCAATGTTTCGTCCCATGTCAAAGGGGAAAAACCGAGAAGAACATGCCCAAGTCACAGATAACAAGTCGTCCAAGCCATTTTCCAAAAGTACACAGCGTGTAGATAAGCGATACACACCATGTCATTAGATGTCGGGTACTGTCCGTGTGATATGGCCCGTGTCACAGGTCTGGTTGTTTAAAAAGTAAATACACGGCGTGTGGTATGGTTACACGTCATGTCTTCAGTCCATGGGTACTGTCTGTGTACCACAACATGTATTGATGGGTTGTTTGTGTAAAAAGTAAATACACGGCGTGTGGTATAGTTACACGCCGTGTCCAAAATTCTGGGGTTGGCGCTGTGTACACTGGACATGCCTGGCCATGTGGTGGAGTACATGCTTGTGTACTCCACCCCGTGTCCGTGTATTCCCAAAATACATGCCGAGTCATACCGAAGCCTCTTCTTCCATGGTGAAGGAAGCACACACCGTGCCTCTTGGCCATGTAGTTCTGCCCGTGTCCGTGTATCCCCCAGATTACATGTCGATCCTCGCAAATCCGCTTCTGCCTTTCTATGATGAGAATACACACCATGCCTCATGGCCGTGTATTTCTGTCTATGTCCGTGTATTTTCCTCAAGTAAACTCCATATCCATCGAAGTCTCCTCTATCAATCAGTGTGGATAGTACACGCCATGTGACTGGTGTCATACACCATGTGTCACTTCGTCCGATGTCTGTTACTTCTACCACTGAACATTTGTACTACAGAGTGTGTGCTTTGGAAGGACACGCCGTGTATTCTGAAATTTTCCAGAAATGATGAATCTGGCTAGCACGCCTCCCGAGGCGTCCGTCCTTTGTTTTGATGATCCGTTTACTACAAAAACTCCCATTCCTAGGTCGTCCCAATGTTCCAAGGCCATTTTCGATGTTTTTGGGCCTCCGATCAGCTCTGAAAACTTGCCTTGATTCACCGATCAAGAACGGTAGGAGGACACCATACAATAAGAATGGTAGAGGAATCAGATCGTGTTAGTTTGGTCCGGTTCCTTCCACATTAGTTTGATAGAAAAAGGTATTAGAGAGAAACATCAACATGGAATAAAAACCAATATTTATCAATTCAAAACACACCTCTACCTCAAATCAAGAAGGTTGATCGCTTGACAAAGGATGGAGATGCTTTCGTTGATGTTTCCGGGGAAAGGAGGCGTCGCTTCGTCAACGTCGAGAAGAAAGAAGCTGAGGTTGGAGCCGGCATTCTTCATGTTCTTCAACGAAGAAGAAAAACCAATATTAATTACTTCAAGCCATGCATTTCAATTTTTGAATTCAAACACATAACTCAATTCATTGATTAAGCTTGAGTTGTCTAATTAAAGAGGAGAAAGGGAAGAGTTACAAATTAATGGAGAGTTGAAATCTTTAAGAGGAGTTAGAGGAGTTAAAGGAATTTGAAGGGGTGGGGCTCGTGTGCACCCCACCTCACAAATATCATAACATGGGTTGTTAAGAGCTTGTGGGTCCCACCCCAGCTAACCCCATGTAGGATATAACCAATAGTTAAAGTAAATAAAATTGTAACATAATTTATTTACTTCACATTTTAATCCTCAATTTTTTTACAACTCCTCCCGAGAAAACTCACCTTCAAAAAAGGTCCTCCTAAGAAAATACCGCCGATGCGGTTTCATCGGTGCCCACGAATTTCGATTCCGAGCACCGGTTCAAAAGATGAAAAAACTCGCTCGTTTGTTCACTGAACATACCCATGCTAAACTTCAGAAAATGATTCTGGGCACACCGGGCCTCAGAATTCGGTGCTGTCAGAAACTGCGTACTCGTAAAATCTCAAATAAATTAAGAAAAAAAATTTCCTTGAAATTTACATGTCTTTATATTACTCAACCCTCCGGGCTTTACATCCCCTTAAAGATACATCACAAAATTTGGGAAACAAATGGGGGTACATAGCATGGATATGAACCTCTAGCTCCCATGTGCTCTCCTGGAGGACCCCGTGCTACCACCTGATGTGCACTAGAGGAATCGACCGTCCACGTAGGACCCACTCCTGTCGATCTTCGATCTCCACCAAGACCTCTGAAAAGTTCACCCCATTATCTATGTCCATCTCCCCGTGATCAATTATATGTGTTGGGTCGTGCACGTATCTTCTCAGTTGAGACACGTGGAAGACGTCGTGCACCCGGTGAAACTGAGGTGGAAGAGCCAGGAGATAAGCCACCTCGCCTATCTTGCTGAGAACATGAAATGGTCCGATGAATCGTGGAGATAACTTGCCACCCCGGCCAAATCTATGTAATCCACGTCGAGGTGAGACCCATAAGAAAACATGGTCGCCATCCTCGAACTCTAGTGGTATCTGCCTTCTATCAGCATAGGACTTTTTTCAGCTCTGGGCAGTCCTCATCCGCTCCTGGATGATCTGTACATTCTTCGTCGTGGCCTGGACCATCTCTGGTCCTACAAGTGCTAAATCCCTAGGGTCTGTCCAGCACAGAGGTGATCTACAAGGTCGTCCGTACAATGCCTCGTATGGTTCCATCATGATGGTGGAGTGGTAGCTGTTGTTGTATGCAAACTCCACCAAAGGTAGGTGATCCTCCCAGCTGTGACCAAATTTGAGGACACATGCCCAGAGGATGTCCTCGAGAGTCTGAATGGTCCTCTCCGTCTGACCATCCGTCTGGGTGTGAAATGCAGTGCTCAGGCATAGCTGCATCCCAAATACCTCCAGAAACCCCTTCCAAATACGGGAATTAAAGTGAGCATCTCGATCAGAGAAGTTAGACAATGTCACACCATAATGTTGTATGATCTCTTGAATGTAGAGGCATCCCAAGCTCTCCACTGAGCCCTACTCTCTGATAGGAATGAAGTGGGCCGTCATGGTGAGTCTGTCGACAATCACCCAGATGGAGTCATGACCTCTGGAAGTACGTGGAAGTCCTGTCACGAAATGCGTAGATATTCCATCCCACTTCCACTCTGGGAAATCTAAGGGCTATACCATGCCTCCTGGTACCTGGTGCTCCACCTTCACCTACTAGAAGGTGAGGCATCATGAAACAAAATCTTCCACATCCTTATTCATACCTGGCCCCCAGTGTTGTCTCCTAAGGTCCTGGTACATCTTTGCTAATCTAGGATGTAATGCTAGAGGAGAATTGTGAAACTCTCTCAGCACCTCCTCCCATAATGAAACTGGTACCATGGTACGCCACTTGAAGGGGATGACGTGCTCTCCGCCTTCAGAAAATATCTCGGGTGCCAGCCCTAAGGATATTTGAGCAAGTCGCACATCACAATCAATGTTCTTATGATGGGCCTCTCTGACCAGCTGAAGTAGTGCAGGAGTGACTATGAGAAACTGTAGAAAGGCTTATCCATCTCTATCCACGAAGGATATCTGCAACGTGGCTAGCTGCTCTGTTGCCTCTCCAAGTAGCTGAATGCCCGACCTCCTGCTGAGAGCATCAGCTACTACATTCCCCTTCCCAGTAGTATAGACTATCTCAAAGTCATAGTGTTGGAGGAACTCGAGCAATCACCGTTGTCTCGGGTTCAGGTCCTTATGTGCGAAGATGTACCGGATACTCTGGTGGTCAGAGTAGACTGTAAAGCGCTCTCCCATCAGATAGTGTCACCACATCTTCAAGGCGAAGACCACTGCTACTAACTCCAGGTCATGGGTAACGTAGTTCTTCTTGTTCTGCCTCAACTTTCATGAACCATTAGCGATCACTTCCCGCTCCGGCATCAGGACACACCTGAGTCTGGTCCCTGATGCATTTTAGTAAACTAAGTACCCTACGCCCTCCTCCGGTAGCCTCAAGATGGGTGCACTGGTCAATCTCTCTCTCAGATCCTCGAAGAACTGGTGACATCTATCTGACCACACAAAGGGTTTCCAATTCTTCATCAAAGCTAAAAGTGGTGCTGCAACTCTGGAGAAGTATGGCACAAACCTCCGGTAGTACCCAACCAGACCTACGAAACTCCGTAACTCTGTCACGATCCTAGGTGGCTCCCATGCTATTACTGCCTCAATCTTCGCAGGATCCACCGAAAATCTCGCCTTAGAGATAATGTGTCCCAAGAAGTGGACATCTCGAATCCATAACTGACACTTTGAGAGATTACCATAAAGCTGGTGCTCTCGAAGTGTGTCCAGTAGTCGAGTAAATCAATATGTCGTCGATGAAGACTACAACAAATCGATTGAGGTAAGGCTGGAAGATCATGTTCATGATACTCATGAACACTGTAGGAGCCTTGGTTACGCTGAAAGGCATAACTAAGAACACATAGTGGCCATACCAACACCTGAAGGACGTCTTCTGCACATCCTCATCTTGAACTCTGAGCTGCTGATAGCCTGACCTGAGGCCTATCTTCGAGAACCATCGTGCTCCCTTAAGCTGATCGAAGAGGACGTCAATCCTCGGAAGTGGATAATTGTTCTTCAAGGTCACCTGGTTCAGGTGATGGTAATGGACACATTGTCGCAAGCTCACATCCTCCTTCTTAGTGAACAATATCGGGGAAGCACTGGGTGAAACACTGGGTCGAATGAATCCCTTTCCATGCAAGTCCTCAAGTTGAACCCATAGCTCTCAAATCTCAGCGGGAGCCATCCGATATACTGGAGTAGATATTGGGGTTGTCCTGGGGTATAGGTCAATATAGAAGTCTACCTCTCTGCGAGGAGGTAGTCCTGGAACATCGTCAAGAAAATGTCCGCATACCGATCCACCACAACAGGGAAACTCAGACTCCGCATGTCAACTACTCCAAGGATGAGGCTAGCCAACTGTTGAGTGATCAGTTGTCCTATCCTCTACATGATTCCATCTTGTGCTGCAAAGGCTCCCTTATCACCGGTGAAGGTGAACCTACTCCCATCTATGCAGACACACCACACTTTGTGCCTAATACAGTCGATCTGAGCATGGACCATAGATAACCAATCCATGCCCAAGATGACGTCGTAAGGCCTCAACGCCTCAACAAGTAGATCCCAATCGAACCGCTCTCCTCCTAGAGTAAGCTCAGACTGTCGCCACCAGTGCTTAATTTTCGAGTCTTCTCCCATAAGAGTCTCTAGTCGTAAGGATCGAGCCAACGGCTCCGTCGGAATATCCGAGCTCCGAACAAGAGCAGTGGAAATAAAATAATGACTCGCTCCTGTGTCTATAAGAACAACAGAAAGGTTGGAGTAGACATAGATAGTTTCTTGAATCATCTTAGGTGAACCGTGGTCTTAGGCCTCCACCGACTGAAGCAGAGCCTACCTCTGTCCGCCATCTCCCTGCAGTCGAGTTGGGCCTTCTGTTGGTAGTGGTGGTAGAGTCTCAAAGCGTCGACCGCCACCTGCTGCTTGACCAGCTCCCCTGCCTCGTCTGCCTGCTCCCTATGGACTGCCACGGTCAAACCTCTGCCTCTGCTTGGGTGGTCCCTCAATCGTCTGCTGCTCCTCTACATTGCAGGTTGGGTAGTCACAAACCATGTGGCCCTGCCCACCGCATGCATTGCACTGCCTGCTCCTTGTATAGATGGATCTGTTCCAAGTGCCTCACAAAATCGAACCTGTATCCTAAGGTCGTCCACCGGATGGTCTGGTCCGCTTGGACCCCTGTGACGTCTGTTGACAACCAGCTGCAGAAGACTCCACTATGTGCTGCCCTGCGGTAGGTCTCGCTGCTGGTGTAGGCTCAGCAAGAAAACTCTCTACAAGAAAGGATTGCTCCAGTACTCCTGCCTGGGTTGGAATACTGAGGGAGATCATCGATGCTCTGATCTCATGCCCCATTTCCTGCTCAATGGTCTGGGCCCGAAAGAATGGGTCTCGTACCATGTCCGTCAAGTAGCATGAGAGATCAGTAAATCTCACCGAGTACTGGGCTACGGTCATGCTGCCCTACCACAGCTATAGTAACTCCTGAATGTGCACCGCACGGAGGGTGGCTAGAACGAAGTCCGAGAAGAAATGGCTCTCGACGTCCGACCAAAGAAGATATGCCTCATCGTGCACCTGGAGAATCAGGCTCCACCATCTACCTGCGGGCACGTGCAGGAGACTCGCCGCAAGGATCACCATGAGATCTGCTGGTGTCCCTACCAATTTGAAGACTTGGACAATAGCCTCCAACAAATCCTCAGCTGCTTGAGGGTCCATCTCCCCAAAGAACATGGGCAGTCTCTGACGCTGAAACTCATGCAGTGCGCTCAGGTGACGTGCACTCTCAGCTGCTGGGGCTGGTAGCATCGGTGGCTCGGTGGGTAGAGGTACCACCGGTGCCTCTGCAGTAATGTGACCCTACACCGAGACCTCGTCGATCGGTGGGCTTTCATCTCACACAAAACTCAGAACCACGGTTGGCTGCCATCGTGGGGCCATCCTGATAGAAACAGGTGCACCACTATTAATACAGTATACCTGGTGAGCTAATACAAATTAATCACAATGAAAACTTTTGAAACACACATTCAATCAATGTTTTCATAAATTGAGTCGGAAATCAGAGGGCAGGGTCCTGGTGTATGGATACGTCGGCTGTCGCACCAACACTCGACTCCCTGGACTGATAACCACACTCAATACCCTTAACATTATTGCTTCACATAGTAGAAATTATCAGAGTCCTGAGTACTACGGTAGAACCGACTCCTCTAATACAAATTTGTCACATCCCGTCCTCAGGGACCATGCCGTGACTACCCCAAGCCCGCCTTCCATAGGCCAGGGGATGGAGACTAGCACCAAAGGCGTAAATCCCGATAAAAGGGATGGCACTTCCTTTATATAAGTAAATAAATACAACATAGTATGAAAGCTGAAGTAAAAACTATGTAAACTGAGTACAAAAGTAAGTGCTGAAATGTAAGTGGTCCAGAATACAAACCCAACAGAATTACAGTACAACTGAAAAGAAAGTACAGTAGCTGAAAAGTAATGCAGAAACCACCAAGTCATCCTCCGGAATTCTCACCTGAATGGTGGGTACAAATATTATTGTCGGCTCCTTGGGTCTGTTCGTCATCTCTGTGTACGTCCCGCCTGATAGACCACCTCCGGTTACCATCCTGCTCCACAAGCCTCAACCACGATCATCATTGTCTGTCGTCTACAACCAACACAACGTAGTGCTGGCATAGCCCATATATGGGTGAGTATACGATACTCAGTAGGGACCCCGAGACCCCCGAAGGTCCCCCAAAATCCACAAAGGATAAACCACAAAGGAAAGATACAAACAAGAAGTATCAACCAAATATACTTATGTATTTTCCCATACATATACCTAAGTCATCAATTCCATCTCGGCTCCAACACACGATCCCAAGTTCAACCCAGTCCACACAGGAAAGTAAGTCAATCATATCGAAGATAATGATTGAAAGTCAAGTCTCAAATCACACAGGTATAAATCATTCGTAAAGCAAAAGAGATGATCAGTTATAGTTACTGATTCATCTAAGCTGGAACCCACGTACGATACTAGAGAAGCTAAGTTGTCAGACCCATGTAGGATACTAGTCCAGCTACATTATCGGACCCACGTAGGATACTACAACAGAGGTCAATACTGTCAGACCCACGTAGGATTCAAGTACAGTAGTCATCACCGCTGAACGCATAGAGAATTCCAGTAGGGTTGTCGTCGTCGTCAAACCCACAGAAGATTCTAGTACGATAGTCATTGTAGTCGCAACCTGCTCTAGGGTTTCTGCACACAGCATGATCGATTGCAGGAGGGTCTGCTCCTCGAGTCAAAGGGATGGGTACATCAATCATCACGAAGACCTGGGATGACGTATCCCAACATTCCGTCCCACGTCATAGGGGAAAAACCAAGCAGAACATGCCCAAGTCACAGAGAACAAGTCAACCAAGCCATTTTCCAAATGTACAGGGCGTGTAGATAAGCGATACATGCCGTGCCATCAGACACCGAGTATAGTCCGTGTGATATGGCCCGTGATGCAGGGCAGGTCGTGTAAAATTTAAATACACGGCGTGTGGTATGGTTACACAATATGTCTTCAGTCCATGGCTACTGTCCGTGTACCACCGCCCGTGTCGAGGGGCGGTTCGTGTAAAAAGTAAATACACGGTGTGTGGTATAGTGACATGCCGTTTCAAAACTTTTGGGGTTAGCTCCGTGTACACTGGACAAGCCTGGCCATGTGGTGGATTACATGCTCGTGTACTCCACCCCATGTCCGTGTATTCCTAGAATACATATCGAGTCATACCGAAGCCACTTCTGCCATGGTGATGGAAGTACACGCTGTGCCTCTTGGTCGTGTAGTTCTACCCATGTCCGTGTATCCCTCAGATTACATGCCGAGCCTCGCGAAGCCACTTCTACCTTTCTATGATGAGAATACATGCCGCGCCTCATGGCCATGTATTTCTATCTGTGTCCGTGTATCTTCTTCAAATACATGCCATGTCCATCGAAGTCTCCTCTGTCAATCTATGTGTACAGTACACGTCGTTTGACTAGAGTCACATGCCATTTTTCACTTCTTCTGATGTTCATTACTTTTGCCACTGAACGTTTGTACTACACATCGTGTGCTTTTGGAGTACACACCGTGTATTCTGAAATTTTTTGGAAATGATGCCTCTGGCCAACACACCTCCTGAGGCATCTGTCCTTTGTTCTGATGATCCATTTGCTACAAAACTCTCGTTCCTAGGTCGTCCCGATGTTCCGAGTCCATTTCTGATGTTTTCGGGCCTCCGATCGACTCCAAAAACATGCCTTGATTCACCGCTCTAGAACAGTTGGAGGATACCATACAACATGAACAGCGGATGAATCGGATAGTGTTAGTTTGGTCCGGTTCCTTCCACATTAGTTTGACAGAAAAAGGTTTTAGAGAGAAACATCAACATGGAATAAAAACCAATATTTATCAATCCAAAACACACCTCTACCTCAAATCAAGAAGGTTGATCGCTTGAAAAAGGATGGAGATTCTTTCATTGATGTTTCCGTGGAAAGGCAGCGTCGCTTCGTCAACGTCGAGAATAAATAAGCTGAGGTTGGAGCCGACATTCTTCATGTTCTTCAACAAAGAAGATGAAGTTCTTCAAAAGTTTAGAGCTCTCTCTCCGAATATCTTCACACAACGACTAACCCCCCAAAATAAAATAAGACATATCTTATTTTATTACTTCAAGACATCCATTTCAATTTTTGAAATCAAATACATAAATCACTTCATTGATTATGCTTGAGTTGTCTAATTAAAGAGGAAAGAGGGAAGAGTTACAAATTAATGGGGAGTTGCCAACTTTAAGAGGAGTTAGAGGAGTTAAAGGAATTTTAAGGGGTGGGGCTCGTGTGGGCCCCATCTCACAAATATCCTAACATGGGTAGTTAAGAGATTGTGGGTCCCACCCCAACTACCCCATATAGGATTTAACCAATAGTTAAAGTAAATAAAATTTTCCCACAATTTTATTTACTTCACATTTTAATCTTAAATTTTTTAACAACTCCTCATGAGCAAATGCACCTTCGAAAAAGGTCCTCTTAAGAATATACCGTTGCTGTGGTTTCATCAGTGCCCTCAGATTTTGATTCCGAGCACTGTTTCAAAAGATAGAAAAACCCGCTCGTTTGTTCACTGAACGTACCCAGGCTAAACTTCGGAAAATGATTCTGGGCACACCAGGCCTCAGAATCTGGTGCCGTCAGAAACTGCGTACTCGTAAAATCCATAAGAAATTAAGAAAAAAAAATTCCTTGAAATTTATGGGTCTTTACAGATATGAACTTATTTATATTTGGTATACTAGTCATGAGGATGGATATTGTCTTACTAATTATGTGATAAGCTCTTGTGATCGATCGACTATTGTCCATGATGGAATCATTCATGGTATGTGTGATGGGAAGGACCTCAAGAGTTTCTAGTAACAATATTATGGGGATGAACTTTTAATCTACTACTTCCAAACTAGTAATTTAGTGATGGGTTAGCCGGTTCCTGATCCACCATTGACATATGTTTTATGGCCTCAAGAAAACCATCTTCTAGTACATTAGGGTCATGAGTCATCTCTTTATTTTACAGCCACCATTAATGTTATTTATTTTTATTCCCTCTATAAAATTGGTGTTGCTTGATGTTGGCAATGATATTTAAACATGAGTTCCTATTCAAGTAGATCCAATAGTACACCTAGGTTATTAACATAATATTTCACCATTTTGAAAAGGTTATATTCATTCCCTTGAGCATCCTACGAAGTGGAACAATGCCACATAGTTGGAATGAGTATTTTTCCAGATCTTGTTGTCCATTTATCACATAATATTGACAATGACCCACCTTTACAGTAGCATGGAATTTTGTTTTCTCCTAAGTGACCACCCCATTATGTGGATTATTCACCCCACATGGGGAGGTGGTGTTGTGGGATAGACTCTTACTATTGAAGTAGAAATGATGTTGACAATAAAATCCAATAGGATATGGTTTGGAATTTAAATATGATCCTTAATCATTTATAAAATGCTTGGATAGACATTCATGGAAGTAACAAGAATATATATCCATTCTAGTTTCGATGTAGAAATATGTAAATTATATGGTCCTCTATTTCCTACCAGTAAGTACTAATAGTTATCCTGTACGAGGGTAGAGATATGAGTCTTACTCTAATTTATAATTGGGAAACTCAAGCTACATTATCCCATTGCTACTGTTTGTTCAGGGTAGGATTTATATAAATCCACATGAATTTCTATCAACCCGCAACTTATTGCTACATTTGTTATGTGGGATTCATATTTGGGAGTAACAATTTGCATCTGCTAGTGGGTTTCCTTCATATTTTACAGATGGTCTTGATTTTAATTGGTTGTAATTTGAATCTTCTAACAGTTTTCTTCCCTATTTGGATGATGGGATTGGTGTGCATTACAATAAATTATCACATTCTCATAGTTTTCTTCAAAATTTGACTGATTGGACTTATATTTTCGTGCATTGATTTTTTTCTAATTGTTTTTCATCATATTTTTCAAATAGGCTTCCGGTATATTAGCATGAATTTTTATCTCCCTATAATTTTCCATCATATTTGACATATAGTTTTAATGAGGGTGAGAATGAATATACTTCTTCTCATGGGTTTTCTCCATAGTTACTTGGTAGTATTCTTCATTTAGAATTAGTATGATGTCCAATTCATGATTGTTTGATCATATCCCTCTACTAGATAACCTGGGGACCTAGGCCTATTTCTGTTTGGATAGGGCCAACCTAGTGGTATCCTATGCATGGTGAGGATACTGAGTCGTACAATTTTGATGGTGATGGGTAACGGCTAAGGCCCTTGAGCGGGACTCCTATATTGTTGGTATGAAGTAATTTGTGACCAGTTAATCATCATTCCTAAGGTTAGGTAGGAACTCTTTATCATGTTCCAAGGACTGGATCTTGAAATGGTTAGGGAACGCTAGTGGATACATCTTGTTCTGGACCGCCAACTTTCACTGGGTTGATGACTATGTGGTGCTTCATGAACTGAAGGACTTGTCTATCTACCTCTATGGTTGGGATAGTACCATTCGAGTGGTATTATTAAATGATGGAATTTTAATCCTAGGGTTTAAGACTCTAGGTGGGTGACATAATCTTCTTTTTTGGTTGAGTACCTCTCTAATGTTGTGGTTGATGTACATGTCTATGAATATTGGTGAGACACCATTAAATTGAAGATATTTCTGAAGAGTACCAGCATTTATACAGCATGAATAGACAAAAAACCTCATCAAAGTAGAATATCATGAACACTTTCATAAATTATGGTTTCATTTGGTTCTCTCCCATCATGGATTTGAATGGGGCCTGATGTTGGGTAACACCACCACCTTAGTAAAGGAACTATGTTGGGTTAACCATTTTGTTTTCGATGAAAGGTTCTTGGAACCCGATGATTGATTATAAGGGATGAATTTTGTACAATCAAAGTCATTAGGTATAAAAACTTTTAATAGTATCCATTTAGATTTTATCATGGAGATAAGATTACTAATGGTTCTCGTATTCTCAAAAAACAGGGACTACTTTCCTAATGCAGACATTTACTAGGTGACTTTTCCAGCGAAATGTAATAACTCACATTGGTTGAGTGGATGGGAATTCAGGATCATCACACCATTTTTGGGAGAATTATCTCTTATTATAGAACTCTTTTATAGATTTAAGATATTTTCATGAATACATAGTTAATTCCCAATTATGTATATGTGGATCACCCTAAATTTACAATTCAGTAAAAATATGTATGGGTCTAGAATCATCTACATGTATCTGAGGTTATCAATCAATGGAGGGATCTATATATATCCAAGGTTGTCTATAAAAGTTACCATTTTATATATTTATTAAATATTCTTCGGTTATTCATTACGACAACACTGGTATTATTCCACGTGGTGAGGCGCTATGGATTTTACAGTCATATAGGGAGATGAAAGTTTTTTTGATATCGGGATCGAACCCATAATATGTTCTTCTTAAATATCATTGTGATTGGAATCCCAACCCATGTTGTTCGGTAGTACCTAACAAGAAACACAACCTTTTGAGGTCATGCAATGATGACAAAACAATGTATTTTAACATCTTGTCTTAACAATACCTCAGTGGAAGGTTCCATGTAAAAGTGTGGTGCTTGACTTATGTTGAGTTGTCCAAAGGGACCTATAAGATATGTGTTCTCTCAGGTGGATAGGACACCACTCGGAATGCATCATGATGAAAATTAGGGTGAATTTGGGTGCTGAGTTTTGACCTCCTAGAGGCTTCCAACACATCCCAGTTAGTTGGGAATCAAATCGCACCTTGTTCATTAAGGTAGGGTCATACACGCAGAAGGATTCTAGGGAGGTATTACATCAATGGGAATAAATACCTTTAAATTTCAATGTATGGGTCTTGGGATAATACCATATAGGAGTCCCAATTATGGGGATCTGGATGGGGATTACATTTAGTGGATGGCTTGGTGGTTGGGGATTGTGCAAGGAAAATACACATTTTAATACAAGTCGGGGCTTACATCTATGAGGATGGATCGAAGAGAATGTGGTTATGTAATACAAATAAAAGAAGCTCGTTTTATGTGAGTTTGGGGCTTACATACATAGAGAAGACTTGTGGGGAATATGTTTTAGGATTACGTGTGGAAGCAGACCACATGAATGTTGGGGATCATGTGGATGTTAAGATCACTACTAGCCCAAAAGACCATGTGAGATATTCTTGGTGTGAGAAACAATATGAATTAGTAGATATTAAGATCACATGATCCACTATATCCATTGGTGGAATAGATATTGAATCCCAAAGGATGATAGAAAGGTATTTCATTGTACCAATCCCCAATTTTAATTTTCCAACCCAAATAGTCACTTATGGGGATCAATCAGGTTACATACCCAGGTTGAGGTGAAGAGGAGAAATAGTGATACCAACAGCAAGAAAGGCTAGGATCTTACTCCAAGAGGGGTTCCATTATGGTTCTTAGAACCATGAGGAGAATCTCAAATCATGGTAATTTAGGTTTGGATGGGGATTTCTCCTAAGTGGATGACCACGACTATTTTTTTAATGATAATCTCATGATGAGGCATATCAGGCTTAGCGTATAAGGAATATCATTTTTGTCACAAGAGGAATCCTATATTTTTTATATAGGGTATAATTAAAATTATTTCCATTTAATGAAGAAATTAAAGACAAAATTTAGTGTTATATTGTGTGAAAAACCATATTATATTTTAACATCATGAGGACATGAAAATTAGTAGGAATATTCCTAGTAATGGCTAGTGTGGGACTTATACAAGAGAAGCCATATATGGTTCATCCTAGAATTTGATTTATTTTAGGGAATTTTTGGAGGCACGTGGAGAATATTTCTAGAAATGTAATTATATGGGGTGGATGTTAGGTAAGTGTAAGGTGTAATCCAAATTTTTTTTGACCTGATCGAAATGTTTTTAGTGAGACTATCTATTTTTCAAAGGGGTTAGTTATGTTAGAGAAGGAACCAACCAAGTGGTTCGGGACCAAAACCTGGTACTGATCTAGAGTTGGGGTGAGAGCCCCATGGTATTGACTAGTATGTGAGAATGATTTTGAAAATGGAAACATTTGGATGGCCATATGGAATTATCTATGAAGGAGGGACTATGATGGGAGTCCATGAAAGGTTCATCCACAAAGGTTAGTATGCAAAGTGCTTTCCCGGAAGCATTTCCTACAAAAGGTCATCCACACAACAGAATTTCATATAGGATCACCCACAAAAGAGTGTCTATGAATTATCATCCTCAAAGGACAATATCGGCAAAGTGGTCATTCATGAAGGTTCTCCCATGAATCAACTTATTTCTTCTACATGGGTCATTAATTAAAACATCATTCTGCAAATAGCATTGTCTCCACAAGGAATCTTCTTTGTAGGGTATTTTACATAGGGGATTTTCTAAGGGCATCACGTGTTGAATCTTCATGAAGGGATTTCCTCACTATGTATTGGACTCTATGTGGGGGAATTATTCCATTGCCTCATACTTCAAAGGAATATGAGAATCCACAATGGGTCTCCAACATAATGTTTATGGGTCGGTTTATGTGATGTACTTCAGGAGAAATATTTATCAGGAACTTTATCTTCATATGTTTCTCTTTCAACTCCTCGGCTACCCCACTCAGATATTATAGAAGAACGGTGCAACTTTATAATGGGTTAGTTGTTTGTAATGGGATGTGGGCCTCTATTTGTGGGATACCAGGAAATATTCATAGGTCATTGAATGAATTCATTCATGGGGGATGGAAAAGACCATCCTCATCCATTAATTATTTATCATCTGTAAAGGATTGTCATTTTCATGGGAGGAAATCACCTTAAAACGCCTCAATTGATTTTTTTCATTCATGGGAACCAAATGTTTCATGGTCTCCTTATGGAGTTGTGGAATTCCATGCAGAGTGGTGACCTACAAAGTAATTTTACATTTCCAGACCAAGCCTTCCACTATGTTGTCCCATAATTTGATCATTTTCTTCTAAATCTTCACTAGGTGTATTATATTACACTTTACAAATTTTTAGTAATTTCATTCTTTATGTAGAGACCCGAAGCTTATCGTACATGGACATTACATTACTTTTTCGGAATACTTAGTACATAACAAAAACACACACACAAGGATCATAATAGTTTAGTGTCTTTGGAAACTCGGAACGTAATCTTCTAATCGTGGTGAAAGATCTTCAATATCTCCCATAAAGATCTTCCCTTTTTTTTACCTAAAAACCTTTCTTTATATCCTGGGGAAAAGAAAACATAAAATGGTGAGCTCAAATGCTCAGTAAGGGTAAACAAAATAAATATCAATCACATCATATACATAAGAACATAGCTTTTGGAAATCTTAACCTGCAAAAGAGCTCATAATATCATAACATGGGATAAATCATAGAAGTGAAAATGAGATCATAACATAAAACTTGAAACTTTGTGGAATACACATATAATCATGGAAAATCATTTCTTGTTAGTCATGACTCATTGCCAAGACTATCTTAGTGGACAAAGTCCCTTTCTGAACCGAGTTCACTCCTCGTTTCAGTCCTGTATCACTGAACCGAAATAACCTTCCGTTCCAGCCATGTCTATCTCATGAGATATAAAATCTTTACCCAATGCATTGGAGGGATATATAGGTCCCACCCATCTCATAATGATACCATTATTATGTGTGCCACAAAATCAGAAATCAAACATCATTGCATAACCCATGTAATAAAAATGGGATTCTTAAACAACATGACATCATAAAACAATTCATATAAGATAAAGGAATTCATAAAAAAATTTCCATCACAACATAATCAAATCCATGTAATAATAGGGATAGAAACAGAACCCTTTTGTTATCTTAGATGGAAAATAATTTTGATAAAACACTTGAAATGAATTCTTGAGGAAGATATCCTTTCTTCTTCAAAATCAATTTCTTTTCTCAAAACTTAATGCAATTTTAAAAGAAAGAGATTTTATTGAAAATAGTCATGAAATCTTTTGGAGGAAGCTTCATGAAAATAAGTCTTTATAAAACCGTAAAAATCTGTTCGTGTCGTATAAGTTAAAAAAAACATTCTTCGTACTTTTGTCAGAAAGGTCAAAAAGTACCTCGTACGAAAAATGACAAAAGATTCCTTTCGTATCTTTTAATAAAAACTCACCGAAGGGTAAAATTGGATATAAACTATTGTAGAAGGATGGAAATAATATTACATATTGAGGGAACATGGATGTGGATGATAAAATACACCCCAGTAATTACTTACGAATAAACAATCTCGGATAAAAATGAGATTGTGATATTTCCCTTACCTTAGGTCCGACATGCTTTGTAAGTATCCGAACATCCTGTATAATGATTTAAATCATGTTATTGACTTATTACAGAATCATATTCATTGTTATGATATCATATATGGTTTACTTATGACATTATATTACCCGTTCTTTTATAAATTCCATGTTAAAGAAGCGTTTTGGGTAAAATCGTTTTATTTATCGTAGGTGTTTTGACTTGTTGTTCTTGACATCATTATTACTTATATCATGATTTACTCACTTCAAGAATATAAAATATGATTTATATATCATATATATTCAGTATATATATATATATATAATAGGTAGATAAATAAAATGAAAAACACCGTTCATGGAGACGGTAGTCCGTACGTACGCATGAACGCTGTTTTCCTTTCCTTATTGTCTTGAAATGGAAGTAAGTAGATGACATACATATGTATATATATACATAAATCCAGTATCTTTATAATGTCATATATTTCATTATTATTTCTTATATATACATTATAATCATTCCTAAATGGTTAACATGGAGAATGAATCTCATCGCGTCGTGGAGACGGTAGTCCGTACGTACGCACGAGCGATGATATCATTTCTATAAATATTGAATTGAATTAGAGTGGATTATACAATATATCATAATCAATATGATGTTTTAATAACTATGTATAGTTATTCTTTACACCATTATACCCATCCATGTAAGGTTGTGGTGGAAAATAGATTACACCACGGCGTGGAGACGGTATTCCGTACGTACGCACGCGCGGTGATTTCTTTTTCCGTAGGATGGATAGATGGTGAAATAGGGTTGATTCATAATTATAATAAAATATCAGTATATGAGTGATACTGATGTTATTACTTCATAATGAAACAACCTAAGAAGAAGAAGTGGAAGAAGAAATAAAGATGAAAGAATTGGTAACGGTAATTACCTCTTCTTTGAAGCGCCTCTTTTAGACCTCCTCTTAGGGCACTAAAATTGGTCTTTGAGGAAGAACAGAACCTCTAGGATGTTTCTAGGGAAGTTGAGAAGAGCTTTTGGCAGGGGTTGGCCGAGCTTGAGTGCTCAAATTGGTGTGAGGAGGAGGGGGAGGAGGTGTCCTTTTATAAGGGAGGAGAGGGGCACCTTAGGAATATCTCAAAATATTATTTTATATTGAAGTCAAAATCGGTTTATAATGGTTCCAAAGGGTCTTATTTCGAAGATAAAGTGGGTATGGGTCGCAATACTATCAACCAATAGGATTTAGACAAGTTTAGGGTATTATTTTAACCTTATCAATTAGATTTAACTCTAAGTTAAATAATTTAACTTTTACCGTGTCTTTTTGTTTTCTTTCACTATATGGTTAATACACTTACTATAACATGCCAAACGAACCCCAAATTGTTTATTATTAATATATATATCCTTATCTAAGTCATTTGGCCGAACCTTAGATTTTTAGGAATAAAATAACAATTAATAATATAATATTTGATTTAAAAACTATTTTGTGTCAATTTTGACACTATTTGATATATGATTTTTGTGAAAGTCATAACAGAATTATATGTTCTAACCAAGTTGATTAAATCAGCACTAATATATCATAGTAACCTATAAAATTAGTGGAATTCATAAAAAGTCTCAAATTACATTTATTTTGGTGTTTATAACATCAATTATGTCAATATTTCATTAACAAAATAATTACTGCATCATCTTTGTGTCATAAATAAATTAAATTATTTGATTTCTAAAAATTACAAATAAAATACCATCATGTAGTAAATCTTTTTATCTTTCTAATGAATATTTACAATCGAATTTATCTTATGCATAACCCCATATTAGAAATGTTTTAGTAAATAAACTTTGATTTTAACTCTTTTAACTCTTCTTTGAATTAAATAATAATAAATGTCCTAATCTAATCCAAGTGGGCCTAAATGGTCATATTGTATTCCTAAGTTTGTTTTTGGTCGAATTACACTTGTCCAATAGAATTAGGACATGTGTTAGGGTAATAGTAATATCATATTTACCCTTAGTTACCCTATTTACTATTAACCGCGGTAAAAAAAAGTAAAAAGTTACTATTCACCAAAAATTATTTTCATCTCATTGAACCACATTTTAGTCCTTGATATTAACCGTGTCTCTCGGATTTTCGAAATTCCATTCACAGAAGCGGTAAAATTATGTTTTATGAAAAATTCAGTTTTTTAACTACCACTTAGTAGTTTCACTATTCATCAAAAATTGATGTTTTTCAGAACAATGCCAAAATTTCATCCTAAGCTATATTTCATATTCTGAATTCAAAAAATGATTTCTATTTTACAAAATTCCCAACATATAAGTTGCATTAATTAATTTTATAATTAATTTCCGCTGTCACAACAAATAGCGTGTTTTTAAGAGATAATAACTATCAAAAGATTGACACTTGTTTATAACTGGTTTAAATGTGAAATTACATCCAATGTCCAACATTGTATTAAATTGTAAAAATATATTCTAAATATACTTTAAAACCACTCAAATTAATGATTTATCACTATTAATTATTTCGATTAAAAAAGTTGTTTTTAATTATAATTTAGTAATTTTCACTATTCATCAGAATATGAAAGTTATCCGAAAAGTACCAAAATTTCACCTTAGGCTAAATTCGATACTCCGAATCCAAAAATGAAGTCCATTTTGAGAGTTAAAATTTCTAAAATTTTAAAAAGTGGTTATTACTATTCATAACGGCTAGTTTTAATAATATTTTAATACCATATCATTGTTTAGCGAAACTTGGTGTTGCGTACAACACACGCTATCGTGGAAGGTCGCGATTGCGTGTAATGCAAGGCAAGTCAAGGATGCATGTTGTGCAATCTCCTTTTGGTGTAGCGTACAACACAAGACATTAGTGAAATAAAAAAGAATATTTTTCATAAAATCTCGGGCTGTTACATTCTACCCCCCTTAAAATGAATTTCGCCCTCGAAATTCGTCGGGGTTATAAATGGTTTACTATTCGAAAGTTTCATTAATAGAAACCCACATCGTAAAAGGGAATACCAAAACTTGGCTTTAAAAACTAAAGTATGAAATGTAACGATTACCCAAATAAACTAATCACTGGGTTTCCACATAGGTGAAAATATGGATATGGAAGAGAAATCTAACCATCATGTTCTGATGGAGAGTGGTAGAGAACATGGCTATGGAAAAGCCAGTAATCACAAATCCATAGATTTGTGATGATATAAGGTACCATCTGATTCATCAGGTATAAGATCACTAGGACAACATTTTTGGTTTTCAAGATCATTTCCCTAAAGTTAAAGAATTTGAATTAGAATAAATACTTACTTTATTTTGGTACAATCTCACTTTTGTTCGTGCCTTGAACAATTTCTACTTCATCTCTTAAATAAATGAAGTTGAATTTGTTATTCGTGAAGTGTTAGCAGATCATGTGATAGAATGACGGGTCATTCCATCTGTCTCAAACAAAAGGTTAGCAAAAATTATATACATAAGTCGATCTATAGTGAGATTAATCACATATAGTTCCTAAAATGGACTTATACTTCATATATCATACTGCTTAATATAATAAAACTAGTTTCTACTAAACAGGGACTTCCTGTAGGTCAGTGGTAGGCGATAAAGGCCAGTCGCACTTCGGTTGTGGGTTCGAATCCTACAGCCTTGTCCGAAGCGATGGGCTGTCGCCCGTCCTGCAGGTTGTCCTTTTTATAAAACTATATTACTATAACATCCCATCAATAATATCGAAAAAAACTTCTATCCTTAAACAATACTAACTTATGTCCAACATAATCCATTCCAATCTTTAGGCTTATCCATAATACTGCAGTCCACTCTCATAATATAGTGAAAACGATTACCAGAGATTTAATACTATCGTTGATCCCCATATATCATAAGATATGTCTTGTTGGTCACATTCCAAACATTCAAAGTTCTTAATCGTGTATTCTCTTGAATACCTTAGTAAAAACATGAGTGCAGTTAAAAGTTAACACTTTCCACATACCAAAATCCTCAAAATTCTATATACACAAACCATGATATCACTTAGTCCTTATATCAATCATGAGCTCATGAATACTATCAAACATTTAATTTTCTCCTTATCCCTTCATTATGCGCATATCATCTACATTCCAAAAATATCTGAATAACCTTTCATGGATACTGGTAACATTAATCATACACTTTCAAAACACAAGGAAAGACAACAGTGTAACAATCCATAGATGTCTCTTTATTCCAAAATTACACATGATAAACATGTAATCATGCCACTACATTCTCAAACCATTGACCGAGCTTCAAAAATTCTTTCATCTCACATATTATTTGTAGTCTCTTCATCATAATCCACATAAATACTACCCATATGACCATACTGATTCTCTTCATGAGTCTTTCCCTTAGGGAATTTGTTTGCATAATGCCTATACATTCCACATTTAAAACATTTAACCATTTTTGATGTCGTAGCAATACCATTATCCCCATCCATGTTGTTAACTGATCCTTTTCCTTTGCATTTACTTGCTTTGTGTCCTTCTTTTCCACACCCAAAGCATCTTCCAGTTCCTTTGAAACATTCTCCTTGATGCCTCTTCCCACATGATTTACATAGGTGAAATTGAAATTTCTTTCCTCTATGATCATCATGAAACTCCATCTTTCTCTTATTAGCCGAGTCAGGAAACTTACCAAATTTTACTTTATTGATCATATTATGAGATTGCTGATTTGGCATAATAATGATGTTTGGACATCCAAATCCCATTTCATTTGGTTGCTCATGAAGAATATCATTCCATTGTCCATCATATCCTCCATTATTGTGAATCATCTTGTTTCCAGCCATTTTCTAAAACCCAAACAGAATAGTGTTAGATGCAAAAATCATAATAAAGGGGGAGTAACTTAAATATATATCATCTTTGGTTTAATATAATATCGTTACCATAGTTCTAGGACTATATCCTATACGTATACTTATCCTTAGGGGCATCCCTAGACATACCTTAGAAATATCTCTAGGGATCTCACTAACGTTTTCGCATCCTAGTTTCCAAAGGTTGACTAAACCTTTCCTCTGATACCAACTGTAGAGACCCGAAGCTTATCGTACATGGACATTACATTACTTTTGTGGAATACTTAGTACATAACAAAAACACACACACAAGGATCATAATAGTTTAGTGTCTTTGGAAACTCGGAACGTAATCTTCTAATCGTGGTGAAAGATCTTCAATATCTCCCATAAAGATCTTCCCTTTTTTTTACCTAAAAACCTTTCTTTATATCCTGGGGAAAAGAAAACATAAAAGGGTGAGCTCAAATTCTCAGTAAGGGTAAAAAAAGAAATATCAATCACATCATATACATAAGAACA
Organism: Viscum album; assembly: GCA_963277665.1. Taxonomy (NCBI): domain Eukaryota; kingdom Viridiplantae; phylum Streptophyta; class Magnoliopsida; order Santalales; family Viscaceae; genus Viscum; species Viscum album. The sequence continues at coordinate 576,257,690 of OY728144.1, forward strand.
TAGCTTTTGGAAATCTTAACCTGCAAAAGAGCTCATAATATCATAACATGGGATAAATCATAGAAGTGAAAATGAGATCATAACATAAAACTTGAAACTTTGTGGCATACACATATAATCATGGAAAATCATTTCTTTTTAGTCATGACTCATTTCCAAGACTATCTGAGTGGACAAAGTCCCTTTCTGAACCGAGTTCACTCCTCGTTTCAGTCCTGTATCACTGAACCGAAATAACCTTCCGTTCCAGCCATGTCTATCTAATGAGATATAAAATCTTTACCCAATGCATTGGAGGGATATATAGGTCCCACCCATCTCATAATGATACCATTATTATGTGTGCCACAAAATCATAAATCATACATCATTGCATAACCCATGTAATAAAAATGGGATTCTTAAACAACATGACATCATAAAACAATTCATATAAGATAAAGGAATTCATAAAAATATTTCCATCACAACATAATCAAATCCATGTAATAATAGGGATAGAAACAGAACCCTTTTGTTATCTTAGATGGAAAATAATTTTGATAAAACACTTGAAATGAATTCTTGAGGAAAATATCCTTTCTTCTTCAAAATCAATTTCTTTTCACAAAACTTAATGCAATTTTAAAAGAAATAGATTTTATTGAAAATAGTCATGAAATATTTTGGAGGAAGCTTCATGAAAATAAGGCTTTATAAAACCGTAAAAATCCGTTCGTGCCGTATAAGTTAAAAAAAACATTCTTCGTACTTTTGTCGGAAAGGTCAAAAAGTACCTCGTACGAAAAACGACAAAATATTTCTTTCGTATCTTTTACTAAAAACTCACCGAAGGGTAAAATTGGATATAAAATATTTTAGAAGGATGGAAATAATATTACATATTGAGGGAACATGGATGTGGATGATAAAATACACCCTAGTAATTACTTACGAATAAACAATCTCGGATAAAAATGAGATTGTGATATTTCCCTTACCTTAGGTCCGACTTGCTTTGTAAGTATCCGAACCTCCTGTATAATGATTTAAATCATGTTATTGACTTATTACAGAATCATATTCATTGTTATGATATCATATATGGTTTACTTATGACATTATATTACCCGTTCTTTTATAAATTCCATGTTAAAGAAGCGTTTTGGGTAAAATCGTTTTATTTATCGTAGGTGTTTTGACTTGTTGTTCTTAACATCATTATTACTTATATCATGATTTACTCACTTCCAGAATATAAAATATGATTTATATATCATATATATTCAGTATATATATATATATAATAGGTAGATAAATAAAATGAAAAACACCGTTCATGGAGACGGTAGTCCGTACGTACGCATGAACGCTGTTTTCCTTTCCTTATTGTCTTGAAATGGAAGTAAGTAGATGACATACATATGTATATATATACATAAATCCAGTAGCTTTATAATGTCATATATTTCATTATTATTTCTTATATATACATTATAATCATTCTTAAATGGTTAACATGGAGAATGAATCTCATCGCGTCGTGGAGACGGTAGTCCGTACGTACGCACGAGCGATGATATCATTTCTATAAATATTGAATTGAATTAGAGTGGATTATACAATATATCAGAATCAATATGATGTTTTAATAACTATGTATAGTTATTCTTTACACCATTATACCCATCCATGTAAGGTGGTGGTGGAAAATAGATTACACCACGGCGTGGAGACGGTATTCCGTACGTACGCACGCGCGGTGATTTCTTTTTCCGTAGGATGGATAGATGGTGAAATAGGGTTGTTTCATACTTATAATAACATATCAGTATATGAGTGATACTGATGTTATTACTTCATAATGAAACAACCTAAGAAGAAGAAGTGGAAGAAGAAATAAAGATGAAAGAATTGGTAACGGTAATTACCTCTTCTTTGAAGCGCCTCTTTGAGACCTCCTCTTAGGGCACTAAAATTGGTCTTTGAGGAAGACCAGAACCTCTAGGATGTTTCTAGGGAAGTGGAGAAGAGATTTTGGCAGGGGTTGGCCGATCTTGAGTGCTCAAATTGGTGTGAGGAGGAGGGGGAGGAGGTGTCCTTTTATAAGGGAGGAGAGGGGCACCTTAGGAATATCTCAAAATATTATTTTATATTAAAGTCAAAATCGGTTTATAATGGTTCCAAAGGGTCTTATTTCGAAGATAAAGTGGTTATGGGTCGAAATCCTATCAACCAATAGGATTTAGACAAGTTTAGGGTATTATTGTAACCTTATCAATTAGATTTAACTCTAAGTTAAATAATTTAACTTTTACCGTGTCTTTTTGTTTTCTTTCACTATATGGTTAATACACTTACTATAATATGCCAAACGAACCCCAAATTGTTTATTATTAATATATATATCCTTATCTAAGTCATTTGGCCGAACCTTAGATTTTTAGGAATAAAATAACAATTAATAATATAATATTTGATTTAAAAACTATTTTGTGTCAATTTTGACACTATTTGATATATGATTTTTGTGAAAGTCATAAAAGAATTATATGTTCGAACCAAGTTGCTTAAATCAACACTAATATATCATAGTAACCTATAAAATTAGTGGAATTCATAAAAAGTCTCAAATTACATTTATGTTGGTGTTTATAACATCAATTATGTCAATATTTCATTAACAAAATAATTACTGCATCATCTTTGTGTCATAAATAAATTAAATTATTTGATTTCTAAAAATTACAAATAAAATACCATCATGTAGTAAATATTTATAGATTTCTAATGAATATTTACAATCGAATTTATCTTATGCATAACCCCATATTAAAAATGTTTTAGTAAATAAACTTTGATTTTAACTCTTTTAACTCTTCTTTGAATTAAATAATAATAAATGTCCTAATCTAATCCAAGTGGGCCTAAATGGTCATATTTTATTCCTAAGTTTGTTTTTGGTCGAATTACACTTGTCCAATAGAATTAGGACATGTGTTAGGGTAATAGTAATATCATATTTACCCTTAGTTACCCTATTTACTATTAACCGCGGTAAAAAAAAGTAAAAAGTTACTATTCACCAAAAATTATTTTCATCTCATTGAACCACATTTTAGTCCTTGATATTAACCGTGTCTCTCGGATTTTCGAAATTCCATTCACAGAAGCGGTAAAATTAAGTTTTATGAAAAATTCAGTTTTTTAACTACCACTTAGTAGTTTCACTATTCATCAAAAATTGATGTTTTTCAGAACAATGCCAAAATTTCATCCTAAGCTATATTTCATATTCCGAATTCAAAAAATGATTTCTATTTTACAAAATTCCCAACATATAAGTTGCATTAATTAATTTTATAATTAATTTCCGCTGTCACAACAAATAGCGTGTTTTTAAGAGATAATAACTATCAAAAGATTGACACTTGTTTATAACTGGTTTAAATGTGAAATTACATCCAATGTCCAACATTGTATTAAATTGTAAAAATATATTCTAAATATACTTTAAAACCACTCAAATTAATGATTTATCACTATTAATTATTTCGATTAAAAAAGTTGTTTTTAATTATAATTTAGTAATTTTCACTATTCATCAGAATATGAAAGTTATCCGAAAAGTACCAAAATTTCACCTTAGGCTAAATTCGATACTCCGAATCCAAAAATGAAGTCCATTGTGAGAGTTAAAATTTCTAAAATTTTAAAAAGTGGTTATTACTATTCATAACGGCTAGTTTTAATAATATTTTAATAGCATATCATTGTTTAGCGAAACTTGGTGTTGCGTACAACACACGCTATCGTGGAAGGTCGCGATTGCGTGTAATGCAAGGCAAGTCAAGGATGCGTGTTGTGCAAGCTCCTTTTTGTGTAGCGTACAACACAAGACATTAGTGAAATAAAAAAGAATATTTTTCATAAAATCTCGGGCTGTTACACTTTATTCATGAAAAAGTTTCAGGACCCAACAAAAATACTAGTAATGTGTGGGTCCTAAATATATATATCCGCTCAATGCATTGACATATCTTATGAGGGAAAATTGTAATCATTCCATAGTAAATGGTTGTTTGATATTCACAAACCCATTCATTAAAAATGATGTGATGGTTGAGGCCATGATAGTAAAATTCATGAAATATTGTCTCATATGTTGATGTTATGATGATGGATATGAAAATTTATATACTTCGTTAATTATGATTTTAGTTTCTATTATACTTATGATTACAATCATATATACCAAACAAACTCAAGTTATTGGTTGAATGACATGAGTTTGGATTATCCACTCTTCCAAATGGACTATGACTTATTCGATCGTGGTAGCTTCAACTATACATAACCCTCAATGAGCCCATAATCTTGCCCTTTATTTGTTTTCCATTCCCTAGTACATGAGGATAGATATACTAAATGATTTAAACGATGCCTTAATGTTTATTATTCAATTTTTTTATATTTACAATGAAATATGTGAATCATTTATATATCTATTTCTCTAATAATACTAAATATATTTCTTCTATAGGACTGGATCACTATTTTCTAATACTAGTGTAATATATTAAACAATGGCTCTAGTTTACCAAAGTTGGGGTGTTACAATTGGTATTATAGAAATTTTTGTAGGAACTATGGAAACTATATTTTAAATGAACCTAGCTAATATGATAATTATGATAATCCCTTAATAGATTTGAGAACATCAACCATTATAAGAATTTTTATTTTATGACTCTATATACCTGATTAGAATGGTCTTACTCATTGAATTCGATCTTTTTGAGAAGGAGCTTAGAGAAAGGAAATTAATCAAAAACAATAGTCAATATTGCGGTTTCCCTAATAAGTAATCCAATACAATTGGTTTTTTATTTGAGTATATTATATATATATATATATTAGGGTAGGAAAATCGTGTTATGATGAATAACCTTTCTAGTATAACGAAACCTATTTATATACAATAGGATTCAACTATGTTGGATATATTCAGTCGATAGAATCCCCCATATATTAATGGTTATAATAATGCATTATTTACTGAATAATTTATTTTGTACCTTAGAATGATATATCTTACATTAGGATATAATGAAAGGTAAAAGGTAATTTTGGTAGTGTATTTTTTGAAATTATATTCTGATCATTGGTAATCATTGATAAATAACACTATAGAGGATGATGAAATATGAAGTATATAAAGGGAAATTAATAATAGGTGTTATTTGAGAAATGCTTTCCTTCCCAAAATCATGATGAAATGAAGAATAATTTCATAACATTAATAAAATCAAGAATAATTTTTTTAAATTATAAGGAAATATTTATAAAAGTATCCAAGAATGTTTCAAACTAAAATTATAATATGGAAAGCAAGATTGACGTTTTATTTGATATACTTAAGATGAGTATCCAAAGGGAATTTCATTGTCAATGTTTTTCATCCTATGATGATATTGTATCAATTTATATCAAGAGAGATAAATAATTTTATAGGTCTTATTTGTTCGAAGATAATAAAAAAGAATTGGTCAACTAAGAACTATGAAAATTAAAATTTCATCAAATAAGAAGAAAGGGGAGATGGTATTTAAAATATGTGATAATTTCTAAAAGAACATCCACATACTTTTTTAATGGGAACATGATTCTATTTAAAGTACGTTGAATGGGGTCATTGTTTTTTGGAATTAATGTTATTGAAAGAAAATAAATATATATGGTTCTGAAACTGTAAATAGATTGGTATTACAATAAATATAAAAATTGTATTTCTCCAGCATATTCAATTTCAAACACTGTCGCACGACTCAATCAAATGCACATGTGTTATAGGATTCAGATGAAGACCCTGAATTGTGTGAGCTTAGGGAATCTGAAAGGATACTTTGACCAGTATGAACATATTATATTTTATTCAAATATAGGGAACCGTGTCCTTATCCCATGAACTTAATGTACATGGTATGTGGTCGTCATACTAAATAGATCATCTCCTATGATTATTTTTTACTCAATAATCACATGTTTTATACATTAACCTAAAAAAATATTCAGTACATTTCATTGTAGCATTTAGGGTGCTTGAACCTTTCTCTAATGTTACATTATCCACAATACAACTTCATTTTGATGACTTCAGAGGTATCTCCATCCAATTCCTTATGTGGATACACCACTGTTATAACCCCATGGAACATGGGTTGGTATCCTAATGGTTCACCAATGATTTAAATTTGTAATAGGGATGCGATGGTCTAAAAAGAACCATATTGTATCTGTTGGTGAATAACTTAATGACAATGTGCCTTTTCATAGGTGATGTTCTAGTCAAAGAGGAGAGTCCCCCATTAAAATACAGTAGATATTTTCTTTGATGAAAGTGATATGGTTTTTTCCATGATTAATTTTTAAAATATACCCCCCACTATCCTCCTAATGTTGAAAAAGATATTCAAGGGTCATGATTTAAAAATCCCATAACCCAACAATTTGAGTGGATTCAGAAACCTTGATGTTACTCCTTTTTTCATCATACCCATTACTGAAGCATGATTATAATAACATATTATTATACCCTTTAATATCACTGTATGTATCAATTTTAAGAATCAAACACCCTGAGTGAGTCTTTCCTCTCAGAAATCCTAGATAGTGTATCCGATATGTCCTAAAAAGAGTGGGTCATCCTATGGGGTCAGAAGCTTTCATGAGATCTAGATCCATCTAGGAAATGCTCCTATCCAAAAATTTATGATAACGGTGAATGTTTTATCCCCATATCTGGATTGGATATGGATATTGCATTTACCTATATATGATCTGGATCTATATAGATAACTCTTAGTTGATTATGATTTCATGCTCGACAATTGAAAATTAAAAATTTTCATCCCTCTAAATTTGAACCAAATCTATCCAAGGATCCTTTAGGTGAAATACATGTGGATTTATGTCTTAAACTTCAAGATATGCATCGATGCCTATTCCTCATAATCCTGGGACCAACTACATTATTAAAAAAATATCCTTTTATTCCAAACATGAGAATGATCTATTCAAGGAACCTTCTTTATATTAAATATGTGTATCTTGAATCATGACTTATCAGGATACATATTTACCCCTATTTATTTTAACATAGGCTTAGATAGAGGTTATCCACCATCCCAACCTTCCCTAATCCAAGATCAATATTTAATGGTTTGTAATTTTTTATCCTCAAAAATATAAATATTCCCCACTAGTGAAAGTCCCTAAAAATATGATATCACTTATCCAAGAAGATTCCACTAACGATTAGAGATAATGCACCAAATAGATAGTGAGTGACTTATCATTAAATAGGTAATTCCACTCTACCCCTACATGAAATTCTAGTATATGTTAGGACATCATTAACATCTCTAGAATAATGTGTAACATGATTCCTATCACTAAAAGATATATATGGATTTTTGAATCCCCCACAACCATTCCCATAAATGAATTTAAAAAAAATCACCCTATCCACATATGGGTTATATCTATGTGGATATCCATATACGAACATCATGTGTCTTGATTCCTATTTTCATAGGAATTTTAGTGACACCTAGGATTCTTTGAACCTAGTAGTAACTGAAAAATAAATGAAAAAAATGTCATTCCCACTTCCATGTATGAGGAATATATATAAAGACATATCTCTAAGAAATAGATGAATATGAAATGTCTTCTTACCTTTCCAAATGAATTCAGACACCATTGGAAGTCCATCTACATAAATTGCATATTCCCCAATCCTCTTCTCAACTTTTAAATACACTAAACATCTTAAAGACTATTGAAAAGGATAAACTCTCTTCACCAATGCATGAATAAGGCCTATGTATAACATGCTTGTTCATGAGTTAGATCTCAAAAAACCTGGACAAGTGTTTGGCTACTTAACAATAATCATCTAAAAGGATAAAGAATACCTTCCATATATAAATTCCCAGGAACAATGTATCATGTCTCTAGGGATGTAGTTTAAAATTTTATTTTGGTTACCATGTCCTTATCAAATAAAGTTGAACAGAAAGGAAAACATCCAAGTCACATAATATTAAACTGTATGATAATTATGTTCCCTTAACATGAAATTAAACTATATGGAAGGTGAGTTCATATTGAATGATATTAAACTATACAAAAAATCATCCACAATCACGCTTTACCAAAGGGCCTCAATTTCCAGACTATGGTTCACCAAGTTTTGGGGGTTCTTATATTATATTTCATTGCACCTCATCCTATAAATCACACATCATTCCTTGAGTATCTCTGATTATAACCAACTTTCAATGTCCCTTAGAGAAGTGGGAGGATTCTTATTTTGAAAATTTATGAGTTGGATCTACCAAAGGGACCTAGAAACTTCTACCAAAGGAATGTACTCCTCAAAATAAGAGTCTTATAATACTAATGATCCATGAAAATTCATAAAGGTAATCATCACCATAGAGTGATTCATGATCAATATTGTTATTATTGTCCTAGTCCATTACTCATCATTCACGAACATTGATCCAAGATTTACAATACTCTGATCTCAAACTCATAAGGGTGTTGGAGTAGTATTTACCAAGGGAATCCAAATTAGTATTTTTTTGTGAAACTACCCTAATACACAGTCCTCACAACAGGTCCATACACTATGTGAAATTTTCTGAAAGTTGTACGACCTTAATCTATTTACATCAATGGTCCAAAACCCAATACCCTAATCATATAGTGAAAGAGACAAAAATATTGTCAAGTTAAATACCAAAAATGTAATGTCTAAATAGAATTCATGTATCCACTTTCTAAACACATCATCTATAGTGCTTAACAAATGATAAAAAATAAAAAAAATGGAACAAGGCTCATAGGGCCCATATTATGGACTTAGTAAAATTTGAGACATTCTCAAAAGACCCTTATACTCCAAGAAAATGTTAGAGTAAATTTTTATTACAACCCATTTCACTGATAAAATTTTCATTTGATGGGGAATGAAATTTTATCATATATAAAACATTCATGAATATTATTTTTTTTCAAATAACTATGATGTATATGAAGTGTAAGTCGATACCCGCCAATTCCTTGAGTTTTTATACTTCTCCGGGAACCCATAGACTTTAGTCATTCCACTGGGTTCTTACCTTTAGTGTATTGGTAACATGGACTTATTTCACTAAATGGATCCCACTATTTTCAATAAACAACACCTTATATATTGCACTATGTTGATGTTTTTTGGTCTTGGAGGAATTACCACCCTAAAATCCATGAGCAACTATCCTGTATGTGATTGGTAATCATTTCAATTTGTACCACCAGTATCCAATATTCATTAACATACATTTGCTAAGAACATTATTTTCATATCCTATTACCACCAATATTATATTGTATTACCCATACTTGATGTTATGTGACTATATATTATACCCATTCTCAAATAAGAAATGTGACACATCATTCTTTATCCTTTTAGTTGTCTAGTTCAATTAATCTTGAACCATGTTTTATAGGAATAGATCATTACGAACCTAAACCAACCTACCCAAAGGATTCCAAAAACATTTTTGATTCAATTTTTTCTATACCCAAATCCATTGATTGGGTGTGGGAATCATCATTGACATCCCATAACCCTAGGTATGGATTTGGGATTACTCTTCATTACTATGCATGTAAGACTATATGGGGTCATGGAAAAGGACCCTAGACCCATCAACTGTAGTCGCATCATCCTTGAAATAAGTTTACTCTGCTACTTTTGTGACTTGGAAACATCATAGTGGAACATAGCACTACAGAGTGTTTTGCAATCATGCATGACATTTCTACCCCTTCTCATCCACTTGGTTCAAATGTTTTGGGATTTGATTTATGTAACCCATAGTCCTAATATCCATTTATATTTTATATCCCTAAAATTACGTCACTATTTACGAAACACATTGATGTAAAAATGTACGGTGCCAAAACCCATCATGAATATTCATCCTTTATAAATTATACAAGAATGTATGGTTTCATAACCCTAAATGAATATTAATTATTAAGATTCATAATAATGATGTAGTGTTTTTGAACCCATCATGAATACCCATATATCATAACCCTCAAGTCAATGTTCAAGTTAGAAGACCCTAAAATAAGAAAAAATATTTTCCATGATAGACAACAAAAAACTACAACAAAATAACATTCAATCTAGATGAACCTAAACTAGGGTAAAAAATGTTTCATTTCAGATGACTCTAAACAACATCAAAAATGGTCCCTACTGGATGACCATAACCTACAATAGATAGATTTACAAGATATATGAACTGAAACGTCAACCAATGTAGGTACAACCTATATGATCCAAAAATATATTTGAAGAATTTATGAGAAATATGAACCTAAACTACATCAAAATAAGTTCAATATAGAAGATCGTAAACAAACAAAATAGAAGGCATGGGCTAGATGACCCTAAAATATAGAAAAAGTTGGTCTTATAAATTTAACCCAAAACTATTGTACCTCATTTTTCTGAATCATAAGGCTATAAAAAATTAATGGACTGTACATGCCCACTAATCTCATTCATCAATGACTTAGGAAAAATCCATTTCTAATAATAATAAATAAAAAAAATGTAGGGACTATGATATGTCTCTAGTAAAAATTGATCTTTTCTCATTACAATCCTAAATTAGGAAAACTATAGAGAACTCATCCTATGGGATATATTTATGAAAATTATCATTTTGAATCATATGTTGTTTGAAGGATTAGTGAAAATAAATTAGTGATGCCTTTTAGGCTTCAATGAATCCATGTAATTGTTCATGTGAAATTATCATGGGTGTAATTTTATGATTCAAGCATTTGAGTACATGTTTCGGTTGACAATGAATAAAAAAATATTTATTTCTTTGATGATCTATATGATACCGAGTCAATGAAATGTAATTCATACGATAAATGAACTGAAATTTAACAATAACATATAGAGTTTGAAAGATTTGTTTCATTGATAATTTACAAAGGAAGGAATCTACACAACATGATGCTCTCCCAAAAACCACCCATAAAATATGCCTCTTAAAATTACAGGTACATTAAAACATTTTGACATAAAATTAATTGAGCATACTGAAATATTTTTTTAAGGATACCATGGATTGAAATAATTTATTTACTAACTCATTATCCACCTCTCTGGACTATTGTAATGCATTCACCCAACAAACAAGAGCATGAATGGCCTTCTCTAATTCATCAATGATCATTTCATTCTATAACACCATTTTAAATAAGGTAATTAGCATAAATTATAGCTAAAAAACTATTTGTATAGGCTCTTGATCTATAAATTAATACATTCAATATTTTCCTTCCCTATTCTAACAAAATTTTGGAGGGATGATACTTCTATCACTTGTTCAGAATCCTCATCCAAATCCATATCCTGATAAATTTTGGTTGGAGATGATTCCTCCACTACTGATATTATTATCTTATGGGATATTTTAATTTTCATTACATAAAATCTATTCATTACCATGTGATTAATAGGTTGACAGAAAAATCCACTTTATCCGATAGTAGTGAATTCGAATATGATATACCCAACTGGTCCTCTAGATCCGCATTGGGGCACTTCATAAATAAATTACAGATATCTCACTACGCCATTGTTTCCAATGAAAGGATGTGTTTTTCAGCGACAAATCAGGCCCAGTCTAGGACCATGGGAATATTTTGGTTCCAAAACACTAAGAATGGAACTCAAAATTTCATCATTTAAAACACTTAGTATAGATATAGTATTTTTTCTAGTAATTCACATTGGAACAGATCCAGAAATATGAGGATTAACGAAATTTGGTCTCTAAAAAATGTATACATTGACAATGAATATAAGATATCATTAATCAATTGATAAATAATATAATGACACAATATAACCAACTACCTTGTTAAGAATGAAAAATATCCCTTTTGTAGTTATATCAGAAGTCGAATCTATTGTCTCAACTCCACCATTAGGGGAGGTGGTGATGAATTCATATAGTGATTGACCTAGAGAAACATCCAATGATTTTTTATTAGCTTATTCACATGCCACATTGGATTTTTGTTGGTTCAAATAAATGTTAAATGAAATGATACAAATTAAATGGAATGTTAAGAATCCAAATATGTGCAAACCATCGCCCTATGATGCATCCATCTCAACCAAGTTACTTGGGAAATAACATTGAATGTCATCTCAATATAGTTGTTCACTCACCCATGTGAGGTTGAAAGATACACATGCTAATGCATTAGTGGAAGACACTAGACTCAATTTTGCATGGAACCAGACCAACTCTACTTCCTTGTACACTATTCTCAATAATGGTGGTTTCACCAAGGGAATAAAATATGTGTCCTCCTATCGAACAAAAGGAATCACCTATAACTCCATGTGAAATCCATGATGGCTTTTACAATCCCAAAGGATGGGATAATCAACTAATGAATCCCAAAAATAATGGAAATAAATGAAGACTGAAAAGTGAATCCCTTACTTATTGATCCCATTTGGAAATTTGTTATTGGCATTACCTAATTACTCTTCCTTTTCTTCTAAATGGAATGATCATTTTAATGAGGGTACTATAAAGGTTTTTACGATTGCACGGATGGATACATAGATCCTTATACCTCAGTTCAAGTAGTCATTTCCTTCATCAGCTTCATAGGGCATGGGGATCTTCCATCCTCGGCCTCCCGGTCATCTCATGAGTTTACCACAACAACCAAACCTCAAGAATAATACATTGGAAATGAAATGGGATACCATATATCCCATTATCTTGTATTATGAAAAATGGTTGATAATGAACATTTTAGTTTGATAATAATTTAAGAAAATGTTTGAAATGATAAAACCCATTCATAGGAATCATGCAAGTCATCCTTATATGCTTAAACCACTTATGTGAAAGAAATAATCATTTTCCATTCCTGGGGTGAGTAGTAAATTTTTATCATCATATTATGTATCTCCATATCTATGTCCTGAAGTAATTCTTTGACCTCAACGTGATGATGTTTTAAAAAGATCCCCCAAGAAGTAGTGACATTCCCAAAGCATTCCAGTTTCTGATCCATATGACATAACAAACCCCTATCTATACCATTTGAATTATCCATCATATGGTAAAAACATTTATAGGACATGATTTGGAATAGGATCATGGTAGGATATTCTATCATAGTTTCCATAGTAATTGTCGTCACATCAGTTGGAACCTTGGATAAAGTAGATGATGGCTCTGAATGCTTCATCCTCTTGTATGGAATATCTAGAGCCCACAACTGTAACGACCCAATGATTTTCAATGGAAATTAATTTCTTATACATATTTCATAAAATCACATGAAATCAAAACATAATTAACTACTATGTGTGATGTTACCTTTAAACATAAGTTTGTCACTTATGTGTTTGGAATTTCAATAGTATGACATACAGGGTTGTGATCAGTAAGTTATTTGGAGTCCGATAAGAAAAAAATATTTTTTGGTGAATAATAAACTACCATTATGAATAGTAACATAACCTAATGAATTGTGATAAACCATAATGAATAGTAACCTTAAAAATTATAGTATAAAAATAATATTCAAGTGAAATTATGATGTACCTATACTTTAGAATAATTAATTGAATTTTTTAAAATAGGTTTTTGATAAAAAATTATGATTTTAATTAAAAATTAAATTATTCATATTCAGAAAATTATTTTTGAAAAACGGATATCCTTTTGGGATTCTACACGTCGAAAAATGGTTAGGGTAAAGTTTTGAGATTTTTCTAAAATACTAATTTTTTTATGAAAAGTAAAATAAGCCAATTTAAGATAAATGGTAAATAATGTGTTTTTTCAGTTGTTGATGATGATCTTCTGATCTAAGCCCAATTGTTTCGAAATCGAATTAATTTATTAATATTATAGGTCATGGAATACTTACTATTACTTTTATTATGAATAAATAATAAATAAATGATTATAATATTATGAAAACCCTCATCTCCTCCACTATAACCCCCCCCCCCCCCCTCACTCCCTCTTCTCTTCACTAATTTCAAGTATTATTCCTTGAACATATTCTACTAAAATCTCTCCCCAATATCCTCTCACACTTCCACGATCCCCTAGCCTCTTCAAAATACCCAAACCTATGAATTTAAGAGGTTCTCAAAGGAGATAAACTCAAGAGGTAAAAGTTGCTTTCCAATTCTTTTATTTAAGTTATTTTATTTTCTTGTTTCATTCCCCACCCCTATTCACCCAAATGGTATGATAATTATAGTAAAAAATATGTACCATATTGGTTTTATACTAATGGGATATTTCATTATTATATATCCTTTCCCCACCTTTTGTTTGAATGAAATGAAAACACCGTTGGAGATGTGCTAACTTAGCACATTCAGTGACAACAGTTTATCAATTTATATTATCATATTTAATTCTGTTCATGAAACTGGTTGAGTTATGGGTAAACCGGATTATTATATATGTAATATATCCTAGTTATGGTACTATAATTATTTCGTACAAATCGTATTATGTTATAAAGAAAAACATGTTTGTTTTAATCAAAACACACTGATTAAAAAAATGGATGCCACTAAGAGTTTATATAATAATTCAACTTCACTACATGTAGACAAATTATATTTGAAACCATTTAATCTCATATATATTCACTAATAGAATATGACTTCAATTCTAGAAAACCAATTTCATCATACATGATAATCCAAACATGAATATAAGTTTACCGTTCATTGAAACCATGTAAGCAAGAAGACCTGAACAATGAAATTGAATCTTATAACCAATCAAAATGGTCTTGAATTTACAAGACAAAGTAATACTAAATATTTTACAAATAAAATAGGTTATTTAAATTTTAATTAATAAACCTAATTTTTTTATTTAGTCCATTAATAACAAGTGGAGAACACCATCAGATTTAAGGTAAGGGAATCTCTCTATTTCACCCTTAATCAAGATGTCCTCTATGCAATGCCATTTTATGTGTAATCCATAATGATTAGGTATGATTAAATACATCACCCATACATTCCTCATGATTTATATGTTATGATAAACCCCTTTCTATCTCATCAATCCTTCTTAGGTACACCCGACACCATGCCGATAAACCGTAATAATTTCTACCTAATCCTTATTTGTTCTTTCGGGCTGACTTTTCGTTATTTATATCAATATGGAATAATATTATCTTTTTATGTACATATTATAAAGTATTTTTAGTTCTAAAAAATTCAATTATGAATACCCTTTCATCACTCTGTTTTGGGGATATTAATGTTTTTAAAATGATTTCATCCTTAGAACATTCCCATAAGCAAACCTGGTTTAAGGGAACTTCCTGAATTTTTAGCTCATCCCTTTGTTCATGTGTTCCCCAGGGTACCCTATGAGGATGTAAAGGGTCAAAAGAAGTTAGGATCTCTTTGTGGAGATAAAATAAAGAAGTTTTTTTATCCCCATGTTTAATGTGTTATATAACTTGTATTCAAAGACACTAGAAATAATGATCCACAGGTTGTAATTTTATGTATAATTATGCTTAAACACATGTAATGTTATATGAAAAAGGCTAGGGTCTCTATAGTTGTTATCAGTGCATGGTCATGTTATTCTTGGTGATTCGAAATAGATCACCTTAGTGAGAACCATATGTAATATATGACGTATAAGAAAACACCCCTATGTTTTGGTATGTATGGATTAAGTGGTTTATCAAGAAAATACCACCCTATCTAAATACAAACAGATAGAGGTAGATCTGGCACAGATGTACCTTTGAGTGAAATATTCAACAAGGAGATTCGGGCTTGACCTGGGGTATCTTGGTAGACAACCACGGGACTTACTGTACTCTTGGTATTGACACTCCAGAGGGGAAATCATTGGTATATTCATGATCTTAGTGAAAACCATTATTGAGGAGTAAAAAGGCCATAAGAATATAAGTTAAGAAATAGATCAAGGATAATATATAATTAAACCTAAGGAATCACGAGTTATGATATAATTCTCCTTTACTAGTTTATCCTCTTATGTTAAACGTTTCCTTTTTATGCTCAGTAGCTATGTATTAAATCTCTCTAATTATACATTATTTTTCACAGTTAATGGAGGGAAATAGAAGAACTCGTTCCAACAATCAATGTGATAGGAAATGTGAATATTTCCAAAATGATATCCCGGATATGACGGGAATGGGTTCTCAAAACATCATGACAAAACTTCCTCAGCTGGCTCGAGTTATAAATAATAACATGAATCATGCAGAACACCCTCCTCCTAAAAGGAAAGAGAATGTTGTTGTTGAATCCTTCAAGCGAATTCCTTCCATGTTTAGCAGATATTTTTATCCCCTCATCACGGAACAATGGATTAACTCTATTGAAAAGATGTTCTAGGTCCTCTAGTGCATGGAAGATGAGAAATTTTTACTGGCAGTTTATCGTTTTGATGGGAAAGATGATTGGTAGTGCACACTGTTCAAGAATACAAAGTACCCAGAGAAATTGATTCCATGGATTGGGAGGAATTTAGGAGGATGTTTTTTAATATTTATTTTCCTCAAACTCTCCATATCATGATAGAAGGAGAGTTCCTCATACTCAAGAAGAAGGAAGATAAGTCCATTGTGGCATATGAATAAAATTTCATAAGGTATGAAAGGTATGCCGATGGATTTTTCAAGAACACTGAAATCAAGTTGGATCGCTTCTTTAGCAGACTGGAATCGAGCCTACAAAAATAATTGGCAATTCGATACATTGAAAGTTATGGGGAGATTTTTCATTTTTCCCTCAAGGTTTAAATGTAAATTGGAGACTCTGAGTGGTCTCGTGGGCCTATTGAAAAGATGAAGAAAATGGAGAACAACATCGATGGTTCGACAAAATAATCCCATGATGGAAAGAAGCCTGAATTTTCCCCTTCTAAAAGTTGGGGGAAGAATAATCTTGGGATCTATCTGAAGGGATCCACTAATTTCTTAAAATGTGAAAATTTTGTTCATCTAGCTAAATACATCCAATGGGATATGAAGAATCCCACTAATGTGGAATAAAAAAGGAAGGTTCATTTCCAAACTCAACCTGTAGTGCAGTGTTAAATCTTCAAGGTGCATGGGAATTATGAAAGCAATTTCCCAAAGATGAGGTATGTGAGAGGAAATCGACAAGAACCACCATGACAACAAGGAACGTATTATGCTGTTACTAAAGATGAGGTGGAGCTGTACAATTATGTGGGGACAAGTATTCTAGTTATTCATTCATGAATAGTGAACGTTTTATCTGATTCTGGTTCTACACATTATTTTATATCTCACAATTTTAGCAGAACAATTCAAACACCACCTCAAAATTTGGAGGAAAAGTAATCTGTGAGAACATCGAATGGAGATATCGTTGTGTCCATGGTTTATAACTCCACCCCGGTTCACGTTTTTTTAATTAACCTCACATAAAGTCCCACCATACATCCTTTAGTGGAGTTCGACACAATCTTGGTCATGGATCAGCTATCTTAATACAAATCCATCATCAACTGTCAGGAAAGGGAGATAACCCTTCATATCCCAAAGCATCCTCTGATTCATTACAGTTGTATTGAAGAAGTTGAATCTACTTTAGAATATTCGTCTCATGTGTGGATTTTTTTCCCTTGTGATCTAGCATATCATGCTCAAATGATTGAGATAAAGGAGATAATCGTTCTTAAAGACATGCCCATCATGGGGGATCACACAGATGTATTTCCTGAAGATTTTCTTGATCTTCCTTTTGACTGAGAGGTTGATTTATCAATTGAAACAAATCCCTGGATCTCTACCTATATCAAATACACCTTATATAATTTCCACCGTAGAGATAGAAGAGATGAATAAGTAGTTACAAGAGAATCTGCATAAGGGATTTATACACCCGAGTGCTTCACCTTGTTGTGCGCCAGTCCTCTTCTTCATGAAGAAGGATCGATCAATGCTCCTATACATTAATTATTGTCATCCAAATAAAATCACGATAGAAAATAAGAATCCACTTCTACGGATAGATGAATCTTTCGATCAGCTTCATGGAGCCAATTATTTCTTTAAGGTGGACCTTCGGTCGGGATATCACCAATTAATGGTAAATATGAAATATATTCCCAATATTTCTTTTGGAATGAGGTATGGACACTATGAGTTCATAGTGATTCAATTTTCACTCACTATATCTCTAGAACATTTCATGGATTTAATGAATAGAGTCTTTATAGATTACCTAAACAATGTTTTGGTTGTCTTTATTGAGGATATTATGATATACTCCAAGAGAAAGGAGGAATGTGAGGAGAATCTAAATACTGTGATAAATACATTGTGAAGGGAGAATTTTTATGAAAATTAAACTAAATGAAAGTTCTTGATGGAGAAAGTATCATTAATGGGGCATTTTATCACCAGAAAAGGGATATCTGTAGACCCTTCCAAGGGAAAGGCAATTGAAGAGTGGCCCAGGCCAACTTATGTAATGGATATCCACAACATTTTGGGTCTAGTTGGGTATTATCAACAAAGTTTGAAGAACATTTCAAGATTGAAAACCCAATGAACAAGTTGACATGGAAGGGAGTAATGTTTTTCTGGACTCGGGAATGTGAAGACTGTTTCAAGTAGTTCAAAAAGAGGCTTATCCCTTCACCAGTACACACACTCCCAACAATGCAGAACACTTTGTGTTGTATAGTGATGCTTCTAAGACCAGATTAGGAAATGTGATGATGAGAAATGATAAAGTGACAGACTACACCTCAAGGAAGATGAAAATTCAAGAGAAAAACTATCCTACTAATGATCAGGGGTTGGCGTCGGTGATATTTGCATTGAAAATCCAGATACATTATCTCTACGGGGAGAAGTGTGAGATATATACTGATGAAAAGAGTCTCAAATATATATTCATTAAAAAATATATTAATATTCTCCAATGAAGATTGATAGGTCTCATCATGGATTATGAAAACTCAATCCACTACCTACCTAGTAAGGAAAATAAAGTGGCGGATGCTCTATGTAGAAAGGATCCTCCATCTTTATCAATGATTAGAATTGAAAAGGATCTGATCTTCTTAGATTTTCTAAGGATGGAAAAGGGAATAATTAAGGGAGGAACATCATCAATATTTTCTCAAATGATTTATCAACCATATCTCAGGGAGAAATTGAAGGATGCTCAAAGAAAAAATGTGGAACATCTAAAAAGTGTGTAGGATATCAAAAATGGGAAATCCTCTAATTTCAGGATTGATGTGGATGGAGTAGTTTGATTTGGGTCATTATTATGTGTTCCATCTGATCCAGAGATAACAATGGATCATCTGAATGATGCACAAAGCTCAACCTTATCTATCCACCTAGGGAGAACAATGATGAATCGATATATCCGGAAAAAAATTTGGTGGGACAATATGAAAAGGGAGATTTCTCAGTATACATCAAAGTGACTAGTATTTCAGTAAGTGAAGGCTGAGAGGAAAAGGTCTAAAGGGATTACGCAACAACTACACATACCAACATGGATGTGGGAGAACATTACCAATGACCTTTTCACTAGAATTCCATGGAAATACAAAGGAAAAAATGCTATATGGGTCATTGTGGTTCGTCTTAAAAAGACAACTAATTTTATCTCGATTCGAGAGGACTTCTCATTAGACCAACATATATGCATATACATGAAATAAGTGGTAAGGATAAATGGAGTAACACTATCTACTGTTTCTGATCATGATCCATGATTCACCTCGATGTTCTAGAAAATTCTCCATCATGCTCTTGGCACTGAACTGAACATCAGTACGACCTATCATCCTCAAACTGATTTCCAATCTAAATGAACTATTCAAACAATAGAAGATATATTGAGAGAATTTTTTATGAAATTTAAAGGAGGAAAGGACCAACATCTTCCAGTGGAGGAATTATACTACAACAACAGTTTCCACTTGAGCATACAAATGGCACCATATGAAGAACTTTATGGGAAAAGGAGTAGAACACTGACGTGTTGGGATGAATTCACGGAGCTTAAGCTTCTTGGACCTGAAATGGTTGAAGAAATTGTGTCGAAGGTGAAAACCATTTTTCAACATATCAAGGGAACCCAAAGTCGACAGAATATTTATGAAGACAAAAATCGATAAGTCCATGATTTCAACGTTGGAGACAAGGTATTTTTATGCATATCTCCATGGAAGAATGTCCTGAGGTTTGGAAAGAATTGGAAGTAAAGTCCCAGGTATATCGGTCCATTCAAGATTCTTGACCGTATAGAGGTGTGGCCTATCAAATGGCACTTCCACCTACCATGTAGAAAGTACATGTTTTCTTTCATGTATCCCACTTAAGGAAGTATGTACTAGACCCATTCACTTGTACTCTCTTTAGAGGTGGTACAATGAGAGGATGATCTTTCTATGAGGAGTAGCTAGTGATGTTCTTCGATCATAGAGATAATGTTCTACCTAACGAGGATACTCACCTGGTCGAGGTACTATGGTGGAACCATATGTATGAAGAGGCAACATTGGAACTGGGGGGGAAATGATGGAAAAGTACTCGCACAGTTTTATGGCCTAGAATTTAAAAAGAAATTTCGAGGGTAAAATTTCAAAAGGGGGAGGAATATAACGACCCAATTTTTTTCAATGGATATTCCTTTCTTATAAATATGTCATAAAATCATATAAAATCACAACATAATGAACAAATAAGTGTTATGTTACCTTTTAACATATGTTTGTTACATCTGTGTTTGAAATTTTGAAAATCTGATATACACAGTTGCGTGCAGTAAGTTATTTGGAGTCCGATATAAAAAGCTTAATTTTTTTGTGTGAATAATAACATACCCTTATGATTTGTAACAAAACCTTATGAATTTTGATATAACAAAATGAGTAGTAACCTTTCCTATGATAGTATAAAAATAATATTCATGTGAACGTATTATGTACCTAAATTTTAGAATAAGTAAATGAATTTTTCAAAACTAGTTTTTTATAATAAATTATGATTTTAATTAAATATTAAATTAGTCATATTTAGAAAAATTATTTTTGAAAAATTGATTTCATTTTTGGTTTCTATACATGGAAAAATGGTTAGGGTAAAGTTTTGGGATTTTTCTAAAATACTTGAATTTTTTAATAGTAAAATACGACAATTTACGATAAATGCTAAATAATGGATTTATTGTTTCATGGATGATGATATGCTAATTTATGCCCAATTGGTTCGAAATCACATGAATTTATTACTATTATTGGTCATGGAATACTTTCTATTTATTTTATTGTGAATAAATAATAAATTAATGATTATAATATTATGAAAACCCTCATATCCTCCCCTATTTCCCCCACTCCCTCCTGTCTTGACAACTCTCAAGCCTTGTTCCCTGCCAATATTCTGCCCAAATCTCTCCCCAAGATCCTCCTGCATGTCCAAAATCCACTAGACTCTACAAAATACCCTAACCTCTCCCATTAAGAGGTTCTCAAATTAGATAACTGAAGAGGTAAAATCCTCTTTCCAATTCTTTTATTTAAGTACTTTTATTTTCTTATTTCTTTCCTCACACTCATTTCACCCAAATGGTATGATAACTCCGGTAACATATATTTACAGGAATCTTTTTAAGATAATTTCACATTTCATTATTATCTCTTCTTTTCCCACCTTCTATTATAAAGAAATGAAAACACTGTTTGAGATGTGTTAATTTAGTGCATTCAAGGACAACAGTTTATCAATTTACATTATCATATTAAATTCTTGTCATGAAACCATGTGTGTTATGGTTGAACCGGATTATTATATATGTAAAATATCCTAGTTATTGTTCTGTAATCATTTTTTACAAATTGTATTATTTTATAAAGAAAAAATTGTTTTTTGTAATCAAAACCAACCGATTAACAAAAATGGTTGTCACTGGGGTTTTATATAATAATTCGACTTCACATTAAGTAACCATATTAAATTTGAAACCATGTAATCCCATGGATGTTCACTAATATCATATGACAACAATTATGGACAACCACTTTCAAAATACCTGATTATCAAAACATGAATATAAGTGAATTGGTAATTGAATCCAAATAAGCAAGCAGAGCCAAAAAATGAAATAAAACCATATAAAAAATAAAAATGGTCTTGAATAAACATAAAAAGGTTGTAATAAATATTTAAAATATATAATAGGTTCTGTAATGATTAATTAATAAATCTAATTTTTTTATTCATGTCATTAATAACAAGTAGAGAACACCATCAGATTTAAGGTAAGGTATTCTCTCCATTTCACTCTTAATCAAGATGTCCCCTATGCTATGACATTTTATGTCTAATTCCCAATGATGGGGTAGGATTAAGCACCTAACCCAAACATCCCTCATGACATATAAGTGATGAGAAACCCCTTTTTTTTCTCTCCACGCCCTCTTAGTTACACCCAACACCATGCTGATAAGACGTAACAAATTCTACCTGAACCTTCTTTGTTCTTTTAGGTTGCCTTTTATTTGTATCAAAACAGATTTATCTTATCTGCTTATGTACATATTATAATTTCAATTTAATTTTATAAAAATAATTTATGAATACCCTTTCATCACTCTGTTTTGGGGATATACATGTTTTTAGAAGATCCCCTCCTTGTAAATTTTTTATAAGTAAACTTGTTTTTAGGGAAATTTGGGAAGTTTTACCCAATTTCTAGAACAAAATATCCAATTTTGTAAGCCACCATAGTATTTATAGAATCAGTATTTTTATTTTGAAAACATTCAGTGTTCAATTCAAGATTCATATAAAATATTTTTCTATTATATATTTTAAAATCTCGATTTTATTTTCCTTAAAACCTCACAAAAATGTTTTAATGCTAATGTTTGTCAAATAGATTTCTTATATGTTTTCACATATTTTTAACATCACATTCCATTTTATATGAATATTTTACCTTATTAACGTCCATGTATATTCTAATCCCCTTCTTTCATGGACACTTTAATGATACACCCATTGGTTATGCCTTATGCCATGATTGTGGAACCCAATTCTTTCCATGGGTAACCTTATGTTTATGTATAGTTGATTATGTATGATTAGTTATGTGGAAAGAATATTCATGGAAGTGTTGAGAAGGGTGTTCCAAAATAGAGCTCCAATGCATTGGGTAATATTAGGTCACATGAGATGTGATTTGAAATGGGATTGGAGGTTAGCCATGACCCATACTACAGTGGAAATAGGATTGGCAGTCAGCCTTGACCCGTACTAAAATGGGAAACAAGATTGGTGGTTAGCCTTGACTCGTACTAAAGACATGTCTAATGATTCTACCACATTTATATTATTAAATTTTTATATGATCTCATGTTTATTTGATATGATTTCATATGTTCCACGCTTTTGATATCATTATATCATGCCTCATAACTCAAGTGATTAAGCTGTATTCTTATGTCCATTACCTTAATGGGATTTTTTGCGCATCCCATTGTTCATGTGTTTCCCAAGGTACCCTATGAAGATGAAAGGGATCAAAGGAATTTTGGAACTCTTTCTGGAGATTAAATAAAGAATTTTTTATCCCCTTCTTTTATGTTTTATGTGCCTAGTCTTCCAAGACACTGTACTTAACGATCCCTGGCTTGTACACTAATGTATAATTATGCTTAAAAACATGTAAGGTTATATGAAAAATGATAGTGTCACAATATCAGCCTACTGGACTAGGTCTCTTACAAGGAATCATAAAATTTTCCACTCTAACTATTTAGAGTACACCTTTTTATTTTTTATGTAGTAAACCCAATTTCCCATTTGGGTATGAATAGATACATCAATTAGAAGATTCTTTAGAAAGATGATCTCTATATTGATTGGGGGAATAGTCACCACATATGGAGTATCATCCATGGAGAAAATACAGGAAAAATGATAGGCCACTGTTGACACCGAAATTATTCCCATGTAGTGATCAACCACCTTGATGTTGTAGATTTAATCACCACTCAAAAGGGCCAGAAATC
The DNA here is from genome assembly GCA_963277665.1 of Viscum album. NCBI lineage: Eukaryota > Viridiplantae > Streptophyta > Magnoliopsida > Santalales > Viscaceae > Viscum > Viscum album. The sequence continues at coordinate 576,281,899 of OY728144.1, forward strand.
CCTCCAAACCATCATGAAGGGTGCCTTCTCCAAGGCCTCGGCAATGCTGGCCTGCCTGCATGAGGAATTCCTCCATGATCATCTCTGCGGAATCACATACCCTTGGTGAGAGCACTGCATTCTGACGAAATTGTTTCCCCTCTGTGGTGTCATTGGTCTCTGCGGTGTCATTGGCCTCTACAGCCAACCCTGTGCGGCCGCTTCGGCGATCCTCTCCACAGAGTCCTACACCTTGTGCGACGCCAACACATTCTGATGGATCCCCTCTTATCTACAACATATATTCTATTTTTAGATAGTTCCTATAACCTCTCTGACCTTTGATTCCTATAAATAAAGGGATCACACCCCTCCCAAGCCACATTTACTCCTCCCATTCCACTTCTGAGCTTCTTCTTTGCAAAGAACTTCATGAAACAAAAAGATGGAATAAAAAAGTTACTTGGCCTCTGCAAATTTTTCCCCATGTTCTTCAGGACCTCCACCATTGGCGGGGATTCTATTTGTGAAGGAATAAGTCATTTGGAAAGGCGGGATCCCCTTCAGGGTCGTCGAGACTTTGCGAAGCATGGAGCATTTGTGAAGGACTCTCCAAACAAATATGAATTTTCTAAATTTAATCAGTACTCCATAGAAGGATTCCCTTTTCTAATACCCTTCTGTTCATGAATCCCCTTCCAATTGCATAGACCCTTACCATCACAAACACTCTTACCTTCATTAGCATTCTTCCCTTCGAAAAGACTCTTCCCTTCATGAACATCCTTCCATTTATGATTTCCCTTTACTTTTTGAAAATACTTTGCTTCACCAAGACCATTCTCTTCATGAATCCCATCTTTCCATTGTCTCAATATTTTCATGCCCCTCTCCCAGAAGTCCCTCCTGGTTCGTACGAAGTGATTTTAGGGTCCCATGGGAAATTCTTCATGTAGTGTTTCTTTGCCTTATTATTCTTTGCATAACAACTATAATGGCTATTTCTTCTTCGCATTGCCAAGCTAACATAATCCCTTCAATGGATCAATCCACAAAATCATCTCCATATGGAATTACTGGTGCCTTCCCTTCACCAATGGTTGAAGTGTACCATTTAGGTAAGTCATAGGGGTGAGGAGGGAATCCTCACCGTCTAATCTATAGGATGGTAAACTGCCAAGCACCCGCATCCTGGACACAATATGTTAAACAGTGATGGCCGCATGTGTAGAAGTTCCAAGAGGATCTGAGAGGGGATGGGAACATGTTTCCTCCCGGTCCCTTTTTGCCACTAATATTTGTTTCCATGCACACCTCGGGATGTCTCTAGGTATCCCCCGACACCCTTTTATGGGATGATTCAGGCATGAGGACAATATTATCCTCATATACCTGGACACCCTCCTTTCTCATCGAGCCTGTAGGTAAGAGTAAAACCCTATTCAGTCTATGGGCTTCTAGCCATGCATAAGACCTTCCCCACTTCTCACTGATGAACCTAGTTGATGTGATCGTCAGGTTTACTATTGCCTCTTGTTTCTCACACCGAGCATGACACACAAGGGATTATAGTATGCATAGACCATGAAATATTATATGGTACACTAACCAAACTTATTGCCCATTCCTCATTCCCATCCAAACTACATGGACTTAGATCTCTTTATTTTAAGAATGGAAAAAAGGAATCCTCTCTGAGGTTCAAGCCCCATCATTCCCCATAACCCATCAGTCCCAACCACTTCATATCAATTCCCCCTCGTCCCACATGACATTGAACTGTATTCCCCCTTTTTATCTCGCATGATGTTAAACTATATGATTTTGAACTATGTGGGGGGTTTTATCCATGTCTCATAAATAGGTTATGTAGGAATCCTCCCTGAGGATCAAACCCAAACACTGGTAAACTTCGGCATTCCCCTTGTTGGGACCCACATCCTTGGTCTAGCAATTAGTGATGTCATACCAATTCTTGGGTAACTAACCATGCATAATCCCAGTACTCAATCCATACTCATCCAATCAATATTTCCCCTATTGATATGGACTACTTACCATGAATAACCCACATCATGTCTTTGAGCTATTTCCCTTTGTGTACACCTCAATTCAATTCCCCATTCTATACAATGTGGAATTTGATCACCAACACGGGGATATGTAGGAAGCCTCCCTGAGGTTCAATCCCCTCACCCATGTCCAATCCTAGTCTCTCCCTTGAGCATTTGTGTTTCGGGAAGGTCATGCCTTAACCCAGGGGTTTAATGTCCCTCAGGTCTCATATATGCATCCATTCTCATTAGCTTCCTCCTTAGGTGAATCATTTCCCCCAAAAAACTATGTGGACTTTGTTTCCCCCCCCCAATGGGATCTATAGGAAGCCTACATGAGGTTCAAGACAAAAACCACTATCATTGTCACATCGTTTTCATCCCATTATTATCATCCATGTCATCAAACCATCCATCAACCATCTTAGTTTTACCGAGGATACAACATCCCAGTGGGATATTGTCATCCACTTCCTCACTACTCCTATTAGTACCCAAGCATCTAAGCACGCATAGGCCCCAACATGCATTTGGGTTTTTTTATTATATACACCATGATCCCATGATTCAGCCTCTAGAACTATGTGGGGTTTGATCCTTGTCTTCTATATATGGTACGCAGGAGGCCTCAATGAGGTTTAATCGCCACCAATGGTAAACCATGGTGTCCAATTTTTTGGGACCCTATCTTCCTCAGATCTGTACTCATTGGGAGTCTTGATCCACCCATCTAGTAGGATTCCTAGGTGGTACCCCTAGGGATGTACCCATATAACCCACTCCCATCAGCATTCTGATCTGTCTAATATATCATTTCTAGATGTTAAACTCATGTAATACCCCGTGTTAAACACATAAATCTTATGAATAACTCATGTACATGCCTAAGGCATATAATTCCCTACACTCAACATGAGTTGCCTCAGGCTTCCATGCCCAAAAGATACCCTATAATAAGGGGAAGAGATCCAGCTGTACCTGTATTTTAGAGACTAGGCACACCAGCGCTGCCCAACGTGACTACACATGTGAACAAAGGTTACTACACTGACGTTATCCATTAGAATGTCATAATAGAAGCAATTTAATTAACCGGCATCCACAAAGATATTGAACTGAGAACAGTTTCATGAACAACACCTTAAATATATGGGGGACACCCAGACTAGGAGAAAAATTCTGAGGAGGAATTCATGGAAGGAGAGCCTGACATCCCATCATCCCATTTCAATCAAGGAGTAAACGTCCCTGAATATGCGACAGATGCCACCCCCCTTTGGAAAGTAGGAATAAGAAAAACAAACAGCCAGCACATCCCCATAGATAGATGTGCACCCAATGAAAGAATCAGAAACAGATATGGTGAGTACGATGTGAATCTTCTCCTTAATAGAGAGATTAGTAGAATTTGAGACATTAGTAGATAATAACATCATCAGATCCATCTATCTGGCACTAGGTCCCGCCAAACAAATAATGGGCATGTCATGAAACTCACCAAGAGTTGGGGCAGTTGACCGTTTGGAATCTTGGTCGAGGACAGTGTCAGTATGGATATTCCTATCTGACCATGGAATATTGAACAACGTCAAGGAATTGTGAATATAGTTTCCTTTGTATTTACTAAGGGGTGAACAATCCTGCTTGGAAGGACCCAATCTCATGAAATAGAAAACTCACTACCTCCCTCTCATAGATACAGGGGTTGGGGTTGTACGAATGTTGAAATTACCTATGGATTCATCTCATCTGTGATGGCTCCAATGCCCACAACTACTAAGAGGTCACGCCCTCTGCCACCAAAATAATTTATTCAGAAGAGGGTAATTGAGACTATTGTTTAATGACATGAATTGGAAGGTTTCATCCAAAATAGGGACATGTCTCTCAAAGACATGGAGGCCTCGGTTAATGTCAATGCCATTTCCCCCAAGTGCTGTACAGGGAACCACTCCTCCCCACACTGATCTATAATAGCCTCAGGAGACTCTCCCCAGATCACTCCTATAACTCACTCCCTTATACTGATGAAGTATGGGATTTGTGAGTCCTTTCTGTTATGAATCATAATGGGGCCATCATGGAGAGATACCACGAGGCCATGTTATCATCACTAGCCAGTCCCATAGACCAAGGAGTAGGCAGTCTGAACTCCTAAGTAGCTGAATCTAGTTCGGCTAAGATGATGTCAATATCAGATGCAAGATTAGGCGTATGCTTCTCAGGGGCGTCACCATTAGCAGAATTTGTAGACCGAGCCACCACTAGAACAATATATCAGCCCCACATTATTATCTGACAGGGGAACCTCCCTATTAAAGAGAAGGGGAACTTCATAGCCTAACCTAATTTGAAGGACCAGTCACCATGTGAGAAGCTTGAACTGGATCATCTGATTAGCAGGTCAATCGTACGTCATCGATGTACAACATGTGATAGTGACATTCAGTACGGAGGCCCTCCCCATACCACCATCATCAACCAATGAAGAGGCCCTCTCTATATTTTTGACACCTGGCATGATGTTCTTCCCTATGCCTTTGATCTCCTCTATGGAAATTGTCCTCACATACCGTGTTCTCAATGTGGGGGTCTTCCATGCCCGGTCACCCAATAGAATAGAAGCCCTCCCCATGTGCTCCTCAATTATAGAAGATGTCCACCTCATGCCAGCCATCACCAAACTAGAGTCCCTCTCTACTACATCAATGACGAACACGAAGGTGCTTCTCATGTCTAGTATAATCAGTACAAAGGCCCTCATCATATCGCTTATACCAGGGATGGTCGATGTGAACTTCCTTCCTACACTATGAATGACCGCCATGCACGTCCTCCCCATGTGTTTACCTTATAAGAGTCCCTCCCCACTCCAGCACTATCAAATATAGAGGTCTTCCCCATGTTCCATTAGAAATGTTTTCGGGTGCTCCTCGCACCCCATCTCATCAGAGCGGAGATCCTCCCCATGTCAGCAACAACTGATGTGAAGGCCCTACTCATATCCAATCCAATGTGGGAATAGTTACTCCCCACTCAATAACCCATTTCCACAGAGGACCTCCCCTTGTCAAAAACCTACCCTGTCCTGAAGAACCACCCTAGGACATGAGGGTGGGTCACTACCTCTAAAGGGAAAATAATGCGAATCATTATATCAAGATCAAACTCGTCTACTTTTCAAACTCTAAATCACTGTGTGACTTGATAATGGAAGCCTCACCCTAATCATCTGTGTCGTGTTCTGGGGAAGGGACTCATAATATCAGCCTCATTCTCATGAAAAGAGAGGTCTAAAAAATTCTTGAATCACTCCTCAGGTACATTCAGGAGAATGATGATGATTTGGACCCTATCCAGGATCTTTCTATTCAATCCTCACTATCATCACTAGGATCATTCTTGAACATTATGGGAGACCATAGAGAATTGTTTTGGGGACCGATCAATGATGAGAACCATCCTAATCCACCACCAATGATCCCCACCCCTACACTTGAATGACTTGTTAGTACCCGTCATACATGGATGTGCTGGTATAATCAGTTCCGTCCTTAGGAGATTGCCCAAGATGCAGTGGTTTGTTATCTCACACAACGTATTCTCCACTAACCAGTACACCATCACAATGATATAGATCAGTGTCATTACCGGTTCCTCAACCGCCCCCAGTCAATGAATGGGGAAACCATGGGCTGGATCTTCAGTCATAGCTGAGAAGTCTATGGAACCTGATCTCCATAGCTCATCTCGCTGAGATGTTCTAGACCATTGAAACTGCAGGTTTTAGTATACTAGAATATCTTACCTAGGAGAAGGTCTTGTGCTTCCATAAAATTCTCTGGGAAACATAGTTCTGTATCATCTATTTAAGGGTAGCTTACCCAAAGATCCCGAAACACATTGATGACATCTGCAAGCAATGACGCATGGTCGATTTGGTTGCGCTCCCTATGGTTCACTACCCTGAGTCACCCAGTCATCATAAGACCCTCCGACAACAATGCATCCATATCTTTACAGTACTGTATAGAATTTTGAAGAGGGATTCCCCCACATTCAGATCTATGGTTGGGGCACTATGTATCCCTTCATTTCAATCCTATTCTGCGCCAGCCCAACATGCCAGGTGATATTGAGGATATGCCTTAGGGTATAGTTGTAGTTAACACATCGGACCTATTAGAGGAAGAAACTAAGATACAACTCATTGAATGGAACTTACCCCCCCCCCCCCCCCGAGGTGGTTCCAAACCTATTGGATCCTTTGCGTAGGGTTACTCTCTATTAACGAAATTTACGGGTCCTTCATGCACCTTCTAAGTCATTGTCCTTCGATCGAGACCCCAATAAGTGTAAAAAGTACGCCTGGACTGTCAAACCCTGTGACTTATCTAGATCATTGAAATGGTGAAAGATGACCCTGAAAAGGCTGTGTTGCATCAATAGTTCACCGAACATAAAAAGATGGTTGATGACCTTCTCAGAAAATGTTCAACGGAATGCAAACTGGATTACGTTAATCCTAGACTGTGGAATTAGGGGTAGGTATAACCTCCCCTGGTGAGTTGCCTCCAAGTGACCATGACCATCCTACCCTTATAGACAGAGTAGGGTCTATAGTATGAAAAAATAGGGCATTATATGGATCACCAAATCTAACCAAGTTGCATAATAACCCTCCTTAGGACTCAGCATTGGATCCCCCAGCTGTTCAATAGGTTGTTACCCCTGCAATACCACAAGTAGACCCGCCCAACACTTCCCAAACCACTGGTTCCACTTACCACATTGAAGAGAATGAAAACAAACTGGTGGTCCGAGATCCATATCAAGATAAGAATTCTCACCAAGATGATCTAATGGATCCTCTCATTTATCTCCACATGGATTTGTAACCATAAATATTTTCAATCCATATTAATGTAAATCCATATTTGGCATGGTTAGATGACGTACCAACGCCACCAGCTTTATGAAATTCTACCTTCTCCCCTTTTAATGGGACATGTGACCTACAACAACATCTGGCCCAATTAATTTCACGATTTAGACCCATGAGGGGAACTCGAGCACAATAGTGGGCCACCAAACTCTGGTGTTTTTTTCAAACATTGGAAGGGGCCACGTTTTTCTGGTACAACAAACTACGCATTGGGTCAATAGCTTGTTGAGAGGATCTTCATAGGAAGGTTCTCTACCAGGTCAGTTCAACGACCCAAAAGACAAGCATTACTAACCTCCTCATGTTAAAGAAGATTCCTTAAAAGTGCGTCACTGACTTTTTCACCAGGTGAAAGGGCCCTAAATATTCCCTTAATATGCCACTAACCCTAGAAAGGCTACTGGCGATGTGAGTGTCGAATGTGAAGACTAAACTGGTTAGTTCTCTCATCACATAGAGCTTCCTGGAGGGATTTTGGGATTTCTCTAATGGAAGTGTTACTGCTAGCCAAATAGGCACGCCCATTGCCTCCTCTAGTTCCCACAAGTAGAGCTGCTAAGGATAATCCCACCGTAGTAGGACAAATAGAGGCCACTAGGAAGCTAAAGGTATTACCAGTGGAACCAACTCCCCAGCCCCACCATGGGCCTCCACCTTAGTCACAACCTCAAGATCAGTAGCGCCCACCGCAATAATGGAAGGCACCCCATATAATGTTCCCACACTATAAAGGTAAGACAATCAGGTCTCCCTTCCTTGTTAGGATCCTCCAGCCCCTCTTCAGGGCCAGGATCCCAGATCACCCTTCCTGGATAGAATGAAATGAACCTACTCATTTAATGAGGCTTAGGTCCCCATATATTTCCAAAATGTATTTGATTAGGGAATCCAAAGGTTATCAGAATGAAAGAGGCCCAAAGTGATGAAACTCATTGATCGTCCAAACTACTGCCCATAACACAAGTTACCAGGAAACAACTGCAAGATATTCTGTGTATTTAATGAATCCCTCCATGACCAGGACGATAACTACATATTCAGGTTGTGTCTAGCCCTGACATAGGTGGAATCTTTGTTTATAAAGGCTGAAAATGATAGTAAGGGTGAATAGTAGTGAGTTTCTACCTGTGGGACTAAAAAATAAGATGATTGGATGTCTCGAAAGGTATTTTTCCATGACCATGGTATTATCTGTTCCCGTTTGAATCGAACTGATCCCTCATATGTCACCACGTTACCTACAACCAATACTTCTACGTCAACATATCATCGTTCCTCTTCCTAGAAGGGAAATGATCGACGATGAATGAGAATGTAATTTCCCCCACCAATTCCATCATCATATCGTATTCTCAGTGATTTCATGCCCCTAGAGATAGAAATTTCCCCCAGAATCCGGCCAACAATGGGGGATTCTTCCAGTGATGATCTAGGGTATGCTTAATTCAATATCGTTGAGCATGTAAACCCCTATATGGTTTTCGATGAAGAAGAGTGTCATATAGACCCTTCCAACATTTCCAATAGACATTAGCATCGACAGAGAGTGTAAATCACCGGAATGCATTGTTCAATGATTCAAACCATGATGTGCATGCCACTGAGAACAGACAGTAGGACCAGCGTTGAGCAAAGCATGTGAAACATTTTCTTCTCATTTTATCAGATCCACCTCCACCTCCATTTGTCCTACATGATCTTGAAGATCCACCATCATCATTATATGATAAGACACATTCTTTTGTGGATGGACCGTAGTAATCTGGATGTTATCCGGTATCCACTCTACATGGTTCAACTAGGGAGCAGTAAGAAATTCCCATCACCAGCCATATCCACGAGTTCTACCTGCCGTATCCATCATGCCTCCTGCCACAGAGTGACTTCCTGTTAGTAGGAGTGTATTATTGACACGAAAATATGATGTCCCCAAGCTTCTTGTCAGCATTCTTTCTAACCTCTCCATCCTCGAGTCCCTCATCCTACCAGTAGATATGCACAAATTCTTTGAAGAGTCTTTAAGATTCCCCCTCTAGTTTGAGGCAAAATTAGCAGTTGTAGAAGCCTTACATGCTGAGACAGTTGAGCATGAAGAATGTCAGGCCACTATCTCTTTCTATTGAGAAGAACAAGTTTCACCTATATAGAGGAACTTATTCCCATTATACATCCTCAACTAGTTTAATGGAATAGAAGTTTTCTACTGTCTTTTCAACAAATGTTCTGGGATAAATCGCTTCCCATATCGGATACTCCACAATATGGGCTGGTATGAAAAAGATCTGAGCCCCTCTAACAAGAAAATATAATGTTATGATAGGATGGAGTAGACACCAGTTGTAAAAATTCACATGAATACCTAGTTCGGTGGCCTAGTTTCAAGCTCTATGTTCATGGTTTCCTTAGAATACTAAAAATTGATATTCTTATTTTCCAAACACTTTTGAGGAAAAAGTGAATAACCAAAAAACACTTTTGAGGAAAATTGGTGAACCATACATGACTTCACACCTGTTACAACACGTTGATGGGTATACCATGGATCCAACTGCTTGTTGCAGTTCCCTCCTCATATCACCAATGCACCAAGTACTCCCTTAATGGATGAGTAGTCATAATCTATGGTGATTCATCTCCCTTTTCTTTTTTTTTTTGTATCTCGTTACATGGATATCGACTACTAAAAGAACAAGGATAGATAGATTCAGGCTAACGGGTTAACACACTGCAGCTACAACCAACACATGGACATACCAGGTTGACAACTACATTTTCCCAATTTACGGTTTGTGGGCCATGATCCCAGATTTGGGAAATTATTTTTTTCTCTAGAATGTGGTGGATGCACGTTTTTAATTCCATGTAACACCATGAGATCACCTTGTATTCTCTCTAAAATAAATCTCAAGCGATTCTAGATCCCCTACTCCTATAAGGTATCAGTATTTCAACCCCATGGAAACAAAAATACATTGTAACTACTTGTTTCATGAGGTAGGGATAAACCAACTCATGCCGACCCGCCATTATTGATTTGATATCATAAATCATGGCCCCTTGGTTTGAATTCCAGATGGGATCAAGTTGACTACTTTTTCCACCATGGCTTCTGCAGTTCCGGAGTCCCCTAATGAGGTGTCCATAACTGCTCATGTAGACCCCAATGTCCCTTTACGATCTTTCAACAAGCATGATTTTCTTCTTGTTGATGATACTCTCACCATGGATGGATAAGATGATTTGGGAGATTCCCCTACCACATTTGAAGATGATTTCTCTATTATTGTCGAAGAATTGGTACAAGTGAACCTCCGTACAAAGATGGATATGAAACCAACACTTATCATCACTACTATGAATGTACAATAGAAGTTGAAATATGTGGATTTCTTGAAGCAGTATCATGTGGTATCACCTAGAGTTATGATGAGATTTAATTTCTAGATCCACATGTCACCGTCCATCATCTCGATCTCCCAAGAAATCACCACAGGTTCAAAAAACCTCTTATAAAGATGAACCCTTCTCAAGGTTCCATGGTCAAGGAGGAGGTTGATAAGATCTTCAGAGCCTACTTCATCATGGAGTTCTAGTAGCCCAGCTGGTTATCTAAAATTGAGCCTGTTATAAATAAGAACAAATAGATCAGAGTCTATATAGACTTCTAGTATCCCAACTATCATTATCCAAATGATGAATTTCCACTTCCTATAACAAGACTATTGATCGACAACATCGTTGTGTTCCAACCTATCTTATTTCATGGATGGCTTCTCTAGATATAATCAAATTCGAATGGTCCTAAGGATAAAGATTATACCGCCTTCAGGGCACCACAAAGAGCTTTTTTCTACCAGGTAATGCTTTTCGATCTAAATAATGTAGGTGTCAGCTATCAGCATTCCAGGCAGCTCATATTTGATCCAATCCTTAGGAAATTAGTGGAATGATATGTGGATGACCTGATGGTTAAATATCATCAGCATTATGACCATCTCAAAGATACTGAGAAAGTTTTAGGTTTCCTTTGTTCCTACCGTTTGAAGATGAACCCTTTGAAGTGTGCCTTTGGGGTCACCTTTGGAAAGTTTATTAGCTTCATTGTTAGATATAGAGGCATTGAGTTCAATACAGAAATGATTAGGGCCATCAGATAGATGTATGAACCAAGCAATATTCGGGAGCTTTGAGGATTTCAAGGACACATAGCCTACATACACTGATTCATTGTAAATCAAGCTAGAAATTGTAATCCCTTTTCCCAACTATTGAATAAAGGTACCAAATATCAATGGGATGGGGAGTGTCAGAATAATTTTGATGAAATCATGTAGTACCTGTTATAGCCTCCAGTTCTGATTCCATATGTTTGAGGAAAGCTGGTGGCCCTCAATGTGACGGTCCCTCGGCTCCCTTCTCTCCTATAAGAACAAATAGGGAATATAAAATATTAATACTATTTCATCCACATTATACTTGATATAGATTTTAGATTTTTCTATATTGAGAATTGATACCTTGCGCTGGTTTTCACAGTGCAAAAATTAGGACATTCCTTACAGCACCATGAGATACAACTAGTGACCCGAGTAGAAATGCTGAAATACATTTCAAATGCCCCTATATTGAGAAGTCATATAACATAGTAAAAAGTGATCCTTTAATAGTTAGACATCACATTTATCCCCAAAAATTATATTAAGGGAAATTTATTAGAATACTTTCTTTCCACCCATCCATCCCCCTTAAATCAGACACTGGATCTGGAATTTCTAGATGAGGCAATCCTCTCTGTGGATAAGTCCATTCTATGATGGAAAATTCACTTTGATGGCGCTTACCAAATCCCTACTGGCATGAGACTCAATGGTATCAGACTCAATAGAGTAGGCATGGGTATCATCTTCATCACACCTACATAGGTTATCCATCCCAATTCATTCAAATTGTCAGAAGACCGCACCAACAACGAGGGAAAGTATCAAGCTCTTATCACTGGTCTCGAGCTGGCCCTCGAGATTGAAGTTCTCCATTTCTTTGTGAGAGGGGACCCCAAAATATTCATCAATAATATCAATTACTATTTCATAGTTAGGAACCCAGAGCTCGTACTGCTTTTAGCGCATACTCACTCGCTAATAGCCTAGTCCAGTTCCCAGATAGAATTTACTCATGTACCTCAGTCAGAAAACGGTCAAGCTGATACCTTGGTCAGCCCTTCCACAGCTCATGCAGAGACTAACTAGAATGATTGGATTATCCATGCGGTGAATCGAAGATTCATCGCTCCTTTCACTCTAGAAAATGATTACAACCCATAGGTAAGCAACCTTACCACCGGTACCTCCACATCGGGACCTCTAGGTCCCCCTTCCATGTTGTTGGAATGGACCCCTGACTAGATGACTCCCTTTATCAAATATCTTCAGTACGGTAGCCTCTCAACAGACCAAGATGAATGTGAGTGAATTCGTCGGTGTGGAGTGTCTTTTACCATCTAGAGTGGTCCCAATCTTGATCAGATCCTCTATAGACGTGGGTTTTATGGGTTCTTCTCCGTTTTATTTAGGGAGGTGAGAGTTGTTAGGTCATGAAAGAAGATCATATATTTTTCTGTGAGGAACATCAATTAGGGCTGAAACATTCTCATTAGATTCGAATATTGAGATACTTTTGGCCGACCAAAATCTATGACAATATTGAGTTCTCAAAGAGGTGTCATGCATGCCAGATCTATGCTGAATTTTGCATCATCCACTAGAGCCTCATCACACTACAATGTATTCTTGTAACAATGCGGCCCGGGGACCCAATGTCATGGGACCATATCTGCTAGCAATAACTTTCCAATGTAGGTTTACCCTGACTACTATGGATTTATTTTCCATGTGGGTAGAGGCAATTCCACTCAAAGATGTTAAGTCTCATTCCATCATTTAGTTTGTCAGATCTCATATCATCTACATATTTGAAGTACTCACGCCATCCTCACCGATAACGACACCAACATTTGAGTATAAAAATTGATGAAATTATAATCCATGTAAATTATCCTTTCTAATCATACCTATCTCTACTAGGCCCAAGAAAACGGGCAGATCGAGGAGTTAAACAAAACCCTATCTAAAAACTAGCAGAAGATGACTGGTCAGAACAAGAATACATGGTCGGAAAAACTCCCTGATTCCCTAAGGGGTTACCTGATGATGACTCATAATTCCACTAAGGTGACTCCATATTACCTTATAACTGAATTTAAGTAGTCTTTACCATCCTAATTCAGCTACCCCCACTACGCACAACCGTTTAAGATCAAAATGGACTGGATAAAGTATCTGAGATCCGTCTGTCTGAAGTAGAAGCTCTTGATGAGAATATTCTTCGCACCTTGAAAAATTAGGACAGTCACTAGAACAAGTTTGATAAGGCATTAAATAATAATGTTTTCTTATATTCCTTTATACAAAGTTACATGGTATTATCCCTAATAATTCCAATGATACCAAGAAGTAAGCCACCGATGTTAGAGTCCAAATGGTAGAGACCTTATTTCAATAACAATTTCTACCCCAATGTTGCATACTCTCTAGTTACTATAGATTGTGTTTGTATTAATCCATGAACCAATGCCAAATTACTCATGAAGTACATCTCAAGAGGTAATATCATCCCACATGACGTTATACTGTGTTATCATCTTGCATGATGCTAAAATGCATGTCCTCATCTTGTAAAATGTTAAACTATAAATAGTCCAAGCTCTATGACCTTAAATTAAAATCCCCCTAAACCATACCACATGATGTTAAAATTCATGGATATCAGGAACTACGTGTAGCTTAATTCCCATATTAATGGGATATGTAGGAATTCTCAGACGTTTCGTCTTCGGGTCCAGCCCTGCAGACCTCTTTCCCGCTCCCTGGGTTTAGTTCTCTTCAATGGTTTTGTATGGTGAGTGGTGGAATCCTATAGCCCCAATTCACACCCTATTTACAACGTTTCTATCAAGTACCCCTCATTCCAAAACATCCAACATCCATAATCCTTTCTACATGACATTAAATATCAGGCCATCGTGAAGAACTTTGTTTGGCTTGACTACCATCCACATGGGATATGTAGGGAAGCCCGAACAATTTGTTTTCAGGTCTATCCCGGGTTAATATATTCATTTCTCTCAGCCACTTGGCCTGAGTTATTTCCTAAAATTATGAATTACGTGGAATATGTGGGAATATGTCCTTATTAACAATAGGTTATTTGGCTAAACCATACAGATTCCTATTTGATATTGCTCATATCTCTGCCCATATCACATGATGTTAAACTGCATGAAATTTTAAGAACTACATGTGGCTTGATTTCCATCCTCCCAGGATACCTATCAATGCATGTACACTTCATCTTAGGTCCAAGCCCTTGTTATTAGGAACCTCATCTTCCTTCTGGCCCCTTGGATTAAGTTCTCCCATGGGTGTGTGGGGTGGTGTGGACTTGTGTCCTCATTCATGTCAGGTTTTCAATATCCATTATGTGTATCTATGAGAGATCTCTATTCCCCTTCAATCCACTCATCTCGTAGAATCTTATGTTCTCAATTGGGCCCCTCAACCCATTTTAGGGAATCACCAACATGCTCAAATGCATTGTGGTTTAGGACATAGAGAGTTGGATTCTTCATGGACATGATTTTATTCATTTCCATGCTTCACCTCTCAATTTATTTGGGTTTCCATCATCATTGACATCAAAGGGACCCCTAGATGGTATGGATGATCGTCCTTATGGCTCGCCTAACATGTTGGGCCAATGTTCCAAAGGATTTTGAACAAAATTATGAGAAAGGTTATGCATTTTGAATATGTTCAATGATCAACCCCCATTTTTTATTCCAATTTCAGGTTACACAGTGCAGACACTGTGTTTCAAACATGGTCATTAATTATCCGACATTGTTGTGACACCCCATTGAACCCTAAATATTGGTCAATTTATTCATGTACCATTTCACTTTATCACATTTAGGTGGAATTTCTACACCCTCAGTGTTATATCTCCTCCACATTCCCATATTAATAGGACGAATCAACATCGTGGTGTCATCCTTGACTCTACATCGTTTCCCCTTACTATGTCTTCCATGCATTGAAAATATATTCTCCACCCTTGTTCCCCTCATCAAGAATATCTCAAATGGGTTTAGTATTTGGTCAATTTTGACACCCACTTGGAAGGATCGAATATCCTTTAGTCTGAGATCTGAGTCCTTAAACTATTATCTAACTATCTTTACCACCATAGTCCCAACTAATTCTCTTTTTTATTCAGCCTTTCCACACACATTTTTATGGGATTACATGTTGTGGTTTATGTGGACTTATGTTCTCATTAACATTATGTTTATACCACATATTTCCACTTATGGGATAGTCCTTACCATCTCTGTCCTCACAGCATGACGTTAAACTGCACAAAATTCAATGAACGAAATGTGGCATGATTCCCATAATAATTAGATACGTAAGAAAACCCAAACATTTCTACTTTGGGTCCATCCCTAGGGCCCTCAAATATTTCTATCCCCTTGGACAGGGATTCCCCCTATGATTGCGTACAGTGTGGTGTGGGATTTTATCCGTGTTCACATCGGGTATGCCTTATCACATAATGTGCAACAAAAGTATAACTTTGTTATTACATATACATCCAAAACATCTGATGTTAAACTATTTTTTCTCATCCCACGTGACATTAAACAGTCTCATCTTTTTTGCATGACATAAATTGCATGGGTTGGTCCTGTCATATGACCCTAAACTGTGACACTATCGTCCTGTCCGCACGATGAAAAATAACACTGCATTGTGGTTTCCTTGCTTGAGGGGACATCATGTATTGAAATGGTTACCCTCCATGCCATTTTTCAAGGCTTACATATGGATTGACTCCTTTGGGGACACTAGAAGCCTTCTTTCTGGGGTTATTGCTTCAAAAAAATACATATACATTAATGAAACAATACTCATCAAATGATGATTCTTTTGGATCATGATCCAGCCCTGAACGAGAGTATTACCCATATCATTGGTACACTATAATTTCATTTTGAATAACTATGTTTGGCTTGATTTTCACCCTCATTGGATACGTAGGAATTTTGGAACATTGTTTCTTAGGGTCTAGCCCCAGGTACCTCAATTCCTACCTTATTTCCCCCCTAACTTGATCTCTATCTAAAGAAAGTGGTGTGGCATGTGTGGACTTATTTCCTCATTCACGTATGGTTTATAATATCCATTTCACATACTTACCACTAAGGATATCCTTTCCTCTCTCCTTTCATCCTTTCCACATATTATAGAACTACATGGAGTTTCAAGCACTACATATGGCTTGATTCCCATCCTCATGAGATACATCGGAATGCCCAAAAAATTAATCTTCAGGTCCAACCCTAGGTTCATCAACCCATTTTTCTCCTCTTCATTTCTAATTCATGTCCTCTATTATCCCTCAACAACATGCTCAGATGCACTGTGGTTTAGGACCTAGAGTGTTTTATTCCTCATGGACATGATTTTATTCATTTCCATGTTTCTTATCTCCCTTTATTTAGGTTTCCATCATCTTTCACATCTGAAAGGATGCCCGGAAAGTTTTGATTCTCAGCCTAATGGATCACATACTGTTTTGGTCCAACATCCCATAGGATTTTGAATGATATTATAAAACAGGTTCCGTGTTTTGAATTTGTTCAACGGTCGACCCCTGGAAGTTAGTTCCCATTTCAATTCACACGATATGGATGCTGTGATTTGAACAAGGTAAAACTTTATCCTCCATCATTACACCACCCCCTTAAAGTCTTAAATGTTGGTCAAATGATTCACATCCCTCTCCAATCCATCGTTTTCATGTGTAATTTCTACACCCTTGGTGTTATCCCTCTATAAACCTATGTGTATTAAATATGATGAATCAACATCGTGATGGTCATCTTCAACTCCACACCATCTCCCCCTACTATGTATTCAATGTGTTACAAATATCGTATCCACCCTTGTTTTCCACATCGAGCAAAGAATGTTTGGGATTAGGGATATGGGTACTGTTTGTGCATACATTGAAGAACAACACTTATTTTGGTCTGAAAACATTGACGGTAACCTAGGATCTTTTGTCCCTTGGTCTGGGCATGATGACTTTAAACTGTGTGAATTATTATGGAAATTTGTGGTGCGGTGCAGATTATTTTTTCCTCATTCATGTTGGGTCTATTTATCGAACCACGACACTTATTTCTAATTTTATAATCTTCGCATTTTTTGTCCAATAATTATGACCATAAACTAAGATCCCTTACGTCCTTATCATATGATGCTAAACTATGCCTTATGCACCCAGGCCATGTAACAATAAATTACCCATCTATACAATGTATTCACTCAAGAAGACAGTTCCCCTCTTTGGTATTGGCAGCCCACCATACCATCTCTAAGAACTACGTGTGGCTGGACTCCCACCCTTATGGGGTACGTAGTGACACCCATACTTTGGTTTGTGGCCCAGCAGCATCACCAAATATATATTTTAATTAAAGACACTTTTGTGGATGATGTGTAGAAAACCATATAGTACAACCCAACCATTAGCCACTATAACACATAACAAAATTATTAAAGACCATCTTGAAACCACTCAATTTAAATTCCATAAAAAATTTATAGGAAAGAGATGTTAACTTTTTTCCAGGATCATCCCAAATAATGTTCTCAAAATGAGAAGCCAGCTTACTCCACGTTCACTAGAACTCCTCCTAAACAATTTTCTTGTTGTTGAAACCTCTGAATAGAATTAAGTGTTGTTTTTCAATCCACCCGCTTTTCTCCTTGTTCATGTCTTCTTGAATAAATATTACTTTCAACCATTCTGCAACATCCGTAGAAGAATGTATGGGTATCTCCATTTCATCTATTACTACCTCGGATTGTAACAACAACTCCCAAGGATCATCCCTGATCACAACCTCTATTTCCAACTCCACATGCATCCCTCCGACTCCTACCTTAGTAGTTGAGACTAGTTCCCTCTCTCACACCTCTACTCCCCTTGTACCAACCACACAAGTTCCTACCTCACACCACAGACCAAGGGTGACCGCCAGTTTCATCTCATCGATGTGCAGTTTCATCTCCTCTTGTTGATCTCCTTCATTCGGGGGGTCATTCTCTTGCTTCAGATATTCGGTGGCCCAACTGCATCACAATGAAACATCTTGTGCGATTTCGGCCTGAATTTCCTCGAGACTCTGTGGTGTGGTGTGGACTTCTTATGTCCTAATTCACTTCAGGTTTTCAGTACTCACACCACACACCTCTCACGATAGTTCTCCATTTTTCTATTCTTTCCTCATGGGAATAAAATGTATGGTCATGTCCCATGAAGAAGACACTATATAGGGCACCTTATGGTTTGATCATTAAGACATTAAAAAAATATTGTTACCATCCATGTTCTCATGAAATTAAACATAAAAATAATTATGATATTCCTCGTTAAAATAAGATATCTCATCCTTTTCGTATTGGCCGCCTACCACACCCCCTACAAGAACTGTTTATGGATTGATTCCCATCCTTATTGGATATATAGGAACACTCATACATTTCACCTCAGGACCATCCCCAAGACCATTAACATTCCTATTTCCTTTCCCTAAACCATGATTCCAGGTAGTATAACCATAAAATATGTGCAACATTCTGATTGTATGATGTAAAACTATTCCCTTGTCCTATGTGCATGATAATAAAATCTGTAATTACGATCCCCATTTGTATGATGTAAAACTGTAAACCCTTCTAGGTCCTCTCACATAAGTTCCCTCCAGGAATTAGGTCTGATCTCAATTCAGACTGATAAGCTCACCAGAAACATTTTTTCATGGTGAAGTAATTTTAAGAGTGTTTGACTCTATTTGAATAAACCATCCTTCAATCACCACATTATGTATTCCCTTTATTTTGTACCTCATTCCCTTTTACATCAGAAGGAACCCCCTAATGGTTACGATGCTTGGACTTAAGGCTCACATACCATTGAGGGCCAATATTCCAAAATAAAATGGGTGACACTTAGAGTTTGGCCTCGAGTTTCAAATGCGGTCAATGGTTAGTGCCCATTTATTTGTTCCAATTTCATGATAATGTAATACGAATGTTGTGTTTCAAATTTGGTCAATTGTAATCCTCTATCATCATTTCATCATCATTGAATCCAAAATTTGGGGTATTTTAATTCGCATTATTCATTCCCCTTTGTTCATATTGATCCTAAAAACCCAAGAATTATCCCTCTCATGTGCTAGAGCATGTTGGGAGAGGGAGATTTTGTATTTTTGAGAATTATTCCTGGCATCTCTGAGTAGGAATTATGACCTCGAGTGTCCAGTGATTGGTTGGAATTCTCATATTCAAGTGGAATAATTACGCTTCCATACCTTATTTCTTGCATTGGACATGAATATAATGATCATAGGGAGTGATCAATGGATGTTTCATATATATGATTGAGATTCATTAGTAAAAGAAAATAACGGGATCCATGCACGCAGCCAGAATAAACCCGCAAGAATGAATGTCTTTTTCTAAGCTCATACATTTTACGACATCCAAGGATTTCCACCTCCTATAGATGGAGTGACCTCCTAAATATAGTGTTCCCACTCTACTAATATTTTATTGCCTCTATAATTTTCTCTCACCTGGTATTCACTATATAATATTCACTAGCTAAGGCGAACAATTCATCGGCCCTAGTGCGTACCTAGTCATTATCAGCTTGGATATTAGCGATCTCTTGGGATGATCACTACATATTCTCCTAAAATTCTATCATATGTGCCTTTAATCGAGATATTAATTCTGATTGGGAACTAATGGAAGTAGAATTTTCATTTATCCACACCGTCAAACAAATGGCTTCTGGCTCAACCTCTTGATGTCTTTGGATATTGATGGACTTCCTCTACAGTAAACCAGTAATGAGGTCACATGCGTCCTCCCAAACCTTCTCATCAAGGTAATTTCAAATGAGCGTGTGAGGGAATTTTAAATCCACTAATCCAGCACATATTTCTCGTAGCCAGGGGTGAAGGTTCTCTATCTAATTTATCCACTATGATTTCACGGTATTGTCGATGAAACGTTTGATCAATTTCCAAGAATAAAGATGGAAAACCATGCTATCCTCTTCAATAGAAGTAGTCTCATCCCACTCATCCATGTTAGTATTTTCATATTTGAAAAATAAAACTAAGATCTCAGAAGTAGGATCTCGTTCGGGCTGATCATTATTGTCTGATTCTAATTCAATTATATCCACCGAGTCAACTCCAAACTCGGTCCAGCCAATGGAATCACTCGTCTCCATCAGTATCTCATAAAGATATATGTCTAGATCATCCTATTCACTCAGTTCTACACGTATCATCACCCCTCTTTGGAGTGTATCCTTGATTGTTCCAGTGATTTTCACCAGTAACATGTGTACCATCCTAAAAACTATGCAGGCATGGGTGACATTTTCCCATTTGATCCAAAATAAATCAGTTACAGCTCTGAAGCGTGAGACGTACCCAGGAAAGCCTATTGATCTTTCTATGGGTCTATCAATGTTGGGAGGCCTGGTTGGGGCCCTCTGTATACGATTGTGGGTTCTAAAGATTCTATGTAGGCTCCCCCTGCTCCCTCATTACTACTGGATTATGCAACCATTATTTCTCCAGCTATAGGTCTCGATGTTTGGAAATATGTACCTATTATTACCTTGTCCCCATAAGTGGGTGTGGTTTCTTGAATATTATTTTTCATAGATTAGTGTGTTTTGAAAACCCAAGATAAGGTAAGAGGTTCACTGTCACACTAATGGGGTGTCAGAACACACTTCTATTGTTACAGAAAACTCATGCATGGAAATTCCCCCTGAGGAAACTATTTTTCCCTCTTCAAGAGAGGCTCCCTTGGATGTCCCCTCCATTTCCCCACGAAAATCTCCCATGTTGAATTCTTCCCCACAAGATTCATTATAATGACCACGCAAGGTAAAATGCTCTACCAGTTGATCCACCGTCAATTCTGTAAGAGTATCCAAGTTCAACAACACCCTTACATGGTGTGTCATTGGCTGCATGTCCCCATGATAATGTATTACATCATCTAGTTCCATCAGAATCATTATTCCCCCGATAAGAAGTAGGGTTGAAGAACCCTTTTTCAATGACAAGTTCTCCTTGTGCTATCCCATGCATGTTCACGTTTTTCCACTAGCTATTAACACTGATATACTGTTTTCCCTTTTCCAAATTTTTCTTTATCTCTGGAAAGACGACATTAGAAGGAATCGTTTCTAGATGTGGTTTCTTCACTAGATCTTGATGGGGGTCCCTATGCAAGCCCCGTGATGTTTCACATATCTCTTGGGCACTCCCAAGTAGAGCCACTGGGTCTATCACTATTACCTCTATCTATTCACAACCATACAACAATGATCAAGCATCTACTGATTTTTTTGCCTAAATCCCCTTCTATTATGGAAACATCACCTTGAAACATGTTCACACCACCCTCTTGACATCCCCTCATCATCATTGTTCGAAGTTGAGTTGTAGAGACCACATTGCTTACTAGGATAGTCAGTCTCTTCATCATCTCACAAGGGTCGACAACCTCCAAGCTATGTGCATTACCATGATCTAGTATGAATGCAGCATTGGATAGAGGCATCGTGTCCTACATCATCCCATACTCTCTTGTAAAAATCATCTATAGTTGTCGCAACTCTCACATGTGGTTCTTATGGAACACATTTGTGTACAGATGTGGGCTTAACCTCTTCTTGCATTATAATTTTTAGGAGAAATGTTGTGGGGTATATGGTTTACATATAGGCTCCCAGTCTACTCATTTCACTAGAATACCACCATGTAAAGTGAGCAGATACAAACATTTCTCTATAGTAACTATGACATCATCAGTATAGGCTCAGGTTTGCAAAGGGAATGAGTGGAAGATGAATTTTTCTTCCCACCCCATCTTACCAAGCATGGTCACTACATCCAGCTTTAAATAAGCACTCCCCAAAATATTCAAAATTGATGGATGAAAATGTATCCTAGGAAGTGAAATGATAATACGTTATTTGTATCCCCATATTTGAGCCGTAATCTAGCTATATTGAAAGTGAAATGGCATGCACAACCGTACTGGCCTCTGTTGACCACTAATGTACCAGAGTAGATGGTATAAATTCCCCATCACTAGTATACCCAGGTTTATGTAGCCTCTTCCATCGAGTTGAGCAACCAAGATTAATGTAATTGGTCACACCCCTATTTGAACATCTCTGATTGGTAATTTCCCCCCACAGATCATCATTAAGATGAATCAAACCAGCTTTATTATCAACTGATTCTCAGTCTTGTCCTTGTACCCCCATTGTTTTCACTAGTTTTCCCCAAGTATCACCCATTATAATCATTCCTTACCCCACTGAGCTCTACCTGGACATATGGAGGGCCTTGCTGGTAGTCTTTCTTCCTCTGGTGAGACGTTCAGAAACTAACCAAATCCCGACTAAAAGTGGATGTCTCGGGTGTTCTACTTATCCTCGTATGTAGCTGGAACAAGCCCCATCAATGTCATCACCAAAGGAGGGATCTTCTATATAACCTCCTAGATGTTCATGGCGGGGAGGAAGTCATAATACATACCTCCCAGGATAGGGATGCCAAAAATATGATGAAGGTCCCATAGGATGATGAAAACCATCCCATGATGAAGTTGAAAAGTGTTGGTATCCAGTGACCACTGGATTAGCAATACCAGTATAAAATACCTCTGTTGAGAGACACTGATTTGGGAAGCCCATGAAACTTCATAAAATCCTACCCACCATAGAAAATTCTAAAACTCTTCCTCGGACGTACACACCCAGTAGGACCAGGAACAGTCATCAGTGATGTTTCCAATTTGGTGAAAATATCATCTTGTGATCCATGCCTTGTCTGGATTACCAAACCCTACCTTGATGATCATATTGTAAAGAAATAGAGTCATTTCCTTCACCAATGTTGGGTTTTAAATATTTTTGACATGATTTTAAAGGCAATGTGTTGTGAATGTGGTGTTATCTTTTCCAATGTGGCAATCTGCATCATCGTTTTATGGGATGATTCGGGTATGATGATCATATCCTCCTCATTTTCATGGACACCTCTTTGCTCATCGGGATACTAGCTAAACAAAGGCCCATGTTTCCACTGTGGGCCGCTAGCCATGCGTATGCCCAGCCCCACTTCTCACTAACACACCTTCACAATGAAATCTTCATGATTACTACTGCCTATTGTTTCTCACATCAAGCATGACTCAAATGGGTTTAAAGAATGCATATACCATGACATTCTATATGAGATGCTAACCATGCGTAATCCCTATTCATCTATACCAACCAAACTACACTGAATTTGATCCTTGCCTATTAAGAATGGTACATAAGAAGCTTCTCTGAAGTTCAAGCTCCATCATTCCTCATTACCCATCAGTCCCGACCACTTCATGTTGGATCACCCTCATCTGTGTGGAATTAAACAATAATCCCTCCATTTATCCCACTTAGTTTAAACTATATGATTTTGAACTATGTGGGGTTTGATCTCTGTGTCCTATACATGGTATGCAGAAAGTCTCCCTGAGGTTCAATCGCAAACATAGGTAATCATTGTCCATCAACTAGTTGGGACCCACATAATTGGGCGACAATTTAGTTATGTCTAACCAGTTCTACGAATCCTGACCCTACATAAGCCCTACACAAACTACATACTCTTCCATCCAGATTTTCCCTCTTGCAATGGGATGCTAACCAAGAAAAATCCCAATCATGTCTTCAGGACGCTATCCTTTGTCTACACCCCAATTATAGGCCCCATCCTAAACTATGTGAACTTTGATCCCCCCACCACAGGCATATGTAAGAAGCCTCCTTGAGGTTCAAGGTCATCACTGGTGTCCTAGTCTAGTATCTACCTTGAGACTTTGTGTTTTGGGAAGGTCATGCCTTAACCTAGGGTTCTACTTCCTTCAGGTCCCATCCATGCATCCATTCTCACGAGTCGCCTCCTTAGGTGACTCATCACCCCACCAAACTATGTGGAATTTGATTCCCACCCCCTAGTATATGTAGGAGGACCCTTTAATGTTCATTCCCAATAGCATCATTAAATTCATATTGGTTCCATCCCATTCACCTCATCTATGTCATTAAACCATCCATTATCCATCCTAGTTTTCCCCGGGCTGCCACATCATAGTGATATCATGTCATCAACATCCTCAATTTTCCTTGTAATACCAGGGCCTCTTACCACACTTAATCCCCAACATTTCATTGGGTTATTTCCATTGTGTACAACCCGATCTCATGATTCAACCTCTCGAACAATGTGGGTTTTGATCCCTGTCTTATATATAGGGTATGAAAGATGCCTAAATGAGGTTCAATCCCAGCAAATGGAAAGCCATGGTGTCCCCTTTGTCAGGACCCAATCATTCACATATCTGTTCTCTTTGAGAGTCCTTATAGAACCATATATTAAGCTTCCCAGGTGGTCCCTCCTACTAATATACCCATCTGACCTACTTAGATGAGAGTTCTGATCTGTCCAGTCCATCTATGCTAGTTGTTAAACTCATAGAATACCCCTTGTTAAATATGTGAAGCTGAGTAAAACCTCAATGATGTGCCTATTACATATAATTCCCCACACTAGATGTGGGATTCCTTGGGATATCACGACCTGAAGAAACCCTATCATAAGCATAAGAAATCCAACAGTACCATTTTGTCAGTGCCCAGACATACCAGTGATGCCCAACATGACTACTCCCTAGACCAAAGGTTGCTTCCCTAACATGAACCCTTGGAATTCTCTGACAGAAGCATTGAAATTAATTAGCACCCACAAGGACATGAAACCGGGAACAATTTAGCAAAAAATGTCTTAAAAATATGAGGGGGAATCAGACTATGTGAAGAATACCACAAAGGAATCCAGAGAAGGAGAAGACGACATCCCATTAATTTTTATTGATCGATGAGTAAACATCCTTGAATAAGAGAGAGATGTCTCCTACCTTTTGAAAGTTGTAATGTGGGCAAGAAACAACTTACACATCCACATAGATGGATGAATTCCCAGAAAAAATCCTTGGAAGTAGCCACCCTCTAGTGATACTCCGAGTGAACATCGGGAGGGTTTATTTATCATCTTGGAATACACCAAAACATCTACATGAATCAACAAGGTGCATGTAACTTGTAAAATATTCCCCCCTAAATTCAGGTGGAGGTGATGCCCCTGAAAATGCCAATGCAAGAAGAACAAAACTCAAGGCCCCTATTTCAATTTTTAGTTATTCTACCAATGGGTGCATCATATTTAATGAAGGTAAAATGATCATGGAAATTCAAGAAACTATTTAACTCTCTACTCATTAGCATAATTGGAAACACATTACTCATATTTTTCAAATAGGTATTCAATTGGGTACATGGGATATATTGGTGGTAGAGATACTCATATCAAATCTAGTGGGCCCCTATCAAAATCAATTACACATGAAAAGTATTGATGATTCTATATATGATGTTTCCTCTATTGAAATGGTGAAAAAGGTGAGAAATTTTGGCTAGAATTGAAATGGATAATCCATGTTCCTCCCCCATATCAGGGATGTTAAATCCCCTCTTTCATGGATTGGGATCATGTACTATTTTCAATACATCATTAGGAAGATTTTTAGGTGAATGAGTTGGTCATGTTGGGAAGTGATAGCCCACCTAACCTATTTAATAATCCTTCTTCAATAGTTGGCTATTAGGAAACTTCTACCCCATTAGAAACCCATGAGGTGGAGGATACGGGTGATTGATAGATGTTTTATAATAGATCTTATTGATTAAGAATATATCCCACTCTTTGAGTAGGATGGTCTCCCTTAGAGACATGTACTTCTTGAGGGCTTTGGTGTCTAGCTTGAAAAATTATCTATAAATAGTTTGGGTCCACCCAACATCGTCATATGTAGGCTATGGGGGGATAAAATCAATGAACATGTCCCCCAGTATTGGTGCGATAAAAATTCACTTGATATATTAGAGAATAATGTTGAAATCACCATGCATGAGGTGAAATGTATTTGTATCGAGACTCAGTTAGTAATATAGGTAATCTATAAGATAATTTCTTCAATAAGAAAGGGTTTTATAAATCCATATAGCTTCATACATACAAATATATCTCTTTTGAGTATCAAATTCTGTGATGGTACAATACAACTTGAAAGGCTAGCCACATTACATCCAAATGTATCCCCTAGATTTCATCCAAGTAGCCATCAAAAAATATGTTTAGTGACATAATTATGCATTATTAATAGATACATATGGATATTGGGAATGAAATCATTTAAAGTCCAGTTGAAATTACCTCTCATAAACTTTTTTATATACCCTCTAATGTTTTTATCCTTTGAAATAATGTTTCATTCATGAGAAACATTCTTCATGAGTGTATTATGAGATATCAAAAATATATGAAGGGAAAACAACTCCAAATTTTGGTATCATAATAGGAGAATTTTCATGGGGGATGAAATTATATAAAGGTATCCCATCTAAGATATTATATTTGAAAAGGTTTTCCCCCATCAGTCTTACTAGATACCTCTGAGATGGATGGATAATGAAACACTAGTCGAAGTCCACATTATAAACCATGGAATTATGGTTCTCCAATTATAATACAACTTATTTTCTTCAAATCATATATATCAGGAAAAATGATTTTAGTATGAAGAAGTTGAGAGTTATTTTGGTTGGTAAAATAAAGGAAATACTTGACTGGGGATTCATCCGGTGGATCATGTGACCCATTCAGAATAATGACAAGAATGTAACCCATTATAGTTCATGTGACTTCATAACCCATTTCATGTCATGATGTCACATGACCCCTTCTAAATCATGTCGATCATGTGACCATATAAAGGTCACAAGAACCAAATGATCATAACCAATGAAAGAAATGTCATTGTTTAAAAAATGTATTCATGTGGACATGTTTTCCAAGAAATACATTATTATATAATTATGTTACAATTTATTATTTGTTTATTAGATTCATGAGTCATCAGTACAAAGCAGTTATGCGGTAGGAATCACATGATCAGCTCACATGATCAATTCTCAAGATGGAATCCTCTAATTTAGTTATAGATGGAGGATGAGATCAGTGATCTCTCAAGATTTTTTATTTATGGAAATGTAGTGGGACCCCATTGAATCTTATTTAAAGGATGTCTCATAGAATAAAAATGGTTACTTCAAAGACCAGTAGTTTCCCAAAATTTCAACATGTGGATGTCTAAGTCACCCAGGTGGTCATTTAGATCCCCATAATCAAGTTTTTACTCCATATATCAGACTTACCCCCTTAGGGGGGGTGTTGATTTGTTAATGACCTCCAAAAAATCAATGAAAAATTTTAAATTAAACTATATACATATATCTAGATTACATCTATCAATTTGAAAAAAATAAGAAAGATAAATGATTACTTTGGGTTCATGCGCCCGTGTTACACGATCACAAGATCCTTGGTAATAATTGCAATCATGTAATCTTTAAAATGTAATAAAATCAATAAATGGAAAATAAATTTTTTTTTCCATGATAGCGTTCTCATGTAGATGTGAGATCTATGATTAATCTTGAGACATCCTCTAATAGTCAATATATCAATGCCATGGAAAATATATGATGAAAAGGGGACACTTAATTCCTTTGATTAGCCTATTGATAATGAAATTATCCAAATTACTGTTGAGTCAATAAGGTTCCCTTATTAATTTTCCATTCCTCTATGTTCTGAAAATCACAAACACTTTATCTTAATGCAAATCATATTTACCCTAAGAATTATCATAATAAGGAAAATTTTCCTTCCTCAAGGAAATTTTATCCTTATCTATTTTTTCAATTTTCATTTTATAGTTTCTATAATTATAACACTTTTTATATGTAATGTGTAAAATTTAGTTTCCTATATAAAAACCTCGGAATCCTATAAATCCTTCGTTATAGAGTATTCTCTTTTCAGACTCTGAATTCTACAAAATTCAAACTCCGAATTCTCTGAAATTCAGGTGCTGAATTATTTGAAATTCAGACTCCATATTCTCTAAAATTTAGGTTATGAATTCACTGAAATTGAGACTATGAATTCTCTGAAATTCATGTTCCAAATTATCTAAAATTCGGGTTCCAAGTTATCTAAAATTCTTACTCCGAAATATCTGAAATTAGGATTTCAAATTCTCTGAAATTTGGACACCAAATTCCTCAGAATTAGAACTTTGAATTTCCCAGAATTATGACATAGAATTCTTCGAAATTTAGACATTGAATTCCTCAGAATTCATATTCAAATTTCCTCATAATTCAGACTCAGAATTCCTAAGATTTTAGACTACAAATTCATTAGAATTAAGATTTTAAATCTATAAAAATCAGGTTACGAATTCATTAGAAGATACAATCCTAATATCCATAATTTGTAGTCTCCAAACTTTTATTTTTCCTTAGATTCTGAACATTTATTTTCACATAGACTCCAAACTTATATCATTCCTTAGACTCCAAAAAATACATTTGGTTAAGAAAACTTATTTTTCTTACACCTGTTATAGTTTTGAAATGTTTTCATACATTCTATTTCTAACGAACTACTATTTCAGTGACACGTGTACAGGTCCCTCCGAGATTCAAGAAAAATATGACGGTTGGAGGAGGGGTCCAACCATTGGATAAGTGACTATAAATAGGATCTCATTTTAAGAATCTCAAAACCAATCCATCACTCTAGAGATTTCATGTCGTGGAAGTGATTTCTTGAGAGAGAGAGACTCTCATGACTTTTGTGTACATAACATCTCTTACATATTTCTTCATGCGACTCTGATTATTGTTTTGTACAATCAAGGACTTTAGGGGATATGAATATGGAGGTTCTAACTACCTTAATGTTTGAATACTTCTGTGTATGTGAAGATAGAGGTTTCGACTACCTTAATGTTCGAGGGCTTGCGGGGATTGCAAGAAAGATTCCTATATTCATATCGAGGGATTACCCTGATGTGGGTATGATAGGCTTTCTTTAAAGTATAAATCAAGGGACCTTTATCCAAGTTTGTTGGATAACCTAATCTTTGGGTTAAAAGATTTCATACTTGTTACTTTTTTTGTTTCAATTTTATTTTCATTGTGTTTGGACAAAGGAAGAAAGTATAACCTTCTTTTACTTTCTTGTTCTTTTGTATACTATGTTAAGTAATATTATATATGCTTTAAGGTAGAATATTTTCCATTAATCATTTATTATGTTTCATTTCTAGAATAGTATTTCTAGAACCTAGTATGTTTGAAGAACTAAAAGAGGCCTTGTGAATTTACCTTGTTTAACCTTGTTAATAATAGTATTCCTTAAGGTTAAAAATGAATGTATTGAAATGTAAAATTCACCCCTCCTGTAATTGAGCATATAAATTCATATTTTGATCATAAAATATGTTTTAGAGGAGGTATCTGAAAAATTTATATTCACATAGAAATTTTCATTATCATTTTTTCCTTCTTCTAAATATTTTCCTTGCCTAGGATTTTTATCCTTGTTTACAAACATTTACTATTAACTTGTTTTTCCTTAAATATATTTTCTTTTTGAAGGTAAGAATGAATACCGGTTCTATTAACAATTCAAATCCTACTAGACCACCTATATTTTATTGGAATTATTTTGAATATTATAGAGATCGTATGAAGACTTTTGTTCTTAATATGGGAGTGGACAGACTCATTATGGTTACTGGAGATTACCAGATTCCTGATAAGGAAGTCGAAACTTTTACTAATAAGAAAAGTTAGAATATCAACTAAACTACAAGGAATGAAATACTTCATTGTGTTCCAGGACAAAGAATATATATAGTCAGATTTCTTCTTTTGAAGTTGAAAATTGTATTTTCAAGAAATTAGAGGTTACTCATTTTGGTACATCCAAGGTTATAGAAACTACAAGAGCTATGATTAGAGCAGAATATCATGGATTTCTATTTCCTTATGGTGAAATGGAATGGAAGGTCCAACAATGGTTTGTGACTATTGTTAAAAGTTTACAATCAATGGGTAAAAAATATTTAGATGATGAGGAACGTGTGGAAAATATTATGGATATCATACCTAATGAGTGGGAATCTAATAGAACAACTATTGATGAGAAAAGGAAAGTATCTCAATTACTCTTCATGATATTTTTGGAACTCTTCTTCAATATGAGACAAGAATGAAAAGATATTCTGACATGAATAATTAGAAGAATGAAAATGGAAGTGTGGCCTTTACTACTCTAAAATCCAAGACTCCTGAAAGGGTTACTAGATCTACGTCAATGAAAGTTACTATTTTATCCAAATCAAGTGAATGTGAACACTCTGAGAATGAGCTAGGTAATCTTTATCAATGAATGAACAGGATAGTTTTGAAGAAGGACTTTCATCATTGATTTAAGAAGAAAGAAATAAAGGATAAGGAATACATGGAAGTTACTTGTTATGAATTAAAAATAGAAAGACATATAAGGATGGATTATCCTATGCTCTTGAAAAAGGATAGAAAGGAAAATAATTCTAACATGAATAGAAAGAAGTACTAAAAATCTAAAGCTAAGAATGTTTTGAAATCCAATGACACCTGGAGTGCTAGTGGTGGTGACTCTTCTGATGTATCCTCAGAGTATGAATCTTCCGATCCAATAGATCTTGGTCTAATTTCCTAGATTCCTATTGAAAATCACTGTCTAAAGGCCAAGGTATACAATTATGAATCCATAACTAATGTATCTATATTAAAAAATTATAGTGATAATAATTATTATGAATTTTCTAATGAATAATCTTCTTCTGATGAAGATAATACATTACTTACTTTGGAATAAGTATCTAGGTTTGCTATATTTTTTGAGAATGATAAATCTAAACTCAAGAGAAAACAAGATAAGGAAAATTATAGAATTTATATTATTACTAAAGAATTTTCATATCTTTCCAAATATCATGATATGAAAATTCATGATTGTGAAGTTATTTCAAAAAAATTGAGGAAGTTAATTCTGAGAAGGCTAAACTTTTCAAGGATCTTAAAAATGTAATTTATAAGAATATTATCATAGAGACTAACTTTAGTACAAAAAAAATGTTTTTGAGGATAAAAACAAGTTACTAGACTAAAGTCAAAAATATTTTCTTTGAGGAAGTGTTTGTCAAACTATACCCTATGTAAGGAAAATTTTGATAATATGTATTCCCAACTTTGACCACTAAGGAAAAATTCTATATTTGTTTATACCCACTCTAATCCAGTTTTTAGTAATAATTATTTTGTTCCTCATAGTGTTCCATTCTGTACTAAATGTCAGTGTGGTGGGATTGAATGAAAAATTGTTCTTTAAACAAAACACAATCATTACGTTTTCATAAAGATTATTTTTCTAAGGAAATGTGGATACCTAAAATTTTTCTTTCTGAAATTTCTGGATCCAAGATTGTTTGGGTTTCGAAAGTATAACACTCTTATTTTCAAGAAAATAAAAATAGTACCTATAGAAATTCATGGAACATGGATAATGGATGTTCCCAACAGGTGTCTAGTAATAAAAAATTATTTGAAAAGATTATCAAAATGAAAGGAGGAAAATAAACGTTCAGAGATAATGATAAGGGGTAAATTATAGGTATAGGTAAAATTTCTCTTCTTGGAAAAACATTTATTTCAAATGTTTCATTTGTTAACAATCATAAACACAACCTCATTAGCATAATTCAATTATGTGATGAAGGTTACCTTGTGAATTTTAGGGATGATAAATTATTTGTACACAATTCCATGGAAGATTTTATTCTTTCTTCCCACAGGCAAGAGAATGTATACACACTAGACATATAAGACCTTAGGATCTATGATCTACCTTGTCTTCATGGAATGGAAGACCAATCGTGGTTATGAAATATAAGGTTAGTACATTATAACCTTAAAAATGTATGTAAACATTCTATGAAAAGAATAGTTAAGGATTTACCAGAGCGTAGATTTGATCCTTCCAATGTTTGTGATCCTTGTCAATATGGAAAGCAACATAAATCCTGTTTTAAATCAATTAGTAAAGTCTCATCTTTTAATGAATTACAGTTGGTGCATATGGATCTTTTCGGTCCAACACAAACATGAAACAATGGAGGAAAATAATATGTTTTTTTCTTATTGATTATTACACTAGATTTACATGGGTCTATTTTCAAGAAAATAAATCTAAAGTGTTTTACTATTTCAGGATTTTTAGTGCCCAAGTTAAAAATGCGAAAAACATCCTCTTCATAACAATTCATAGTGATCATGGAGGTGAATTTCAAAATTATGATTTTGAAACTGTTTTGTAGTAGAAAATGCATTACTCATAACATCCCAGCACCAAGAACCCCTCCACAAAATGGTGTTGTTGAAAGAATAAAGAAAAATCATTAAGAGATAACAAGAACCATGTTGTGTGAATATTCGGTAGCCAAATATTTTTTGGCTGAAGTAGTAAGTACATGTTGTTATACTATAAATTGAGTTTTTATTAGAAATATTCTTTATAAAATACCTTATGAGTTATGGAATGTTATAAAACCTAGACTTTCCTAATTCAAGGTATTTGGATGAAAAGTATTCATTAGAAATACTAAATATAATTTACAAAAATTTTCTCTCAAATCTAATGAAGGAATTCTCATAGGCTATTCTGTAACTTCTAAGGCTTATAGAGTTTTTAATAAAAATACTTGTACTATTGAAGAAACAGTACATGAAAAATTTGATGAAACTAATCCTTTAGTTTTTAAGAAACCTCAACCCACATCTTCATTTTTTTTTTAAAAACTGATAATCAACTTTTGATAGAAGATCCTTATGATAAAGAAAATGTTTAAGAAAATGTTTCTGATATGTTTAAACCAAAACATTTCCTACCATATGTTTATGAAAAAGTTTAAAAAACCCCAAATCAGCTATTTCATAAGAATCATCCCAGTGATAGTATCATTGGGGATGTAAATGAACTTGTAAGGACTAGAAGTTTTTTAAGAAATGAAGTAGAACATATAGCATTCCTTTATCAATTAGAACCAAAAAGCAGTGATAATGCTTTAGGTGGTGATGAATGTATTAAAGCCATGAAAGATGAGCTAAATTAATTCAAAAGGAATAAATTTTTAACCTTAGTTGAATGACATAAGGAAAATTATGTTATTGGAGGAAAATGGGTCTTCAGAAATAAGTGTGATGAAAATGGAATCATATTAAGAAATAAAGATATATTAGTTGCTAAAGGCTATAATCAACACGAAGCAATATACTATGAAGAAACCAATTCTCCAGTAGCTAGACTTGAATCTATCAGTATTATACTTTCCATTGCATCATTCTGTAACATTAAACTTTTCCAGATGGATGTTAAATGTGCTCTCCATAAAGGATATGTTCAATAGGATGGTTTTGTTGAAAACCCTCCTAGTTTTGCAGATACCAAAAATCTTGAACATGTTTTCAAACATACCAATGATTTATATGATCTTAAACAATCCCATAAAGCCTGGTATGATAGACATATAAGATTTTTGTTACAAAAAAATTACATTAATGGAAATACTGATCCAACCCTCTGTATAAATAATGATAAGAAAAATGTTTTTATTGTACAAATATATTTTGATGACATTATATTTGAGTCAACTCTACAATCCGTAACCAATTGTTTTGCGAATCCTATAAAATCTGAGTTTGAAATGAGTATAATGGGTTAGTTAACATTTTTTCTTAGTTTTCAAATTTCTCAAAAACCTGATGGAATTTTTATATATCAATCTAAGTATATTAAAAATCTTCTTAAAAATTATGGATATGACAACACTAAGAGTGCAATTACTCCCATTGGTATGTTGAATTCACTTGATCTTGATTACGATATGAAACTACATAATCAAACATCATTTAGAGGTATGATAGATAGTTTACTATACTTGAAAACTAGTCTTCCATAATTAATGTTTTCAGTATTATTATGTGAAAGGTATCAATCTAATCCTAAAGAATCTTATTTAAAGACTTTGAAAAATAATTTTCGCTACTTAAAGGAAACCATGGATTTAAGACTCTTTTATACTTCTGGGAATTATTTTGTTTTAAAAATATTTTCAGATGTTGACTTTGGGCGATGTAGAATGGATATCAAAAGTACATCTGGAACAGGTCATTTCTTAGGAGATTCATTAGTTTCTTGGTCATGAAAAAAGCAACAATCAGATGTACTTTCCACTACTGAAGCTGAATATGTAGCAGCTAGAAGTTGTTGTGCTCAAGTATTGTGGATGCGAATCACACCCACAGACTGTGTTATGAGTTTTACCAAAACAAAAATATTGTGTCATAATACTGTTTACATTTCCCTAATTAAAAACCCTTCACATCACTCTCATGAAAAACACAAAGATATTACGCATCCCTTTCTGTGGGATCACACACAAAAACTAGATATCACTCTTCAATTTATTGGAATGAAAGATCAACTTGATGATATTTTCACAAAATCATTACCCTATGATAGGTTTGAATACATTAAAAGAAATTTAGGAATGATAACCATAATTTATTCTTCCATATTAAATTTTTGTTGAGATATATATCCTTAGAGAATGAAACTCTTTTTCATAGGGGGAGTACATTTTATTGTCAGTCTAAATTTTTCGTAATTGAAAATGTTCGTAATAAAAAAATTTCATAATCAATAATTTTTCATAATTGAAATATTTCTTAATCAATTTTTTTTATGTGAAATTTTTAGTAATCAATTTTTTCGTAATCAAACTTTTTTGTAATCAACATTTTTTTAATCTGTTTTTTTTTGTAATCATAATTTTAATTGTATTTTGTTTCCTTTCCAATGTCTAAAGATCTTCAAGAAGAATCTTCCTCATTACGAACAATCTTCCTAGCAATCTAGAAGGTATGATTTCTTTCTTAAGTTTACATAATCATCTTTTTACATTTTGGTATTTTTATCTTGTTTAAGAAACTTTTTCAGATTCACTTTTTCTTAAATCTGAATATTTATCTTAAAAAACTCAAAATATCTAATCCTACCAAATAACTTTTTCAACTTTCATATAAACCATTGGATTTGATCCAGAGTTTTTTTTCAACCATAGGATTATTCAATGAAGTTGAATTGTCATCTCAAATGCCTATATAAGGACCCCCTGATGTTTTTCCCACATCAATTTTCTAGCCTTGGAATGTTGAAGCTCTGCACCTGTACTTAAGATCGTTCTAAATCATCAGGATTTCCTCTGTTCCGAATGTCTGTAGAAGCCTCTACTCAGAATGATATATCATTAGTAAAAGAAATCTCTAAGTAACAGATTTACAGTTAAAGGTTGGTTCATCTGAAATTCTATGCTAAGTATGACTCTATCATTTTAGAGGATATTAATCTGAGTGGTTGGGACAACTTTTGTATATCAAAACTGAAGGGCCAGAATCCAGTCAATCCAGAGTTATTGATTTAATTTAATTAGTCGGTAAGATTATTCAATGAAGGAGGTATATATAAGATTTATTTCATGTGTTATGGAAGGACCTACTCGCTTTCCTACACTAAGTCTGAATATTTGATTGGAATTCCTTAGGAAGGAGAAGAGAAGTTTTGTACCCACAAGCTACCTGATGTAGCTAGATCATATGAGAAGGACAAGGCTTTAGAATGTCTTGGTTTGAATGATGTGAAGACTCTAAATATTTTACATCTATATAAAAAATTTTGGATTCTCGAATTAAGGGTTCAAGGTTTTATCATTCTATGAAAAGAGGATAAGGATTCCCTGAGCAAAAGTCACATATATATTCTGGATTTCATTGTAAACCTCAGGAAGATAAATTTGGTCAAGTATCTCTTGGTTACAATTGATAATATTAAGAATGGGAAATTGAAGTCTCAAATTATAATGTATTCGGAAATTATCTCCAAGATTATTATTCCTTGTCATCTATTGTTCATAACTCCTCACAGTTCTAAGATAAGAAATTACAAGATTATGCTGTAGAGTGAAGATAATTTGAGAAGGATGAAGGTTGGTTTCAATTCTAAATTTTTAGATTTTTATGATTTTTGTGATTTAGAAATAGATGCTCTCTCAATGAAACCATAAGTGGTTGAGACAACCAAAAAGGGTGGAAGGATGAGGATGGAAAAGGAACTGGAAGTGAAAGAATAACTCTCTATGGTTAAGGAAACTCAATTTGTACTCCCAAAACCAACGAAGAAAATTTCTTACCCAGATGAAGTAGTGGCTATGTGGAGAGAGGACAAGAAGAATATAAAGGATGGGGGGCCGACTTTTGTCTTGGACCCTGCTGAGGAAAAATCTTTAAAGATAAAGTTTGCTGATGATCATGAAAAACAAGAGAATGAAACGAAGTAAAGGCGAAAGTTGTTTGAAGATGAGATAGTTCAATACCATCTCCATGATGCTGAGAAAGCCTTTGAACAATACCAGATACCAGAATACTATTTGAAAGAATCACTTCCCAAGACTACAAGAAAGAAGGTAGTAATTCCAGAACCAGATCAGGAAGAAGAAATTGTGCAAGAGGAAGAACTAGAAGAAGAATTAGATGAAGAAGTAGAAGAATAAGAATAAGGATGTGGTGATACCGATGAGGTGATAAGGAAATTAGATGATTATCATGAGAAGGAGAGTCCTTCTGAGAAACTGTCAATCTGAACTTCGGAAGCCGAATCATTAAAACATGATACACATGGAAAAGAAGATAATGTTCAGGAAGAAGTGAATAAGAAATCTGAAGAATAAAGCAGAAATCATGATTTTATTCAGCTAGAGGATATTTTGGAAGGTTCCAACAGAGAAAATCATGGTGAAGATAAGTTTATATAGCTATCAGATAGTGAGCATGAATTTCCCCAAGCCGAAGAAATCATTGCGAGAGATGATAAGGGAAAGCAGGTGTTGGTGGATACACCTAATAAATCTATGGTGAAAAATAAAGAAGTTGGTGCTTTATCAAAGAGGAAAGCTGAAGAGATTTAAAAACAATCCTAATCAACCAAACACTCTGATTCAGAATCATCCTCTCTTGGAAATGATTTTATGGTAATGTCTTTAAAAATTTTGGTTGATACCATTCCATTATTCTTGAGTATAGATTCAAGATGCCAGTTGGTTTGGCATTCGTTCAATCGGAAATCAGATTCAGTTTCAATGCTTATGGATAAATTTTTCAGACTTGAGGCAGATTTAAAATATTTTCTCATTGCTTATGAGGCTCATAAAAGATCATTCAAGAAGATTACAAGCTATTCATGATGGATATTAGATGATCTCAGAGACATTGATGAATTTCAAGATAATGTGAAAGATTGTTTTGACACCGAAGATGTCATGCTTAATGATCTTACATAGAGCATTGAGGAAAAGCTGACTCTCGAATAGACAAACTAGAAAAAAGAAGTCATGGATTTGAATGGAAATATTAACTCAATGTATATGAATTAGAAGTGATAATTGGATCATAAAAATGAGATTGAAGAACATATTTTCATGAAATAAGAAGTATTGAAGGATTAAGCATAATGTCTTTAGGCCGAAGAAGAAGAAGTTAAATCCAAAGAGAAGAAAAGCGAAGAACATGATCAACTGTTGAAGAATTCTGAAGAATATCATAAGGATATTAAGAAGATGAACACCAATGTGAAGAAGTTTATACCGAAGGTGAAATAATGACAATTCTCCAAAATCCGATCTTTTGTTGTATTTTCTTCATTGTACAAATTCATTCAATCTTAATGGAATTTCGGTTGTTCTTCATATATTTGGTTGTTTAGTACTAATTTTTATGGTACCATTTCATCCATTATATTTATTCCTTTATGAAAATCACTAATGGGGAGAATGGAATGATAAAAATGAATTATAAGTAATGAATAGATTTCCCTATGATAGAGGGAGTTCATATAAGGGGAAGTTCTAATCAAAGAATATTTTTGTATGCCAGAAAATGTAATATCTCATTCAAGAGATTTAGAATACAATCCTTATGGATTGAAAACCCTATGGGGGAGTTTGCCATATTCACAATGATTCATATGTAAAGGGAGATAAGTTTTCTTTAATGTTCATAAAAGAAAAGCTATAAGTCCTAATAATCTTTTTTGAAAGGATGTTTGTGCTTTCCAAAATTGGGGGAGATTGTTGAGTCAATAAGGTTTCCTTATGACTTTTCTATTCCAATATTTTTTGAAAATCACAAAAACTCTATCTTACGGAAAATCATATTTTCCCTAAGCATTATCTTAATATGAAAAATTTTAATTCCTCCTGGAAAATTTATCATTACATATGTTTTCATTGTTCATTTTTATAAGAAAAAAGATCTTATTTTCATGAATGTTTTCCTTTTTTCTGGTGTTTTGAGGAAAAAGAGGAGTTTTCTAGATATTTCATAAGTACACACCAAGTACTTTATAAGTACACACAGTGTGATCAGTTACCACAAGTAGTCGGGTGCTGGCCATGTCACAGCCATGCACACAGTCGTGTGTGGTGACATAGAGACCGCATAATATGGGGACCAGTAAGGGAAAGTACACGCTGTGTACTTCTATAGTACACACCATGTTATTTTTTTATTAAACGTATTAGGGTCACGTCTGATGGACAGAAACACCTCCTTTCAGGTCTGTCTCGTCTGGGAGAAACCATACGGCTACAATCCTTCTCTGAGCCCCCAAACAAGCATCCGTTCTCTGATTCAACCCTCATTGATTGCATTGGGATCACCTCGATAAGATCT
Organism: Viscum album; assembly: GCA_963277665.1. NCBI lineage: Eukaryota > Viridiplantae > Streptophyta > Magnoliopsida > Santalales > Viscaceae > Viscum > Viscum album. The sequence continues at coordinate 576,320,956 of OY728144.1, forward strand.
TCCTTCTCATAGAGCTTCGTTTTCTAATTCCTATTCTTTATCAAGTTATACTCGGTTGAGTGTTTGTTTCATTTTTTAGATCTACGATGTTCTTAGGAAATTAAAGGCTTGAGGATTACATATAACGAACAAACAACCCAAGGTAGGTGGTTTGTTCCCTTCCGTCGAAAGCCTTTGAGTTATATGTGAAAAATTTCCCAATACCCTTTATCAGGGAACTGCGTGTTTAAGGTTTAAGCCTTTTTAATTGCTTGATATGCTTGTATGCTTGAGTATATATTAATTTAATTTGAATAAGTTTAATTTATATGAATTGGAAGTGTTTTCCCAAGAATTATTTATTTATGACTGTCTGTTCTTTCTTAGCCTGTTAGGCTACCTTGTTTATTTCCCATGCCTTGTATTGTAGGATGGAGGGTTTATTATCTAACATGTTGTTGACTGTATATTGGTTTTCCAAGTAGATATTGATGTTCACATTGGATGCTTTTCATTGATAAGCTTTTTTGACTTACACAGAGCCGTGAGAACGTCGTGTAGTGGACAATAGGGAGAATGGACGTAAGGGCTTCTCCAGAGTGTCTGTTATTATTGTAACAATGCGAGACCATAGGGGGAATTGACGTAAGTGCTTCCTTAGAGTGTCTGTAGTTCCTTGACACAGGCCACTAGGGGAATGAGATGTAAGTGCTTCCCCAGAGTGACTTTTAGTTACCAATATGAGACTATAGGGGGGAATTGATGGTGAATGCTTCCCCAGGGAGTCTATACTAAAGTTGAACCAGAGGGGATAGACTGTGTGTACATCCTAGAGGGTTACTTGGGTTTTTTTGGTAGGAATATCGGGGTTTAGGCTATGAGTTCATCCCATAGGGTAACCTGTTTGTGATTATATATTTACATTCTATGTGGAACTGACTGCTTTGAAACCGTGGAATTGTTTACATTGAGTACTTTATTGTTTACTTCTTATTTTCATGCTTATTGCCTACCATATTTTTTCACTGAATATTGGGCATAGATCTTGTGGTCGTTTCATATTGGGATTTAGTCTCACACCATGTTTGGGTCATGATTTTGGGCCTAAAAAGATTATATTGTTGTTGGTATAGATAAGGGAAAGGGCCCTTCAACTTCAGGTACATGACTGTTTTGGAGCTGAAGAGCATGGGACCAATCTTTGGCATGAAATGATGTGGAGCTATATACTATTTTTAATGTACTTTGGTTTAGTACTGTATTTTAGAATTGTGAATTGTTTCGATGTTTGCCTAAACTTGTATATCATATATCATGATATATGTGTTTCCGTTGCTTATTACTTTTAGTCATCCATTGTTTACTATTGTACACCATTATTACATATTCTTATATTGTATATCCATTTGCGTCCATTGTGTAACACTGCTAATAAGGGCATAGTTTTCCCACTACCACTCCCAAGGCCCTTGCTTCTAGTCGGCAGCCTCTGGCATTCGGGGAAATGCACTTTAGGCTTTGTGACAAACTGGGTACGGGGCGTCTCTGGGTGGATTCCTGAGCCATGATGTGAAAAATTGGTATCATAGGGGTTCTTTTCTTCTTGACCTACTATTTGGAGCATATAGCCAGGGATAGGAAGGAAATAGGTACGTGGTAATAAGTTGTACCTGGGAGTAGTTAACCCATGTACAGGGAAAATCCAACTTACCCTGTTTATTGAAATTTTATGGTTTTTTTATTTTATGGTTGATTTGATTTCACCATTCAGTGATTCACATGCTTCGTACTTTTATTGTTGATATTATCACGGTTCTATTTCAATTGCAACTTGATGAGATGACGGTATTCCATCTCATGCATCATATAGGTACTTGTTAAAAATCACTTTTCATGCATTCTTGCCATTCCATTTAGAGTACATTAGAAATTTCATGTTGTTGTGATAGATGTTGTGCAAAATACGCATGTGGTTGTGATAGATGCCTTGATAATGTACCTTTTTTTATAGGGTATTGATTTGTGTATGGTTTTTTTTGAATGAATGCCAATCATTGGTTCTTGAGGTGTTATAGGCCCTCATGGACCGGAATTTGGTGGATAATTACATTTTTTTGTTTTTTTATGACATGAAATATATTCCAGTATTTTCTTATAGGCTTATATGGGCCCTCATGGATCGGAATTTGGCACTTTAATGTTCATTTTAGTGCTCTCTGAGCTTCTGGAGTTGTTTCTGAGGCTTACAGTCAATACAAACCCAGAATACATGATTGATAGTTTTGAATATATTCCATGTGTTATTCTATTTGGGACGAAATTATTTTTATTAAGTACCCACCAATTAATCTATGTATATGATATGTAATATCTAACCGTGTTTCTGGTCATGTGGGAAAAGACACGAGGTTGGGAAAACATTTTGGTGGGACATGCCGTGTACCGGACGTACACGATGTGTGTTTGGACCATGGGTCTGCCCATGTGACTAACAACACAGATGGATAAAAACATAAGCAATACAAATCATGTTAGTCTTGAACACGCCATGTTGTGTTATCTCTGGAAACTGGCCATGTAACTAACAACACGGGTCGATGGAAATTCTTTAGTGTATGACGTGTCCGTCTGGAACACATCGTGTAGTGTGAGTGGTGTATCTGACCATGTCACTAACAACAGAGTTTAGTGAAGCTCGTCTAGTACACACTGAGTCTGGCACAAACACACTGTGTAGTTTTGTTCCAGGAGAACTGTGTAGCTTAGTTGTGTATAGGTACTCGGTAAGGGGAAGGGGATTCAAGTACACATCGTGTGCTAGGACAACACGCCGTGTGTTTGGGGTGTCACACGACTAGTTTTGACAGAAGTACACGCCCATCTGAAGGCTTAAGGGAACACACCGTGTAGTTAAGTATACACTCCATGTATCCATGTATGGAAAAACTTGAATTTTTTCTTCCACTATTCCCTTCCCAATATTCTTGTTTTAGTCCATTAAAATCTTGATCTAAGGTGTGCACTGGACCTTGCATAGTCATGCCACTGAGATGTCCTCCGGTTGTCTTCTAGTTATAGGGCAGTGATCAGACGTCGAACATGGCTAATCAAGGACTTCCAGTAGATCCTCCGATTCTTCTAGTCTTGGAACCGACCATAATTTTGGGCGCATGTGGTGATGCATGGTTCTAGGAGGGCTTCATGAGGTTTATGCAGACCATCTATGGAGTACCGCATCCTACCCTATCTATGGAAGAGTTGATGCAGGTCTTTTAGAAGCAACATCCGCCCACTTTCATAGGGGAAGGAGGACCTCAAGCTGTAGAGTCATGGTTAAAAGCCATGATTTCCATCTTCAAGAATCTGGAAACACCTCTAGAGAGGAGGGTCGAGCTCACTATATACATGCTTCCGGACTCCACCAAGAGATGGTGGGATGTGATCTCACATGTGGGATTCCAGTAGGACATGGTCTAGGATGAGTTCCAGCATGCCTTCTTCGACTACATCTATCCGGAAAATTTGAGGGTCAATTAAGCATGAGAGTTTATGATTCTGGAGCAGGGTACTCTTTCCGTTATAGATTATTCTTCCTACTTCACTGATCTGCATCACTTCACGCCTATACTAGTAGTTGATGAGTCATTCGTGGAAAGGAAGTTTGAGGATGGTATAAGGTACAACATCTAATCATAGGTGAATATCTTCAGGTTGACGTATATCACTTCTATAGTCAACTAGGTGCTAATCACATAGTTTAATGTGAGTGATTTTGGAGTTGTGAGCAAGGGTGGTTCGACATCAGGATTTATTGACTTATGTGGTTGATCCTTTCAAAGCCTAAAGATGAGGTATGTGTATTTTCCCCAATGTTAGGAGGCATAAACAATGGGGAAATGATGCGTATAAAAATCCACCATGTATGAATAATTAGGGGACACACATACGAGAGTATAATTTTAGAGTAAAGGGATCACATGACGAAAAGATCCTTATATATAGAAATTTCTGGTGGGTAACATAGGACCAAAAAGACAATAAGATACATAACAATTGATTGCGAGATAGAATCTTGATCATGAGAAAGACTTGGGATGTGTTGTATGGATTATGTGATGGCCTCTTAACATGGACTATTAATTACACAATTCCTCGATAGAAAACAAAAGAAAGATTTTCATGGGATTCACGAGACAAAACACTGTAAATTAGGGGATCTTTACATGAAATAAATTAAACTTTTATTTATCAAATCGGATCATACAGTTCAAATATTTGTTATTTGATATTTATAAAGACTTTGAAAATATTGTATGGTTCTTGTGATGTTGTAGGAAATATTATATGGACCACATTAATACCATAATATATGTCTGCATTGATAGGAAGACCCCCTTGAACAGGTCAGTTAGATCAAAAAGTTCATGTAATTAGTTCATTGATTAGATTATGTCCCATAGACGGGGTAGAAAGAACATTTCAAACCTTCTTTCCTTTCATCCATGAATGGAATACACCCCTAGAAAAGTCATTTGGATCATGCGAGTCATGTGACTAGATAAAAAATAATGCATATCACCCTAGACATGTAAGTCGGATTACATAGTTCACATGATCAATTCATTGATCACAAGAATGCCCCCATACATGTATTATGGAACACAAAAAATCCCCCAAAAATGTCATATATATCATGAGAAAAACCTTGTAAATGGAAGACTTCACCATTATCCTCCCTCATAAAGGTAAATTGGATCACTCAGTTCACATGATCTGTTCAATGATCACATGAATTCCCCATAATGTTTAGATGTATCATTAAATAACCTTCATACATTTCAACCATGACTTAAAGAAACCCTCATATATGTTAATTTGACTGTGAGACAACCCGCACACATGTTATCCTTGTTAGATAATTGAGATTTGGACATGTTCCCTCAAACCCTATGAAACCCCTTATCTGAGCCTTTGGAAAATAATTTCATTTATTTTTATAGCGTCCATAATGGATTTGGTATATTCACAAATGAAACCTTATTCATTATAATTTCTCAAAAGAGGCCCTTGTTCAATCCAGTCATACTCAAATGACCTATCATGGTCCCATATCTTTTTCCATTAGTGGGTTTTTGAGGCATAACAAACCTGGGATTCCACTATCTTGTTAGTCCCAAAATATTCAATTTACACTAATTCATAAGAACCATATCTTATAGGGATACTATCTTTCTTCATCCATCTATGGGTTATGAACCTTTGTGAACAATGATGACACAAATTGCTATTAAAATAATGATATACAAGATGCCTTCCCAAGTCATGAGATCTATATCAAACATGAATACCATATCTTTAATTGTGGTGTCATGTGCCTCATTATATTTCTAATCACATTCTATCAGGTATGTTTCAATCATTAGTTCCACATCTATATGCAATGATTCTTATCCCTTTATAACTCTTGTATCACACAACGAGCATAACCCATGTCGTCTTATGGACAGGAAATGATCATGACAATTTCATGAAAACAATATATTATTATTGGTATCATCACAATATAGAAGGTGATCTAGTATTTTCCTTTTTCATCAGAAGGAAATAACCCCAATGGAGAAAAATTTAGGGCAACCATAGTGTATAGGAACATAATAAGTTCAATCTCACACTCTCATAAAATATGTATATTCTCCCACTATCTCTCGTATCTCACACTAAACACGACTCATGGGGAGTTATAGAACAGTGATGATTATTACATCATCATGGGGCTAGTTACCCATTATTGGCCATCATTAATGTGTTTGTTCAATTAAAACAATGTGCCACACTCTGAATGAGGTAGATCAATGAAGCCTTGTATGCATAATTAACAGTCAAAGCACTATCGTCACACTTTTTATGATTTATACATGCATAATAAATGAACAATTACAACTATAAATCAAATTTTAATCAAGATATATTGGATGAATTCCTAATATCTGAGATCTAGAAGCATTATTCAAATGCCCTCATAAATATCCTTAACACATGATGTTAACCATCACCACATGATCCTACACAAAATCGGTCGGGTATGATTGATATTATCATAGTATATGCAGGATTCAACCTGAAGGCTTAATTATAATACTAAAACACCAATCTCATTTCTGTATGACAATAAAATCTAGAGTGTGCATTCATACATCTTAAGAACAAAATAAATCCCTTAATAAGGAGGAAAGAAATAAAAAATATGGATAACCAATTATATATATATATATTATTTCATTAATAAAATCAAATATAATAAGTATAAGGATTCAACACATGATCAATTTATTTGCAAAATCATCCCCATTTTAGGACATTTGGAAGATTCATGAACATATCTTAAATTGGTTACAGAGTTGTGGAGTAGAAAAAATTCCCACCAAAAGGGTTTGATGTGCCTAACTGCCAATCCACTCAACCAATGTCATTTATAAAGTGATGTTGGTAATTAAATCAATGATCACATGTCCTTGAAATATAGGACCATGACTTTTTATGGATTTGGGTGCAATTAAGTATTTCTATTGAAAATCCCTACTGACATAATTGATTTTGATACTATACTAAACCCCTCTTAATCTACTGTAAGGATGAATCATCTATAGAAAATAATCATTATAAACTAAAACAACATTGTTTAATTTTTTGTTTCATATTATTAGAGAGTATGTGAAGAAAATTGATACTATTCTTATATATGTTTGAAATTAAAATCAACATGCTAATATTTTTACCAAACCATTTGATTTTTGGATGTTTTTGAAAATATAATTTTATATTGGTAAGATTGATATTTTATATTATTTTACACATGTTTATTGATTTGTATTAATATACATTTATTATGGTTGGAAATGTTTTTTACTATTTAAACTCTATTTGTTTTATATTTTATTGTCTTTTTATTCAAATTTATCTTCTTTTTGAAAAATTTAAAAAAGGAGGATATTTTTGTAAAATAATCTCTCGGTTTTTTACTTTTCAAAATGGTTGAGTTTGTTTGGGATATTTCTTTTGAATTTTTTTGTTGGTTTTTATTTTGTTTCTTTAAATATTGAAAATAGATATTTTTTATTTTTATTGAGTAATTATAATTTATCACAGTAAATACACTTCATGTGTAATTATAATTAATGTAGTTGTTATATTCTATTTTTGATACAAGAATATTCCTTTTTATTACTTCTTCAATTATCATGTTTATATTCATATGTTTACTCATTCCTTATTATGATCACTATATATTTTAGTATTGTGGTATATTTTATTTTGTTCATGTGGACTCTTATTGAACCTCATAGTTAGTTATTTTCTTATGTGGTTGGTACGTCATTGAAATTTTCACCTCACAATAGGTCAGAATAGTTTTTTCTTCTAGAGTAAAACATATTCTTGTGTCTAGTCTGTATACATGATCGATCCAACACATTACCTAAAACATGAAAAACCTAAAATTTCCTGTTTTATATGTTTTTATATACTTTGATATTTTCAGTTAATTTATGATTATATTATTTATGTTTATATTATTTATTTATTTCTAATATTCATGTATATTATATGAAAACAATAAGAAGTAATTTTGATATGTTTTTATTTTTTTTCAATTTAGATTTAAATAAATATAACATGCTTTCATAAATCCACAGTTTAATGTTGGAATGTTAGAATTTTTTTAATTTAAGTGGTTATTAGTTTTTTATAATTAAAAGAAAAATATTAGTGATTAATATAATATTAAAAGTTTTTTATAGTATTTAATGGAGTACTATTTGAAATTAAATATGTATGTTATATTTTCATGTATAAGGAAAAATAGTTTTCAAAATTTAAATTAAATTTTCAACAAGGAAACAATCTAATATTTATGGGTTGTATTTGACTTATTATAATGATGTTTTTTTGAACTATATAGTGAAGAATTTAATTCAATATTTAAAAGTCTTTAATGTTTTAATTTTCAAAAATTAACATATAATGGAAATCCCTGTCTTGCTAAGAGTGTGAAATATTATTTGAATTAATTTTTTTAAATTAATCGATTTACTAATTATTTATTTTTTATTTATATTATTTAAATTGAATCAAGAATTATTAAAAGGATGAACTGATATATGATGATATTATACTAATTCATCAGGTTAATTTCACGATTATTTTTTAAAATATGGAAGTTCTATGTGATATTTTAAACATTAAAACTTTAGTAGGTCATTTGTGAACTATTCTAATATGAAAGAAGCCCTCTCAAGGAGAACCAAAACATCTTCAACTATTACTTCAACACTAATGATACCAACTAAAAATTATTTTAAAAAACTATATTCTATGATTCAACTATCTTGATCGACCACTTCTTACCACTTCTACATAAATATGTACTAATTCTTCCTATCATTCAAGTATGATTAAACATTCATTTTTCCCTTCTATATAAAATAATTCTCTCTCCTAGGTTTGTGACTACTAGATTCTAATGTGAGGACCCATCAGGTTGTGACACCTGGTATCTAATTATATTTTCTATAAAATAATGTTAATCCCTATTTAATGGATACATGTATAGGTTATACGTCCCTAAGGAAAAGTAGGTTGAAACTAGGTTTTGATCCCCCATCAAAAATCAGTTATTTCACAATGGATCACTCAATTGGTAATGTGGTGCAAGAATAGAGTATGTACATTTTGGATTGAACTACTATAAAACTTCCTACATCTATTGTTTTCTTTTCTATTTCATTTCATAACTTTCTGAACATTATAATCTATTATTATCATTAACAATGATATTTAATATAGATAATTATTTCAACTCTTTAAATTTTTAATCATGTGAATTCATCCCTTATAGACCATTTTTAATTACCACCTAGGACCTAATAGAAAACAATGATAGGTGAATATTTTTTGAGTTATTTTTTATGATACAAGAAATGTTTAAAGTTTGAATGACTATTATAGAAGGTTTTTATGAACACATAAAACAAAATTAATATTTTGTTAAGGAAGAAATAATTGAATTACTTATTTTTATTTATATCAATTTAATGCTGAGAAATGAGTTGTAAATATCACATAAGTTAATTTATATCATATGATTTATAATATCATGTTGATTAATATTTGTGGCTGGATTGAATAAAATATTCATGAAAAGTTTTTGAGATATGAATGAATTAAAATAATTGGTTATTTGATAAGAACATTTAAGGATAATAATAGAGATTGAGGTGGTTGACTTGTTTCCATATTTGAGGATTTATGTTGTGGTATTTTATTGGGTAAATTTGGACTTTAATATCAAATAGATATTTAGAGCATATTTTTATATAGATTTTCCAAATTTAAAATAACAAATCCATTCATGTGAAAAATATTATGGATTTTAAATATTTAATATGAAAAAATGAGATATATAAGAAATAATATGTTTGAATATGATTGAAAAGTGTCTGATTCGAAGAAGAGGGAATATTCAATTATGAATAATCTAATGATTCAACTTGGATAAAAAGAAGGAATGTTTTTTTATATTTTAGTGACTATTTTTTATGGAAAAACCTTTGTATATTTTAATTCATTTGAAAATTTTAAGATCAAGAAACTCTTTAGCAGAGGATGATCTCTGTATACATAAGGTTATTCTGGAACAATCTTATTTTCAAAATAATATCTAATATTTAATGTCATGATAATATAAAAAACATAAAATATATGTTTCATATTTTTGAGGAAACAATAAGTTATGGATAATCTCTTCCCACATATTGTTGTTTCAAGTAGGCGAAGGACCCTTAATGAGGAAAAAAATATGGGGATTCTTTATTTAGGTTTATGAAATTACCTTTCATTATTGAATTAACATTTCGATGTTATCATATATTTATAACATATATTTTTCCAAATAAAAAATTACATAATCACCCACATTGTAGGTATTACTTATACAAATATCATGTATATATTATGATTAAAACATTCAAGTTCCAGTAACTAAAATAATTATTAAGGTTTATGTTGAAAATTATTTGGTAAAAAATATCTACACTAATTCACTCCCTTCTCTATGAATAAATACATTTTAATTAAGAATATAAATTTGAATTCGATCTAAGGTTCTAAATATCATTAATCCAATAGATTTTGATGTTGGATTCAATTGACGAAATATGATGTTCAAATTCCCGGTTGTTCATGAAATATTATAGAAGGAGAATATTGAAAACACTGTTTGTCAAAAGAAAACATGAAGATTACTTCTAACAATACTATTTGAAATATAAAGAAAAATCATGTAAATTGGCAAAAGAATATTTCATCCATACGAAATGAAAAGGAGGATACACTACATAATGTTGTTAAAAAAATTGGGGAAGTAGCAAAAATATATATTGAATGTTATGATATAGAAGAATATAGTTTGGGTTTTGTTGATTGTGTTCCAAAAAATGATTAAATATATTTTCTAAAATAAATTGTTTCATGAAAGTATATTTATAAAATTAATAGATTTAATATTTTAATTCAACAAGTATTTATATGATAATAAAACAAATATGGAGATAGATACAAATTACGTAGATAATTATTTGGCTGAGAAGATATTAGTGTTAAAAAGTTTTACATTAATGTTTAAAGTATAGGAGAAGTTTTCATTAAAGATGAAAAAATAATGCAAGATAAAGAATTAATTATAGAAAGTAATTAATTAGAAATTTTAGGTAAATAATCCCCTTGAGGAAAAGAACAATTCATTAGAAGAAGTTTAAAAGTCCTCAATTACTATGAAGAATTATAACCTGGATATCAAATAAAAATATTCAGTGATATTGAGAATTACTTTCAATAAATATAGGAAAGACATGATAAAATTAATAGAATATAATTTTATGATAGTGTAAAATTAGTTATAAATGTAAATAACAAACTGATCTGATGTGTATTGAATTAAAAGTAAAATAAAAAATAGGGAAAACATTTAAGTGGATCATTTGTAGGGTATAGAGAAAATATTACCATTAAAAATCATTATATAATATTGAATAAAAATTATATCACATTAATTTAAACTAATTAATGACTATATTTGGTGATACACCTTATAAATTCTTAAATAATGTAAAATTTATCCAAAAAAATTAAATTAGTTAAGAATTATTTTAATTAAAAATATGATTTATTTTTTATTTAAAGTAATTAATTCACTATGAAAATTTATAAAAACCATGATCCATATAAAATAGGATTATAAGAGTTAAAAAAAGTTCATTTAACCCATAATATCATCATTTGAATGACTATTCTATAAAAAACATCATGTTTCTAATGTTATCCAAAGTTAGTTTCAAACTAAAAAATTGAGGTTCAATGGTCATTTTTTTGTCAGGCAACGTTTTGACAAAAATAACCTGATTACTTATATAATAAGATAATTTATAAAATTTATAGAAGTCCAATATTAGGAAGGACTAGTTTTAATTTGAATTAAAACCTAGTATAGGTATAATAAAGAGATGAAAAATAATCGGAATCTATACATCCCAAAAATATATAAATATTAGGAATAATTTTATCAAAAATATAACAAAATAAGTAATTTAAATAGTGAATAATGTTTTAGATCATTCTAGAAATTTTAATTTATTATTGTAAAAATAAGTCCATAAATGTTAAGAAATAAACTATGTAATATTAAGTAGGATTTTAACGTGATGTGTGTGTGTATATATATTAAAATATAATGTCTTAAAAAATAGACCATGGAAGGATTAATTTTATATATTAATATACTTAATAAAAAAATGGTTCTTATTTAGAAGAAATGGATACATTATATAATTTTATAAACAATCCCTAAATATTTTAGATTATGTATGAAAGTATGAGAAAAATAAAGAATCCCATCAGAGAAATTGTTTTGAGAAATATATGTATATTTTTTAAATTGAGATGAGTAATGAACTTTAAGAGATTAAAAATAAGTTGACACATATTCTTATAATAATCAATGTTGAATATGTAAGAGAGTTTGTTATATTTATAAATCATATCATATCATGTTGCCACTACAGTAGGAGAAGCTGAAGAAGATAAATAATGAATTTATAAAGAAATATTCTATTACCATAGTGGTGAAAAATAAATTCCCATTCAAGAGGGATGAAAAAATTTATAATAATACAATGATTCCCAAGGATATTGTAGTTTTGAACATTACATTATCTAGCATATTGTGTTCTACAATATTCAATATCAAAAAATGATTTTATTGGTTGAAAAACAAGTCATAACCTTTTTATATTTTCTGAAGCATTAAGAGAAAATAAATAATATCCATATTAATTATTTCTTTTTATTTCTAGGTATGAAATTAAGGGTGATGAAATATGTGGAGAACTATAATTATTTGAAATAAATGGTATTTTATAGTTGACACATATATTCATCATAGAATACATTGATAGGTACTACGTAGAGTCCAAGATTTTCCAATTCCATAACATTATATTTTTATTGGTATAAAATTATTAAGTGGAATTTAGATGTTTTATGATAGATAGTACATTTTTTTTATTTTTAATTTAACCATGTCAGGGTGGTGACCTCATTATGACAATGTTTATCCAAGGTTGTTCATAGTTTTGTAGTGGTCATACCGGCATGTCTATTTTTTGTAGAAGAATAGTGTTTAGTAGATTCTATCTATTTTGGAAAATGATTATTTTTTATTTGTTAAAATATTATTTTTGGATTCCAATTTATGATTTCATTTTAATTGTAGAGTTATAGTGAAATCCACATTTTCAATGGGAAATGAGATGGTTTTCTAAACAAAATATCGTAGTATAGTGATTGAGGCTTTGAAGGATAGGTGTAAATGACTTGCTTTTTGAATTATATGACATGGTGGTTTATATTTAACAGGGGAGACTAATGAATAATATATTGTTAAATATATACACATCATGGATCACCTAAATCATGTTAATTATAGAATTAACTATAACATAAACATTAAGGGACTAAGGGACCCCAGACAATGTGGTCTTTGGATCTATATTGTTTAACCCCAACCATGATTTTGTCAACATATCTACACCATAGTTTACCCACATAATATTTTTATTATAAATTATATACTCCCCATTATTCTATTAAATACATTTTCACTATATTTTGAACTATAAGAATTAGGGGTTCAGTTTCATATTATTTAGATGCTCATATAATTTCATTTGAGCCTTGTATTTTTGGGTATTGAATTCAAGGTGAAATTTAACCACTTTTCATGATTCTTTCATATAAATTCAACAATACGTATTTTATATTGTTTTTTATAGGATTAATTTAATAAAAATGTAGTGTTTATTAATTTGGGTATTCTTAATTGAGTGTTAAATTTCAAGCCTTGATGATTATCCTTTAGTGGTGGGATTATTCAACTTTGAATTGAGGTAAAATATTATAACATCAATTTCACATTTGATCATTGAATTTATAGTATATTTTAAAATGAAGGAAGATAATAATACCTAATAAGTAATAATTAGTATCATAATGTTAACAAAAAAGAAAATTGAATTGTCAATTTTGAGAGTCAAAAGAGGAATGTAAATTTTTGAATACAGAATTTATGAAATTATTACTTTTTTGTTTTTTTATTTGAGGTTAATAATATCATCTATATTCTTATTGATCGTTTTTTAATGTATTTATTTATTTGTACATATCTAGATAATTGTGAAAATGAGTTTTTGAATAATACATGGTGGAAACATGTTGAATGATGAGGTTTCGTTAAGGCTAATTAGAGTATGTTTCCCAAAGGGTATGTTCATGTAGTATAACAAATGGTATGAGAAGGTTTAATATAAAGTATCCATTATGATATTTTTATTGATTTTGTGTTTTTTCTTTGAATTATTATTTGATGTATACTAGTGTGGTTTCTTAGTATATTTCCAGAATATATTATTTTACCGTACTATTATTCACATGTTGATCAATTATCATGTGGCTATTGAAGGGATGTGGCATTACCATATGTCAAAGAATTATGGGGGACATTCTATTCTCACCATTGATATTTGTTTTGTTTTATCTCAAACACTCTATAGTGGTTAATTTGGGATGTATATAGTCCTCACTATGGGGGTAGGTATTTTGTGGTTGAAGCTACTATCATTTTAGGTCTGTCTAGAATGAAGGATTTTTATGGAATAATATTATTTTCATATGAGTAACATAAAATTTATAATATTATGCACAACTTAATATTGCATGTTTTTTCAGTCTTCAAGGATCATGTTCAAATAGATTTGATGATCATTTGTTCAGGTATTTGGTGAACTACTTTGGATTATGTAGTTTCATTTGTTAAAATATTACCTTTCTGAATTTTCTAATAGTTGTTTCATTAGATTTCTAATCTAACATAAAATTGTTTTTGTGTATTTATATATTTATTACAGAGTATGATAATCACTTTTTAGGGTTGGATTTTATACTTTTTGATTATGAATATACATTAAAGGGTAATTATTATAATACATTTTTTTGAACATCCATGTTGATAGTTTCAAACCCATTATCTATTATAGGTGGTCTTAGAGGGTCACACTCAGTTAAGATAGTTACAGAAGAGTTTTCCTAGATAATCTTGGTTGTGAAAACAATGTTTTATAGAAATTATTCTAGAATAGAGTATGGAGTAGGAAATAGGTAGAATTACATGGTCTGGTAAATTTATTTTACAAGTTGAACTTAGTTATAAATAATGCATCATCTAATGATATAGTGATCCCATGATATTCTATTTACATGATTTGATTGTCAATATATCATACCTATGTTTAATTTGTATTGTTAATAGGTTAGTTAAATTGGTTAGGGTAATTACATCATATATTACCAGATAATGATGATTGTGAATGATATATTTAAATTTTTTCAATGTATATTTAGATTTTGATTATTATCATTTACTTTTCTCCATGGCTGAGAGGTTTTTTTAGTTTTTTTATAAAACATGAATATCAAAATCATGGTTTATAAGAGGGGTGGATTTTTGAGGAAATTTTTTTTGTTTATTTGGGAGTAGAACATATTTTAGGGGGTTTTGGAGAGTCCCATTATATGATTTACAATGGAATAAATTTCCAATTTCTACAGAACCTCATTTTGATAAGTAATAAAAAACCAATATTGAAATTGGAGATATGATTTATGATTATTTAGGTTTCTAGTGAGCATTGGATTCCACTAATTTGAGTCTCCTTTTAAACATAACGTGATAATGGTGGATAATATATCTTCATGATCAGGACATATCTTAATTATATAGGAGTTAATTTACGAACAAGTTCAAGGATTATTTTTTGACTAGTACCAATAAGCATGATCATTGAAAGAAGATATTATCAATTAAATAGGTATGTTTTAATATTAAAAAATATGGGGTAATTTGTATGTAGTTGATGAAATATTCTCTTGAGTTTTTGGTTGACGAGGAGTGATGATACTTCCACATACAGAGACAACTTTAAGAAACATTCAACATAAGGTCATTCATCTTTCACTAAGGACATATTTTGAGATAATCCAGAATGAAGAAATAATTAAGAAGACAATTTTGTGATCTATAGTTTAATAATATGATATCGGGCATCATAGTATGGTATATAGTGGAGTTGGATTGAATGGTTCATAAATTTTTGAAAAGATGGGTTAGCAGTATAGGACCCATTATTGATGATTATTTGAAGCTGGTAGTTCATTAACCTCGGGGGTGGGTGGTGAGGTAGTCTATTATCTATATAGGGGAAGAGATTATATTTAGTTCATATTTCAAACATTCTAAAGACATATGTGACAACTAGAGGATAGTTTGGTAGTATATGGACAACCCCATCAACCACAACATTCACATAGATTGTTTCAAAACAAACAACCCTAACAACCAAATAGAACAGAAATTAAATGTAGTGGTGGTAGAGGTTGATCTTTGAATTTTCCTTATCATTTGAGATCGATGAATGATTATAGGTTACGAGGAATTAAAGTTATGTATTTAGGTAGAGTAACTTGTAGTAGTCAATTTCACCTGGTAGAAGTTGATGTTATAAGAGGAACTGTGTTGGTGGGAATTATGAAATATATAATCTCATATAATTCTTCATTTTAATTTGATTCCAATTAAAAATATTAATTTTTTCCCCTTAGTGAGAGTGTAAGATCAATTTGTCGAGAGGATTTTTCAACTACATGATTTTTTTCCCAAGTTTAGAATTGAACTTTGTTTTTTTAAGGTAACCTAAAAATGTGAATTGGTGATTAAATGAAGACCTTTTAGTTTGAACCTAGTCTTATTGAACACTAAACAACAAAATTTCATACATGGTTGGAATTATATTCATATGGTGTGATCCTGTATTGATTTCCATTTGGGGAGGGTAAAATAATCTAGTGTGAATGTATATCTTGTGGTGTTTTTTGGGGAGAGAAATAAAGTTCATGGGTTTAGAATATTGATAAAAAAATAATTAATTCGGAATTTATAGTCTTAATTCTATATATATATATATATATATTAGGTATAATGGAAGGAGTTTCAATGGATATTGGAATATATCATTGATGTGTTTCCTGAGGATATTATTAGTGTTTCATCGATAAGGGATACCAAATATTTTTTATATAAATATCTTGGTATCTATTGGATATCAACGAATTCTTATTTTTTAAGTTTCTCTAAGAATTTGGAATTTTATTTTCAGATTAATGATATATTTCATAGGGGTTTTATTTACCCATGTATATCTCCATGGGGTACTCTGAGGGTTTTCATTAGAAAATATTATGTGATTCTGAGTTTTCTCATAAATTATTGCAGATTACATCAAGTAACATTAAGAATTGGACACCCCTTAATGATGATTAATGTTTATTTTGACCAATTAAAGGAATCTAGTTGGTACAAAAATATAGATTTGGGATCAGAGTACCACCATATGAATGTTAAAAAGCAATATACCTATATGTTATTTTTTTATTGATATATGTAAATTTTGAGTTGATTATTAATCCCTTTGGAGTCAAAATTTCACCATCTCCATTTATAGAGATGGTCAGTTTTTTGGAACCACCTTTCAGATCAATGGGATATCATTGGCGGTGGGGGTGAATTAGTGCTCTTATTTCTTTTTTTGTTTATTTGGAATCAATGATCACCATCAATTAAGATGAGTTATGTTTTCTATCTATACCCAATTTTAGTCACTCATCAAATAAAAGATAACAATTATTTTTAGTGTTCGCCTCTCAATGTGAGAATGACAATCTTTGGGGTGATATTAATTCCTCTAAATTCCCATTCATGACTAAACTTAGTTTATATGTTCAGGTTATCAATGTATATCCTTTTATTTAACATTTGCATATATCATGAATATGATAGATCACATCCCACAGACTAATGTATCCCACACTTTACAATAATAGGAATTTTTATAAAAAATTGTTTATTTATTCCACCAATAGAAAAATATCAAGTTGTTGAGTGTGAAAAGTTATTAGTCTTATAAATTTATTAAAAAAACAGGACACCAATTTAATTCACATGCATAAAACTATGTTCCACCACCACAGTCTACATATTTATTATAAATATGATTCTATATAATATATGTTGTGAACAAATTATTATTATTATTATTATTCCCTCTCTTATATTAACTTTATGGATAACTATTCAAAAATTTATCAAAATATTCTAGATATTTTTTTATATTTTCTGGTTGATGTTTATAAAGAGATCGCTTTTCCTTTTTCTTGATCAAATATTTATATGAAAAACCATATGAAAATTTTTTCCTCTCATTCTCCTTATTTTTTAATCATACACCTATAATAAACCTGTTACAAATATTTTATTTTAAATCCATGAAAACATAACATCAAAATGGTCTCATTTTACCTCTTTATAACTTCTCATAATTACAACCCGACATGAAAATCTATGATGGTTTTTTTAACCTACCGTCATTCGTTGAATGATATAATTTCCAAAAAATTGACTATATCATCCTAATATGAATGTATTTATAAATAATAAATCTTTGATCATGGATTGACTCTTTATGGAACAAATAATTTCATAAGTGATTCATATTTTACCCTAACCATCTAGTATCCTGATACAATATTGTAATATTTATTACAATTTAGAACACTTGACGCATCATCGATATATTTAAAATTTATTTAGAATTTTTAAAATCTATAAAACATGAACTTTTAATCAGTTGAATTCTCAAAATTTCACCATGTTTTGATAAGTGTTTATTGTAAATTATGTTTACATAGATCACCCATGATTCTTATATAGGGAAAATTAGGTTTATCTAGAACCTGATGATCATTATGCCGGAAATAACCATCCATACATTGATTCCAATTATTTTTATGATAAAAAGGTAAATTCTTTATGAATAAATTATTTTATCCATATAAATATCTTGAAAAGAATTTATACAGCTCTGTACATAGACATTTTTTAATCAGTTAGACTAGATGACCCATATGAATATAAACATTATATTGACACAACTATCATGATTTATTCATTTACATATAGATTTATTCAAAAATCATCCAAAATTATTCTAAACAACATACTATTTTATAATATTACGGAATGATATTCACGTAAAATTAATAACTAAAACTCACATTACATTAAAATTGATTTACTTGTTTAAATAAAATTAAATCAAAACCATCATATCTACATATAACATATCCAAAAAATATATTTTCTAGATGAATATAAATTTCTTGATTAACATCTCTAATATCAATACACGACAAATTTACCTTGTGTATCAAATAATATCGCCATGTATTATACTAATTTCCACCATGATA
Organism: Viscum album; assembly: GCA_963277665.1. NCBI lineage: Eukaryota > Viridiplantae > Streptophyta > Magnoliopsida > Santalales > Viscaceae > Viscum > Viscum album. The sequence goes on from OY728144.1 coordinate 576,339,901, forward strand.
TTTTGTTGCAAACCAAATAACATAAATCTCTAAAAAATAATCCTAATAGAATGGAATCATCACCTAAAAATTATAAACCAACTTGATAAAAAATGATATAGGAAAAAATAAAATGAAAAAATAATGTCATGTCTTCTATAAGAAGTGATTAACTTTTATAAAATATTTAAACACGATCATATTAATTCAATAAGAATAAATGAACCTACTTGAATAAATATTTGAGAATAGATCTCTTAATCATTAATAAATACTTCATTATCTCTTCATAATCTGAGAAGGTATCACTAGTTAACTTCTTCTTCAAAAAATACTACATGATCAACTTAAATATGTACTCAATTTTCCATATCCCCCTATGGAATATGTTAATCTAACATTTCAGGAATCAATTTTAACAGGAGTGTAAAAATAGTTTTCACCTAAGAATTGATGAATTCCATGCTTAATTCTTTTAATAACATTCTCTATATGATGGACAATATTAATTGAAAAACATATCCATGGATACCTATATAAATATTCTACACCTTTTAAAAAAAACTTATGATTATAAATAATTATTTTTATTTCAAATATACCTATTACTTTAAAAATTATATATATAATTAAGTTAATATAGCCAATAAATACACCATAAGTTTACCTTTATAAAGATAAGGTTTAGCCCCCAAAATCATTCTTAGATTCTAAAATACATCCCTTGGTAAGGTCTTAGTGAACACATATGTAATTTTCCACATCATATTAATAATTCCCAACATTATTTATTTTCTCTATAGATTTTCATTCATGATGTGATATAATATATCAATGTTCTTGGACTTTTAATGGTGAACTATATTCTTTAAAAAAATTACAGCATTTGTTTATCACACCCAACAAGTTGTTACAAATTAAATCCAAACATAAGATACATAAAATATGTTTTCAGCTAAATTAATTAAGTTGTGTCTTTATTTTAATCCACATATTTCCTGTCAATGGTTCTTGAAAGGAACTATCGTGGGATCCCTCAAATGATTAGTTCTTTTTGGGTATTAGGTGCAACAGAGTAGCTGAACAATGTCATATCTCAAAGGAGAAAGTAAATTAAAAGAACTTCTTATAGGTATTCTAAATATAAAATATAATTGAATTAAAACACTAATTTAATGGATGGGGGGTTAGAGTTTATAAAACATGAAGAATTTTTCTTAAGAATATTTCATATTTTTGTTTTAAATTTTGAAATGATGTTTGATGAAAAAGACGCAACATGAAGATGTTTTTTTAGAAAATATTTTAAATGGCGTAATCGATCTAACTCTACCACTTAATTTACTTGTAAATCATTATAATTTAATTAAATTTCCACTTAATTATGATCCCCTAATTTGTTAACCCTCGAATCCTATGAGAGTTAACTTAACCACAAGGATGAAATTACTTAAACCCTAGGCTAGCTTCAGAACACGCAATCGCAACACCCTGCTTTGATTATTGTTCTAAGGTCAGCTTATGGTCAGTGGTTAATTATAACACAAATTCATTCTGGAAATGAGGATTAATTGTGTCTAGGTATTATATTATAACTTTACCAATTTATACCGTGTAGTCTTGAATTATAGATTAAGATCACGCTCTAACAATTTACACAAAATCTCGACCTCGCGTGTTTTTGTGTTAATTGTTCAATTGCTTTCTTAGTTTCTTATAATTTCAAAAAAATTCAGGTATCATATTATGTTAATTAAATTATCCAAATTAATCAAAATAATTAAATGAAGAGTTTAGAAGATTGATCGATCACTGAGAAAACTACTCTTCCAAGGGCGGTGTGGTCATCGTGGAGACGTTTTTCATGAGCAAGGACTGAAAGGGTAGAACCTTATATCGTCTTTACTCTTGATTCCAAACCAATTAGGAATATTAATATAATAAGAAAATGTAAGAACATAGAAGATTAATTGAATAAAAATTCTAGATTCAAACATGAATGAAAAGAAATAAAAAGAGGGGGTGGGAGAAGAGATCCTTTTTGGAAGAGATGTTCGCAAAATTCCTTACTTCTTCCAAGAGTTGTGAGGGGCTCCCAAGAGACCCAATTTAGGAAGAACCATCCAAAATCCTCAAAACTCCATACCAAGTAGCAAAAAAAATCTTTAAATAGACTTTGGGAAGGCTAGGGTTACAATACCTTGTTAAATGTGAAAGGGAAATTCATCCAAATATTTTAATCCCATTTTCACCACATAGTTGACCTCCAAAACTCGTGAATTGGCCATAATTATAGCAGGCTGATTTGTGAATAATCATATCCCCGAGCGTCTCTCCAATGTTGGGCCCAATACTACACCGGATGAAGAAGATACAGACCAAATGGTGAAGTGATGTCCAATCTAGATAGTTCAGTCCATATTTGTCTTTGTGGCCCATTAACTCCACTCAAATGCCTGATCCATCTCACATGTCCAGAATTGATTTTATTCCCATTAAGACAGTAACACAGTTGCAAAATTTTCTGTCAAAATAATTTACAAGAAAAATATTTACGCCCAAAATACTACAGTGAATTTTAAAAGGGTAAAACTGGAATTTTCATCCAATTTGCAAATGAATTATCTAATCCCCAATATTTCATAATTGAACATATTTAGCAAAATATGAGGTAATTATATCATCTATTATCAATACAATATTCAATAAAATTGTGTTTTATCAACTCCCCCACACTTACCCTTTTGCACTCCTGGGAAAAACCTCATATCAATTTAACATCAATATCAAATCAAAACAAATTTTAAGACAGATGTCCTTGAGATCCACCTATTACACACCACAAAACAAAAGATATCATGCCCCATACAAAACCATTATTTAAAGTTCTTCATTTAAATCATTCAATATATTTCCACTTCATTCTTCATCTCATAAACAAAACACTTACCTCACTAGAAATTTATCGTATAACAAAAATGTCAATTTTTAGCAATTTCTATCTAATCCAAACTCATATAAGGGTCACCATAGGCTTGATAAATTCCAAAATTGAATACCTATGTGAGTAATGGAAAAGTGTTTATCATGAGGACTTTTCAGGGCTGTCTTATGGCTTTCGTTTGGTAGGATTTAGATGTAAAAAACCCTGTCGCTGAATGAGGAGGGCTTGACTCTTTTTGGAGAAAAATTGAATTAATCTAATTTTCACTTAAATATGGTGTACCCATTAATCCCCTTATCCTAAATTCAGCTCCATCATCACAAAAAGTCATGGAATGTTTACACCATTCATCATTTCAACAATGAAAATGTTTATCTTCTCCAAAATAGTTTTTTGTGAAAGCTCCAGATAGAGAAGACTTTCTTTCTTCTTAGAAGCTCTAGAAAGGCCGAAATTTACTGGTCATGAAAGCTCTAGAAAATGCATAGCTTTCAATATAATGATTTTTCAGAAAAAAAAAACATTTCTTAAGAATTTAAATTTCATCCAAAGTATCACAGAATGTTGTAGAACAACACAAGATAGCTTCCCCCACCCTTAAGTTCAACTACATTAGGCAATTTAACTTCACGAGTAGGATGGATTGGGAAAATTGGCTTGTAATGTGGCTAACCTAATAGCCTATTCATGGATTCTAAGGGCTACAAGGATTAAATGTTCACGGTAGGCCATTATAAAAAATTATTCTTTGAAATAGGGGCTTTAATACCAAACAAATGCTTCAATCATTTAAATGTAATTACCTCAAACTCTCAAGTTTTGATAGGAATAAATGAAATTCTGGTTAAATAAATCATGGTTTGGTTCTCTCAAAAAGTGAGGTGAATGTGAAGAATATGAAAAGAATAGTTCAAAAGCCTCATAGGAAACTGATATCAAATATAAAGATAGTGAGATGTGTCATGGGATTCAAAATTCAGTGTACTTTTTATGAAATTACAAAATATTTGAACTTGAAACGAAGTCATTTATACATTCATTTAAGATAATTTTCATGGTATAAATTGTTTCACATATTGACTTGGATTTAAAAATGGTGATGAGAATCATTTCTGCCCAAAAGATTCAAAAACACACAAAACATTGAAAATTAAACACACAAAATTTGAAAAACACACTTTTATTTGTTTTATAAATCCTGAAAAACAGGAAAACAATTAAAATTACTAAACTAAAAGGTTTCCTCCCCCACATTTAAAATATTGAATTTTTATCAATGTGAACCTATGAGATGATATATGCACATGAAATGTATAATTTTAAATAGGACAAAGAATAAAAATGTTAAAGGGCTTGGAACAGCATGATATGCTCAAGTGATGATGGGGTCAAGCAGTGTGATAAAATCAACTACATAAGTAGGATGTCCCTCAATGTATCTCTTCAAACATTTACCATTGACTGTAAAGCTCCTTTATGCATCCTCTTGTGTGATCTCCACTACACCATAAGGAAAAACATTAGTCACAACATAATGACCTATCCATTTGGAACACAACTTACCAGGCATCAACTTGAGTCGTGAACTGTAGAGAAGGACTTTATCTCCAACATGAAACTCTCCTTGTTGGATCATTTTGTCATGAGATTCTTTAGATCTTTCCTTATAGATCCTTGAGTTCCCATATGATGACAATCGAATCCCCTCAAGCTCTTGAATTTTCATCTTCCTTTGGATTCTGGTTTGGGCCAAATCCTTGTTGCATTTCTTTATAGCCTAATAAGCCTGATGCTCAACCTCCAGGGGGAGATGACATGCTTTCCAAAAATCAATCTGAAATGGGGAAATACCAATGGGTTTATTATATGCAATCCTATAAGAACACAATGCATCATCCAAGCGCTTGCTCTAATCATTCCTATTTGGTTGCACATTTTTCTCCAAATTTTGTTTCAATTACCTATTTGAAACCTCATCCAGGCCATTTGTTTGAGGGTGGTATGGTGTTGATGTTTTGTGTGTCACCCCATAGTTCTGATGGAGGGAAGCCAAATTCAGATTGCAGAAGTGTGTTCATCGGTCAATGATGATGGCCTTCAGTACTCTAAACCTGCAAAAAATTTGCACTTTGAAAAAGTCCACAACAAAATGAGAATCATCAGTCCTGGTGGCCTTAGCCTCCACCCATTTACTCACATAATCCACAGAAAATAAATTGTACAAAAAACCAAAGGAACTAGGAAAAGGACAAATAAAATTGATTCCCCGCACATATAAAATCTCACAGAATTGTATGGGTTGTTGGGACATCTCATGTCTCCTAGAAATGCTCCCAGTATGTTGAAAATGAGAGCATGACTTACAAAAAACATGGGAATCATGTTATAATCTTGGAAAATATAATCCAAAGTCCAAAACATTTTTAGTTGTCCATTAGGGTCCAAAGGGTCCACCACAAGCAAGTGTATGACAGAATTGTAGAACAGACTCAAACTCATGATCTGGAACACACACCCTAATAACTTGGTCACTACACATGTGCCATAAGTATGGATCATCCCACCCATAAAATCTAGACTCACTCTTTATATTTTGTACTTGATGTTTCATTAAATTTTAAGGGATTTTAGATGCAACAAGGTAGTTCACTAAATCTGCATAACAAGGATGCATACCTGAGATGGAATAAAGATGATCATCAGGGAAAGTGTCCCGAAGTGGTACCTGGTCCATGGAGTCATCCTCTAGTGTCTGAGTAAACCTACTCATAGGTTCTGAAGTAGGTTTTATGACCCCTTTCTGTCCATTATCTAAATGTAAAATTCTTGAAGAAGGGGCATCCGTAGGATTATCCTGGGCTTTGCGTCTGGCTTTTTTAAGAGGTACCTCAGAGCTTCCTGGTGAGAAAAAATAATTACTTTATAGCCCAATAATTATGAACGGAATTTATCTAAAGTGAATATAATAGCAAGAAAATCCTTTTCTGTGGTTGTGTATTTTGATTAGGCTAAATCCAGTGTCCTAGATGCATAGGCAGTCACATGAGAACGCCCCTCCACCCTCTGAGATAAGACGGCTCCAACTATGAATTTGGAGGCACCACACATAAGATCAAAAGGAATCTCTCACCGTGAGGTCTGTGTGATCAGTGGAGTGGTCAGAAACTTTTTTATCTTCTCAAAGGAAGTCCTACAGGAATCATCAAACACAAAATCATAATCCTTTTAAAGTAATCATGACATAGGAAGAGAAATCTTACTAAAATCATTTATGAAGCACCGATAAAATCATGCATGCCCAAGGAAAGATATGAAATCATGCGCACATGAAGGATATGATAAGGCTGAAATAATATATACCTTAGATCCATTAACCTCTATCCCATGTTTTGACACTACATGTCCTAAGACAATGCCTTGCTCTACGATGATATGACATTTTTCAAAGTTCAAGACCATATTCTTCTCAATACATCGATTGAACACCTTTCTTAAACTACATAGACATTCATCAAACGAAGACCCATACACTGTAAAATAATCCATGAATACCTCCATGTAGGTTTAAATAAAATCAGAAAAACTACTCACCATGCATTTATGGAAGGTACCTCGGGTGTTGAAAAGTCCAAATGGCATTTTTTGGTAGGCAAATATACCAAAGGGACAGGTGAATATAGTCATCTTCTGATCTTTTGGAGCTATAGGAACCTGAAAATACTCATAAAATCCATCCAAGAAACAATAGTGTGTCTTCCCAGCTAGTCTCTCAAGCATCTGATCAATAAATGGTAGGGTGAAATGGTCTTTACGAGTGGACTGATTCAGTTTCCTATAATCAATACACACACACCAACTGTTTTGTATCCTCATCGGAACTAACTCCTCTTTATCATTTTTTACAACCATAACACCACTTTTCTTAGGCACTACATGAATTGGACTCACCCACTGGGAATCATAAATAGGATAGATTATACTTGCCTCGATCAATTTTTCAACCACTTTGTTAACAACATCCAAAAGTGTTGGATTGAGACTCCTTTGTGGCTGCCTAACCGGTTTAGCCCCATCTTCCAAAAGAATCCTATACATGAAAATGGAGGGGATAATACCTGATATGTCAGCCAAGGTCCACCCACTTTCCCTGATGTTCTCCTTTAAAAGGTTCAAAAAAATTCTTCATGTTCAAAAGGCAGATTGTTAGTAATGATAATAGGTAATTTCTCACCACATAACATGTATGAGTATTTGAGATTTGGTGGCAATGGCTTGAGTTCCAGTGTAGGGTGGTGGTGTATGGATGGAGACATATAAAGAAATGAAATATGTGCACAAAGAGAATTATTATTAGAATATACATCACCAAAATAAGATAATAAAGCATCAAATACATCAGAATACTCTTAGCCATGTCATAATTAGAGTTCACATGATCAAAATCAGAATTTGACTCCATTTCAAAATCAAATTTAAGAGAGACTTTTGCATTAGAAATATGTGTGAAAGTACTATTAGACATCAAAATAGAACCAATACTCATAATATCCATAATCATAGAACAATAAAAATCCCAGGAGTTTTTATTTGGTGGTTCAAAATGAGAGATAAAATAAGTAGAATGGTCCTCAGAGGGGTACTTCATGGTATCCATAACATTAAATATCACAACATCATCCCCAAACTCCACGAAAAGTGTTTTCTTATTAACATTTATGATTGTTTTTGTAGTTTTGAGGAATGTTATTCCTAAGATAATGTGAGCGTGAGAACATACCTGATCATCCTCTATCTTAATCACATAAACATCTGCTGGAATGATTTTGTCTCTTACCCAGACAAGTACATCCTCAAGGACTCCCACTGGATATGTCGTAGCTCTATTCGCCAACTGCACCACTACTCTCGTCGGCTTCCACTCACTAACGTGTAAAGAAGAGAATACAGAGTGAGGCATCACATTTATAGAACCTCCCAAATCACAAATTGCATCATAAAAGTACAACTCTCCTATGGTGCATGGGATGGTGAATGTCCCTGGATGCTTGCACTTTGTCGACATTGCTAGAGTTTGTGTAATGAGTGCAGACACATTCTTTCCAAGATTGATCCTCTCATTTCCCTTGAGCCCTCTTCGATTGGTACAATGTTATTTTAAGAATTTCCTATACCTTAGGATTTTCTTGATGTCTTCTAATAGAGGAATGTTAATCTCCACACGCTTGAATGTATCCAAAACATCTTTTTTGACATTGTTTGTTCAGAAATATTCTTGGTTTGAACAACCCTATTTGGAAACGAAGGGGTTTATGAGGAACATCATTATTCTTTTTTTTTAACCATTATCTTTCTTCATGGGTTGCTCATCAGTTGATGTGGAATTGGGATTTTTTGGAGTTGAGATGAATCCCAGGGGAATGGTAGGTGTAGAAGCATCAGTTGTTTTCTTCCAACATCGCAATGTGATGGAACTAACAATTCCCTTTGGATTTGGAGTGGGTTGGGATGGTAGATTTCCATAAATCTTACTTACATGTTCATGGAGGGTGTTGGAAATCTGACTCATTTGAGTCTTCTACTCCCTCATCTCTAAACTGTGACTCTTTAGTTAATTCTTTTTATTAAGAACAATTTGTTTCAAAAGATCATCAGTATTAGAATATACCTTTGGTGGGGGATTCATAGTTGTTTTCTTGTAGATTTTTGGGTTTCAAATCTTCATTGGGGTTGTTGGAATCCCTACTGGTAAGCTGGAGGCTGCAAGAAGTTTTGTTGAAAGTGTAGCCTTTGTTATTTTTTCCGACACTTTCACCGGGGCGCGCACGCATCCGTCTGTGGAGGAGGACGCGCTGCATTGTTGCCCCGCATTCCCGCTTTCCAAATGCGGGTGGCATTCGCTCCTTATTCAGGGATGTCTTCACCTTCACCGAAACGGGGTGATGGAATGTCGGTTCTTCCTTCCATGGATTCCTCCTCGGAACTTATCACCTAATCCAGGTCTCCATCATAGATTTAATACGTTGTTCGTGAAACTCTTCCCAGTTCCATGTTTCCATGGACGCTGGTTAATTACACTGCTTCTGTCGGGTCATTCCAAAGGGGATGGTCAAGGCAGCAACCTTCAGTCGGGGGAGTAGTCACGTCGAGGCATCAGTAGCGTGTCTGGATTCTGGGGAACTGGCATGTCTGTCTTTTTTCCCTTATCATGGGGCTTCTTGAGGGCATGGAAGCCCGAGGTATCCCACATCGAGTGCGGGGAATTATATGCCATAGACATTTATCTGAGTTTTTCCTCATCTTCCTATGTTAAACACTGGGTATGCAGTAGGTTTAACGTCCAGCAGAGACTGAATAAGGGTGATCAAATCATTAGCTGGAATGGATCAGATTGAGCAATTTCCCTTGAAGGGGTGTCGATACTAGGACCAGCCCATGGGCGGCTGCGAAGAGGAGCGGAATGGTATGATCTTGCCGGGATATGGTAGTCCGGGTGAGAATTAGAAAGGTGATGGAGAGGTGAATGAAGTGGAGGGGGAATGAAATGGGACCATCGCAAGGGCGATGGTAAAGTGGGGCTTGAGTCTTGAAGATACCTCCTACGTATCCCCATGACAGGGAATCAACGTCCGCGTAGTTTTGTATGGTGTCGGTGAACTAACATGAAGGTGGACCTTGGCCCGATGGATGTCATCAGCGAACCAACGTTATGGTGGACATTGGTCCGATGCGTCAGTGAACTGACGTGAAGGTGGACCTTGGTCTGATGGGAATCGTCACCGAACTGATGTGAAGGTGGAGCATGGTCCAATGGTGGTGGGATTGAACCTTGTGAGGGTTCATACATACCATGCCTTGACACAGATCAAAGACCATGTAGTTCAAATGAGGTGTGGAATACTGTTTAACGTCATGTGGGATGTGGGTGAACCGACGTGGGTGAGGTCGGAACGACCGGGTGATGGGCTTGCACCTTATGGAGGCTTCCTACGTACCATGCCTTGACATTGATCAAAGACGTCGTAGTTCAGGTGTGTACGTCGGAAGGCCGACGTGAGCAAGGACCTTGGTCCGGATGGTGTGGGGCTTACACACTAGGCTACCCGGGTGCTGGTGAACAGACATGAAGGTGGGTCGGGATGACCAACGGATGGTGGGATTGAACCTCTGGGAGGATTCCTACGTACCATGCCGTGACATGGATCAAAGACCTCGTAGTTCAAAGGGGGCTTCGTTGGTGAACCGAAGTGCAGGTGGACCTTGGTCCGATGGGTGGTGGGCTTGAACCTCGTGAGGCTTCCTATGTACCATTCCTTGACACGGATCAAAGACCACATAGTTCAAAGGGGTCACAACGGTAGTCCATTGGACTGGGATGCAGTTTAACGTCATGTGGTACGAGGATGAACTCGATGTGAATAAATGATGGGTGGGCTTGAACCTCAGGGAGGCTTCCTACGTACCATGACATGACCTGGATCAAAGTCCTCGTAGTTCAAAGGATGGAAGTCGTCTACGAACCGACATGAAGGTGGAACTTGGACCAATGAGAGATGGGCTTGAACCTCAGGGAGGCTTCCTACATACCATGCCTTGACATGGATCAATGACCACGTAGTTCAAATGGGTGTTCATTTTAATGTCATGCGGGACAAGGGCATACAGATTAACGTCATGTTGGACAAGGGTATACAGTTTAATGTCATGCTGGATGAGGGCATACAGTTTAACGTCATGCTGGACAAGGGAATACAGTTTAACATCATACTGGACGAGGGAATACAGTTTAACATCATGTTGGGTGATGGAATTTCTATGGGCGTTTATTACTCTAAGCCCACGCGAGTCATGCTCGGTGTGAGAAACAAGAGGCAGCAAGGACCTGACGATCACGTCGTGAAGGGTGCGTCCGTGAGAAGTGAAGATGGGCTTACGCATTAGGCGGCCCATGGTGCTGGGACTTACTCCAGGATGGAGGCCCGAAGTGCAGCAAAGCGCAACGAAAGAGGGATTTGGCACCAATGATGGGAGGTGCCTCGTTCCCTATCACGCCCTCCACTTACCTTGTTAGTGGGGAAGTACAGAGATGTAGGGGTGAAGCCTTCCGCAAGAGGGGCTAGGGGCTTACACCAAGGTGTTTGCCCGTCTCCAATGGACATACGCTACTCTGAGAAGGAAGATATCATCCCTTGTGGAGGGGGTGACCCCGTCTCTGTGGAGACAGGTGGCGTAAAAAATGTCCGAGCTGGGGGGACCCTACGTGCGAAGCATGGTGCCAGATCACAGTTTAACTTCATGGGTTGAGGACGAGGTGATTGGCAGTTTAACATCCTAGAGCTCGGACGAGGTGGGTTTACTCCGCACCCCTAAGACTTACTTGACCGGAACCCTTTTCTCCTTGGGGGAGTGAAGATACCGGCAAGGCCATGGAAAAAGGGGGTCACAGAGCAAACCATTGAGGGGTCCACGTTAGCGTGGCTATGCAAAGAAGCAATATCCGTTAGCGTACCTATGCGAAGAATCATTAGGTGATGCAATGCGACAAGTGGTGTTGTCCGTGGGACTTTGAAATTACATCATGCAAACCTGGAGGGTCGTACGGGGAGAGGAATTGCCAAGCCGAGGAGTGTGCTTCGCGAAGTGGGGTTCCTTGGCCTTAGCATGGGGCAAAGGTGAGAGTGGAGAGTGCTTCACGAAGTTGAATAGTATTCGCGGAGCACTGCCTCGCGAAGAGGAGGTGCCTCGCGAAGCAAGGTACTGCGAAGCAATGTGCTTCACGATGTGTAGTGATCCTGCCTTAGCATGGGGATCACTAGTACAGGATGGGTGTTTCGGAAAGAATAAACACTCCACGGATACCCGGGTTCCCTTGGGAATCCCCCTCCTTCGTGAATGCCCTTGAGCTTCACAAAGGACATCCCTCTCGGAAGAGGGGCTCAAAACGAGACAAAGAGAAGCCGTCACACAATGTAAAAGTACCTCGCGGAGCTCATGATTCCCAGGGCAAAGGGTGCTTCACGATTCGGGAGTGGAGAAGCAGAAATGTCGGATTGTCCGTCCTCTTGGACTCAAGGGGAGCCTGTTATTTATAGGAAAGGGGAACCCCAAAGCAGAACTCATGCGGCACCTCCGGTGCTTTGCGGTGGGACCGCAAACGTCAGGACGTTCGAGGATAGGTACCACCTCTGGTGCTTCGCGGCGGGCAGGTGAACTTCAGGCTGTTCGAGGAGTGGTACTGCCTCCAGTGCTTCGTGGAGGGAGTGCGAACGCGAGGCCTTTCACTGAGAGGTACCGCCTCCGGGGCTTCGTGTATGGCCTGTGAACATCAGGCCGTTCACGGAGAGGTAACGCCTCCAGTGCTTCACGGCGCGCCTGTGAACATCGGGCCGTTCGCGGAGAGGGACTGCGCTGCTCGGGGGTGCTTCGCGTCGGTGCTTCGCACGGAAGCGTGCGGGGATTCTTTTTCGGCCCTTCCTTTCATGTGATATTTTTGTGCCAACAAATGCCCCCCTCAGACTTGGTGCCGCGGAGGGATGAAGGGTCGAAGTCTGAGGGAAAATCACCAAAATTGTCGGCGGTTCGTGATGTGAATTCGCGAAGGGGGCCCGTGGTGCTGACCACGGCCACGGGATCTGGACACGCCGTGATTCTCCGTGTGGGTGAGGTGTACCGCGAAGCTTTGGGGTCACCACCTATAAATAGGGGGTCGACCTCTTTTGTCTTCACGGAATTTTCTTGTCCTTTTTCACTCTCGATTTCGTGAAGCTCCCCGTACTCCGTGCCTGCACTCTACGAATCGAGCTTCGCGGCGAACCGTGGGTCTCCGACTCGGTGACCGCGCCAAGTGAACTCATGTTTGCCAGTCTAGGTCAGACTCCGTGGCTTGGTTTCGCAACAGATATTCACGAGCCGGCTTCGCGATCCAACTTCAAGATCCTTTCTGAAAAAATAAACCTTTTCGGAGTGTCAGAACTGAGATGGGACATCGAGAAGCTGTATTGGGGGTGCTTGCAGATGTCGCCCTTCGGGATGAGATGGCCAACTATCCGGCCCTTGGGGGGATATTTTGAAGCCACTCAGACCACATTTCTTTAACAGAGATGCTATCGGAGGGTTAGAAGAATTATCTGCAGTGCAAGAGGCTGCCATTGTATGGCTTTGGGTTGAGGGATGACGTCTTCATCCCTGAGGCGAGTAGGGACGAACCAGCTTGCTGGTTTAGGAGCACTCCATCTCAGCACCAATGGTTTAGGGCGGCCGATGGTCATGCATGGGAGGACTTCACACCCGTCACCGCCGACTGTCTCTACAACCATGTGAACAATATTGACGGGAAGCCACTGCAACGGGATGCATCTCCTCCTCTCCACCGTAAAATGCTGATGGTAGCTTTTCATGATTCGAAGAAGGGGTGGTCCGATGAGTGGGACCTGTGCCAGGGCGGCAAATTTACTGATGACTGAGCCTGGGCTTACTGGGTAGGCACCTCATGCGAGGAGTTTGGGACTGAGCTGAGGAGAGTGTGTTTATATGAGGCGGTATGGGCCACCCAATTCCACATTTACCAACCGAAACAACTGATGATGGAATTGGTGAGAAGATTGTCGTCTAGGACCAATACCTTTCACCTATACCATGGGGAGGTGGGCATCAGCCTGTGGGATGTCAACCAGATTTCGAGGGTTCCGATCGTGGGGGCTATGTATGATGAGTTCCTCCCCGTCATGAGCATGTGCGAGGATACAGAGAAAATGTTGCGACTGGCATCAGAACTGATGGCACTCATCCCTGGAGAGGACAAGGAGGCAGTGAAGGATTTCCACTTTAAGAAGTGGTTCACGCGCTTCCTGAATTTCCCCAAAAATCGAGAGTTCCCTTTGAGGCCTCGAACTTGTCCAAGGGCGGCCCAACGGGGTAAAGAGAACTTGTATTGGAGAGTATTGGAGGACATCCAATGGAAGACTTGGGGTTTCAGTGTCAGCACTGAACAACAGCCGATAGTCAGTCTGGCGGCGTTCATTGCAGCTCTCATCTGCAGTTGTATCCTACCAGTGAGGGATACCAGCATGGGGTTGTGGCCCAGCTCGTTTATCATGGCGTCTATGCTAACTATGGGGTAGCGGGTCAATCTAGGGATTCCAATGCTCGCCAAGCTGTACAGAATGCTGCGGCACATTAGTGAGTGCAAGAAGCTTCCAAGGATATGCGGGCCCTTCAACCTCCTGTATGGGTGGATTGCGGCGCACATCAGGGGGATATATGAGTATCCAAAACATATCTCACCACCGGGATCAAACTTCCGCCCCTCTATCCTGAATGCGGCCGAGAGCTTCCCATTCAAACTAACTGTGCCAATGGTGCTGAACCGGGTGTGGAGGGCGGATGAGTTTAATTTCCACCCCTTCCCATTACAGATGGGGATACTCACTGACGAAGCGCGGGGAACGGAAGAGCATCGGGCTTACCTCCTAGACTTTTGAGGTGGATTTTTGGTGGAACGAGTGGATCGTGAGCCGCTCTGCAAACCGTACACCCCGCATCGGTTTTCGAGGCAGTTCTGGTGCCTCCAGCAGCTGACCCTGCAGGTCTACTGGGGAGAGCGTCATGATGAGCACCCGTGTGTGATGAGGCAGTTCTAGTGCCTCCAGCAGCTGACCCTGCAGGTCTACTGGGGGGTGCGTCACGATGAGCACCCGTGTGTGATGAGGCAGTTGTGGCTCATGTTCACACGGGAAGATGGGAAGATGCGAATTTCATTGCCTCCATCCACCACCGCTTTCGGATTGGTGAGGTAGTATTCCATTAGTTGCGAGGATGCTTACCCCGGGGAGATGCTGAAGCAGCCAACTATTCGGGTTGGGGAAGGTCGGCCTCCTCTATCCTGAGGTCGGGGTCGGAGGGCAGCTAGGGCCTCTCGCGGTGGCAGGGCTGCCGTGGCGGCGAGACCCACATCGGCCGAGGGTGTGGCAGCAGCGGTGGATCCGGTGATTCTAGAAGAGCAGGGCCATCCGGAGGGGCGGTCACCGAGGGGATTTCATAGGATATCCACTCAGGCACTGGGGAAGCGGCTGCGTCATATCAACATGGAAGAGGATGTCTTCTTCCCAGAGGCCTGGGACATTTGGGATGTCAACCGACAATTCCTCAGTCCACCCGAGATACGAGCGCACTTGAATCGCCTCGGGATGGAGTTACCGGGCATAGGCCCAGTTCGGGATGGTTTCATGGCATCTCCGGCGGAGGCAGAGCAATACTTGGACGAGCTGGAGGATTACGTTCACTCTAGTCGTGTCCCTCGCCCAATGACAGACCGGGTGAGGGTACTGCTGGATCGAACGGTCCCCCCACAGTTTTTAGCCTCCTATATGAGGGAGGGATTCCCCCTGCCATAAGAATATGAGGACTCCTCTCGGGAGGATGAGGCTGCAGGAGGGAGCCCGTTGGAGGAGGGCGAGGTCGGAGATCAAGGCTCGGATTTCCACGATTTCGCAGAAGCTCTCGAGGTAGCATTCTGAACTTATTTCTTTATGGTCCGTTCATGGGCCATTATGGAATTCTCATAGATGTTTGAGCCATGCAGGAGGAACTTGTACGCAATCCTCTTTCTTGCCCCTCGGCGGGTGACGATGCAGGACCTTCAGAACCCGCGCCTATGGCTGCGTCCAGTTCCGCATCTAGTGGGACCAGAGCACCCGAGGTGGCTCCTCCAGAATCTCCAGACCTTCCAATAGTATACGGAGGGCCTCGCCTTGGGGTACCATTAGTATCAGCTCAAGAGCAGCACCAAGAGGTCGATCTCTGTAGGTTTCCTCTATCGGTTTCCCTATCATCATATGTAGACTATACCCACTAACGTTTATGGCCCTCTATGTCGTACAGTTCTCCAACTGGCGTGGGCTGTTGCGGCAAGGCTAGTCGGGATGTCTTGTGGCATCCCTCCAAGGGGCATGCCAGTGATGGTGGTGATAGTCCCCCCGTCTCCCCGAGCTGCAACAGACATCATCACTGGCGGGACCACCAGCAGGGTCGTGCCAAGGTCATTGAGGTGGACTCCGATGAAGAGGATCGACCGGCCGGTCCCAGTCTTGTAACGCCTGCTTTGTCGCCAGATGTTGCACCGGATTCAATGCCAGATGCAGATCCTGCCGAGGACTTCCTGTGGGCATATCCTGCATACGAGCCTTCCAATCGCGCAGACTGGGATGAAACTGCCTCCGACGAGGAAGACAACAACATAGTCCGCTGCCGGTCATGGAAGCTAATCATGTGCTTCATCAAGGACACCCCCCAAGCGCTATGGCTAGACGGAATGGACAGAATTCGCTCACAGCTGTGCAAACTATGCGCTGGGGGAGTGGATGCCTAACATCCTCACGCGCTCGTCCAAGATCTTATGGCTGAGAAGATCCGGGAGCATGATCGTGGGCTCAGCGTGGGCTGTCAGTGGAGGAAGGCGACAAAAATCAAGAAGCTCCAGAAGGCTAAAAGCGAGGTCCAATAGCTGTAGACCTGAGAGGATGAGCACTCAGCCTCTCTTAATGCACAATCTGAGTTGATCTCACGGTTGAAGGCCCAGCTGGCAGAGGCAGAGGAGCATATGAGGCAGGCTTCTGGAAAGATGGATGCCATTCAGGCTAGGGTAGAGAGGGCCAGAGCCAAGGCTGACAAACTGCACCACGCCGTTGTAGAGAAGGATCGGGAGCTGAGTTAGCGGCAGCAAGTCTTGTACGCCACAATCCGATGTGTGGTGGATCTCCAACGCTCTTTTGACGGGGTCAACCCGTCCATGGGGGGAGTTGACCCCCGGGTACTATAACAAACTAAAAACCTTTTATTTATACATTCGCGCTTTAATTTCTTCCTTCTTTCTTTTGAATTCCATAGCACGCACGACTTCCACTATTTGAATCGGCTTGTTACATCCATACAATGATTGCGGGACATTCGGCGATAATTCCCCATGCTCGCGTGGGTCAAGCCCGATGTGAGAAACAGGAGATAATTGCCTTCTCATCCCACCTAACATAGGATTGGAGACCAAGATTCGGGCATCTTGGATTTGGATTACCAGTCCGGATTTCTGAAAGATGGGAGAGGCTTGGCTGGAGAAGGAATTTCTCAAAACAGCAGAATTACTGTTTCTTCGATGTGCCCTCATGCACGAACAGTGCAATGCCAGGGGCACCGAAATCGGTCTGAACAGACGGAAACGGGAAGCGTGAATTATGATGCCCAAGATTCGGAGCAATGTGGGGACAGCGTGACAATAAAGGACTGTCGTTAACCATAAAGGAGAAACGGTATCCTTACTGCGTTATCCTGAAATGGGGACAAAAAATGAGGGTCGACCATTGACCATGTTCGAAACATGGGACCATGTCACAAATTTTATCGGTCAATCATTCGGGATGTTGACCCAGGACAGTTGGCAGACCCTGGGTCGAGCATCCATACTGTTAGGTGGTCCCTCCAAACATGGCCAGTCTTTCGGAACATTGTCCCAGGATGGTAGGTGAGCCGATGCGGCATGAGACCAGGCCGTTAGGGGGTCCCTTCAGATATTAAAGGGGACGAGGGTCCGAATAAGGGGCACACAAAGCGTGGAATATGGAGTGATGGTTTTTTCGAACAGAATCTGACACTTAGGTAGTTACACCACCATGGTGGGAGTATGCCAGATGGGTGCGTTGGTTTGGTCATGGATCCTTCCTTCTTTGGGACAGGGCCTCTCTAGCGAGGGGTCAGACCAGGGGGCCGGAAAAGGGAAGGATGGGATTAATGATTTATATGGTCTCCACCCTAGGCAAAATACCATGGTGTCTCTACATATCCCATGAGGGTGGGAATCAAGCCATACGTAGTTTTGGAAGCGTAGTTTAACGTCATGCAGGACGATGAGAAGCCTGGCCGTGTTGGTACTCATCCTGCCAAAACTACTAAGCCCATGTGAGTCATGCTCGGTGTGGGAAACAAGTAGTGGTGGGAATTTCCTGACACAGAAAAGGTCAGGTTAGGGTGTAGAGATGCTTGTTGAATACCAGCCCCATGATACTAACACGCCCATGTGGCGCACTTAGATGCGCGAAGAGATAGTGCCGAATATGTTGGAATTACACTTGAACATGAGAAGTGGAAATGTGTGAATCATGACACTCGAGATTTGGATCACAATGATGGCAGCGTGATGATAGAGGATAACTATTAACCATGGCGGAAACGCAGTGTCCATATCGCGTTAGCCTAGAATGGGGACAAACAAATGAGGGTTGACTGTTGACCATGTTCGAAGAACGGGTCCATGTCGCAAATGTTGTCAAAGATCCTTAGGGACGTTGGCCCGAAACGATTGGAGGGCCCTTAGGTCCAACATCCATGGAGAGCCCTTAAGCCTAGTATACATGTCGTCTGAGGGTCCTTTTGGATGTGGAAGGGGATGAGGATCCAAATAGCGATCTCACGAAGCTTGGTCATGGGATGAGGGGAATGTGCCCATGAAAATTCCACAATTTGGGCTCTTTGTCATAACACATGTGAATACGACAACGAGACGTATTAGATAGAGGGAGTAGAGTCCTTTTCAATAGGGAGATCTTAGTTTAGGGTCACAGAATTTGGACCATGGATGGGTAGAAACATATGAGGCACACGGTGGAGTAACTCAAACACCTGGCGTGAATGGGAATCGAGGGTGTGTATGGTGTGGTGAAAAACCTAACGTGAATGAGGACATAATACCATATCACACTGCATGACCCCCTTGGGACAGGTTTTAGGTCAAGGGACCAAAAGAGAAAGTTAGGCTGGGCCCGCAGGGAAGTGCCCGGGTGCTCCTACGTATCTCATATGGATGAGAATCAAGCCTCACGTAGTTCTGCAAGGTGGCACGGTAGGGTACCACTGCTGGGGAAAAAGAGGAGTGTGGGAATGGCCCTTGCAATAAAAGAAGTGGAATTTTGTAAATCTTCTTTGTCCATTAAGGCAAGTGGTTTTTTTTGTGAAGCGACAGGCCTAGGGTAGAAGGTCCTGGTGTTGCCCCAATAATCAAGCCGTGATAGGCGTTGACAAATGGCATGGCACGTGACCAATACCCAACATGATGCCCTCTAAAACGAGGTCATCACAATGCAGTGTCATTTTTCGTCGTGTGGCCAGGATGATAATGTCACAGTTTAGGGTCGTGTGACAGGACCAAGCATGCATTTTAACTTCATGCAGCGCAGACGTAGCAGATGCGATGCTAGGTGGGGAATGTGCGCAGTGTCATGAAACACAATTGATGGAGACATGATCCCACATCACATTGTACGCCACTCCAAGAGGGATACCTCAGGCCGAGGGGCCTATAGATAGGTAAGAGGTGAAAAGAGGGGGGAGATACTAGCTCCCTAAATGGGCTGGACCCAAAGACAAGGCGTTCGAGCGGTCCTACGTATCACATGAGGATGGGAATCAAGCTGAACGTAATTCTAGATGTATCTTAGTTTATGGTCTTAGAGCTTGGACCACGAATGGTGACAAATTCCCGAGTAAGGAAAGATGTCAACCCGATCCCTAAGCCCACGTGAGTTAAACTCGGTGTGGGAAACAAGGGGGGAATCCTTATTGCAATACTTGGGGCATCCATCAAAAGGGAGTCGGCAGAGAGCCCCAAAGGACACATTTGACATGACTTGATCCCCCAACGCGTAGGCGTGCACAGAGGAATAGTACCAAGATTTACGAGACTCTACTTGGACATGATGAGACTGGAGAAGGATGTGAATCGTGTAACCAACATTTTGGGATTAATGGGGTTGGTGTGGCGATAGAGGAACACTGTTAACCATGGAGAATAAAAACAGTCTCCATATCGTGTTAGCCTGAGGTGGGAACAACAAACAAGCATCGACCACTGACCATATTCGCAACGCGGGATTTTATCGATTTGTTTTCCGAAACCCTCAGGGGAGTTGGCCTGTAATGGTAGGAGAGCCCTTGGGCGTATTATCTAGGTCGTTCATGGGGGTCCCTCTGGGTGTGAAAGATGATGGAAGCTCTGATGCAAGGATACACAAAGCCTGGAAAGAAGGTGCGGATGTGTCTGGGTAAAGATTGACATTCCATGTAATAAACCAGAGTACCCTTAGGCACATTGGTGAACCGCTGAAAAGGGATGATGGAATAGCTCGGGAGGGAGAGGTACATGGAGTGGTCATTTCTAGACCGACGTGAATGAGGACATAATCCCATAACATTCCCTATACACCCCTCGTGGAGGAAGGGTAGGCCAAGAAGCCAAGATGGGAAGGAGATTCCCAAGAGATGGGGCTGGACCGGAAGCTTAGCCATTCGGGTGGTCCTACGTATCCCATAAGGATGGGAATCAAGACACACGTAGTTCTAGAAGATACCCCGGGGTAGGATACCCTAACGAGGATGTGTACGATGTGGTGAGTAGCCTGATGTGAATGGGGACATAATCTCGCACCGCAATGCATAATCTTGTGGGAAATAACCTAGGCCCGGGGGCCCAGCAAGGACAAGGGGTCTGAGGCTGGACCTCGGTCAGGAAGGCCTGACAAGCTCGCAGTTTAACGTCTGGCAGTGAGGACGAGGGTCAGGGAATAGGATTCCCTGGACAGAGGAGGTGTATGGTACGCTGAACAAACTGACATGAATGTGGACATAATCCTTCACCACACCATACACTCCATGTAAGAGCTTTGGATAGGGCCCGAAAAGGCCAAGGGGCCTGAGGCTAGACCTTGGTGAGGGAGGCATGAGGCTGGGCCTCGGTCAGGATGGCCTGAATAACATGCATTTTAACGTCTTGCAGCAAGGACGGAGATAGAG
Source organism: Viscum album (assembly GCA_963277665.1). Taxonomy (NCBI): domain Eukaryota; kingdom Viridiplantae; phylum Streptophyta; class Magnoliopsida; order Santalales; family Viscaceae; genus Viscum; species Viscum album. The sequence goes on from OY728144.1 coordinate 576,360,653, forward strand.
ATAACTGTATCTCGTCCAAGGATGTGTACGACACATGATGTTTGGGCCATCTTGGGGTGGACCCGAGGATCCAAGACATTGTTGACCATGTTCAAAACACATCATTCCTATGGTGACCTGATATGGGAGCAACAAATGTGCATTGACCGTTGACAAAATTCGCGACGCGGGACTTGTATCGGCTTGTTTCTTAGAAACCGTCGGGGGCGTTGGCTCGTATCGGTAGGATAACCCTTGGGCGTAGTATCCAGGCCATTCTTGGGGGTCCCTCAGGGTGTGAAAAATGTTGGAATCCCATTCCAGGAGTGGGTGAAGCATAGCTATATCCATCCACGAAAGAGGCAAAGATCTCCAGGGGGACGTGTAGCTAGGTCGAGGCTTGCTCGATGTGATTTGGGGCAAAAGTGTGCACCCTACCATATATCTTGTCCCGGGGGAAGATTTTGGCTTTTGGGCTGGGCCAACGGAAGAAATTCTCGGGCATTCCTATGTATCCCATTAGGATGGGAATCAAGCCATACGTAGTTGTTAAAGGTCATGCAGTTTAACATCATGCGGTGAGGACGTGGGAGGATAGAAGAATGGGAGTGGGAACATGGTGCAACCCATAAAATCCATGTATGAGAGGGGCTGTATGAGTGGGGCTAAGAAAGCCTACTCCTCGCTATAAAAGGACCCTCCAAGGAAACTATTCCCAGGGGGGATAGTGGGAGAGAAGAGCTTGGGGCTGGGCTCCAGACGAGGCATTCGAGCATTCCTACGTATCCCATTAAGATGGGAATCAAGCCACACGTAGTTCTTGATGAGCAGTTTAACGTTGTTCTGGACGAGAAATGTGTCTCAACTCGGTATATGTATGGTACGGCGGGTAACCCGATGTGAATGAGGATCTAATACCACACCACACCGTACAATCCCATAAGAGAGTCCGAGTCAACCCGACGTGAATGAGGATGTAATCCCACACCACACCGTACAATCCCATAAGGGAGTCAGAGTCGACGAAGGCCAAGGGGCCCGAGGCTACGCATTGGTCAGGGAGGCCAGACTGTCTTGCAGTAAGGACGGGGGTCGGGGGTCCGAGGAGGCCAAGGGGCTTGAGGCAGCACATTGGTCAGGGAGGCCTAACTGGCTTGCAGTTTAACGTCTTACAGTAAGGACGAGGTCCGGGGGTCCGAGGAGGCCAAGGGGCCTGAGGCTGAGACTCGGTCAGGAAGGCCTGACTGGCTTGCAGTTTAACGTCTTGTAGTAATGGCGAGGGGAGATCTTAGTTTAAGGTCATAGAGATCAGACCATTTTGCAGTTTATCGTCCTGCAGGATGGTGGTGCAGTTTAAGGTCGTGCAGGACCATACAGTTTAAGGTCGTGTTGGACCATATAGTTTAAGGTCGTGTTGGACCATATAGGATCAGGCGAAGTACTTCTTGAGGAACCTGGCATTGGTGGGTGGAGTTACGCGCTCACCATCCGTGGTCACCAAGGAGTACGCCCCATTGGGGTAAACCTTATGGATGATATAAGGCCCTTCCTATTTGGGTTCTAGATTGGGCGGTTTCCTACCAGGGATCATTTGCGCTCGAAGGGCCAGCACTAGGTCACCCTGTAGAAAATAATAGAGGTGAACCATCTTGTTGAAGGCCCTAACTATCTTATTTTGATGCCTTGCCAGATTGTTGAGGGCATGAAGCCGGTTCTCATTCAGTGCTTCTAATTCAGCAAGACAAATTTTGGCCACCTCATCTGGCCCCTGCTGGTCATAGACTGTAGTGTGTAACGATGGAAGCTGGATCTCAATGGGTAGGATGGCCTCAGCCCCATACACCATGGAATATGGGGTCACCTGGGTAGAGTTGTGATTCGTCGTCCGATAAGCCCATAGGGCGTTGGGGAGCTTGTCCGGCCAAATTTTCTTATTTTCACCAACCATCTTCTACAGAATGTTAGAGAGGGTTTTGTTGAATGCCTCGATCTGTTTGTCTTCCTACACGTGATAGCGGGAGGTATGGTTCGAACGGATGTCGTACTTGTTGTACAATTTCTTCAGCTCAGCCGCTCGGAAGTTGGTACCGTTATCGGTGAGGACGGCGTGAGGGACCCCAAACCGGTGGATAATATTGGAGCTCACAAAGTCGACGATGGAAAGGGCCTTGACCTCTTTGGGTGGAACTGCCTCTACCCACTTGGAAAAGAAATCTGTAGCATTCCGGATGAAACTACACTGGTGAGCTGTTGCCGGTGGATATGGTCCCACTACATCAAGTCCCCATACCACAAATGGCCAAGAGTACTTGGTGGGGTGGAGGGGCTCCGGCGGCCGATGCAGGAAGTTGGCATGAACATGGCACGCATGACATCTCTTGGAATACCCGATACAATCGTGGATCATAGAGGTCCAGAAGTACCCCAACCTACAGATTTGATGGGACAGCTTCGGCCCAGCTTGATGGGAACCACAAGAACCGGCATGGACCTCTTGGATAACTTGAGTAATCTCTACTCCTTGAATGCAACAGAGGAGGACGCCATCGAAGCTCCACTTATAAAGGATCTGTTCAATACTAGGGCCATTCTGGAGGGTAAATTGCAGTGCGCGGCGTCGGATTCGCTCGTGCTCGGCCCGGTCGTCCGGGAGGCGACCATTTTAGAGATACTCGACAAAAGGTACCCTCCTGTCGAGAGCATCCTCGGCTGCTATTTCTGATGAACCCAGGACCCCTGACGTAGCGAGTCCGATAGTGAGATGACTTAACCGCATGCCATCATTGTCTTCTTGGGTGACAGGGGTGACGATTCTCCGGTGTACCACATGAATAATCAAATCATCTTGCTCGGGTTCCGCAAGTGATGCAACTAAGCCGACCAAAGCGTCAGCTTGACCGTTCTGTGATCGAGGGACATGGGTGACCTCTATCCGAGAGGAGAACTAGGCCATTAGGCGGATGGTGCACTCCAGTAATGGCACAATATTCAGCTTCCTAACGACATAATTTCCGTTGACCTGCTTGATTACCATCTTGGAATCTCCTTTCACATGTAGAGGGGGATCATCGATCTCGAGGGCCAACTCGAGGATGGTGATGAGAGCCTGATACTCTGCCTCGTTGTTAGTACAACATTCTGACAATAGGAATGAGTATGGCAGGACGGCTTGCGTCGGGGTAATGATGACAATACCCATGCCCACTCTGTTGAGCTTAGGATCGTTGTGCCTCCTACCGGTGGGGCTCCGGGAGCCACCGTCGAAGTGCATTTTCCAACATGGGATCGCACGATCGACTTAGAGGATCGTCTCATCAGGAAAGTCTAGGTCTAGGGATTGATCCGTGGAGGTTGTATGGGAAGCTAAAAAGTCTGCCAATGCCTATCCCTTAATGGCCTTCTACGGAACGAACCTGATGTCAAACTGCTGGAGGATCACTGCCCACCGTGCTAGTCGTCCGGTCAACATGGGGCGATTCAAGATATACTTCAGTGGTTCTACCCGAGAGATCAATTGTACCTCAGGGTGCATCAGGTAATGCCGCAACTTTTGTACGGAAAAGACGAGCTTAAGGCAACTCTTTTCTATAGGGGAGTATCTGACCTCCGTATCGAGAAGCTTGCAGATGAGATAGAAAAACTATTCTCAGTACCCTCTTTAATCGTCTAGCCAATAAGTGTGTCGAGGGACCATTCTAGGGCGGTCACGTAAAGGACCAGCGACTTTCTGGAAACAGGTGGCATCAAAACCAAAGGTTGTAGTAGATACTGCTTGATTTCCTCGAAGGCATTATGACACTCCTCATCCCATTCGTAAGCGGTGCCTTTCTTCATGAGCCGAGAAAAGGGCTAACACTTGCCGTCCAGATTCACGATGAATCCGTGTATATAGGCTATGTGGCCTTGGAGACCTTGAAGATCCCGAATATTACTCGGGGGAGGCATTTGGCTGATGGCCTTGATCTTCATTGGGTCGATTTCAATGCCTCGGTATCTAACAACAAAGCCAAGAAACATCCCATAGGTGACCCCGAAGGCACACTTCAATGGGTTCATCTTCAGGTGATGGTAATGGAGGAAACCAAACACTTTTTCAAGGTCTTTGATATGGTCCTAGCGCTGACATGATTTGACCACTAGGACTTCTACGTAGCTTTCCACCAGAGTCCTGAGAATTGGCTTGAATATACGATGCATGGCCCTCTGATAAGTGGCACCAACATTTTTCAAGCCGAAAGGCATAACCTGGTAGCAAAAGGTACCTTGGGGAGCCCTGAAGGCAGTGGAATCCTCATCCTCGGGGGCCATCCATATCTGGTTGTACCCAGAATACCCATCAATGAAAGAGAGATCTTGGAACCCGGCCATGGCATCAATCAATAAATCAGTCACCGGGAGGGGGAAGTCATCCTTTGGGCAGTGGCGATTAAGGTCGTGAAAGTCAATGCAAACTCTGATCTTCCCATTCTTCATCCTAACTGGAACAATGTTGGCAAGCCACTTGGGGTACTGGACTTCCTTAATAAATTTGGATTTGATATGCTTGTCAACATCGGCCTCAACCATAGCACCATGAGAAGGGTGCATCTTCCTAGGAGGCTGCTTAAACCCATGATGGATTGACGGGAGGCCCAAACGGTGAACGGATACTTCAGGATCTAGTCCTAGAATCTCACCGTAACTCTTGGAAAACACATCACAGTGTTGTTTGAGAAAGTCTACGTACCTCTGCTGCTCCTCGGGGGACATAGCTGCACTAATCAATGTGGGTCTCGGATCTACCTCACTACCAAGGTTCACCAGTACAATTTCATAGACCGTGGTAGAGACACCTTCCTCAAAGGGGGGGGGGGCATCCTCCAGATCTTCCTCTCCACCCGTGGAGGGGTTCCCCGCAAAGGGAGCTATTTCTGGGCCATCAAAACCTGAGGGGCAGCTGGAGCCAGCTTGGGCAGCAGTGGTCATCATATCAGGAGACTCACTCACCGTTGAGACCATAGCAATGAAGGCAGGCGACCCTATCCCATCTGGCCTTCGGCCCAATGGGCCACGTTTGATGACATCAAAGTAGTGGTTATAACGACCCATACATTACATACATTTTTATTACTTCAGAATTGAAGCACACTTATTACAACATATAACAAAACCAGGAAAGGACCGTATAGGTATAGTGTCTTTAGAAACTAGGAAACATAAACAACTAGTTCATAAAGCGTCTACACTGTCTCTCATTTATTTCATCATATCTATAGTCCCTTCTGGCATATCTTAATTCATAACCTTCTTCCTGGCCTGGGGAAAGAAAACATACAAAGGGGTGAGATCAAATGCTCAGTAAGGGTAAACAAGAGAAATGTCAACCACATCATATACATAAGAACATTACTTTTGGAAATCTTAACCTGCAAAAGAAATCATAATTTCATAACATGGGATAAATCATAGTAGTGAAATGTAATCCCAATAATCATATCTGAAAACATGAAACTTTGTGGAATACATACATAATCATAGAGAATCATTTTTTGTTAATCAATACTCATTTCCAAGACTATCTTAGTGGAAAAATTCCATTTCTGAACCGAGTTCACTCCCCATTTCAGTCATGTTTCACTGAACCGGTTTAACATGTCGTTCCATCCATGTCTATCTCATGAGATATAAAATCTTTACCCAATGCATTGTAGGGAGATATAGGTCCCACCCATCTCATAATGATACCATTCTTATGTGTGCCACAATATCATAAATCATGCATCATTTCATAACCCTTGTAATAAAAATGGGAATCTTAAACATCGTGACATCATAAAACAATTAATATAAGATAAAGGAATTCATAAATATAATTCCATCACAACATAATCGAATCAATGTAATAATAGGGATAGAAATAGAACCCTTTATTATCTTAGATGGAAAATAATTTTGATAAAACACTTGAACTCCATTCTTGAGGAAAATATCCTTTCTACTTCAAAAATTCTTTTCCTTTCTTAACATGTAATAAAATTATAAACTAAAAGAAGATGATTAAAAATAAACTTGTAAATTTGTAAAGGAAGCTTCTTGGAAATAATGTTTTTAAAATACATTCATTCCATATAAGTTAAAAAACATTCTTCTCGTACTTTTGTCAGAAAAGTCAAAAAGGTACCTCGTACGAAAAACGACAAAAGATTCCTTTCATATCTTTTACTAAAAACTCACCGAAGGGTAAAATTGGATTTAAAAAATTTTAGGTGGATGGAAATAATATTACATATTGAGGAAACATGGATGTGGATAATAAAATACACCCCAGTAAATTTCAAAGTATAAAAAATCTCGGATAAAAAATGAGATTGTGATATTTCCCTTACCTTAGGTCCGATTTGCCTCGTAAGTGTCCGAACCTCCTGTATAATGATTTAAATAATGTTATTGACTTGGTAAAAAATCATAATTATTGTTATGATATCATATATGGTCATATTCTTAGCTTCTTGGTAGTAATATTTCATTGCTACTTGTAATTCGGGTGTTTATAACGTTTTGTTCTTATGCGTGTTTTTTCGAATAAATTATTATTATTCTCTTTAGGTTATAGATACATCATTTCCAGAATGGTATTAATGTACTATATATCATATTTATTCATTAAATTCATTTATATAATCATTTTGCAATTAAGATCATGTAGAACGATTCACATCACATCGTGGAGACGGTATTCCGTACGTACGCACGAGCGATGATATCGTTCCCATGATCGTGGAATTGTATTGGAGTGTATGTATACTATTTCAGAATCAATATCACTTTATAATAATCATATATAGTAATTATTTACATCATTATACCAATCCATGTAAGGTGGTTGGGGAAAATAGATTACACCACGGCATGGAGACAGTATTCTGTACGTACGCACGCGCAGTGATTTTATTTTCCATAGGATGGATAGATGGTGAAATAGGGTTTTTTCATACTTATAATAACATCTCAGTATATGATTGATACTGATGTTATTACTTCATGATGAAACAACTAAATAAGAAGAAGTGGAAGAAGAAATAAAGATGAAAGAATCGGTAACGGGCATTACCTCTTCTTTGAAGCGCCTCTTTGAGACATCCTTTTATGGCACTAAAATTGGTCTTTGAAGAATACCAGGACCTCTATGATGTCTCTAGGGAAGTGGAGAGAATAAATCGGCAGGGTATGGCCGAGCTTGAAGGCTCAAAGTGGTGTGAGGAAGAGAGGGAGGAGGTTCCCTTTTATAAGGGAGGAGAGGGGCACCTTTGGAGTAACTAAAAATATTATTTTATTATAAATCCAAATTAGGTTTTAAATAGATCCAAATAAATCTATTTAGAAGATAAGGTGGGAATGGGTCTAAATACTCTCATCCAATAGAATTTAGACAAGTTTAGGTTCCAATTTTAACCTTATCATTTAGATTTAACATTAAATTAAGTAATTTTACTTTTACTGTGTCTTCTTGTGTTCTTATACTATAAGGTTAATAAACTTACTATAAGAATCCAAACTAACCCAAATATGTTTATTATTAATATATATAACCGTATATAAGTAATTTGGCTGAACCTTAGATTTTTAGGAATAAAATAACAATTACTAATATAATATTTGTTTTAAAAACTATTTTATGTCAATTTTGACACTATTTAGTAATTGATTTTTATGAAAATCATAATAGAATGATTAGTTCGATAAGAGTTAATTAAATCAATACTAACATGTCATATTAACCTATAAAATTAGTGTAATTCATAAAAAGTCTCATATTATATTTATTTGGGTATTTATAACATCAATTATGTCAATATTTCATTAATATGATAATTACTGCATCATCTTTGTGTCATAAATAAAATAAATTATTTAAAGTCTAAAAAATAAAAATAAAATATCATTATGTAGGAAATATTTTTAGATTTATAATTAATATTTATAGTCGAATTTATCTTATGTATAACCCTATATTAAAAACGATTTATTTATTAAACTTTGATTTTAACTATTTTAACCCTTCTTTATATAAGTTAATAATAAATGTCCTAATCTAATCTAAGTGGGCCTAAATGGTCATATTTTATTCCTAAGTTTGTTTTTTGTCGAATTACACTAATCCAATAGAATTAGGACATGTGTTAGGGTAATAATAATATCATTTTTACCCTTAATTACCCTAGTAACTTTTAACCGTGGTAAATAAAAGTTAAAAGTTACTATTCACCAAAAATTATTTTCATCTCATTGAACCATATTTTATTTACTGACATCAACCATATCTCTCGGATTTTTGAAATTCCACTCAAAGAAGCAGTAAAATTATGTTTTATGAAAAATTCAGTTTTTTAACTACCACTTAGTGGTTTCACTATTCATCAAAAATTTAATGTTTTCAGAAAAATACCAAAATTTCACCCTAGGCTAATTACGATATTAAAAATCCAAAAATGAAGTCCATTTTGAAAAATAAAATTTATAAAATTTCAAAAACTGGTTATTACTATTCATAACGGCTAGTTGTAATAATATTTTAATAGTATATCATTGTTTAGTGAAACTCGGTATTGCGTACGATGAAAGCTATCGAGGAAGGTCACGATTTCGTGTAAAGAAAGTCAAGCAAGTGTTGTGTAGAAAAAGATTCCTTTGATGATTTATATAACATAAAAGTCTCGGGTGTTACATTCTACCCCCCTTAAAATGAATATCTCCCTCGAAATTCGTCACTTTGTAACAAACAGATGAGGATACCTCTCCCTCATCATATCCTCAAGCTCCCATGTAGCTTCTTCTAATTGGTGGTTCCTCCATAAAACATTCACCAAGCGAGTGGTCGTGTTTCGTAGGACTTTTTCCCTACGATCCAGAATCTCTATCAGCTGTTCTTCATAAGAATGATCTTGCTTCAGCGGTACAACTTCTGAGCTGAGTACATGTGAAGGATCAGGTATGTACTTTCTCATGAGAGATACATGGTACACATCGTGAACTTGAGAGAGATTCGGTGGAAGCACCAATCGGTAAGCTACCTTCCCAACACGATCCAGTATTTCGAAAGGACCGATATATCTAGGGCTCAACTTCGCCTTCTTTCTAAATCTCATGACCCTCTTCCATGGAGATATTTGTAAGAACACTTTTTCACCCACTTCAAACTCTAGGTCTTTTCTTCGGTTGTCAGCATAACTTTTCTGTCGACTCTGAGCTGCTCTTATGTGTTGTTGAATAGATCTGACCTTTTCTGCAATTTCATCAAAGATATCAGGTCATAATAGCTTTCTTTCACAAACTTCATCCCCGCAAGTTGGAGTCCTGCATTTCTTTCGATATAGAGCTTCATAAGGACCCATATGAATACTAGAGTGAAAGCTATTATTATAAGAAAATTCCACCAAAGGTAGGTGTTGATCCCAACCACCTTTGAAATCCATAGAGCAAGCTCTCAACATATCTTCTAGAGTTTGAATTGTTCTCTCAGACTGACCGTCTGTCTGAGGATGATAAGCAGTGCTGAAACATAACTCTGTATCCAGCGTATGCTGAAGACTTCGCTAGAACTTTGAGGTAAACCTCGGATCCCGATCAGATATAATAGAAAGTGGTACTCCATGAAATCTTACCACTTCCTTTACATATATCCTGGAAAGCTGATCCAGAGAGAAATCCTCTCTAATAGCGATGAAGTGTGCAGACTTTGTATGACCATCAACTATGACCCAGATAGTATCATTGCCTTTGGATGTTTTAGGAAGTCCGGTGACAAAGTCCATAGTGATGTTTTCCCATTTCCATTCGGGTATGGGTAATGGTTGTAACATCCCCTTAGACTTCTGTCTCTCAGCTTTAACTTGCTGACAAACCAAGCATCGAGAGACATATTCAACAACATCTCTTTTCATGCCATCCCACCAGAAGTACTCTTTCAGGTCCCTATACATCTTCGTGCTTCCAGGATGAATAGAGAATGAAGAACTATGAGCCTCATCCAACAACTCCTTCTTTAATTCGGGGATGGGAGGAACAAAAACCCGATTCCTGAACTTTATTATCCCATCACAATCAAGGTTGAATTCAAGAACATTTCTCACCTTCTTTTGTAACTCTACATCTTCTTTCTGGGCCTCTTTAATCTTCACATGTATAGATGGTTGAACATTCATTTGAGAAAGATACGATTTTCCCCCTTCCATTTTAATTCCAAGATCCATCCTTTGTAAATCCATAAATATTGGATCTTTTGTGATCCTCATCATGGATAAACTGGCATGGTCTTGTCGACTTAATGCATCGGCCACCTTGTTTTCTTTCCCAGGGTGGTAATGGATTGAGCATTCGTAATCCTTAATCAGCTCCAACCATCTTCTTTGGCGCATATTCAACTCCTTTTGTGTGAAAATATACTTTAAACTTTTATGATCAGTATAAATGTCAAACCTTTCTCCAGAAAGATAATGCCTCCAAATCATTAATGCAAATATTACCGCAGCTAACTCCAAATCATGAGTTGGGTAATTTTGCTCATGTATTTTCAACTGTCATGAGGCATAAGCTATCACCATATCATTTTGCATGAGAACGCATCCCAGTCCCTTCTTGGATGAATCACTGTAGATCACAAATATTTCTCCACTAAAAGGAAGTGTGAGTACAAGTGCACTGGATAACCTTCTTTTCAACTCCTTGAAATTATTTTCACATTCCTCCGTCCAAACAAACTTAACTCCTTTCCGAGTCAACTTGGTGAGTGGATTAGATAATCGTGAAAACTCTTTCACAAAACGTTGATAATATCCAGCCAAACCAAATCGGATCTCGGTTACTGTTGTTGGTCTCGACCATCGCTCGATAACCTCTGTTTTTTCTAGATCCATAGATATCCCCTCTTGAGATTATGTGACCCAAAAATGAAACTTTTTGAAGCCAAAATTCACACTTGGTAAATTTGGCATAAAGCTTCTCCTTTCTCACGGTCTTCAATATAATTCTCAAGTGATCTTAATGTTCTTACTTTCTCTTTGAATAGACAAGAATATCGTCTACATAGACTACCACAAACTGATCAAGATAGTCTCTAAAGACTCTATTAATCAGATCCATGAAGATAGCAGGGGAATTAGTAAGACCAAATGGCATCACTATAAATTCATAGTGTCCATACCTTGTATAGAAAGTCGTCTTTGGTATATCCTCCCTTTTGACCCTTAATTGATGATACCCTAAACGAAGATCAATCTTGTAAAAGTATTGAGCTCCACATAGTTGGTCAAATAGGTCATCAATGCGCGGGAGAGGATATTTGTTCTTGATAGTGATCTTGTTATGTTCTTGATAATCAACACAGAGTCTCATTGATCCATATTTCTTCTTAACAAACAGAACAGGTGCTCCCCAAGGTGACGCACTAGGGCGTATGAACCCCTTATCAAGATTCTCTTGGAGTTGCTTCTTCAATTCCTGAAACTCAATTGGGGCCATTCTATAAGGAGACATTGAAATAGGCAAAGCTCCTGGTACGAGTTCTATTGAAAACTCAACTTCACTATTTGGTGGAAGACCCGATAATTCCTTCGGAAAGACATCATAAAACTCTCGTACAATGGGCATATTCTTAATCGTGAGTTTCTCACCAACCATTTGAGATAAATAACCTTCATTTAGTGGAATCAAGACCCATAAGATGGAAGAAATTTCCACTGGGAGGTTATGTTCATCCTTGAATTGATAGATGATCATAGATTGATATGGAATATGAAATGTGACATCCCTTATTTGGCAATTGATATTAGCTCCATATAAAGAAAGTCAATCCATGCCAAGAATCACATCAAATTCCACTATAGGAAGGATCCCAAGATTTGCAGGAAGCACTTTCCCAAAAACTTCAATCGGAGAAGAATTATAAACTTTTGATGCGACTGTTGTGCCATTAGGGGTTGTCACAGCTAACTCAACATCTAATTGTTGAGGTAATATGGTGATATCCTTAGAAAAGTCTTCAGAAATAAAAGAGAGGGTGGATCCAGAATCAAATAAAACATTTTTTTCTTTAGATTTGATGGTAAGTGTACCTTTCTCCACATCGTTATCGTACTCCACATCACTGATAGGAATTGCATGTGACGTTCCTTTGTATTTAGCCTTAAGAGTTTGTTGACGTCAACCATCATCATCATCCCTTGGATTTGGTCATTGATTGGCATAATGCCCCATCTCCTTGCACTTGAAACATTGAAGTGTAGTAGGTTCATTCTATGCATCCCTTCCTTTTTTGCATCATTAGACATCTTCTTCCCATCATTACGGCATTCAAATGCCCGATGACCTTCCTTTCCACATTTGAAACATTTACTTGTCCCTTTAAGACAACTCCCTCTATGTTTCTTTCCACACTTTGAGCATAAGGGAAATAACATCTTCTTTTCAGTGTGCTCTTTATATTTTCCTTTGAATTCCATTTTCCTCTTCTTATCAAACCCATATGACTGATGGGTTACTCCAATCTCCATCTCGACTTTGAGAGCACATCAAACGATTTCTTCATAGCTATTGAAGTCCCTTATGGCTAACGCCCATCGAAGACATGGTTTTAAGCCACTAAAGAATCGATCAATCTTACTCTCAGGTTTGATAATAATACCAGAAGCGTACCTTGAAAGTCTTGTAAAATTTGCTTCATAGGTACCAACCGATTCATCATCCTTTTTCTTTAGTTCAAGAAACTCCTTCTCAATCTTTGTTCGGAGAATACGAATGAAGTACTTATTGAAAAGTAAATTCTTGAACTCGTCCCATTCCATGTACTCAATTTCATCCCTTTGCCTCGTATTCTTAATAAGATTCCACCATTGATCATCATCACCTTCCAAACGATACACTGTTAAGATGACTTTATCATGTTCATAAAATTGAAGAACTAAAAATATTTTTTCAGTAGTACTAATCCAGTGTTCAGAAACTAATGGATCAGTAGACCCGCTGAATGAAGGTGGACGCTACCTCATGAAGGATTCAACAGAATTTTTCTCCTTCCTTTGCTCGTTTGGAAGTACTGCATGATTCATAGCTTGAGAAAGTTGTGTGAGCATGCCTACAAGATTTTTCATTCCAGCTCCCATAACGTTTGGTTGCTCAGGGGGATTATCATTGCATTGCCCGTCGCATTCCGCATTAACACGGTTCCTTCGGGTTCCAGCCATTGACTAAAACCAAGAAGAATAGTGTGAGCAACACTAATTATAATAGGAAAACCACATAATCAAGAATAAAATTTCACACTTAAGGTCTTGTCCTAGGTTATTCATGGCCATTTCTAAAACCCTAAGATTGTGTTCTTTGCCTAGACTTATCCTTAGTGTTCTTACTAAGGCTTTCACATCCTAGTTTCCAAAGGTTGACAATATCTTTCCTCTGATACCAACTATAACGACCCATAATTTACATACATTGTTATTACATCAGAATTGAAGCACACTTATTACAACATATAACAGAACCTGGAAAGGACCGTATAGGTATAGTTTCTTTAGAAACTGGGAAACATAAACAACTGGTTCATAAATCGTCTACATTATCTCCCATTTATTTCATCATATCTATAGTCCCTTTTGGCATATCTTACTTAATAAACTTTTTCCTGACATGGGGAAAAACATACAAAGGGGTGAGCTCAAATGCTCAGTAAGGGTAAACAAAATAAATTTTAATCACATCATATACATAAGAACATAACTTTTGGAAATATTAACCTGCAAAAGATATCATAATTTCATAACATGGGATAAATCATAGTAGTGAAATGTAATCCCAATAATCATATCTTAAAACATGAAACTTTTTGGAATACACACATAATCATAGAGAATAATTTCTTGTTAGTCAAGACTCATTTCCAAGACTATCTTAGTAGACAATGTTCATTTCTGAACCGAGTTCTCTCCTCGTTTCATTCCTGTTTCACTGAACCGGTTTAACCTGCCGTTCCATCCATGTCTATCTCATGAGATATAAAATCTTTACCCAATGCATTGGAGGTTGATATAGGTCCAACCAATCTCATAATGATACCATTCTTATGTGTGCCACAATATCATAAATCATACATCATTTCATAACCCTTGTAATAAAAATGGGAATCTTAAACATCGTTACATCATAAAACAATTCATATAAGATAAAGGAATTCATAAATATAATTCCATCACAACATAATCAAATCAATGTAATAATAGGGATAGAAATAGAACCCTTTATTATCTTAGATGGAAAATAATTTTGATAAAACACTTGAACTCCATTCTTGAGGAAAATATCCTTTCTACTTCAAAAACTACTTTTCCTTTCTTAACATTTTATAAAATTCTAAACTAAAAGAAGTTGATTAAAAATAAACTTGAAAACTTGTAAAGTAATCTTCTTGGAAATAATTTTTTAAAAATCCATTCATGCCGTATAAGTTAAAAAAACATTCTTCTCGTACTTTTGTCGGAAAAGTCAAAAAGGTACCTCGTACGAAAAACGACAAAAGATTCCTTTCATATCTTTTACTAAAAACTCACCGAAGGGTAAAATTGGATTTAAAAAATTGTAGGTGGATGGAAATAATATTAAATATTGAGGAAACATGGATGTGGATGATAAAATACACCCCAGTAAATTTCAATGTATAAACAATCTCGGATAAAAAATTAGATTGTGGTATTTCCCTTACCTTAGGTCCGATTTGCCTCGTAAGTGTCCGATCCTCCTGTATAATGATTTATACAATGTTATTGACTTATTATAGAATCATAATTATTGTTATTATATCATATATGGTCATATTATTATCTTCTTGGTAGTAATATTTCATTGCTACTTGTTATTCGGGTGTTTATAACTTTTTGTTCTTATGCGTGTTTTGTCGAATAAATTCTTATTCTTCTCTTTAGGTTATAGATACATCATTTCCAGAATGGTATTAATGTACTATATATCATATTTATTCATTCAATTCCTTTATATAATCATTATGCAATGAAGATCATGTTGAACGAATCACATCACATCGTGTAGACGGTATTCCGTACATACGCACGAGCGATGATATCGTTCCCATGATCGTGGAATTGTATTGGAGTGTATGTATACTATATCAGAATCAATATAACATTATAATAATAATATATAGTAATTATTTACATCATTATATCTATCCAAGTAAGGTGGTGGGGGAAAATAGATTACGCCACGGTGTGGAGACGGTATTCCGTACGTACGCACGCGCGGTGATTTCATTTTCCATAGGATGGATAGATGGTGAAATAGTGTTGTTTCTTACTTATAATAACATATCATTATATGAGTGATACTGATGTTATTAATTCATGGTGAAACAACTAAATAAGAAGAAGTGGAATAAGAAATAAAGATGAAAGAATCGGTAACGGGCATTACCTCTTCTTTGAAGCGCCTCTTTGAGACCTCCTTTTAGGGGACTAAAATTGGTCTTTGAAGAAGACCAGGTCCTCTAGTATGTCTCTAGGGATGTGGAGAGAAGACATAGGTAGGGTTTGGATGATCTTGAAGGCTCAAAGTGGTGTGAGGAAGAGTGGGAGGAGGTGCCCTTTTATAAGGGAGGAGAGGGGCACCTTTGGAATAACTAAAAATATTATTTTATTATAAATCCAAATTCGGTTTTAAATAGCACCAAATTGATTTATTTATAAGCTAAGGTGGGTATGGGTCTAAATAATCTCATACAATAGAATTTATAAAAGTTTAGGTTCCTATTTTAACCTTATCATTTAGATTTAACATTAAATTAAGTAATTTTACTTTTACCGTGTCTTCTTGTGTTCTTATACTATAAGGTTAATAAACTTACTATAATCAGCCAAACGAACCCCAATATGTTTATTATTAATATATATAACTGTATATAAGTCATTTGGCCAAACCTTAGAATTTTAGGAATAAAAAAAATTAATAATATAATACTTATTTTAAAAACTATTTTATGTCAATTTTGACACTATTTAGTAATTGATTTTTGTGAAAATCATAACAGAATAATTAGTTAGAAAAGAGTTAATTAAATCAATAATAACATGTCATATTAACCTCTAAAATTAGTATAATTCATAAAAAGTCTAAAATTATATTTATTTGGGTATTTATAACATCAATTATGTCAATATTTCATTAATAAGATAATTACTGCATCGTCATTGTGTCATAAATAAATTAAGTTATTTAAAGTCTAAAAATTACAAATAAAATATCATTATGTAGGAAATAATTTAGCTTTATAATGAATATTTATAGTCAATTTTATCGTATGTATAACCCTATATTAAAAATGATTTAGTTCATAAACATTGATTTTAACTATTTTAACCCTTCTTTAAATAAATTAATAATAAATGTCCTAATCTAATCCAAGTGGGCCTAAATGGACATATTTTATTCCTAAGATTGTTTTTGGTCGAATTACACTTATCCAATAGAATTAGGACATGTGTTAGGTTAATAATAATATCATTTTTACCCTTAATTACCCCATTTACTTTTAACCGTGGTAAATAAAAGTAAAAAGCTATTATTCACCAAAAAATATTTTCATCTCATTGAACCACATTTTACTTTCTGACATGAACCGTGTCTCTCAGATTTTTGAAATTCCACTCACAGAAGTGGTAAAATTATGTTTTATGAAAAATTCAGTTTTTAACTATCACTTAGTGGTTTCACTATTCATCAAAAATTGAAACTTTTCAGAAAAAGACCAAAATTTCACCCTAGGCTAATTTCGATATTACAAATCCAAAAATTATGTCCATTTTGAAAAATAAAATTTATAAAATATCAAAAAGTGGTTATTATTATTCATAACGGCTAGTTTTAATAATATTTTAATAGTATATCATTGTTTAGTGAAACTAGGTATTGCGTACGGCGCAAGCTATCGAGGAAGGTCGCGATTTCATGTAAAGAAAGTCAAGAAAGTGTTGTGTAGAAAAAGATTTCGTTGATGATTTATATAACATAAAAGTCTAGGGTGTTACAGTGGTGACGTGTCAGCCTGAGTCGGTTGATTCCAGCCCGACGGAAGAGACACATATGGCGTACCGCCGTTGTCATAATCTTGACATTCCGGTACCGCACTGGGGTAGGAGGCTCCGAGATCACCTGATCCTGGTTGGTGTAGGAGTACGAGGTGATTTTCTGCCATCTCTTGGACATGGGAACATGCCTTCCATTCATACTTTAAATAACAAAACATTTCCCCATGTCGGGGGTCGTGGCCTCTAATCGGTGGATCGAGAGGATGTAGGTGTCATCCATTCTTTCCCAGGGATCACTTGTGACTGGGGAAAGTTCATCCTCGCTTGCTAGGATTTGATTATCCTTAATCTTTTAATAATCAGCATCCAGATAGTAGGACTTCCAAGAGGCGAAAGGAGACACATCTCCTTGGAGCACGCCTACTCGACCATTGAGGGAGTATTTGAGGCACTGGTGATACGATGACGGGACTGATGTGTGTAGATGGAGCCATGACCTACCTATCAATGCGTTGTAGGCGGTGTCCTGAGAGACGACCATGAAATCGATGCTGGAAATTAAGCCACCGAACTGAGTCTTCAAGAAGATCTTGCCGACTGGGGTTTGGTCGGTCCTGTCGTATCCCTGGATTCAGAGGTCAGAGGGAGTTAAATCATCTTTTGACAGACCCAGCGTTTGCAGTGTCCGATTCGGGATTAGGTTGATTCTGGAACACGTGTCAATGAGGCAGCAGTGGTCTTCCACACCATTGAAGTGTCCAGTGATGTACAGCGGGCGAATATGCCCCTGTATAGGAGGGTCCTCATCTTCACCGGAGAACGAGATAGCCGCCTGACATTTGGCGTTCTCAATTGCCTCAGCATGGAAGGCTTCTAAGGCTTCCACCTCCGTCTCAAACTGGAGGGGGCTCTTTAGGGCCTCGGCAAGTGCCTTGCGCATTTCATACGATAGGAAAAGGGCCTCAAGGACAGAAATCCATGCTGGAATGTCATCCAGGTGCTTCAGGACACCATACCATCATGCCAAATGCGATCCTAGGCTTACAAGAGGTTGTTCTGCAGTTGGGGGCATAGCGGGTCCTGCTGGTAGAAGCAGCGGTTCGCTAGTGCTGGGCACATCTCGTTGCCTACTAGTTGAAGCCTGGAGAGTAGTTTCCAGACTAGTATCGGACAACAGAGATTGGCCTGTAGCCGGGCAAGACTGACTGTGATACGGACGATGCAGTCCTGCCTGATCTATTAGCACAAACAGCGGTGGAGGTAGAGCTGAGGGCGTCAGATGGGGTTGCGCGTGCTGAGCTCTGCGCCGAGCCTGCTGTCTAGTCTCAGTATCATGCATGGCCTGGCTGAAATTCCCTGCTAACATGCCTCGATGACCAGCTTTATTGCGGTTCTGCTGACGTTGATGTTGGATGGAAATGTTAGGGGGGTTCGCCTGGCATTCCCCCTCGTCGGGGGTCATATTGGGCTTTTACTGTTCCATGGTGTTAACCGAAGCATGCCCCTGGCTGTTGCTCGACGAGTCATCCACCACCGTGCAGATTCTGAGAGGAATCCCCATCTCAGGGGGCATAAAGTTGCCAAGAGTTCAGAATGACGACGGTACCGGTGGAGGGTGTTGTTTCTTCTTGCGTCGTTACTACTTTCCCTTTTGGGAAGAGGTCGACTGTGAAGGTGATGCAGAGGTACTGGCTACTTCTTCTGAAGGTTTCAGCTACTTCAGGCATTCCAGAATGATACTATGGGTGCGGGAGATGGTTTTTTGAGCCGTCCAGTCGTCGTATTTCTGGGACCCATGGCTGGGAACATGCTGCCACTCGCCTTCGCTGTCGCTAAAAATCTCTGACCCTACAAAGACACCTACTACCTGTGTTGGTGTCAGGCCCATCCTGACTATGTTGTTGTTGACCTGGTGTTGAAGCCAGTATTGAAACACATAGCATTGCTTGAGGGTGTTCCCCAAAATCCGATGATAAGTACAGTAGTTGGGGTGATCGGTAAGATTCGCCTCCGCCGGCCTTCTGCACTCGGGTAGGTGCACAATCCCTTGCTCTAGAGCACTTCAGAAGTAACCAGGACCTGATTCTCATTGAACAAATAAGTTTGGTGCCTTTTTTCGGATAGGGGGCCATGGGGACCTTGTCTTGATGAGGGTCCGGAGGGGCCTGCCGAGGAGGTGGCGCCTGATTGTCTCGCCTAGGTGGGGGTGGTGCATTGTGCGGGGGAACTTGTCGGATCTGAGGCGGTCGCTGCTGGGCAAAAGCCTATGCTTTAGGTGGAGGACCTCGGCGGGGTTGCAGGGCTGGTGTCGCTGGCAGTAATTCCAGTTTCCAGGGGGCTTCTATTTGGGCCACCGCGGCGGGTTTGGCTCTGGCAGTCCTCCTGGCTGGGATCATAGGGGGCAATGAACGTGCCTGACTAGCCTGTTGCAGAGCCTCTTCAAGGCACTGAGCCTTATCTAAGAAATTCCAGAACCCTCCAGGGTAGTTCTAGATGATTAGGGAAGGTACTAGCTCCGTTTTAACTTTCCCTACACACATCGTCAGTAATTGATCCTGAGTCAGTGGCATATCATGGGAGTACGTAAGTCCCTTCCACCGGGTGATGAAGTCTGTGACTCGCTCATCAGGCCTTTGTTTTCACTTGAAGAGGTCTGCAATGCTGGTATTTCCCGTGGTGGAGCTGAACTAGTATAGGAACTGATGGCAGAGATCCTCCCAACCGGTCACTGATCTGATAGGGAGCTGGCTGTACAAGAAAAATGCGGGACCTTCAAATATCTGCACAAAACATCGGCGCTTGGCGGTTCATTCTAGGCCAGAGTCCCCAGCATTGGGCCACACCTGGAAGAAAAATGGGTCAAGTGTTGCGGCAGGTCCCCTGTCCCATTGAAGGTTGAGAAAGTGGGGTTCCCAAAACCTGGGGGTGTGGGCATATCATCCCCCCACGCGGGATACGGCTTTCCATCCGGTGGGACTACCACCTGCCGCGTTTCCAATGCTTCGAGGTGGGCTATGAGTGCCGCTATAAGATCATCTGGATGGGGGTCCCTGTCTTGACGGGGATCCCTAATCACAAGTGCATTTCCAGGTTCCTCGACACGATAGATGGATTTGACGGCTCGTGGATCGACTAGGGGAACGGCCTGTGGGGCGACTGGGGGAACCTGGACTGGATTCTTCTGATTGCCCCGTCATTCAGGAGGGTTTGGCGAGACGTATCAGACCATCTTTCTGTATGTTCCGGCTTCTACCCTGTCTGCGAAAGTAGCATGATCGGAGTTCTTGGAGGCATCTCACTGGGGGGAATTATTCCTTCCCCTGCTGCCCCGGCATGGGATTACCAATGTCGGGTCACCGCTCTACAGCGCGCTTGGAAAAGAGTTCGTCACCCAGCCTCTTCTGCTCAGCAAGATTATGGCGTAACGCGGCCTTCTCAAGATCATTGTTTGTCTTCTGTACAGAGGTGGATGGGTCAGAGTGCTTGACAGTTCTGATGTGCTCCTTACCCTTACCGGAATTTCGATTGAGTACCAGCGACTCGGTGGGTACAGGGAGGCCTACATGGTTCCTTTGCTGACGGGTAACCCTCCCTGATGGGTCCAACAGTGGCGGTACGCCTTCAGGGGGTAAGTCTCCATATATAAATTCAAGCTCATCCTCCTTATCCACTACGTCATCCATGTGGACAGCGACCCCTCTCGAGGGCATGTGTTTAGTGTCGCATAATGAATTGGGCTACCGTCGGATAGGGCTTAAGAGGAGAGCGGCATAGTGTACCCAGCCACGGACTTGCACATGGGGGGTAGCTTCCCGGATGACTCTGCAGAGTACTTTGAAACTCTGAACACATTTCCATTGACGGGTGCTCTGATGGCCTGGTGACTCAGTGTGCTGGGCCATGGGAGAGCGGCCAAATCGATCAGGCGGCATTGCTCGCCGATTTATTCAAAGTGCTCTCGACTTCTGGGGTACATGACCCGCTCGTAACTAAGGAGTAAGTGTGTTGCCCATATGTTTCAGCCAAATAACCCACTTCTTCTGGGGTAAGGGACTCTGGTGCACAAAATTTCGGCGCCGCCGTCGGCCATAACTTCTCCGGGATGTTATTCGCTGCGATAATGCTCCAAAAGCTCCTAGGTTCAGACTCGGGTTCTGGCCCTGTATTGACCCACTCGTCAACCGGGGGCGGCTGAGGGACCGGTAGCGGTACCGAGGTGGACCTCGGGGACAGTAAACATGGCGGTGGAGAATACGGCGAACAAGATGACTGGCCGCTGAATTCCGGGCCAGCCTCTGAAGAGTGAGGTGACCTCACCATGATATCACGATACGATGGGCTGATAGCCAAAGCTTCAGGTGCAGGAGTAGCAGTTGCCGGTGATAGGTCATGTTGTTTCTCTACCGTCGTTGGTCCCCAAAATAGATCTCAGTGATCTCTGGTAGTGGTAGAGGGCGCTTCTAGTGACAACGGTGGTGATTGCACCGTCAGGACCTGCAGAATTTCCCCAATTTCTTCCTCCTGGATGTACCTGCGTAGAGAGGTGGGAATCTGGTGGACCTCGCATTCCGGGAGAATGAGGTTGACGCACCTGGTTCCTGCCCTAGTCCTTGATGTGGAGGAGCGGGGAGAGGGTTCCATCGCTTAGTTGCATTCCGCTTTAGAATCCAAGAAACGAGACGGTTCGATCTCCACCCGCTCCCCCCAGGATTCTTCCTGTGGCGGCGATGACCCGCTCTTCTACCTCTGTTTAGCTCTTCGGGATTGGGTTGATTCTCAATATATAGTCTTGGGGTGGCATTGGCACCGTGGCGGAGAGTGCCCCCGCTCGAGGTGGCCGGGGTGCGAGGGGCACCAGGGAAAATGTCGAAGGGTACATGGGGAGGACCTCCATGGATGGTGCGGGCAGAGTGAGGCTGACCTTCACTCCTCAAGTTTCCGGGGCGAGGATGACCTTCTCCATTTGCAGAGAGGATGTAGGGAGGACCCCCACGTTGGAGAAGTACCGGATGGACATTGCCTTCATATCGGCGGTTGGGTGCAGGAGGAGGGACTCTATATCCTGTATAGTTGGTGCGGGAGAGGTTTTTGCGCCGAGCGTAACTACCACGTGGCAGGTCTTCCATCGGGATGGTGGTAGCACGAGGCATACCTCAGTGACATGCTTCGGAGTGGGGAATGCCCACGCTCTGTGGAATGGTGGTACGGAGAGGACCTCCGTATGGAGTGACGTTACCGTGGATTGGTTCGTGGAAATCATCGCTCGGGCCTGCAACCCCGAGAGTCAACCCAGCCTGCCCGTGGGGTGGGTGAGGCCTCGATCCTGGTCGGGTGAAGGAGTAACCCTACTCAGTGTATGCAGGAACTCCATGATGTACGTCGGCGGTGGCTTGGGCGACAGTATTTGGTGACGTCGACGTATATTTGAGAGCGTCCTCAGCCTGGGCCCGAAGCTGACGTCGGGTCAGACGATCTGGCGCAGGTGGTGTAGGGGTGTAGCCTACCTGCTCTTCCTGTGAAGTCGGATGATGGCGCTGACGTGGCTGAATGGGAGCCCTTTCGTGGAGCCCTTGGATCGGGACTCTGAGTAGGCCGAGCGGGACATCACCAGTCTCATCAGCATAAGGCGAGGAGTCATCGAGGCGTTCTGGGGACATGCTCTTGAAACGATTGAACGTTGGGGTGGGGAGCAGGGGCTCCCTGCGCAGCCTGTTAGGGCAGTGTTGACGGTGGGGCCTGGATGACTCCAGGTGCAGGTGGGCCATATCCCGAGTTAGGAAGACCCCTTCCTCCTCGTACCTATGTACAAGGCTGCTGATCACCCTTCGTTGTATGATCTCTGACGGGGAAAGGGGATGTGGGCGCCCCGTATTCGCGGATGTAGAGGCCGCCATGGCGGCAATGGAGCCACGTGGGGCGGTTGTGCCAGCGTTTCCCCCACCCCTCTATAGGCGAGCAGGCAGGGATCGTCTCTCCACAACAGCAACCTGGTTCCTGGGAAATGGAGACATCAACTCATCTGTACCTCGAGGAAGAGGATTGACAACCAGTGCCCCAGTGCCATTCCATTCTCCACATCTGTAAGAAGGATCCATGCCAACACATTGCAGAATGGAATACCCCACGCTCTACTGCCCCAACTTCCGGTGAGTTTCATGCCAGGCCTGCAATTTGCTTGGTAGGACCTGACGCCAGATATCTGGATCCGATGACACATCAATCTATGGGTGTCTCAAGCGCTAATAATCTTCACATTGAGGAGAATAACTTCACCTCGGGTTCACCATTTCTGTTTCTGATGCTTTCGCTGGGGCACTCGCACATCCGTCTGCAGAGGAGGATGCGCTGCATTGTTGCCCCGCATTCCCAATTTCCAAAGGCGGGTGGAATTCGCTCCTTATTTAGGGACGTCTGCACCTTGATCGAAACGGGGTGATGGGATGTTGGTTCTTCCTTCCGTGGATTCCCCCTCAAAACTTATCACCTAATCCGAGTCTCCCTCATAGATTTAATAAGTTTTTCATGAAACTATTCCAAGTGCCATGTTAACATGGATGCTGGTTAATTATATTGCTTCTGTAGGGACATTCCAAAGGGTCTGGTCAGGGCAGAAACCTTCAGTCGTGGGAGTAGTCACGTCGAGGCATTAGTAGCATGTTTGGATGCTGGGGAACTGGCGTGTCTATCATTTGTCCCTTGTCATGGGGCTTCTCGAGGGTGTGGAAGCCCGAGGAATCCCACATAGAGCGTGGGGAATTATATGCCATAGACATATATCTAAGGTTTTCCTCAGCTTCCTGTGTTTAACACAGGGTATGCCACAGGTTTATCGTCCAACGGAGATGGAATGAGGGTGATCAGAACATTAGCTGGAATTGATCGGATTGAGGAATTTCTCATGAAGGGGTGCTGATACTGGGACCAGCCCATGGGAGGCTGCGAAGAGGAGTGGAATGGTATGATCTTGCCGGGATATGGCAGTCCGGGTGAGAATCAAGATGGGTGATGGAGAGTTGAATGATGTGGAGGGGGAATGAAACTGGACCATCGCAAGGGAAACGGTAAAGTTGGGCTTGAGTCTCGAAGAGACCTCCTACGTATCCCCGTGGAAGAGAATCAATGTCTCCGTAGTTCGGGTTGGTGCTGGTGAGCTGACGCGAAGGTGGACCTTGTCCTGATGGATGTCGTCAACAAACCCACATGAAGGTGGACCTTGGTCCGATGCGTCAGCGAACCAACATGAAGGTGGACCTTGGTCCGTTGGGCATCGTCAACGAACTGACGTGAAGGTGGACCTTGGTCCAATGGTGGTGGGATTGAACCTCATGAGGCTTCCTACGTATCATTCCTTGACATGGATCCAAGACCACATAGTTCAAATGAGGTGTGGAATACTGTTTAACGTCATGTGGGACGTGGGTGAACCGACGGGGGTGCGGTCGGAACGACTGGGTGATGGGCTTGAACCTTATGGAGGCTTCCTACGTACCATTCCATGACATGGATCAAAGACCTCGTAGTTCAGGTGTGGACGTAGGAAGGCCAACGTGAGTGAGGAGCTTGGTCCGTATGGTGTGGGGCTTACACACTAGGCTGCCCGGGTGCTGGTGAACCGACATGAAGGTGGGTCGGGATGACCAACAGATGGTGGGCTTGAACCTTTGGGACGCTTCCTACGGACCATGCCATGACATGGATCAACGAACTCGTAGTTCAAAGGGGGCTTCTTCGGTGAACAGACGTGGAGGTGGACCTTGGTCCGATGGGTGGTGGGATTGAACCTCGTGAGGCTTCCTACGTACCATGCTTTGACACGGACCAAAGACCACGTAGTTCAAAGGGGTCACAAATATTTTTTGTTGGACTGGGATGCAGTTTAACGTCATGTGGGATGAGGATGAAATCGACGTGAATAAATGATGGGTGGTCTTGAACCTCAGGGAGGCTTCCCATGTACCAAGCCATGACATGGATCAAAGAACTCGTAGTTCAAAGGATAGAAGTCGTCAGGGAACTGACATGAAGGTGGAACATGGTCCAATGAGAGATGGGCTTGAACCTTGGGGAGACATCCTATGTACCATGCGTTGACATGGATCAAAGTCCTCGTAGTTCAAATGGGTGTGCAGTTTAATGTCATGCGGGACAAGGGCATACAGTTTAATGTCATGCTGGACTAGGGGATATAGTTTAATGTCATGCTGGACGAGGGCATACAGTTTAACATCATGTTGGACGAGGGAATACAGTTTAATGTCATGCTGGACGAGGGAATACACTTTAACATCATTCTAGATGAGGGAATACAGTTTAACTTCATGCTAGATGATGGAATTTCCATGGCCGATGATTACTCGAAGCCCACGTGACTCATGCTCGGTGTGAGAAACAAGAGGCAGCAAGTACCTGATGATAACGTCGCGAAGGGTGCGTCAGTGAGAAGCAAATAGGGGCTTACGCGTATGGCGGCCCATGGTGTTGGGACTTACTCTAGGATGGAGGCCTGAAGTGTGGCAAAGTGCAGCAAAAGAGGGATTTGGGACCAATGATGGGAGGTGCCTCGTTCCCTATCACGTCTTCCACTGACCTTGGTAGTGGGGAAGTACAGAGATGCAGGGGTGAAGCCTTCCGCGAGAGGGGATAGGGGCTTACACCAAGGTGGTTTCCCTTCTCCCATGGACATATGCTACTCCGAGAAGGAGGATATCATCCCTTGTGGAGGGGGTGACCCCGTCTCTATGGAGACGGGTGGCCTAAAAAATGTCTGAGCTGGGGGGACCCTACGTGCGAAGCATGGGGCCAGATCACAGTTTAATGTCATGTGTTGAGGATGAGGTGATTGGCAGTTTAAAGTCCTGCAGCTCAGATGATGTGGGTTTACTCCGCACCCATAGGACTTAAATGACCGGCACCCTTTGCTCCTTGGGGGAGGGAAGGTACCGGCAAGGCCATGGAAAAAGGTGGTCATGGAGCGGACCATCGAGGGGTCCCCGTTAGCCTGGATATGCGAAGAATCAATAGCCATTAGCGTGGCTATGCGAAGAAGCATTAGGCGATGCAACGCAACAAGTGGTGTTGTCCATGGGACTTTGAAATTACATCGTGCAAACCTGGAGGGTCACATGAGGAGATGAATTTCCAAGAAGAGGAGTGTGCTTCGCAAAGTGGGGTGCCTTGGCCTTAGCATGGGGAAAAGGTGTGAGTGGAGAGTTCTTCGTGAAGTGGAATAGTATTCGCGGAGCACTACCTCGCGAAGAGGAGGTTCCTCGCAAAGTAAGGTACTGCGAAGAAGTGTGCTTTGCGATGTGTAGCGATCCTGCCTTAGCATGGGGATCACTAGTACAGGATGGGTGTATCGCGAAACATAAATGCTCCGCGGCTGCCCGGGTTCCCTTGGGAATCCCCCTACTTTGCGAATGCCCTTAAGCTTCGCGAAGGGCATCCCTCTCAGAAGAGGGGCTCAAAACGAGACAAAGCGAAGTCGTCACGCGAAATAGAAGTACCTCGCGGAGCTCATGATTCTCGGGGCAAAGGGTGCTTCGTGATTTGGGAGTGGAGAAGCCGAAAGGTCGGGTTGTCCATCCTCTTGGACTTAGGGGGATCCTGGTATTTATAGGCAAGGGGCGCCGCGAAGGAGAACTCACGCGGTGCCTCCGGTGCTTCGCGGCGGGCCCGCGAATGCCAGGCCGTTCTTGGAGAGGTACCCCCTCTGGTGCTTCGCGACAAGCGCGCGAACGCCAGGCTATTCGCGGAGAGATACCGCCTCTGGTACATCGAGGTGGGCGTGCAAACGTCAGACTGTTCGAAGAGAAGTACCGCCTCTAGGGCTTCATGGCTGGCCCGCGAACGTCAGGCCGTTCGTGGAGAGGGACCGCGCTACTCGGGGGTGCTTCGTGTTGGTGCTTCGCATGGCAGCGTGTGGGGATTCTTTTTCGGCCCTTCCTTTCATGCGATATTTTGGCAGCAACAGTTGTTATCCGGAGCCATACCTCATGTCTGATTAATCCTTCCACCCTTGGTTGTATGTTGGAGAAAATGAATCAAACTTCTTCTGTGGGTATGTCTTTTGTTGCTGTTGATATTGTCTTCCTAGGAATACTGCTACGCAATCCATTGTCTCTGTAGTTGTGGGAAACAGTCAGTTGGGTGGCTTGTCTCATTGAAAATGTCATACGTACTTGAAGTTGGGGGTTTGGATGTCTTTTGTGCCAAAGAAATCTACCTCACTATAGTTGTCAATTATTCTAACTTGGTATCAATCAAATGACTCTCAAGAGAAGAAGGACTTACCTGATGTACTCCCCTAGCATTTAGTGTAACTAGATCGACAAATTGTTGGGTTTTTTGTGCCATTTTGTGATCAATTCATGTGAATCTACTAGTGTCTTTTCCACCAATGCTCCTCTAGCTGTGACATCCACCATTCTCCTCTCTATAGGTGTGACTCCTTCATACATGTATTGGATGAGGAGTTTCTCATTGATTTGGTGATGTGAGAAACTTGCACAGAACTTCATAAATCGCTCCCAGTACTCATACATTGACACCCCTTGGGCTTCCTTAATCCCCGATATCTCCTTTCGAATGGATCTGGTCCTTGAAGCTGGAAAAACTCTTTGCAAGAAAATACGTTTCAAATCATTCCAACAAGTTGCATCTTTCAGTTGTAAATAATACATCCAATATTTTTCAGCTCCATCAAGTGAGAATGGGAATGATCTTAGTTTGATTTGATCTTTAGAAACATTAATTGGTTTTAAGTTTGAGAAAACCACATTAAATTCATTAAGGTATTTATTGGGATCCTCACCAGAGAGGCCATGAAATTTTTGAAACAGGTGAATTAATCTACATTTCAATTCAATGTCCGATTCGAGATTTGGATATGAAATAAAATTTGGTTGATAATTAATATCGGGTGCAACCAATTATAAAATGTTTCTATTAAGTTCATTTCCATTATTTTCAGCCATTGGTTCTTTTTTATGGTTTAATTTTAATTGATTCCAATTTCAATGTTCTGATATTGGAGTAATTCTCCAACTAGTTGAATGTTGAAATATCCCATAGACTAAGAATCTATGATTCGAACCCCAACGTTGCATTCAATCTCTAGGTCCAGATCTAAGAGATCTTCAGGATTAGTTCATGTCATAAATTAAATAAAAATGAAAAGAAATAAAGTGGACCATAGTGAAGTAAAAAATTAGATGATTGAGTTGATAGTCCAAAAAGAAGTAGAAGAAAATTCAAGAAGAAGAAAAAAACCAGATTGGGTAAAGAAAAAAGAAAGAAGATATGAAGAAAATAAAATGTAAAATAAAATAAATACCTCTAATTATCTGAAATAATTACTTGCCTCCCTTGAATTGGTTCCAATTTGAAAGGCACTGTCATGGGTTCCCTCAAATGATTAGTTGTTTTTGGGTACTTAGGTGCAGCAGAGTGGTTGACCAAGGTCGTCTCTCAAAGAAGGAAGTAAATTCAAACAAATTCATAAAGGTATTCGAAAAAAATATAAGGGAATTAAAAAAATACTTGAAAGGATGGGGCTTTTTATCATTTATAAAAAATGACGATGTTTTCTGAAAGAAGATTGCATTTTTTTTTTGTTTTTAATATTGAAAATAATTTTGATTAAAAATATGCAATAAGAAGATGTTTTTTTATAAAATATTTTAAACGGTGTAATCAATCTAACACTACTTCTTCATTTACTTATTAATCATTATCATTTAAATAAATATCTAATAAATTATGATCCCCTAATTTTCTAACCCTCAAACCCTATGAGAGTTTACTTAACCACAAGGATGAAATTACTTAAACCCTAGTCTACCTTCGGAACACGCATTCGCAGCACCCTGCTTTGATTGTTTTTCTAAGATTAGCTCATGGTAAGTGGTTAATTAGAGAACATATCCATTCCCGAAATGATTATTAATTGTGTTTAGGGATTATATTTTATCTTTACAAATTTATCCCGTGTATTCTTTTTTTACCGATTAAGATCGCGCCCTCATAATTTACAGAAAATATCGACCTCGTGTGTTTTTGTGTTAATTGTTCAATTTATTGATTAATTTATTATATTTTAAAAACATGATTCATGGATCATATGAAGTGAATTAAATTATCTGAATGATTCAAAATAATTAAATGAATACGGTAGAAGAACGATCGATCACTAAGAAAACTACTCTTCTATGGGCAGTGTGGTCATCGTGGAGACATTTTGCATGAGAAAAGATTGAAAGCGTAGAACCCAATCTCTTCTCCAATCTTGATTCCAAACCAATTAGGAATATTTATAGAAGAAAATAGAATAACATAGAAGAAAAATTGAAGAAAAATTCAAGATAGAAACATGAAAGAAAAAAATACAAAGAGGAGGTGGGAGAGGAGAGCCTTTTTGGAAGAGATGTTTGTAAAAATCCTTACTTATTCCATGAGTTTTTAGGGGCTCCCAAGACACACCATTTCTGAAGCACCTTACTAAATCCTCGAACAGCCCTCCCAAGGAGTGAAAACAACTTTTAAATATAGATGGGGAGGGATAGAGTTACAAAACATTATTAAATGTGAAATGGAAATTCGAACAAATATTTTAATCCCAATTATACTTCATAGCTGGCCTCCAAAACACATGAATTGGTAGGCCATCTACAAGGAGGATTTGTGCATAATCATATCCCCGAGTTTCTCTCAAAATGTGGTCCCAATATAATCACTTATGAAGATGCTACAACCCAAATGGTGAATATCACTAGTTCATAAAATGTTTTTTACGTCGGTTATTTTTCATTTTTTACGTCAGTTTCTAGCTGACGTTAATACGGGCGACGTTATAAATAACGTTTTTGACGTCGGTTATTCAAAACCCGACGTCAAAAACATAAAATTGCGATGTTTATGATGTTGGTTATTTTAGAACCGACGTGATAAAAAAAATGGTAAGGTTTTATAACGTCAGTTATTTAACAACCGACGTGATAAAAGGCCTGGAAAATGGTTTATAACGTCAGTTGTTAAAAAACCGACGTGATAAAAGGATGGGGAAAAAGTCTATCACGTCAGTTATTAAAAAACCGACGTGATAAACTGGGGGGAGGGGGGTTATCACATCGGTTTTTATATAACCAACGTTATAAATTGGGGTGAGGGGTGTCTATCACGTCTGTTATTATATAACCAACGTGATAAACATGGGTGAGGGGTGTTTATCACGTTTGTTATTATATAAATGACGTGATAAACCAGGGTTAGGGGTGTTTATCGCGTCGGTTATTATATAACCGATGTGAAAAACTGAGGGAGTGGGGTTTATCACATCAGTTATATAATAACCGCCGTGATAAACCCGTGGGAGGGGGTTTATCACGTCGGTTATTAAATAACTGACATGATAAACCGGGGGTGGGGTTTATCACGTCGGTTATTAAATAACTGACATGATAAACCATTTTCCAGGCCTTTTATCTCGTCGGTTATTAAATAACCGACATGATAAACCCAATTTTTTTAAAAAAATTTAATGCAGTCATCCTCTCTCCACCAGAATCAACCAGAAAACAAATCAAGAAATCGTACCACAAAAACATAAGTAGATCAAAATTAATCATTTACATTGATAACATATAAAACTTACCCCCTAGACAGCCCCCACCATCACGTATACCCCATGGACAGCCCTCCCCCACCCAGTTGGAGCCCCCACCCTCATGTATACCCCTTGGACAGCCCTCCCCCACCACATTGGAGCTCCCACCCTCATGTATACCCCTTGGAAAACCCTCCCCCACCCCATTGGAGTCCCCACCACACTCCTGGACTGCCCCCGACCCCCGGACAGCCCCAAACACCCCTCGAAAACCCCCACCCGCCTGAACAACACCACCTCACCCCACTTGACAGCCCCCACCACACCCCTGGACATCCCCAAACACCCCGGGACACCCCCCCCCCCCACCCTTATGTATACCCCCCCACCCCTGGACAGAACTCCCACACCCCTGGACCGCCTTCCCACACCGTTGGACAACCCTTCCACCCCCCAGGACTGTCCCCCACCCCACCGGACATCCCTACCAGACCGCTTGACACCCCCCAACCCCACTGAACACACCCCCACACCCTTGGAACCCCTACCCAACAGACCCAAATCCATACCAGAAAAACAATCAAAAGAAAACCAAAACAAGAAGTAGAGAAAAATTAAACATTCACTTATATAACATTCAAAACTTACACTGTCAACTTAAAAAAAACTAAATCCAACCTAAACAACTACCAAATACACAATTACAATGACAATATTCAAAATTACATTTTACATTACAAAGAACTAAAATTCAATCAAACCTAAAAAAATAATTTGACCACTCCACTTGTAAGTGTTTGATTTCGTCAACAGTATAGGGTTTAGGGTCATCAAAAAGCTACAAATGAAAAATAAGGTAGTTAACGTGTATAATGAATAAATCAAATTAAAATATTATGGCAAAGTTGTAGAGGAAATCGTACCAGGTCAAAATTCACAACTGTCCTAGTTGTTATTGTTTCATACATAAATCTTAACATATAATATCCACATTCGATGAGGCCTTGTTGTTCATGACAATTCTGTTTGAATGAGTGTAAATTCAACATATTATTTTTATGTAATAAATCAAAAAGTACAAATTATAAATTGAAATTTACCTTCACATTTACATATTTGATATTTGCAATTCTTTTCTTTGTGTTTTTTCGAAAGTAGGCCCATGTACTATTAGAAAATAATACGAATGGGGTAAATTTAAAATTCATTATAATATATAAAACTATTAAGAAATTGAAACTTAACTTTCCAATATATTCTTAAAACTTTCTCGCACATCACCATGGACAGAGCATATCCAATAAAGAGCTTTCTCCCTTGGGAAAAAAACCCCTAACATCCAATGATCCCTGATAAAAGGAAATTTAAGGTTAGTGGTTTTTTATGTTAAAAGATAATTATCTCTTTGAGAGAAATGTTTTTCATACCTCTCACAAAAAGGCATCATCCAACATTGTGTGATTATATTCTTTTCAAATCTTTCAGAAATATAAACCATTCTTTGGTCCTTATTCAATGCACATGCTTCAGGGGAAATCAATTGCGGGTCCATGAATCTATGTACTTCTGTTAGCTCATTCCTCTCACAAATTTTATAAAGATACCTAGTACAAAACATACATAAGTATACATTTTTATTAAATATAACGCAGGGAAAAGGTGTTAAGACTTACTTGGAGAAAATTTGTACCACGTTGATGCCCAACTTATCTCCAACAACAAGCTCCATGATATCAGTTTTTATATTCCCCACACTTATTTCACGTCCACAAACATGAGCTTCCATTGGAAACTCATAATAACCCAACAACAAATGCGAATATCTTGACAATATGTCAAGACCATTTGAATATGTATCTGATGTCATAGCCATTTGTCTTTGTTGTTGTCTATACAGTATTTCTTTACCTTTGAAGTATTCCTGTAAAAAAAATTGAAAAATATATTAGTTTTCAAATGATAAAACAACTTTAATAAAAAAAAAAAAATAAAAGATATAACATTCATACCTCTATAGTAATGAGTCAAAGAAGTCTGGAAGGCCAAAATAAAAAATATCCAATACTCTGTCCAAATGTCACCACCTCATCTGTAGGTATTGGTACCCTAGCTGATCTATCTATAATATCATGTACAGTGACCCTCTGATTATCGACCTCTAATTGTTGATGATGAATTGTATCTCCTATAAAATATACCAACCCATATGATACTATATGATGTTGAGAATCATCAACATACAACTCACAATATGTAGGAAGCTGCGGCGGAGGCTTAGGATAAAAAATGGGGTCCGCAGGCTGAGGTGGGGGTGTGGGAGCTACTGGCGGAGGTGGAGGATAAATAATGGGGTCTGCAGGGGGAGGTGGAAGAGTGGGAGCTGCAGTCTGAAATTGTCTTTGCATTTCTGCAAACATAGAGTGCACCGACTATCTAATCTTTTCCTCCATCGTTGCATTAATATTACGAACTTCAGCCTCCAAGGATTCTATTTTTTTATAAACCCCCTAAATTTTAGAAGTTGAAGAACGTGGAAACACCATTCATACCGATACACCTATCGGATATACTCTTACACAACCAGGATGTTCCGGCCTTCCCAATGCTGCAAATAAAATATATTCCCTCCTAGTAGCTGTAAATGTCCCCTCTGAACTCTGCTCCTCAAGAGAGTCCTTTATTAATTAATGGAACATTTCTTTAATGATTGAAATTGTATGATGAAAATAGTTAACTTAAATAAATTAAATAGATATCTTACAATCCTCTCAGCTACGATTCTCAATTCTTCTGAAAGATATTGCCCTTTTTTCCATCTGATCACTCTTCCATTTTTCCTATCTAGATGGAGGGGATGGAGGGTC
Source organism: Viscum album (assembly GCA_963277665.1). Classification (NCBI taxonomy): domain Eukaryota; kingdom Viridiplantae; phylum Streptophyta; class Magnoliopsida; order Santalales; family Viscaceae; genus Viscum; species Viscum album. Next base: position 576,394,159 of record OY728144.1, read on the forward strand.
CACCTCTCAAGAGCTTGAAGACTCAGCTCTTAGTTGTTGAAATTTTTCTGCCATCATTTGTTCTTCCAATAATGCATACCCTCCCTGAGATAAACTATGAGGGTATACATTTTTATATTGGATCTCCTGATGAGCTTTCCTTGATTGCTGTAATTTAAGAATATGAAATAATTAACAAAACATTAATAAAATCATTTATATAAGAAAGTTTATAAAAGTTTACATTTCCCTTACCAGAAATGACTCTTTTCTTATACTTTCAAAAAACTGTCTCCATGTGTCTTCATCTATAAAAGAATATATACGACATGGATTGTCATGACTCCTATGACCATAAATGAAATCAGATGAGAGGGTTGATTTGAAATCCCTCCATCTCCTGGAAACCAACGATAAGCATTTCTTCATGACTCCTCCAGTGTCAGGAATATCAAATGTCATCTGATAAAGAAGTGGTTAAACATATTATATATACTAGAAACATTAAAATAATGGTCAAACAATGACAAAAGATCTTACCAAAATCGTCTCCCACAACTGAGAGATAATCGCTTTATCCACAATTGTCCAATCATCATACAGAATGATTACTTTTCTCTTAGCCTGAGTTGCTATAAAACTCTTAAAATCTTTTGCGTTCCGACCTCTAGGAATATCATCATCATCAAACTCAATGACTATCCTCTGATCCTGCGTACGGGCAAGTGATAATTTTTGGTAAACGTGTGCACCCACATTTACCAACCTTTGAACTCTTTATCGTAATATGAGCATGTGAATGTTCATCCCCAGAGGTATGACCAGCAATATGCTCCTCTCCAGAATCATGTGGTCGATCATCTAAATGATCTGTCATTATCCTTCAAATCAAAAAAACAAACGTCAGTTCACAAATATAAAAATTAATATATTTTAATACTACTGTAATCAGAAAATAAAAAAGTGTACTAAGTTACATAATAGTAAACATTGGTAATATGGTAAGCATGTCAAACAATGGTAAATATGGTAAAGATGGTAAAGATGGTAAAGATGGTAAAATGGTAAAAATGGTTAACCTGGTAAACATGGTAAACATGGTAAAGTAATTGTCAGTGAACAAAAAAATAGATATATAATTCATGTAATGGTTATAAACATGATAAAGTAAACTAAAAAAACTTAAAACAAACAAAAACATATACTTATTTTGTTTTAAAACATGTTTTAATAAATAAAAAACTTACAATATCTAACATTTATGGAAAAAATAAATGTAAACAAGAAATAAACATATGTTACCTGTAATTTTAGGAATGTACAAATGGCTTGTTTCCCAAATTCCTTCTTCGTGATCGTTCCTTATGGCACAAACGATGTCTTCAACATGATCCTCATTATGTTCTGTTAATCTTTCCATGAAAGTAGAGATCCCACATAAATCAGCTTATTCATCAAGTTCATCCTCACCAACATATTGTTTTTTCCCTTGTAAAACAACAACCCACTACATATCTGATTGATCTACTACATAGAAAATTTGTTTTGCATGTGTTTCCATTATAAAAGAATCAGTTGTGTCTTCCAATCTATTCAGATTAACAAGTGTCATTCCAAATTCATCATGTCTGACACTGTTGTTACCATTAAACCATTTACAGTTAAAAACAGGAACACTAATTTTAAAGTAATCAACCTCCCATATGTCTTCAATCACTCCATAATATGCACTTGATGCAGAAATTGGGTTTTTTTCCTTAGCACTCGAAAAATGCATTGCTTCTGCAAACACCGATACACCACTATTCTGAACTGCACTTCTGTTGTCCTGAGCTTTCGTATGAAATGTATAACCATTAATGTCATAACCGGACCATGTTATCACATTTAAACATGGACCTCCCACTATCCATTGTAATGTCTCTGATACATCTGATCTACCATGCAAAGTCTTTTTAATCCATGACAAAAATGTTTTGTTGTGCTCATTCAGAATCCACATTTCTTTCTTCTTTGGATGACATTGTTTCAACTCATTAATATGCAATGTGATATATGGTTGAGCATCAACAATGTTATTCAAGACGTATGATTATAACTTCTTCATCTGTGAAGCTGACAATGATTTTACTTTCCATCCGCGAATCCCCTTTCCCTCATTATTAACTCGTTCATGGCGAGATGGTGGCAGACCTATGTGTTGCGCCGCAACAAAGTATCTCGTACAAAACTCTTCTACCTCCTCAGAAATATACTTTTCAATAATGGAGGTTTCAGGTCGATATAGATTTTTAACATACCCCTTTAATATTTTTATATGCATTTCAAAAGGATACATCCAAGGAAGATATAAAGGTCCACAAATCTTTATTTCTCGAACCAGATGAATCATTAAATGCACCATTATATCAAAAAATGTTGGAGGAAAATACATTTCCAATTGAAAAAGTATAAAAATTGCATCCTTTTCCAAAATTTTCAAAGCATTCACATCAATCACCTTATTACAAATTGAATTGAAAAAATAACACAACTTCATTATAGTCTTTCCGACATGAATGGGCAATATTCCACGCAATTAAACTGGTAGAATTTTTTGCATCATGATGTGACAATCATGTGATTTCATACCTATCAACTTCAAGTACTTCAATGAGAAATTTTTTTTTACATTATATGAATAAACTTGAGGCACTTTGGTATCATGAAGACACTGACAGAAGCTAATTTTCTCCCTCTTCGATAATGTATGACAAGCCGGGGGAAGAAATGTTCGTCTTCCTTTAAGAGTGGGAGCTAACTCCAAACGTATTCCCATTGATAGTAAGTCTAATCTTGCATTCAACCCATATTTAGTCTTTCCTTTAATATCTAACAATGTTCCAATCAAAGAATCACAGATATTCTTCTCCAAGTGCATGACATCAATATTATATTTAACTTCAAGATACCTCCAATATGGTAACTCAAAAAAAATGACCTTTTCTTCCAAATATGTCTATCATTACCAGATTTCTGTGTCTTTCCCAATGTCACATCAAGGGTTTTCACCCTCTCAAAATACAGATCAGGGGATAAATGTTTTGGAGAAGTATCAAATTCTTTTGAGCCATTGAATGCATTTTTTAGTCTTCTATAAGGGTGTTCCATATGTAAAAACATTCGATGACCCATGTACATGGTTTTCCTCCTATGATGCAATTGACAATATGACGTCTGTTGTTCGCAAATTGGACATGCTTTATGCCCTTTAACACGGTATCCAGACAAATTTCCATATTCTAGGAAGTCATTTATAGTGAACAGAAGCACTGCATGCAGTTGAAAATATTCCATTTTATAAGAATCATACACCCTAATACCATCATCCCATAACAGTTTCAAATCCTCAATCAACAGTGACAAGTAAACATCAATATCATTACCGGGTTGCTTTGGACCAGATATCATTGTACCCAACATGACATATTTGTGCTTCATACAAACTTCAGGAGAGAGGTTGTAAATTACCAATAAAACAGGCCATGAACTATGTGTGCTACTGAGTGTTCGGTATGGATTCATTTCATATGTGCACAACCCTAGTCTGAGATTTCTAATTTCATTTCCAAATGTAGAATATTGCGCATCAATTTTCTTCCATTGTAGACAATCATCTGGATGACATATTTTTCCATCACAGACCCGCTCTTCAGCATTCCATCTTAACCTTTTTGAATCATGTGAATTAGCAATTAAATGTTTGAAATGATTAATTATAGGAAGATACCAAAATACCTTTGAAGGGAGCTTTGTAATCTCTACACCAGCCTGTGATTTTTCTTTCACCTTATACCGTGATGTCCCACATTTAGGACACTCTAACAGAAATTCATATTCCTTCCTATATATAATGAAGTCATTTGGATAGGCATGTATTTTCTTGAATCCCAATCCCATCGGGTATAATATTTTCTTGGCTTTGTAATGTGAATCTGGAAGATTGTTATCTTCTAGAAGAATGTATTTCATTAATTGTAGCAGCTCTGTAAAACTTATGTCACTCCATCCATGTTTCGCCTTTAGGTTAATCAATCTTAACACTGCCGAAAAAACCGTAAAATCTGTATAACCAGGATATAATGGTTTTTTAGCATCACCATATAGACGCGCAACTGTCGGTTCTATCTCAATTTGTTATGCTACAATATCGCGAATCATTTCTTCAATTCCATCGGAGTTACCATCTTGAGAATCATCATCATCAGTGACATTCCGTCCAGTTTCACCATTCCAAATCCAAGGGCTATAACTCGGATTAAAACCACGAAAAATCATATGATCTTTTTTTTCTCTACTTTTCAACTTCTTGATATTCAATCATTTCAGGTATGGACAGAAAAAAATGGCACTACTTGGAACATTTCATTTTGAAAATTCCAAAAAGGCATCAACACCTTCCACAAATTCATTGCTCATTTGATGTGATGTAATCCAACTTCGACTCATTATTACCTATAACAAATATCAACAAAAAATATATATTTTTAAGATAATACAAAATATGTTTATATGAAAAAATCATAATTTGAATGTAATCAATTTAAAATATAAAACAAATCTATGTGTATTTAAAAAAATATGCTTGAATATTATTTTTGAAACAAAATATAGTTAGATATAACAGTTTTAAATTTCATTGAATCAAATAAAACCATGAGGCCTACATAGTTGACAGAAATTTGGAGAAAATGGAGTAAACCTGAGAATCACCCCCACCCCCCAGACAACCCCCAAAAAACTCTGGACAGGATCCCCACCCCTTGGACAGCCCCCCACACCCACCCACCCCCTTGGACCACCCCTGGACACCCCGCAACCCTCCGGAAATCCCCCCACCCCTACCCCTTGAACACCACCCTGGACACCCCCAACCCTCTGGACAGCCCCCACCCCACCGGACAACCCCCAAAACCCTATGGACAGGACCCCACCCACGTGGAAAGCAACTCACACCCACCCACCCCCTTGGCCACCCCTCCCCCCCCCCCAGACACCACCCGTTTCCACATCTTTGATATAACATATTTTTTTAAAAAAACGTTTCATGAAATATGATGAAGTGTCCAATCGTATTTTTTATGAAATTTTTATTACTAGAAAGGGTCTTAGTATTGGATTGAATAGTAAATAAAGTGGCATAAAATAGCAATATAATCCTAAAAAATGAATATAATCCACCTTAAATATTTGAATAAATATGTTTGTAATCAACCATCAAATCCAAAAGGTGTATGAGAGAACAATTAGAGAAAAACATGGCAATGAGAGATTATAGTCATTAAGGGGGGATGATGTCAAAGGAAACAAAAAATCAAATGAACCAAGACCACTTTATGAAGTAATCCATGAAAAAGAAAAACCTACATCAAATAAACTCATTATGTCCACACATTAACATGTGTGAAAAAATATTATTCCCATGCCATTTTGAACAAAATCATTATATCCACACCTTACTATCTTATGTGATATAAAACAAAATCAATGAATTGGATGATGATATATGACCCCACCCATCAACATCCTTACATATGTGTGATATATAAAATCAATAATCATTATATCACAAAGAATACATGGAAAAAATGGGTTTAATATCCATTTAAAATGGAATCATATAAATAAAAAATTTACAATTCAATCAATAAACATGATAATCCGATGTAATATATATGGGTTCTAAATGATACTAATGAAATTTCTTGGTAGATAGCATTCAATGATTATATGGTATTGAAACCATATAAATAATGAGTATATAGTTTAGTCAGTAATTTTCTCAATAATTTTATCTATGATATCTCTTTGAACACACTTCAATCAAAGGAATAGATAACATGGTATTCATAGTGGATGGTTAGGAAATAAAAATCCAACGATATTCAAAAATATGTAATAGGGTTTGAAATGGAAGAATCTAACCTAGTTTAAACAAAAAAATCACAAAACATAATTATAGACTATCCGTGAAAAAAAACGAACGAAATAAATTCGTGGAAGGCTTAATTGAGTGTTGCGAGTTGAGATGATAGATCTGAGAGGAGTAAAGAAGATAAAAGATGAAGCCAAAATGAGTTTAACACAGGTCGATCGACGAGCCGATTAGGGTTTACCGCGCGAGAGAGACAAGCAGGCGGACTGTCAATCGAAAAATCGTAAATGACAGTCCACGGGGCTTTAATTTTTTAAATGTTTTATAACTTCGTTTATATTATAACTGATGTTATAAACTATTTTTTAAATTTATAACGTCGGTTATTTTAAAACAGACGTAGAAAACCCCCCACTCTTTGGTTTTTTACGTCGTTTATTTTATAACCGACGTAAAAAACGAGTTATCTACGGGTTTTTTACGTCGTTTATATTATAACCGACATAAAAAACCAAAGCTCTGGGGTTTTTTTACGTCAGTTATAAAATAACTGACGTAAAAAACGCGTAGATATGTCATTTTTTACGTCGGTTATCAAATAACTGACGTAAAAAACCCCCTACACTTTGGTTTTTTACGTCGGTTATAATATAAACGACGTAAAAAACTCCTAGATATCTTGTTTTTTACGTCGGTTATAAAATAACCGATGTAAAAAACCAAAGAGCGGGGGGGTTTTTACGTCTGTTATTTGATAACCGACGTAAAAAACGAGATATCTACGCACTTGTTACGTCGATTATAAAATAACCGACGTAAAAAACCCCGCGCTTTGAGTTTTAACGTCGGTTAATTTATAACCGACCTAAAAACCAAACACATGTGATTTGTAACGTCCGTTATTAAAATAACCGACGTTAAAAATCTACTCACCGAATTTGTTACGTCGGTTATGAAATAACCAACGTAAAAAACTACATTTCGCAGATTATCACGTCGGTTATATATAACCAACGTAAAAAATGGTGACGTAAATAATGTTTTCTGCAATAATAGATGTCCAATCTGGATAGTTCAGTCCATCATTGTCTTTGTGGCCCATTTACTCCACTCAAATGCCTGATCTAGCTCACATGTCCTGAATATATTTGTATCCCATTAAGTCAGGAACATAGTTACAAAATTTTAAGTCAAAATAATTTACAGCAAAATATTTATGCCCAAAATACTACAGTGAATTTTAAAACCGTAAAACTGGAATTTTCATCAATTTTTTAATGAATGATCTAATCCCAAATATTTCGTAATAGAACATATTTAGAATAATGTGAGGAAATTATATCATCTATTATTAATAAAATATTCAATAAAATGGTGTTTTACCAGTTCTCGGAGTGAGAAAATTTTTCTTTTTAGTGTTCTTAAAAATGCACCTCTCTCAATGTATAAAAACTATACTATATTCGGTCCTCCTATTGTAAAGACAACCTACCCATTCTACACATGTGTATTCAAATTTATTTTTCACACCATGGATATCATTTTTTCCCCAAAACCTATAGTACCCTTAAAATATCTCTTAATCCTAATTGCAGCAATAAAATGAGAACTTTTGGTGCACTTAAGTACCAAGAACATAGAGTAAAAATAAACACCTAGTATGCTTCTTAAACATTCAAGTACGAATGACTTCTAATAATATTTAGTAAATCCATTAGATTAACATATTTTAGACTTTTTCAGTGGATATATTTTTTCCACTAACAGTAGTGTGTAAATTCTATTTTAATCATCCCTGATGAACCTTTTAATAATAACCCTTACACAATTATCTTGATTATAATATAGTTGATCTTAATATAATGAAATTTTTAGGCCATGAAATTACTTTATCAATCCCAGCATAGATGTGTCAAATAACTTTTACATCTCCTTGGGAAGCATTTCACAAAATTATTCATCATTTTATGTAAATATGATATCATATTCATAAACAAAAAAATGAGATATACCTTCTTTTCAAATTTTTTATATATTTCTGTCAAGACTCCCCATTTTGAAATTAAACATCTTCAAGAAGGATTGAATCTTATAGTACAAATTTCATTGTGATTTTTATCCCGTAAAAATCATCATTAACCAACATTAATAAAGTCTTATTCTCAAACATAGAACCAATGTGGTGTATCAATGAATACCTCTACTTACAACCCTCCATTGAGTATGTAATTCATTATATCCATTTTAAATGCATTGTAAAACATTTTTACTGAAATATAAATAAAATTTATTTTTGTATTAAACCTTTTTAATGGTGAAATGGTATCATCAAATTCTACTCCTTCAACTTGTGAATTTCCTTTACACACTAATATTGCATTATTTCACACCACATTTCCTTTTTATTCTATTTTTTTATAATAAAAACTATTTCCTAATGGAATTATTCTATTTATTATTTGATAATATGTCCTAAGGGTAATTATTTTCTATTTATTCCTACTATTCCTTCATAGTATCAAAACATGCATTATGATTCAATGTTTGTTCAAAATCTCTTGGTTTAATTTGTAAAAACAATAATGTATGATATTATTATTTAAATTTTATCCTAGTTTATAATTATTTCATTCATATTTAATGATATTATGCACCATAAATTATCTTCTCATCCTTGGTTGTTAAATATGTGATTATTCCTTATCAATTTAAGTTGATGAATCTTTTTATATAACCTTTGGAAATTTGAAAATTTAATTTCATTATAAAATTTCTTCTAGGGTTTTTAACAAATACAAGTTCAACATCAATTCTAGAACTTGCATCATCATATATTAACATTATCGTTGAATCTTAAATCACTCTTACATTATTTGTATAAAAAATAATTCCATCCACTTTTTTTATATTAATGATATCCTATTTTATATAGAGTATATCCTTGTAAAATTCCATCAACCCCTCACTTTTTATGTTTTTCAATATTTTCAACTATATCCATTATAACATAAGGACCGCCAATCAAAAAACAATAATTTATTTTTTTATATTGCATCTCACAAGGGGAAATATATAAATTAATCCTTTGTTAAAAATAGTCTTGAATGTGAACTACTACATGTATATATTACCACATTAAATATAATGAAGTATCATGATTGAGATACATTTTCTGAATCATATCAACAAACCATACATTCTTCAATTCAGCCACATCATTTTCATGGGTGAGTATGGTTCAATGATGGCATGCCAGATACTATGGTTCTCTAGATATGTTTCAAGATTCCTATTTTTTAACTATGTTCCATTTTCTACTTATATATTCTTTAGTATAATATTTTTTTATTCACATCATAATGAATTTCAATTATTTGTTATGTTTTTCAATTTTGTTTTATGTAACGTCCCATTTTTTTAACTAGGCTGAAAATACTAAGAGAAAGGGAGATTATCATTTGGTGGAAAAGATAAATTTTAAATACAGATTTGAAATTTAAATATGAGTATTATAACACTTGTAATTATTTTCTTTTGATGTGTTTTATGGTTGGAGATGTTTCTCAGAAGTTTGGACATGTTTTAGAAGTGATGGGATTAGAAATCTCACTTTCTGGGAGAAATAGACAAGGCACATTTATTTCAATTTATACAACCCCATTGGGGAAACCATGTGGCCATCTATGTAGTTTCACATGGTTTTATAAAAAGTGAAATATGGGGAGAAAGGACATGAAAAATAATTTTAGTAAACTGAATAGGTTGGTTCATGGGGTGTTCATGGTTTTTTAATCCAAGCATGTAGTCACATGGTGAATTCCAGTTAACCAGTAGCAATGCATTGTTGTTGAATGGTTATCCCAAATCAAGCATTCATCCCATGTGTGGTATATGTCCTAGATAGTGTGAGTTTCACAATTACTTCAATTTTATCCAAACCATTAATCCAAATGTGTTCCTTATTAATTGAGTAAACTGTTGATTTTCCCCTCCGACCCATTTATGGGTTACACATCATTTTCATCCTCCATTCACCTGTGAGGACTCTCATGTGTGTGCCACCTTTGTTCACTCATTCCATGGTTAATATTTCAATTTATTCTCCTAATTTAATTATCATATGATGCTTTGTAAGCCTCTCAGCATGTCTAAGGGTAATATTTATTCCATTGTATGTTTATCTCACCATCTTTGTCACTATCCCCATGCTAGGTAATTAACCCTATGTTTATGGTTATTCCTTATTCAACTGATTTCTCTAGTATTGGAATGAATAAAATACCATTATTGGATGAGTGTACCAATCTAATCATTATTTAGGTGGTATATATCCTTTCCTTATATTATTGGGTTTTTTATATCTTGTGAAGTTGTTATGAATATTGGAAATTTAAGTAATGGTTCAATAATTAATAAACACTTAAATTGGATGTATGGACCATTTTTTAAACATTTTACTAGACCCTTACATGTGGTTATAGGTTTTCAACCCCAAAATGATCCACTAATGTGGTGGGGTTATATAATGACCATGTTTAAGCCAACCATAAAGTGTGTCAACCACACATCTTATTAATGGGATCCAAATATATCCTTTTATAGATCATTTGAATTTATAAAGGAATAGTGATATCCAATGGAATTAATGTGTCATATAGAATGAAATTTAAAATCTTGTGAAGTTATTCAATTTGTTTAGATATTTAATGACGATTCATATACATTAACACAATTGTCCTTCTCATCACATGTATGTGATTTAATATTAATAAAATAATGTGACAAATTATATTGATATGGGAATAGAAAATTACATCATCCATGGAATATTGGTTTGAATTATATTTAATTCGATTGAATATAATGGAACCAATGCGGTGTAACATGGTATGAAATCAAAGAAAAACTTATATATATATATATATATATATATGAAATTGGATTCCTTAGATTCTAAACATGGTTCTAGATTGATTGGAATTTCTTGAACATTCTCATTGGGATCCACTCATATTTTCCCATAGTTTATTATGGTTGAGTTCCATAGACTTGAAGAGGAATCCGTTGTCAATGTCCTTTGGCCCAATACTAGTTAGATAAAAACAATAACATTATTTCCATTAATCTGATACATAGAGTCTACAAGGATTAATTTTTGAATGTCCATGGGTCATACCTTGATAGATTTGATAATCGATACTCATGGAATATGTAGTAGTTGATAATTTACTCCTGTATTCTATTTTTCATTTATTCAATGACTACTTGATAAAAAACAAAATTGTAGGTTGGTTTATAGAACATTATATTTTTAGACATTACTCTTTTTTTATATAAACACCACCACTACTTATATTATTTTACTAGATATGTAATATAAATCTTTAGTGGAAGATTGTTGAGATTATTTAACACCCTTTTTGGGCCACTAACTAGAACCAGGATAGAACTCATTTTATAGGTTCAGGATTATGGATTGTGTTATGATATTACTTTATATTATCCTTCAGGGATAGGATAGAGTATAGATACTATAGTACTGATCTTTTTCTCATAATGCGAATGGAGTTATCCACTTATTATTTTAATTATTAACATGCTTTCTTATAATTTCTGTGTTCCATGTATTCCTACCTGTATTTATGTTTGATTATTATTATGCATGATTAATAATTTATTTGTTATTGATGATCAGTTTTTATTAAATTCCACCGGCTTTTTTTGTTATCACATTTACAATATCTATTATTGATATAGAGGTAATATTATCCCCATATAAAATCTATTAGTCCCTCTGTACTAGTTGATATTCTATAGCCTATATGGAGGCTTGCTTGAGTCCAGTGGCCAACCAGATCAGGACATTGTTTTAGTGGATCTTAGATCAGGATACTAAAAATGGTACCATAGGTTCTTATTTTATTTTTTTCCATAATGTTTTGGGGTGGTATATAGGAGACTAAAAATTTATCGTAACTTGGTAAATAGATTGGGTTTTTATCTTGCCAACCCACACATGAGGGAAAGATTAAGTTATTAAGGATGTGACTATTGTCCTATATTACAGTTGATGATTATTTCTCCTTGAGTTATTATTGTACTTCTAATGGTTATTTTTTTTTGAATTATGAAATTTAAACATGGCCTGATATTGTAAGGAAGCACTGTTACAAGAATAATTACTGGTAAATAGAATGCACATGTCATCCATATGACATTCCATTTAGTTAGAACCATAGATTTTCTAGTTCATGATGATTTGTAGACCCTAAAAAGGGTAATTATGTTACATTATTACCTATAATACCTGTTTATGAGATACCTCTCCATGATTACTATCAAATTTTATTTTATATAATTGATCATTATTAGCATTCCTTTTTACATTTTTTATATATTAATGGTGATATAAAGTATCACCATAAACATAAATGGGGTTTATCGATATTGGTTGATCGTATAATTCTATTTAACCATAGGATTTTAGTATATTAGATCTATGAACTATTGGTCACATTAGATGAAACAATGGTGGGTATAATTAAATTTGATCTAATCTTGGGATTTGTATATTTAATGGGTGCTCAATAAATTGGATAAGGTCACCCATATAGCAGAACCATATTTTATAGAATAGATATATTCTAAAATCTATTATAGTAATTTTGTTGTAATTAAATGGGAACTAATTTCCCAATTTTAAAAGTGTACGAGCATTTATGAATTGGATAATGGAGACACATGTAATCAATTCCCCATATATGGACTATTTTATTTTTTGACCGAAAATTAATACCTCGTGGCATTTACATGAACACCAATTATAAATTATAAAGTTATGTACCTTTATAATTTGTGAATATTTATTCATCTAACCAAACCATGATTCTTATATATTTATTGAATTGAAATTTATATATAAATAGGGTTGATTTATAAATCATAGTACCTATATATATCTTGGGAATGAAGACCAAAATTAATAAAATTAAAAATGACAACAAGACCCAATTATGTCTTTTAGGCATATTTCTTTTGAGATAAATCCATTATAGGTGTTTTCAAATTTCTATTATATAAAAAATTATGGATTTCATTTAAATGGCTTTAAAATTGTAAGTTATATAGTATTGACTCTATAAAATGGGAATGAATTCTTTTATAATTGATCCAAGTTGATATGATGGGACACACATAGGTCACCATACACTTCATACTCCTTTTTAATTAGTCCCATGGGGATATTCTTATGTGAATGGGATGGTTATTTGGCGTATTCAGGTTCCTATGTTTTGTATCATATAATCTTATGGCGGAATCTTACAAATACAATCCCATTAATTGATAAAAATATTATAATTTATTTTTAAAATTTATTATATTGATGAATCAGTTAATTAAAATTACAATTCAACACTAATGAGTTTTTTTCTCTATATATTGGAAATTGACATTTAATTATCTAGGACTAGTTTTTAAAACATATTAGCTAGAATAAATGATGTGATAAAAATAAATTTTGAGATATAAGGAAAATGCAGTATAGAGTTAGTTATATAATTTATTTATTATAGTTTTTGTTGAGAATTGGTATATGAGATATGATTTATATTATCTTCTTTAAATATCATAATAAGAGGGCATCAATTAAATTCCTAAAAATAAACCATTAGAGGTGGGATTTTTTTAACCCTCATGTAGGTGTTTTTGTTTGTATTTATTGAGTGAGAATATGAACGTTCCCCATGGGTCCCAATTACATTATGACCTATTGATTCATAATCTAAAATTGAAAACGTTAGATCTCAATGATCTTTTTATTTGTGACACTAGTAAAATACCATGCCTTTTCAAAAATAGTGGATATCCTATTGGGTTAGAGAACATATAACCATGAGGATATGATAAATTATAATTGAAGGTTTCAAAAAAGGGGTGTTGTTTGGGTTCCATTTTCCCTGCGTAGGACTCTAGATAATGAAACGATACCCTTGAGATGACAGTTGGTTATATTATTAGTAAAACCTTGAGGGAGTATTATAATATTCTATACCGCTGAGTGTCATCCATTTAATATTTATGATAGAATATTAATAATTCAATAATAATTCCCATATTCCAATGATCAGATATAATCAGTTCTTTGTAGCCTATTTTTTGTTAGGTGAATCTATTATACATATAATGATTGATTCCAATCCTTTTGTGTTGATTCTTCTTTACCTATTCCAGTTTATCATCTTCTAAAATAGTTTTTCATGCATTTTAAATTTTTTGTAATAAATTCCCTTTAGTGGGTTATGGATCTAATGTGAGATACAATATGATTATGTTTGAGAACCAAGGGACCTTACTTTTGATTCAGACCGTAGTAGGGGAGTGATGTTGTTCTATTATGAAAAACCTATGGAAGAGGTTGGTCCGACACTACATTTTCATTTTTGTAGTAATCTAAATTTTATGTTCATTTAATGATCGATCAATGAGAGGTTATAAAGTATTTGTATTTAGTCATTATGATTCCCATGATTTTGAAATGAACTGTGAGTTATTTTTTATTAGATCTATTCTCAATTGGCATGACTATTTAGGTTCCTAGCCTAGTTGGCCAGTAGTGGTTGCATGGTTGACGTGTTCTTATCAGAAACAACTTCGTAATTTGGGAGGTCATTCAATAAATAATGAAACATGTATGATTAATAATTTTGAAGATTTATTATAAGGGAAATTAAAATAAATGAAAACTGACATTTCATGTAGCATGATCATCTTTACCTTGATTAAATATTATTCGTAGTAGTGTGAGTGAGGTTTGAATCAGGTGGTATGGGATGTAAAAGAACTTTCAGTGTTAATTTTAGCTCACATATACTACATCTATAAAATTTTATGGATTTAACATTAGTTGGATTCTATGTAAGGGCATAGAATCAATTATATCAAATATGACACATGAAGGTAGCATGACCTGGAAATTTCGTTATGATTAAATTAAAGTTTCCAATGATAATGCATAATTTAGAATGAATTGGGGGATGTGAGATATTTAACTCATAAACAGACCCAATAACGCTTGTTCTGTTGATATGGTTCTTGGTTTTGAAAAAGAAGGATCGTCCTAATTGATGTGATCATGGCTCAGATGAGATACATATTCGCAATGATTAAATCTCAATGTACTCATCATTTGGAGGTGACCATGTCCCCTATTTTTATATTACACTATGTACAATGATTGATCATCTAAAATATACTGAGATACCTATTTAAATAACTAATATGGAGTAATGAAAGGACTCCTTGGGTGTTTCACTAAAATTGTAATGTGAAGAAATCCAAGTGGTGCACAGTATACTATTCTCCGTTTAAGATTGATAACTACTGTTTCGAGTCAGAATTCATAATTATCCATGATAATTATGATTGGGATGTGTTAGTGAACTAGGGATTGTATTTTTTTATTGAAATTATAATGAGTTAGTTCTCAACCATGAAATTCATATTTCTATGATGGATATTCCTTGAAATGAGTTAATCATTTTTAGTTTTGTTTATGTGGCTACAATTATGATCCTAAGTTGGGTAGCTGGAAATAATTCACTATAGAGATACTATGATTATATAAAGGTTGAGGAACCCTGGTACCAGTCTTGTGATATATTTTTAACACTCATATGATGTAAAATACATGATGAAATGTATGACTGGAATTGTCAGTAAATTCTAAGTAGAAATTAAAATATGGATTTGGGTGAAATATAGATGTGGGTGTTAATCCTATTATAGGTTGTCACAATCCTTGTTTACTATAATAGATAGAGTCTCTATTGGTTCTAGTACATGATGATATTATTTATTAGGAGATGGTTCTGCTAGGATACATCCTAAAAAATTTGGTGTATGATTTGGTGTGCGTTCCCAAAACAACTTAATTAATCCTTTGGATAAGGATTTCGAATCAGTTTTAGTGGGATGTCTAATTATAAATAAAAATGATTTAAAAATTAGTCAACTAAAGGTGGATCGACAGAATTTCCACTTAAAAAGTTGGATGTGTTTTATGATGAATCATGTTTATCAAGACGTCAAGATACAGAAGGCATAATTTGATGGCCGACCTTGGGTTTTCAAGGAAAATACGGTACAAAAAAAATATAATTTTGGTATATTGGTGTTAAACAAATTTGTCTAATCAGTGATTGGGGGATTGGGGGGGTAGATCCCCCATATATAAAATAAAAAATTATTGAATATGTTGATATGACATTATATATGTTTTATAGGAAATTAAGAAAGTGGGTGTAAGGTAACTCAAACATTGATGTTTGGAATATATTACCTATGATGGATAATTTTATATGAAGAATGATATATTGAGTTGATGACATGACCCTCTATCAGTTATGAAGGGATCATTCATGTTTTTCATAATTTCTTACTTTTATTTTTGAGAATAGGATCAATGTTTAGAGACATAATTACTTAATGTTTAGTGTGACACATATAGGTGGTTTGTGAATTTGAAAATACAACATTAGAATTTGAATGAATCTTCCCAAACCATACAGATTAGGTGATGTTATCATAGTTCTGCAATAATTATTGTGTACATGATGTTCTAATTTTTGGAGATCATAATGTCTAATGCTTTGAACTGGTTTGATAATCTCAATAGAATTGGATCTTTCCATTTAGGTGGTGGGGAAAATTTTAGATTTAGATTTAGAATGTAAATATGAAGACTAGAATACTTAATATTGATATTTATTCATTTTTTTAAGGATAAAAATACATATTGGATGTTTGGATGACTTTCAGGAGCACTGGGATCTAAAAGCTCACTATCTCGGAGAAACATATTGGTTGGATGGTCTTTTTAAACTGTGTGCCCCCTCAAGAGAAACTGTGCAGCTCTATAAGGGGGTCTCATGGTTTTCTAAACTGTTCATGTTGGGTCCCTATCTGTGTCATTTATCTATAGTAAACTAAAAAGGTGGGTTCATTTTCTATGCATGAATTTCCAAACCATGTGCCCAACTTCATGGTTAGTGCCACAAAACTAGTATCACCACATCGTTGGAGCATAGTAATCCAAAATTGTGCAGCCAAACTATGTGGGGTATGGATTGTGGGTAGTGAGAGATAAATAGTTGGTTAATGATATGAAAAAATGTGTTTCTAAACCATGTGCCCCATTAATGGGGAATATGATGATTGTCTCCGCTAATCCTTTAATGGTTTACCCCCCCCCCCCTTTCCCCATCATTTTCCAAAGAGACCTCCCACTCATGAGCCACCTTTACCCACTCTTAGATTAGTTAATATACTTTGATTTCTTCTTAATTTCAACTTCATTATAAATTTTGGAACCCTCTCAATATGTCTAAGACTTATCTTGCTTCCTTTTATATTTTACCTCACCTTCTTCGGTGTTATCTCCATACGAGTTAATTTACATTATTTTTATGGTGTTCTGTCAGTTCCTTTGATTTCTCTTCTATAGGTCAAATAAAATCCTATCATGGAGTACAAGAATTTCCTAGTAATGAGTTCTGTGGTCTATAACTTTTCCCTAAATGATTCATAGTTTTATATATTACATAGTTGTGCCTCACGTGGGATATTCTCTGTGTTTCTCCTTAAATTAATAGACCCTTTAAATTTATATTTAGACCATTATTTAAAAATATTAATACATATTAAAACAAGGATGTTGGTTGTCAACCCCAACCCAAAGCACCCAAAATGTGGGATTTTATATTGACCACATTTACACCAATCATGTTGTTTGTCAAGATAGATTCTTATTATTGTCATCCGCATATAAATTCAATAATATTGTAAAGGTTGTGTAATTAGTTTAGCAACATGTAATTTATGAATTTCCAGTTAAATGAAACTTATTAAATGGGATATATTAAATAAATGGGGAATCCCTTGAATCATGATATTTATGCAGTTATTTAATGAAGTGAAATTTATATTAACATGACCCTCATTGTCATATATTATATGTGAATTAAAAATATTATTTTAATATGATAAATTAAATATATTTGTTAATGGATGCTAACATCTTCCCATGATTATTTTTATCAATTATGCTGAATTGGATTCCATAGTATGGCACCAGTGTGATATAATGGTTTATGTCACCAATGAACCACTTATATATATATATTACATTCGAATCCTTGGATAGTAACCTTGGATCTAAATTATTTTGACCCTGTAGAACACACTCATTGTGCTCCATTCCATTATTTATCATCTTTCATATGAATGGGATCCATGGGCTCAAAGAGGACACCCTGATAAATGTCCTGGGATCCTATCCCATGTGTGTATACATTTAATCAAGTATTATATAGATTATATCCATTGACTCTAAGAGGAAGCCTTGGAAAATGAACCTGGTTCCTGGACCTCATAGGTATGATACTCGATACACATAGAATGTGACATCTATGATAACTTAAACTAGTATAATATTTTCCTTCATTTATAGACATCTTGATACAACATGTTCTTATAGGGTGTTTTATAGTACTTTATGATTTATAGGTTTACTCATGTTATGTCTAAACAACACCACAACAAATATTCATGGAATATATTTTTTATAGACACCATTGGTGGTGGCCAACATAGTATATCTCGCACCCTATTTGGGATGCTTATTGATATCCATAAAGACCATATGTTTAAAGGTTCTTGATCATAGATTATGTTTATTTCATTATTTATTTTATCCTTCTAGTCCAGGTTTAATAATTAAGTCTAAAGGATAGACCTTATGCCCATGATGATATTGGACATAGCCACTATTTCTTCTACATATTTACATATAATTTTAGACATTCCTTGTACTATGTTTACATTACTTTATTTATGTCAGAGTAGGTTTATACATTATTAACCTTTAAATTTTTATTGATGACATAATTTTATTATAATACACTCCTATTATTTATTATCACTTTTGATGCATCTATTACTAATATAGAGGTTAATGTCTCCCCACAATACCTCAATGAAATTCTCACTACTAGTTAGAGGGAAAAAATAATTGTTCTATGTGAATCAAATAAAATGATTGTGGTGAAGTATTTACCAAAAAGGAGTTTTAGGTGATTATTTTTACATGGGCTGTATATTTATTTTCTTATAAAATGGACCATAATTAGATAATTTAAAAAAAAGAGTGAATCTATTTAGAGGGGATCATGACTTGAAGAATTAGGGTTAGTCCAAAGTAGTTCTTGAAGGTGGTATTCTGTGAATGATAAAGTTTTTCTCAAGGGATGTATTCTACGAAAGAGAAAGAGGATCGGGATGGAACACAATTAGAAGGCATATTTTTATATTTAAGGTTTCATTAAGGGGAACTGAATCTCATAAAAGAAATGGGGGTCACAAATAAATGGTCTTCCATAATGATAATACATATCACAAAGCACATACCATCTATGGAGTAAAGGTAGTTCACTAAGCAATGTGGTTAGCAAAGCACACACGTGATGCAGTGAAATTCAGTTCATGAATTTATTGAGGCAGTTCACGAAGAGACTGAAAATAGTCCTTGAAAGAAATTTCTAAAATGAAATAATAGAAAAAAAATTTCACATAAAAGGTGAAAACATGAAATCAATAAATAGTCTTATATTTGTGAAACAATTTTATAGATATTCCAACCAACATAAAATTCTTTTGAATGCGCATTGTGCACACATCAGTGGAGAGATAAAGGAGATTTCATAATTTGATTGGTTATAAGCTAGAGGGGATAGAGAGTATTCTCCAAACCTTTTATGGGTAGTGAGCTTTAGTGGAGATAGTAAATACGCACAATTTCATAGTATGATCTGTGGACGCAGCCTAGTGAGTGTTAATCAAGTCAAATTATTACGTCAAATGTGTCACGACCTGACCCGTGTTGGGGATAGAGCCTCAACTACCAAAATCCCACCTCCAAAGGCCATGGGTGGAGACTAGTGTTGAAGGCATAATTACTCAGGGGGGTGGGGGTTCATAAGAACATGTACAGACACAAAGAACCAACTCAATGAAAAAGTGCTGAGGGAAAGGGAAAAAAAGATACACCACTATTATATATAAATTAAAAAGATGAATCAATCTCTAAACAGTACAAGTAGATAAAAGTAAACTAAAAGGAAAAAGGAAAAAAAATACACGCACATCCAAAAAAGTGACACAACCATGTAGTAGCTAAAAAGTAAAGCTACTGAGTGATCCCCACTCATAGATTTCAAGCTACAACCACCATACATGGTCTGATAACCAGTATCCCTAATATTCTTTGATGACACGATCAACCTTTCCATCATGTTCATAAGGCTTGACACTTCCGAGAAAAGCCCGTGTAGGGGTCAGTATATACATACGTAGTTAGGCAACCCAAAATGGAGAAGTGGAGTAGTAAAAGATACAATCGAAGAGGAAAATAGTAGAGAGAACGTGGTACAAAAAAGGAGAACAACTCAACCTAATAATAGAGTGAACTAAAATCATCCAAAACACAAGGAACTAAATATGGCAAGAAGATGAACCTTTAATTGAGTCATAACTACAAATAGTATGAGAGTATAATCATACAACCATGAGGATCTAGACACAGAAATAATGTGGCATACCCCACGCATCTTCGCCTCCCCTAGAAGGGAGTAACAAAACCCCCAGAGTGGGTACTGAAATAGGATACATATATATTCTCAATCAAAGAAACCCAAAAAAGATAGTAAGGGGGTTTTCATCTCACAACTCATTCTAGTAAATGTGTCTCTAATAGTTTTAGATGTATCCATCAACAATGACCAACATACCACATGGAAATCCAGAATTGAAATTCAAATGGGCTCAAACACCACACCTCGATTCTATCCTATTTGTGTGGGTCAATATTTCCCTCACGGTTTTAGGTCATGTTATAAGGATGTGTCTTGGCGGGGAAAGTTAACCTATTATTCATGAGTCCAATGTAACGTCAATGTGTGTCTTACCACTAATCTGGAGGTAGATGGTGCAAACCTGATGTAGAGGACACACACCATGGTACGACATGGGGATTCCACTTTGATAATAGTTTTAGAGGACCCGCACTCATGATAATTGTGGATTCCACTTTAGGTCATCAAGGAAACATTCCCCAGTACTTATGGGGGATTCTAATCACATAGTATTCCTTTAGGACCCACACCTTTTCCGATATGGGATTCCACTCTAGGTCTATGAGGACATACTCCCTAGTACGTTAGTGGGATTCCACTCAGAAATAACTATAGAGGTACCATGACCATTCCAATGGTGGATTCCACTCAAGGCCCTCGAGGAACTACCATGGTCATCCCTACTAGATGGAACCACTTAGAAAGAATCAAGGAATGTCGCTGCCTTTCTCAACTGTAGGGAATCCTAGAACTTCATGGGAAATCCCAATGGGAAGGTAACTCTCAGAAAGAATCATGGAACATCACTACCTAGCCCAGTTGGGGGGTAAGTCTGGAACAGCTCTGGCCATCCCTATTGGATGGAACCTCTCAGAAAGCATTGTGGAAGTATAGTGTCCATCCATGCTTGATGGTAAGCCCAGGATAGTATGATGATTTTTTATGATTTCTTACGTCATCAGGTGTCGATCCAAATAGGGGTCGCACCCAAAACATCTCACATTATATCCCCGAAGCCACTACAGAGGGAACCATCACGTTCTATGGGAAACGACACTCAGGATAGGCTACCTGCATGCCAACATCCAAGTCCATTTGAAGGAGATACAATATATATAATATTTATAAAGTGATGCGTGATGTATTTGGGCCCCACCTGGCATGTAATTCCACCACATCACATGGCCATGTACCTCGCCATAGTCGGGTACTAAACTGTGTACTAGTACCCATAGCCATTCCACTGCACTCCCAAGGTTTATGAAACATCCTACGAAAAGGCTGAAGAGCACACGATGATCCTCACTAGTCCGAATGTGAGAAAAAATTACTTTACTAATGTGAATCCCCAAAAGGCCCTAGAAAACCAAACAGATCATGCTGTTATGATCCTTGAGGAAAATCACGTAGGACTAACTTTTCATTCTATCGAATCAAACTCCTGGTGAAGAAGGTGCATTTTGTTGCATTTTGAAACAAATGGTGATTCGTGGGGCCCTCACATTAATATGAGAACACATCATATAAATCACACCATTGGGAAAATTATGGAAAAAACACAGGACTGGATATTCATTCATCCAAAAAGGACTTCTGGTGAAAAAGTAATACTTATGCGCAAATGACCAAAACAGGAATCATGCATCCCAATCCTAAATTGCTGTTTAAGATCTCTAAATTATTCTTGAAAAGGTTTCCTCAAATTCAGGGTCATGGCCCCATAGACAGCTCACCAATCCAATTTCATTCGGAAGAGTGATAAAAAATGCAGTATTCTGAAACAACAATAAAAATAATATTATTGGGTGTTTTGTGGAAACGAGTCATGAACCCAAATTATGTACCCTAAAATGGAATTAATATGACTTCCTCAAATTTTGGGTCATGCAGTCTTTGACAGTGCATAAAATGGAATCCCAATTTTAGTGTTATGGTGGTTTAATGATATAAAATTTCTATTAAATCTTTTAATGTATTGGAATTTCAGAGTACTGGGTCACAAGTCAGAAAAAGGCATCAAACATCACTCTTAAAATGAAAATCTCGTAGTTAGGAACACACTGCTAGAGACTATGTGTCAAACAGACACCGTATAAAATAGTTATAAATGGAAAAATCCATTTTTAAATAATATTAATCATAATAACAGTAAAATTATTATATATATCGTTATTAATATTTATATTATTATTAAGGAGGGGGGATGGGTTCTTCCCACCCCTATGCATAAAGAGCCTCCCCCAACCACATTAGATCCCCTTTATTATTTTTTTATTTTATATTTATTTCATATTGTCTTTTTTATCTCCTATATTCTCTAATCTTCTTCTTCAACAAAGACTTCTATGAAACCCTAATATGTGCAACACCTCTTCGCAATGGTTACTTTCAAATCAAGCACATTGGAACTAGAAAAATTCAAGCAGTGTCCAAATATCACTCCACCACTTCTGTTCATCATTGAAATTCTTCAACGCTCACCCCAAGCATTGATGCCACCGCTCTCTTGGACTGCTGGGTTTCACTGCTCATCATTGTTCACCTGGTTCACCGGCCAAAATTGGGGAAGGAGGGTCACACCACCCTCGGTCAATGGTCATTGTCTCCATCACTTCATTTGACAATGAATTCATATATGTTACATTCAATGATAGATATTATTTTGATCCATACCAAATCAAACCTCTGTCCAAATAAAAATGGAATGTAAAAAAAATTGAACCCTGATTGATGGCTAGGTTTTCATGGCCATCATAAAAAAATATCACAAATCTGACGAAGGAAAATATAAAGTTCAATGATTCAATTAAATGTGATGAAACCATAAAATCAATCAGGGAATCAATGACGAACATAAAAAATGGGGAATAAAATACACAAATCAAAATCCTAAACTGATTCTTGAATATTTTTCTAGTGAAGAACATACTTTCCAAGGGAGGAGGAGATTCGTTAATTCATCATGATTCAACATTTTTTCGATTCAAGGATTTTTCATTGATCCTCCAAAGGAAGAAGAATATATCTCCTCCATCGATGGTTGGGTTTACAAGGAAACCATAGAAAATACTCATAATTATCTATTTATAGGAGGTGATTAGGTCAAGGGTAAATACATAACTGTGCTTTCCGATGGCCGTAGAATCCGAACATCACACGTCCTCTCATTTTATGTCATGCTTTAGTAAAACACTACTCTAAAACCCAATAGAGGTCACATATATATGTAGAAATATTAAAAAGTATTATGAAGAAAAAAATTGGGTCTCTACATCATTACATTATTCAAGATTTTCATCCCAAAAAAAAAATAGGGAAACAACTCAGGATAATGTGCTCACTCCTGGCTCTATCTCCCCCTTGAATACTGTTGGATGTTTTCATGCTATCATAGAACACGAACCAAAGATTTGTTTCATCCACATATGGTCTTCACCTGTCGATGACGTGAGTAGGATCATGCACATATCTCTTTTTCTACGACATGTCGAAATGATCTTTCACCTTCTCTAGCTATGGGTGTAGGGCAAGGAGATAAGAAACCTCACCAATCCTCTGCATGATATCGAAAATGCATGAAGAACCCTGGTTATAGCTTGCCTCCCTATATTAAAACTAACATGAAATCCCTCAAAATATCCTCAAACACCTGGATGGTGCACTGCGTCTACCCATCGATCAGGTGGTGAAAGGATGCATGCAACTGCAGTTTGGTCCAAAACACCCATGCAAGCCTCTCCACAACCGTGAAATAAACAACACATCATGATGAAATAAAAATTTTAAGGTTCCCTATGAAGGTGGATGCTCCATCATACTTACAACTACCCAACACTCTCCACCGAACTCTACTCCTTTATTGCAAGGAAGTGCACAAACTTACTAATTCTGTCTACTATTACCCAGATGGTGTCATGGACCTTCATTGTGCTTGGAAGTCCATTTATAATGCTCATGGATATTAAGTACCATTTCCACTCTAGGATTTCAAGAGGCTTCAACAACCCTCCTGAACTCAATGTTCTGCCTCCACCCGCATCACAACTAAAACCACTGTTTATCTTTGAAAAGAGGTCTCATTATTCCATCCTTTAGAATATCCATCTTGTGTGTCACCTATGGATATATAAGTTTCTGAAAATATCTTAATCAATTTTAAACTATTGGTAATCTCTCACACGCTTGAGAAGAAAAAGATTCGACACCATTGACTGAGGAAAAATTGAACCCTCATGCTTCACTTGGGTTATCTTCTGGGAAGCTAAAATCTCTGAAACATCCCATAAATGGAATGCCCGAGACTTCCTACTAATGAATATTCTATAACATATAACCTTTAATGGAGTATAGAAAATCTTGAATTCGTTGTCCTGCAGGAGGTTCAACCACCATCGCCACATCATGTCCAGGTTTCTATGAATGGAAATGAACCACTGAATCTAGTGGTCTGTACAAACCAAAAATCACTCTCCCAGAAGGGAGTGTCTCCGAATCGATAGGGTGAGGACTACGGTTTCCAACATCATGCAGTGTGTCACATAGTTCTATGCAAAGTTTCTCCATCACCGTTACTTATACTTGATAAATATTCTATCATTGTTGACGTTGAGCACACAAAGGTACCAACGAATAGGGTAGGTGAGTAAACTCATACAACTGTGAGAAGATAGAAATTTAAAGCTTGTGGAATTCCCCATGTGTCTTCTCCACTCTTGGAAGGTGAGTAACCCCAAACCAAACATTTGTCCACACCTACAAGTGAATTCTCAATAAAAAATGAGGTCATGTAGAAAAACACCACTGGTAATGCTAGGACATGCTCTGACACTCCATTGCACAACCCCACCATGAACGAAAAAGTTAGAGGTACTCTTCAACCACACCTAGATACTATACACTTTGCATGGAACTAAATTTCCCTCACAGGTTCTCTCGCATCACAAAAAACACATCTCGATGGGGGTAAGGACCTCTCTTCATTTTTCATTCAAATCTATGTTGAACAACACTGACATAGGGTTACACCAACGGCTCACGTCACCCTGGTAAAAACTCAAACAAAAAGAAGGTTGGAAGGAGAACATAAAAAAGAGACTAACAAGATCTACCAAAGAAGGTATAATATACATAGAGTGTGAAAATTATCATCAGGCACATTGTAGGATCATAGAAATCCAAATATTACAGCTACTCATGGCCCCAACTACTATCTTCCTAAGTTGGATGCTTCCACAAAGTGGTTATAGAAGGACCTCATAACATCATTCACCACCCAAAACTTTTAATTCTCCTAATATAACACCAAATCCTTGAGGAAAACCATGTTCTAACTTAAGAGATCCCTGATCAGGGCACCAAATCTTTTATGGAAGTGTATCTACCAACTATCTGGGACTCTCAGCCCACATGGCCAAGTAGTCTCATGCCATGTGACCTCTCCCACCACAAGAATTAAACATGTCTATCTCAAGATTCCATGGTTCTATGAACTATCCCATATATTATCCTTGAGTCTTATCAAGTGGAGGCCTCCGACATTGAGGCCCTACCAACTGACATATGCTAGCCATGGGAGACGTCTCAACTCTGGCTTTCACCCTGGAAAAACTAGAAAATAGGAAGTCCGCTGACAGGAAGCTCTCTATCACTAGTGCCTTCTCCAGCACCCCGACATAAATGGGGATAATATAGGGCACTACACCAAAATGGATCTCACATTGGAGACCCTACTAAAACATCCATTCTCGGATGTAGCCATCACGGATCATATCCGGAGAGTAGAGTGAATGTTTTGTGAACCTGGTCGTATACTCAGACACTATCATCCCTCCCTGTTGAAGTTCAAGAGGCTCCTGATTTAAAATGAAGTGTTAGAAGAAGGTTCAGTACTCCTCATGAAACATCTAATGGATTTAATTTCACGTGAGTACTGACTCACACACTTCTGTGTAACATAACTCCACCAACATCCATCTCCTCCATGCTGCAAATCACTTTTTTTCATTTTAGAAAGTCGGATTGTGGGTTTCCAAGACCCATACAGCATGAAACCAAATACACATACAACATTTCAAAATGGAAATTAAAAATTGAAAACCATCGCCACACCGCCTCGAGCCGTGGGCCTGCACCGCCTCGAGTGCCGAACCATCATCATATCTGACACGCCATGTGCATTAGCCTAACCATATCACCGGATCACTAGTGAGATTCGATGGCGTCCATCATCAAAACGTCTCCCCACCATAATATCGAGAACAACCGCCGGTGCTGATAAAAAGGGTCTCCATCCCAATGAACTCCAAAAAGACCGTCAAAACATTCACTTGTGATAGAAAATAATAACGACCAACAAGCGAAAAACTAAAAATCAACATAAAAATCATCCAAGGAGTTGCCTCCTAATAAACATCACCGTTGTCGCTCCATCACAGCACCGGCTTCAACCCGCGTCAACAGATTCACCACGACACGGAAGAAGAAAAACATAACCGAAGAACTGAATATCCCACCTCTACCACATGATATGTCGGTGTTTCTACAAGCCTTAATTGGTGGACCACAAACACTAGCCAAACCCATACTTCTTGAGGGTTTGGATCACTTCAGAAATTCAATGTTTCCTGATGATGGAACTAGTGGAGTGCACCCAACCTGTGCAAGTCCACATCCTGCTCTGCTGGGACTAACTACTACTCTACAGGTGGTGGTGCTGGTACATGCCCACCAGGATGACAAACAAGTAATAGGGGTCCAAGTGAATGGCTATGTCGGCCTCTAAACCATCACTGAACTTCCTAACACAGGATACTCTCTCGAGACATATTGACAATATTACTCTAAAACCAAAGAAGACTATTTTAGGGAAACATAATAATAATGTACCAAGGTTCAAACCAGCTCTAGTACCACATTTAAATGACCCGACTCATAGCAGGGTTCGATCCACAAGTAACCCAATCTTTCCTCCATAGGACAGGGGGCGATGACTAGTGATGAAGGAACAACAACTCTAGGAGGACTTTTTCTAAGAACCTATACACACACACGCAATCAACTCAATGGAAAAGTACATAGGGAAAGGAAAACAAAATAAAACAATATTATATATAATCCATATACAAATATCATCCTATTTTCATTACAAGTATAGAATAATAAACTTAATGGGAAAGGGAAAAAATACACGCCCAACATGAAATGTTTCTCAAAAAGGATGTAACTAAAAAGTAAAACGTATGAGAGAGCCCTGCACCGAGATCCCATGTTATGACCATCGTATGTAGTCCATGAAACCATATCCCTAACATCCTATAAGATCCCGATCAACCAGTCCATCATCTGCATAAGGAACGACATGTGAGGGCGAATCCCATGCAAGGGTGAGTATAAATATACCTACTGCGACTCCCCAAAAAGGTAATGGGGGAGCAATTAGAGATAAAAATAAAGAGGAAAGTAGTAGATAGAACAATGTAATGAAAATCTGTAAAACTCAACCCAAAAAAAGAGTGAAGTAAACTCATACAAAACACATGGATCTATAAATGGTGATAATATGACATTCTCATCATGTTTTCTCTACCAATAGTAGAAGATTTTACTCATCCAACCATGAGAATATTAACATGAAAAGCATGTGGCATAACATGCATGTCTTTTCTTCTCCTGGGGTAGAGTATCTAAAACCAAAGGAGTGGGTACTAAAATTAGATACATATATATGCTCATTCAAAGAAATGCAAATGAGATTAAGGGGATCTCCATATCACATCTCAACCTAGGAAAAGAGTTTAAAAAATATCCATAAGTTTCCAAAAATGATGCCCATAATCCCTCACACTATCCAAAAACTATGATTCAAATTGGATCAAACACCACACATCGATACTATCCACATTAGGCGCCTCAGACTCACTTGCACTATTTTAGGTCATGTCACAAGGATACATCTCAGTGGGGAATGTTCCCATCATACTCATGAGTCCAAAGTAAAATCAATGCATGTCTCATAACTAATCTGTAAGTGGAGGATGAAACCATGAAGTAGAGGACCATCACCCAAGTACATCAGTGGATTCTACTCTGATAGTAGTTGTGGAGGACCCACGCCCATGCCAATGGGGGATTCAACTCTAGGTCATCAAGGACCTGGTGCCCTAGAATATTAGGGGGATTCCACTCTCATAGTAGTCCTAGAGGATCAATTCCCATGTCGATGGGGGATTCCACTATAGGATATCGAGGAGCCACTCCCTAGTATGTGAAGGGGATTATTCTCAAATGTAATTATAGAGGATCCATGACCATGCTGACGATGGGATTCCACTCCAGTTCATTGAGGAACTACACTATCCATCTTTCCTTGATGGTACCTCTATTAATGTATCATGGGAATTCATTTCTTATCTTAGTTTTAGGGTAATCCAAGAACTCCTTGGGTCATCCCTACTGGACGGTACCTCTCGAGAAGTATCACAAAACACCGCTCCCAAGCCATCCTAGAGGGTAATACCGGAACTTCTCTAGTCATCCCTATTGGATGTAACCTCTTAGAATGAATTGAGGAACAACACTGGTCAACCATACTATATGGTAAGACCGAGATGCATTGATTATACTATATGATCGCTACCATCATTGGGTGTCTCTGTAGATAGACGTCCCACCTAGAAAATCTCATATCATATTGAGAAATCCACTACAGAGGGAACCATTATGTTTTATGGAAAAAAAACTCATGATAGTCTACTCACATGGAAACATACGAGTCTGAAAGAAGGTGATATGGGAGATAAAATATCCATAAATCAGTACACAACAAATGTGGGACCCACATGATGTGTGATCCCTCATCATCGCCTGACCATATACACAACCATACTCGGGTAGTAAAATGTTCACTTGTACACCTAGGAATGTCACTGCACTCCCAGAGTACATGGAATAGCCTGTCGAAAGGCGGACATGTGCATGATGCCCATCACTGGTCCAAAAGGCTGAAAACAAAACATTACTAACATGTCTCCTCAGACAGCCCAGGATAACCAAATGGATAACTATGTTATGATCGTTGTTGAAACATAACAAGAATGACTATTCATTCTCCCAAATTAGTCTTCAGTGAAGAAGCTAAAGTTTTTATAATTTCACACAAATATTTCATAATGGGGCGAACACCTCGATTCCAGAACACATCATATGTATCAAACCCTTGCGATCATCATGAAAATACACGTAGGATTGTTTATTCATTCATCAAAAAAATGACAGCCGATGAAAAAGTCACATTTCACTTCTAATGACCAAACTGAGCCTCTTGGGGACCACACCTAAATTTTGGTTTAAGACTCGAAATTGGTCTTCAAATGGATGCATCAATTTCAGGGTTGCAATGCCACTGAAGGCACTCAAATCCAATGTCATATAGAAGAGTTGCAATAGATGCAAGATTCCACAAATAAAACAACAACAAGAATAATAATAATAATAATAATAATATTATTATTATTATTAATAATGTTTGTTTTTTTGACCCGAGTCACAAACGTAAAATAATTATCCAACATTGGTCTTAAAAGGACCACATTGAATTTGGGGTCATTCTGTCACTAACAACTCGTAAAACGAACTCCCTATTTTGGAGTTATGGCGGTTGAAGGGCTTTGAACTAATATTATTTATAATAAAGTATGGGAAATTTGGAGACACAGGTCGCAAATTGGAAAAAGGTATTCAACATCTACCTTAAAATGAATATCTTGTAGTTAGAAATATGCTACCATAGATGACACATCAATGTATAGAATAATTATATGTTAAAAACCCTTATTATTAATAATAATATTAATATATATCATTATTAATATCTATATTATTATTAAGGAGGATAGAGGGGTGCTTCACCCCCCCCCCCCCCCGTGCGGTCAACACCCCCATATTCCCTTTCTGCTTTTTTGTTTATTCATTTAATATTTTTGTATTTATATCCTATATTCCATCAGATTCTCCATCAATGTAATTTTCTTTGAAACCCTAATACATCAAGAACCTATTCCCAATGGTTACATGCAAATTAGGCACACATGAACCATAAAAAATGAACGTAGTGTTTGAAAATCATTCTTACATCATTGTTCGATGTCAAACTATCATGCTGCTCGAACCGTGTGCTGAATCATATCCTCGAATGGAACATCTTTTGCGCCTCGCATCTCTGCTAACCAGGGGTCACTGGACGCCACTGGGGAAGGAGGTTTACACCACATCTGGTCGATTGTCGCTATCTCCACCACTTCCATGACCAACAAATTCACATCTACGACTTACAACACCAGATCTTATATTGATTGATATAAAGTCAAACCCGATACCAAATAAAAAAGGAATGTGAAAGAAATTTTACCTAGATTGATTGATAATATCTTTGTCTATAATTGAAAAAATATCGGAAATCTAAAGAAGAAAAGGATTTAGTTCAAGGATTTAATTATTTGAGATAGAAATTGTAAACTCAATCAACGAATCAATAAAGAACAAAACAAATGGGGAATAAAATACACAAATAAAAATCCCTACATCAAGCTTGAATCTTTTTTTGGTGAAGAACGCACACTCCGTGGAGGAGGAAACCCGTCGATTCGTTTTTCTTCCACTTTGCCTCAATCTATTTATTTTTAATTCATCCACCAAAGGAGGAAAGGGCGAGATCTACTTCCAATAGTGAAGGTTACGAGGAATCCATAGAAAATACTCATTATCATTTATTTATAATAGAGGATTAGGTCAAGGGTAAACAATTTACCAGGACCGTCAATGGACATGGTATCCTAAAATATAGTGCCCTATATTCTGAAGTCGTTCATAGAAAAAACACTACACTACGAACTCAATAGAGGTTTCATATTTCCAATCCAAGTCCCCCTTAATATTTTATTCAAATTGACATCCATGATGAAATAATTTTATTTAATAATTTTATTTAATGTCACATCCGCCAAGTAGTTTTCTATAGTAGGATTACACTGAGAAAAGTTATGTCCCTCGTATGGTAAATGCCATGCTCCAAACTCAACTGTGCCCTCAAATTCCTGATATTTCCTACCATTTGGTAGATATAATAATTCCTCTACATAAATAGTATAAAATATACTAAATTTATTTATAAAATTTATTCTGGATACACCATGCCTCATAAGTGCACGATATCTTAGTTCCTCGCTCTAAAAATATATATTAAAATATTCCCATGTCTTACAAGTTAAAAACCTAGTCTATAAAATGTTTATGATTAAATTTTAATATTATTATTTTCTATGGGATGATGGGGGAAGATTGTTTTTTAATGAAAAAAACAAGATCCAAAAGGCAGTTTTTTTAATCTTTCATACCATGATTAACACCCCTCTCATGGTATTTAACCTAGATGGAATAACAATTTATATCATAGTGGTAGTTTAATATCAGGGTTTCTCTCTCAAGGATTTTGATAAAGGTTATCAGTCATAAAGTGATTCTAATATTTGATGGAAAATTTTATCAATTTTTCATGAATTGGATGATGCACTGCATATAATATTTTGAAATGTATGTATTTATAGTAGTGATTCATGGTATTTCATCTAGTATTGATATTGGTGCTTTATCATATGATGACTAAAGGGAATTGGATTATGACCCCAAAGTAATAAATGATTTAGGGGGTTAGTTATCCAATGGAATCTATAAGAATATGATGATGTGTAAGTAAATACAAGCTATGTGATAATGGTTGCAATTTATTTTTATAGATGACTAAAATGTTATTGATTAAAAGTTACAGGTCATATGGAACATGTAAACTGATATAATAATGCAGCATGATGAGTTGTGTTGATGTATTCTTTAACCAGGTGAAGGTTTTTGTTGAATGCATGAATTGTCTCAGAGAAAATATTGAGAATATAATGATTGTAAAGATAATACTGAGAAATTTTAAACCTTTATTAAATCCAAAAGATTCTATTTTGGAAGAAAAATATCCAAATAATTTGAAAATCGATAGCTTACATAATACACTTGTCACATGCATGATCAGAAATGATGATAAATATGTCATGGAAAAGGGGAAGTCCAATAATGTTTCTTTCAAGGCCATGATTTAGATCAGTATTGAAGTTAGTTAGCTTAAAGAAATTTTATTGAGGTATCCAATTCCGCTTTTCAAATTGTTAAATAAGAATAAGAATGTTCAAATTGAAACTTCAACATGTATGTGTTCGATGTGAAAATATTGGAAATATTATAAGAAAGTGTCTCAAGATGTTTCATGATGATGATGAGGATGATAATGAAATTTCCAAGATGATGTATGAAACCAATGTGAAGGGTAATAGAATGACTAAGATAAATTTATTAACAAAAAGAATCTGATTTCAGAAGAAGATTATAGTTAAGAAGAATCTATGGTGGAATATTTAGTAGACTACAAGGATAATGAGGAAAATGATATCATGGAAGCTTTTAGAAATTCCAATGAAATGGAATAATGTGAAAATTATGAAGGATAATTCAAAAGAATATTTGAACTTTAGATCTAATTAAATGCTACAGTTGATGAGATATATATTTGGAGATGAAAAAAAAGAAATCTTATAGGGCGGTTAATGATTCAAAAAACTAAATATAACAACCGGAATATAATATGTCATATATAAATAATGAAATTTAAAGTATTAAATTTTAAAATGAAGAAAAATCCAAA
This sequence comes from Viscum album, assembly GCA_963277665.1. Lineage (NCBI taxonomy): Eukaryota > Viridiplantae > Streptophyta > Magnoliopsida > Santalales > Viscaceae > Viscum > Viscum album. The sequence continues at coordinate 576,427,481 of OY728144.1, forward strand.
AAACATCATTGGGTACATGCTGAATATTGAAGATTAGACTAGGATTTCGGATTGTTTGACCAGCATAATAAATAATGAGTCAAACACATCTATCATATTTAGGATGAGGTTTACAATCTGAAAATAAATGTAAAATATCTTGAAAAACAATTTAATCAAGTAAATCAGGGTAAAAATTATATATAAAAAGAAAAATAATAATTCATTGTTCCATTGAAATAGAAAAAGGAGTGCCAACTAAGAAAATGATACATAAAACTGGTATAACTAGTGTGGGACTTGATATCAAATAGATAGAAGTAATGGTTGAAGCTAGACCACAAGACCCCACATTCATATTGAAGATTGAATTGTGTATATATCCGAACAAGATGATTCAAATAAACCATATATCTACTAATGGTACAATGTATAACACAAGAATTAACCCCATATTAGATGTTGTTACTATGAAAAAATAGGGCACTAAAAAAATTTGTCCTAGAGCTATGAGGTACTGAAGGGAATAAGAGAAACCGAAGAAACCAAATTGAGATCAACATTATAGTATATCATTTTATATTCATTGTTTTTGGTGTTGAGGATTTGGAAACATGGTGAGATATTTTACAACAACTAATCTTGGTAAGTACAAATAAATATCCAAACTAGTCGTACAACAAAACTCAAGTAATCATCAAATGATTTGAATAGGAAAAATTGATTTTTTGGATTTCAATAAGAAATTGTTCAATCATAATATGATAAAGATCAAGAATATAGATCATATAAATGGATCAGAATTAAATGATATGAGAAGGTTTTGGATATAGATATTAATTTTAAAACATCAAATCAAACTGGAATATGTATCATTAATAGTGGATAAACATGTTATATGATAAGAAATAAGGATCTGGGGGTAGAAAGCAATTATGATAAGGAAGGTATCATAAAATTTGGTAATGATGATGGCCTAAATATTGATAGCATGAGAAAATAAAATTTTGGGGGATGAGACATGTGACGTGCAGATGTCTTGGTTATTGAAGATATCAATGATAACATTTTAAGTGTTAGTCAATTGTGTGATTCAGGACAAGCATTTTTTTTAAAGAAATTATATATAATAAAGGTAAAATAGATAGAAATTGTTTTATAGGGAATGTACATGAAGGAAAAACTCTATCTTGTGCGTGGAGAAGATGATATGTTCTTTCTCTCTAGTGAGTAAAAAAATAGTTTATGGAATAAATAGATTTTAAATCTATACCAATGATACCTAGAAGATATGGAAAAATATAATGCAACTCAATATATCCCCAACCTATCATGTGATCATACTCACACATGTGATTCTTTTAAAAAAATTAGTATTATCAGAAATATATACAAGGGAAAGTAATAGAAATCAACATGTGTTCTTGAAATAGTGCATGAAAATGTGTGTAGTTATATCTTACCAAGATCCATTGATGGGTAGAAGTATTTTTTTGTTTCATTAATGATTTCATTAGGATAAAAAGAGTATTTTTCATTTACAACAAGTACGATGTAAACAATTGATTAGAAAAATATGGGAGGTAATCCAAAAGCATATTTAGAAAACATATTCTGAAGTCTCATACTGATAATGGTATAGAATTCCAAATCATCATGGTGGATGATTATCTTCAGAATCATAGGATAATTATTCAGGTTTGAGCATTGATAAAACCTAAAAAAAAGGAGAGGTTGAGAGAATAAATTAGATCATTAATAACATTTCCATAACTATGGTTGTCGAAAAGGACCTTCTAGAGAAAATCTGGAAGGAAGTAGTACTGACCTCAATATATAAATCAAACAAGGATTTATTGTGTCCAATGGAATAAAATAATCAATATGAGATTAGCTGATATTCCTTTAATACTAATGAAAAAATCATATAATCTTAACAATATGAGAATGGGATAATTAGCTAAAATTAGTGTTGTGATTGTAGTAAAAATGAAAACAATTATCCAAATATAGAGAAAACCTCCATGATGAATGTAATGAGGAGATAAGAAACTAATGTAGAGAAGAAGTGAAAAAATGATGATTTAAAAGAATATACTGATGATGACAATGAGGAATTAAAAACAATATCTTCAAGGATGCTAAAGAGTCAAGTTGAAATTGATAGGAAAGATATCATTGGTCATAAGGCTTGGCGGTTCAACCGTGGGGAATGAAAACATTATAGAAGAAATATTTATTATATTATGTAGAGTCTAAATGGTTTGATGAAGTTTCTTGGGATGAAAAGAGGGTTCAAACCAAGATGAAGCTCTTGGGAAATTTTAGAAGAATCAGACACGAGAGATTGTTTTGAGATCGACATTTCATAATGTAATCAGGGTCAAATGGGTCTTTTGCAAAAAAAAAATGAATGAATATGGTACAATATGTATAAATAAAAAACGAATTAAGTGAAAAGGGTACTATGAGATAGAGGGTATTGATGTTAATGAAACATTTTCAACTATTTTTTGGCTAGATACAATTATATTATACATGTACATACTACAAAGAAGAAAGATAAAAAAATTAGATGGACATCAAGACATCATTTCTGAATGGGGATCTCGTGTGAATATATTCACACCTTAAAGCAACGGTATCAAAGTGATAAGAATAACAAAATAAAAAGATTAAATGAAGAACTTTTATTAAGAACTAATGTGATTCAAACAACTTACATGAGAATGAAAAACGATTACAACATCAAATGGACAGAAAAACATTACAATGAAACAAAGCACCCAAGATCCCTAAATCCACCACCACTACTACCTTAAATAAGAAAAAATGAAGCCTTGTCCGAGCCACCAACATACCATGTTCCTTTAATTAATTATGTTGGGGAAAGGTGGGTGGAACATTAATGATGAGAGACTTTTCCACTTCTTGCCCCGAAGTTGCAGCCAGCTTGCCTCCACCGGAAAGACGTACCAAAAGGACCTTCTATAAGGCCGAAGTTTAGTGGGCCCTAGAAGACTTAAATGAATCCCCGGATGTCCCCTAACAGTCTGTAACATTTCCGCCAAAAATACCTTTTGGTTCGGGAGATATGATTGAAATAGCGAGATGTTTTTCTGGGCCGCAGAATCTGGCCCAAAATTAAATATTCAAATTGGGAAGCTTTAATCACCACCATTGATGACGAATTAGAACTAGCTCCAGAATAATGATTTGTTCCCCTATATGTATTCTAGTCTCCTATGAAGTTTGGGTTTCTTTGGGACTGTATTGTGGGACCCACAGTCCGATCAGTGGGATGATATCCAATCTGCCTTCTCCAGAATTGTTTCCTTTAATCGCCAAAAATTTCCATCATCCTTTATTAATAATCCATTGATCCCTGAATAAAAAAATGTTCATAATTAAGTGCATATCCATTTACAAAAATATAAAATTAAAATATGGATAGTTACATTCATTAAAATCAGATGAAACATTGGGCCTAAATTGGTGCACATTAGGTATGAAGTGCACAAATGATGAGAATGGGTGTTCAAAATGTAAAATGCACTAAAATGGTATTTATTAATAGCAAGGCACATGAAAACTACATATCATAGCAATGAATAATAGCCTCTTAAAGTGGCTAATCACACCCCCCAACTTGAGTTTTGCTAGTCCTGAGCAAAATATATCTCACAAAAATGAAATTCGAATGACATTTTCCAAAAACATTTTAATACACATTTCTCACCCAAAGATCACATACCAAACAATTATGAAACCCATAAAAATCATTTAAAAAAAGCTATGTCCGTAGTCATATCTCAAGCCCAAGCCCATTCCTTTGTTCAAATTTATTGCCATATTTCATCCAAATTCAATTAAGCATGATGAAGTGTTGTGCGTCATAATAGACATGGGGGTTCATTTTGATTCGAGGGAGAAAAGATGGAAGCACTGGGAGCAATCAAATTTTAATAATAAGATGAGTACTCATTTTTTTATTTGGTTTTTTATTTGGATTTTTTTTGCAATTTTTCCATGGTAATTGAAATTGAACTCAATCGAGTCAACCCATGTAGCAAGACTTTGCCGATGACTCCCAGGCTCAAAGACCTTAGGGCACCAAGTGAAGATCAAATACTCGGGCATCATCTAGAGTTAACTCAATCAAAAACAAATTCAAATTACCACTAATAGAGATAAAATTCCCAACTCTGGGCCAGAAAACTATGGATTCGCGATCCCCAAGTGCCTAAAGCCACACATTAGGTCAATTCATTGCTCTACGCACAATTTTTTTTTTGAATACTCATGTTAAAATTAAAATGATCGCCAATCCTATGGTATTTATTATGGGTCCCCAAGAACTCAAACTAAAACCCCACAATCTAGAGGATGTGCATTGTGTTTTTTTATTAAATGGATGAAAATATAACAGTGAAGAATAACATCGGAAAACTGCACTTTCTAATATCTATGCACAAGAACATAAACTTTCATGAAAATCAGAATCAAGGCATGAAAAATTATTTGATATCCAATTTCAGAGTTTGGAATGTGTGTTATCATGTTCAAGGTTAATGAAATTTTTCCTTCCATACATTTTCATCTCCCCCCCAACTTGGAATAACACTGTACCTAGTGTTTAAAGAATTGAAACATAGAAGGGGTAGGATAGAAGTTCAACGAAAACATTGAAAATAAAAATTATGGAATGTAGTCACCTGGTGGTTGATGTTGAAAATGCATTCCCAAGTCTCCCTTCAGTTCTGGTTTGTCTCCCAATTTCTTCGACTATTGTGACCATCTTTTCCCAATGACCTATGACATGAATTTAATTTTTTTTAATATATATGTATATTTTTTGTGTATTTTTTTACCAAAACAAATGTACAAATAACATAATCTGATGATACATTGTCATCTTTATATTTTCTGGGTAAGGTATTACTCAGGGATCACACTGCGTGACACAGATGAATACGGTGCTCCCCTTTCATACCCATCCTTACTCATAAAAGAAGAAAAAGTCAACAATCTATTTTTTAAATCCCTACAAAAACATATAATAAGAATAAACTGATGATACATTGTCTTCTTAATATTTTCTAGGTATGTTATTACTCAGGTATCACACCGCGTGACACGGATGAATACGGTGCTCCCCTTTTATACCCATCCTTACTCATAAAAGAAGAATAGGTCAACAGTCTATATTTAAAAAAAAAATAAAAAATCAAAATAAAAATGAAAAAAAATGAATCACAATGATTTGAAACATGAAAACCACGTGTTGCCTCCCGTGCAGCGCTTAATTTAAAGTCTTTAGCTCGACTTGAAACCCCCAACTTAGCCAATTACAACTTTAAAATTTTTAATGACCTCATCTTTCTCTACTTCAACATGATTGAAAATGTGTATCCCATGTGATTGGTTAGAAGATTTGGAATTTAAATCATGAACAATCCTATTTTCTAAAATGAATGGCAAAATCCATGGAATATCAGAAATGGTTGATCTTTTTTCTTCTGTAGTCTTTCTTAATAAATCAAATATCAACCCCCCTTTATGGGTTTCATGAGATAAATGAATGAAACCCCTAAGCTCTTTCTTAACACAAATGATAGGGTACTCGAGTGGGGAAGGAAGGACAATGATTTTGATCTTGGTTTGGATAGGACATTTAGACACAGGTTGAGAATTTGAATCCAACTCAGTTTCATTTTCCAAAAAAATTGTTTCATTTTGAACAGAAGATTTAACCAAAAAATTGGAAAGAATAGTGTTAGGAATGGTCATGGACTCAATGTTTTTGATTTCTCTCAGTGGTTCAGTGATTGGTGTTTTTGAAAAAACATCAATAGAGTTACACTTAGGAGACTCAATCCACGATGTCAAATTCCCCTCTTGTGAATACATGAAATCAATTTCCTCCAGATTTAAATACCCTTCAACAATTTCTTGATTCACTTCCCCTACCCCAAATCCAAAGGTCGGTTCTTCAATTAATTCATGAGAGGTTTGTGGGAAACTAGACACTTGACATAAGGTTTTGGAAGGTACAGTTGGTGTATGGATAAGTTCCACACAAGTATTAATGCATTGTAGTTCTAATCTCAATAATGATACCTCGGAACTCATTTTCTCAATTTGATTACACAATTTTTCAAGGAGTTTTTGAGTATTAGGCTGGATAAGAGATTTTAAATTGTTAACTTCATTAAGTTTCATCTATTTAATCTTCCTCGAGAGGGCTAGAAATTGATCCTTTAAATAATCATCATCCCATTGATTGTAGATATCATTGGGTGCGGGGTAATCATTCAAGGGTTGATCAAAGAAATTTTCTAATTTAGGGGCTTCCCAATATTGAATTTCCATTTGATTCCAGTATGAGTTTCTGACATGGTGATTTTGAAGATACTCCATTAGAGAATATAGAAAGTTGGATTCTAGATTCTCAAGATACACACAAACAAAAAGGGGGAAAAGATAAGTGAGATGGGGGTGAGAATAGAGAAAGTGGGGTGAGAAATGGATGATAGTGTCTAAGATAACTTACTTGGGTCCCCGTCAACGGCTCCAAAATTTGGTTGTGCCAAAATTTACCATACAGGTATGCGGTCGTCGTAGTACAGGTTGGGGTCGAATCCACAGGGACCGAAGAAGAAACTAAGAGACACTTTGATTTTGGAAGGATTTGGCTATGGAGTGGCCAAATATTTGGATTGATTTGATTTTAATAACTACTGATTTAATCTAAAGATAATAAATTAAAACATACAATTAATTAGTCTAAAACAATTAATGGAGATGAGTTGATCCTAAGTTGTTACTAGGCTTAGATTGGATGTATTTATTTTCTTATAACATTCGTTTCACTAATTCAAGATGTATCCAAAAAAATGATATAATTCCTCAACATCATTCACCAATTTAATCCCTACACCATTCCAAGGCTAATAAACAATGCACTTAGAGGATCAATTTAATGATCACTCCAAGTAATTGAATTGTACTAGCACTCGAAATGTGTCGTTGTTAATGTTGGTGAAGATGAAGAAGAAATTAATCATCAAATGGAAATATTAAATTAATGAAATGATTACATAATTTTAAATCATAAAATAACATCCAATCATCCCCATGCAACTCCCTAGGACCAACCCATAAGGGGTTAGCCCTCCATTTTTATTATTAAATAAATGGAAGCGGAAAGTCAATTAAAGAAGCGGAATTGGAGAAGAAAAATAAAACAATGAAATGATCACTCCACCGTTGTGTGAATACATTCACAAGTTCTGGTGTGAATAAATTCACACCATAAAGCAGCGATATCAAAGTGATAAGAAGAAGAAAAGAAAAAGATGAAATGAAGATCTTTTATTAAGAACTAATGTAACTCAAATAACTTACATGAGAATGAAGAACGATTACAACATCAAATGGAAAGCAAAACATTACAATGAAACAAAGCACCCAAGATCCCTAAATCCACCGCCACTACTGCCTTAAATAGGAAAAAATGAAGCCTTGGTCGAGCCCCCAACATCCCATGTTGTAGGATCAAAATAGTGATGTAGATGCTCAATTTACAAGAGGGGGGTGAATTGTACACTTTAAAAAATTCCTTTGGAACCTTTAAAGTTAGTTAAGAATAACTATGTTTTCCTTAAGAGAAGGAAAGGGATATGTTTAACAAAGTTAAACTTAAGAAAATTCACAACACCTCTAACACCAAACAAAACATGGGAAGAGATTCCGAAAGTAGGTTCTGGAAATATGGTTCCGGAAATTGAAACTTAACCAAAGATTACCATATGAGATTCTACCTTAAAGCATATAGAATCTAAATGAAACAGAGTACAAGTATGTAAGTATAAAAAATTTATACTTTCCTTACAATACAATATGCAGTGGAATATAAACAAGTAGTAGTACTACAAGTAACAACATATAAGTCTTTTAACCCAAAGAGAAGGGTATACAACAACCTTGGATAAAGGTACCTTGATTTATACATTCAAGCAAGTCTATCTTACCCACACCAGGGTAAGCCCTTGATATGAAGATCTGAGGCTCTGTCTTGCTATCCCTGCAAGCCCTCAACTTCAAGGTAGTTGGCCACCTCTGTCTTCCTCAGCAAGGGATCCCTCAACTTCAAGGTGTTGGAAACCTCTGTCTTCCTATCCCCGGAAGTCCTCGAATGTAGTCACCAACATTCAGAGTCGCATGATGCTTTGAGAGTTAATAAGAGCCTCTCTCTCTCTAGAAATCACTTCAACAGCATGTATGCACAATGTCAAAAACCGTTGTTGTTCATCTGTCATCAGTATCGAGCTCTTTCAAAGGTCGGCCTCCTTCCCAACTGTCATATTTTCCTTAAAAATCGGAGGGACCCGTACACGTGTAACTTAACCAACGGTTAGTTTATAACAGATTGGATGACATCGTTTTATAACGAAACAAGTGTAACAGAATGTACGAGATCATTTTAATTCTAACTCAAAAGTTCGGAATCAATGCTTCAGAGTGAAGATTCGGAGTGTAAGGAAAAAAATAAAGAGTAGACAAAATATAAAGGCATAAAAAAAATGAAAGTTCAGAGTCTAACAAAAAAATAATATTCGGAGTCTGAATAAATTTATAGTGTATAAAACAAAGATAATCAGATTCTGTTTAATAAGATAATTCGGAATGATAATTCGAAATGAGAGTTGGTCATTATAATTCGTAGTGAGAATTTCTCATCAGAATTCGTAATGGGAATTACTCATCAGAATTCCCAGTGATAATTACTCATCAGAATCCGTAATGGCAATTCGTCATTAGAATTAGAAATGAGAATTAATCATTATAATTCGTAGTGAGAATTCGTTTATCGAACTTCATAAGAATTCGTTATCCTGAATCTGGAGTAGAACTTAATCAGAATTTGTATCCGGAATACGGAATGAAACTTTATTGCAGTTCTCTTCTGGAATTAGGAGTGAAATTTCCTTACAGTTCTTATCCAGAATTTGGATCCTAAAACAGAATGCTTTATATCAAAGTTTCAAGCAATTCCGAGAAAATAGAAATGATTCCGAATCTCATACATAAGAAAAATATGGATGAAAATATGATAAGGATAATTTTTCATATAAAAGATATTTTCCTTATAAAATCGATTTTTCCTTATAAAATCAATTTTCCTTATAAAAGAAATTTTCTTTATAAAAGCAATTTTTCCTTATAAAATCAATTTTTCCTTATAAAAGCAATTTTCCTTATAAAATCAATTTTCCTTATAAAAGAAAATTTTCCTTATAAAAGAAATTTTTACTAGAGATAAGGTGTTTGTGATTTTCAAAACAAGAAGGAATGGAAAAGTCATAAGGAAAAACATATTGACTCAACACATATTCCATTAATTAATTATGTTGGGGAAAGGTGGGTGGAACATTATTGATGAGAGATATTTCCACTTCTTCCCCCAGGTTGCAGCCAGCTTGCATCCACCGGAAAGACGCGCCTAAAGGACCTTCTAGAAGTCCGGATTTGAGTGGTCCCTAGAGGCCTTAAATGAATCCCCTGATGTCCCCAAACCTCCTGTAAAATCTCAGCCCACAATACATTTTGGTTCGGGAGATATGATTTAAATAGTGGGCTGTTTTTCTGGGCCGCAGAATCTGGCAGAAAATTAAATATTCAACTAGGGAAGATTTAATCACCACCATTGAGGACGAATAAGAACTAGATCTACAATCACGATTTTTTCCCCTATGTGTCTTCTAGTATACATTAAATTTTGGGCTTCATTGGGCATGTATTGTGGGACCCACAGTCCGATTAGTGGGATGATATCCAATCTGCCTTATCCAGAATTGTTTCCTTTAATCGCCAAATATCTCCATCATCCTTTATTAATAATCCATTGATCCCTGAATATAAAAATGTTCATAATTAAGTGCATATACATTTCCAAAAATATCAAATTAAAATATGGATAGTTACATTCTTTAAAATCAGTTGAAACATTGGGCCTAAATTGGTGCACATTAGGCATGAAGTGCACAAATGATGAGAATGGGTGTTCAAAATTCAAAATGAAGTAAAATGGTATTTATGAATAGCAGGGCACATGAAAACTACATATATTAACAATGAATCTTAGCCTCTTACAGTGGCTAATCACACCCCCCAACTTGAGTTTTGCTAGTCCCAAGAAAAATATATCTCACAAAAATGAAATTTGAATGACCTTTTCCAAAAACATTTAATACACATTTCTCACCCAAAGATCACATAACAAACAATTATGAATCCCATAAAAATAATTTAAAATAAGCTATGTCCACAGGTATATCTCAAGCCCAAGCCCATTCCTTTGTTCAAATTCATTGCCATATTTCGTCCAAATTCAATTAAACATGATGAAGTGTTGTGCGTCACAATAGACATGGGGGTTCATTTTGATTCGAGGGAGAAAAGATGGGAGTGCTAGGAGAAATCAAATTTTAATAATAAGATGAGTACTAATTTTTTTATTTTCTTTTTTATTTGGTTTTTTTTGCAATTTTGCCATGCTAATTGAAATTGAACTGAATCGAGTCAACCCATGTAGCAAGACTTTGCTGATGACTCCCAGGCTCAATGACCTTAGGGCACCATGTGAAGCTCACATAATCGGGCATCATCTCGAGTTAACACAATCAAAAACAAATTAAAATTACCACAAATAGAGATAAAATGACCAACTATGGGCTAGACAACTATGGAGTCGCGATCCCCAAGTGCCGAAATCCGCACATTAGGTCAATTCATTACTCTACGCGCAATTGATTTTTTTTGAATACTCATGTTAAAATTAAAATGATCGCCAATCCTATGCTATTTATTATGGGTCCCCAAGAACTCAAACTTAAACCCCACAATCTAGAGGACGTGCATTGTGTTTTTTTATTAAATTGATGAAAATATAACAGTGAAGAATCACATTGGACAACCGCACATTCCAATATCTATGCACACGAACATAAACTTGCATTAAAATCAGAATCAAGGCATGTAAAATTATTTGATATCCAATTTCAGAGTATGGAATGTATGTTATCATGTTCAAGGTTAATGAAATTTTTCCTTGCACACATTTTCATCTTCCCCCCAACTTATAATAACAATGTACCCAATGTTTAATGAATTGAAACACATAAGGGGCAGGATAGAAGTTCAACGAAGACATTGAAAATGAAAATTATGGAATGAAGTCACCTGCTGCTTGATGTTGAAAATGCATTCCCATTTCTCCCTTCAATTCCGGTTTGTCTCCCAATTGCTTGGACTGTTGTGGCCATCTTTTCCAAATGACCTATGACATGACTTTAAATTTTTTTTTAATATATATATATATGTTGTATTTTTTTAACAAAAAAACGTACAAATAACATAAACTGATGATACATTGTCGTCTTTATATTTTCTTGGTAAGGTATTACTCAAGGATCACACTACATGACATGGATGAATACGGTGCTCCACTTTCATACCCATCCTTACTCATAAAAGAAGAACAAGCCAACAATCTATTTTTTTAAATCCCTACAAAAACATATAATAAGAATAAACTGATGATACATTGTCTTATTAATATTTTCTGGGTAAGTTATTACTCAGGGATCACACCGCGTGACACGGATGAATACGGTGCTCCCCTTTTATACCCATCCTTACTCATAAAATAAGAACAGGTCAACAGACTATATTTTTTTAAAAAAAATAAAAAATAAAAATCAAAATAAAAAAAAATGAATCAAAATGATTTGAAACATGAAAACCACGTGTTGCCTCCCGTGTAGCGCTTAATTTAAAGTTTTTAGCTCGACTTGAACCCCCCAACTTAGCCAATTCCAACTTTAAAAATTATAATGACCTCATCTATCTCTACTTCAACATGATTGAGAATGTGTATCCCTTGTGGTTGGTAAGAAGATTTGGAATTTAATTCATGAACAATCCTATTTTCTAATATGAATGGAAAAATCCAAGGAATATCAGAAATGGTTGATATTTTTTCTTCTATTGTCTTTCTTAATAAATCAAAGATCAACCCCCCCTTTTTGGGTTTCATGAGATAAATGAATGAAACCCCTAAGATCTTTCTTAACATAAATGATAGGGTACTCGAGTGCGGAAGGAAGGACAATGATTTTGATCATGGTTTGGATAGGACATTTAGACACAGGTTGAGAATTTGAATCCAACTCAGTTTCATTTTCCAAAAAAAATTGTTTCATTTTGAACAGAAGATTCAACCAAAAAATTGGAAAGAATAGTGTTAGGAATGGGCATGGGCTCAATGTTTTTTATTTCTCTCAGTGGTTCAGTGATTGGTGTTTTTGAAAAATCATCAATAGAGTTACACTTAGGAGACTCAATCCATGATGTCAAATTCCCCTCTTGTGAATACATGAAATCAATTTCCTCCTCATTTAAAGACCCTTCAACAACTTCTTAATTCACTTCCCCTACCCCAAATCCAAAGTTCGGTTCTTCAATTAATTCATGAGAGGTTTTTGGGAAACTAGACACTTTACATAAGGTTTTGGATGGTAGAGTTGGTGTATGGATGAGTTCCTCACAAGTATTAATGCATTGTAGTTCTAATATCAATGATGATACCTCAGAACTCATTATCTCAATTTGATTACACAATTTTTCAAAAAGTTTTTGAGGATTAGGCTGGATAGAAGATTGTAAATCATTAACTTCATTATGTTTCATCTCTTTAATCTTCCTCGAGAGGGCTGGAAATTGATCCTTTAAATAATCATCATCCCATTGATTGTACATGTCATTGGGTGCGGGGTAATCATTCAAGGGTTGATCAAAGAAATTTTCTAATTTAGGGGCTTCCCAATATTGAATTTCCATTTGATTCGAGTATGAGTTTCTGACATGGCGATTTTGAAGATACTCCATTAGAGAGTACAGAATGTTGGATTCTAGATTCTCAAGATACACACAAACAAAAGGGGGGGGGGAAGATAAGAGAGATGGAGGTGTGAATAGAGAAAGTGGGTGAGAAATGGATGATAGTGTCTAAGATAACTTACTTGGGTCCCCGGAAACGGCACCAAAATTTGGTTGCGCCCAAATTTACCCTACAGGTATGCGGTCGTTGTAGTACAAGTAGGGGTCGAATCCACAGGGACAGAAGAAGAAACTGAGAGACACTCTGATTTTGGAAGGATTTGGCTATGAAGTGGACAACTATTTGGAATGATTAGATTTTAATAACTACTGATTTAATCTAAAGATAACAAATTAAAACATACAATTACTTAGTCTAAAACAATTAATGGAGATGAGTTGATCCTAAGTTGTTACTAGGGTTAGATTGGATGTATTTATTTTCTTATAACATTCGTTTCACTAATTCAAGATGTATCCAAGAAAAATGATATAATTCCTCAACATCATTAACCTATTTAATCCCTACACCATTATATGGCTAATCAACAATGCACTTAGAGAATCTATTTAATGATCACTCCGAGGAATTGGATTGTACTAGCACTCGAAATGTGTCGTTGTTAAAGTTGGCGAAGATGAAGAAGAAATTAATCTTCAAATGGAAATATTAAATTAATGAAATGATTACAGAATTTTAAATCATAAAATAACATCCAATCATCCCCAATAAACTCCCTAGGACCAACCCATAAGGGGTTAGCCCTCCATTTATAATAATAAATAAATGGAAGCGGGAAGTCGACTTATAGAAGGAAAATTGGAGAAGAAAAATAAAACAATGAAACGATCACTCCACCGTTGTGTGAATAATTTCACAAGTTCTGGTGTGAATAAATTCACACCTTAAATCAACGGTATCAAAGTGATAAGAAGAATAAAAGAAAAAGATGAAATCAAGAACTTTTATTAAGAACTAATGTTATTCAAATAACTTACATGAGAATGAAGAACGATTACAACATCAAATGGACAGGAAAACATTACAATGAAACAAAGCACCCAAGATCCCTAAATCCACCACCACTACTAACTTAAATAGGAAAAAAGGAAGCCTTGTCCGAGCCCCCAACATCTCATGTTACTTTAATTAATTATGTTGGGAAAAGGTGGGTGGAACATTAATGGTGAGAGACTTTTCCACTTCTTGCCCCGAAGTTGCAGCCAGCTTGCATCCACCAAAAAGAAGCTCCTAAAGGACCTTCTATAAGGCCGAATTTGAGTGGTCCCTAGAAGACTTAAATGAAGAACCGGATGTCCCATAACCTCCTGTAAAAGTGACCCCCGAAATAATATGTGGTTAGGGAGATATGATTGAAATAGTGGGCTGTTTTTCTAGGCCGCAGAATCTGGCCCAAAATTAAATATTCAACATGGGAAGGCTTAATCACCACCATTGAGGACGAATTAGAACTAGCTCCATAAGAAGGAGTTGTTCCACTATATGTCTTATGGTCTCCTATAAATTTTGGGCTTCATTGGGGCTGTATTGAGGGACCCATAGTCCGATCAGTGGGATGATATCCAATCTGCCTTCTCCATAATTGTTTCCTTTAATCGCCAAATATCTCCATCATCCTTTATTAATAATCCATTGATCCCTGAATAAAAAAAATGTTCATAATTAAGTGCATATCCATTTCCAAAAATATCAAATTAAAATATGGATAGTTAAATTCTTTAAAATCAGATGAGTCATTGGCCCTAAATTGGTGCACATTAGGCATGAAGTGCACAAATGATGAGAATGGGTGTTCAAAATGTAAAATGCACTAAAATGGTATTTATTAATAGCAAGGAAGAGGAAAACTACATATATTAGCAATGAATATTAGCCTCTTACAGTGGCTAATCAGGTTCTAGATAATGGAATTTATATTGAGAAGCCATATGTTTTTCTCATTCATGAATATTATAACATAGTTTTTCAGCTGAGAAAATATATCTATGAACTGATGCTAGAACCAAGAGCATGGTATTCAAGTATTTATTAGTTTCTGATGATGCGTAGTTTTTAGCATGGTGGTGTTTATTACAATCTCAATGTCAATAATGATAATTATCAATGAATTATGATGTTCTTATAGATATATTAAATAATATATGTTGGTTTATATGAAGCACAATGAAATCAATTAATAGATTTCATGTAACGTGAGTTAGAAATATAAATGATTATAGAATTGACATTTTCCTTGGTTTATAGTTATTACAAGGAACAAAAAATACATTTTTCAATAAAAATATTACTATGAGGTTATGAAAAGAATTAGAATGTAAAATTCCTAATAGAAAAAAACATTGGTGGTTTCCAAGATGAAACTATCAGGATATAGTGAAGGAAATGCGATTAACGTCACAGAATACAAGCATATCATTAAATGAATTTTGAACTGAATAGGGACATGACTAAATATTGATTATTCCATAAGCCATGTAGTGTATTATCATTGTAATCCTAAATAAATCCACTGAATTTTAGTAACAATTATAATGTGGTATATCAACGTGTTGGTTGATTTCTATTATCTATACAACGACAAACGACTACAAGATTTTTTAGGATATATAGATGTAGATTAGACTAATTCAAAAAATGATAGAAAATCAACTTCAGGTGGTTCATTCTCTTGGTACGGATTGGTATTTTCATAGATAATAATTAAACATGATAAAATTTCATTGACCACCATAAAATAGAAATATATTATGAACCCTCAACCATGAATATATTTATTTTTTTTAAGAAGTATCTTGAGGATATGGAAATTAAAGTGATATCTCTGATTAGATTTTATTATAAAAACTCATGTGCTATAAATAATAAAATAAATAAAATTCTTCATTGAAGGAAAAACGAACATTAAATCAAATATCATTTTATCATGTAGAAGGTGGAGCATTAGCTTATGGTTTTTAGTATGTTCCTACATTATTATAGGATATCGGTATTCTGATGAAGGAATTACCTAATGAGGTGTTTGAGAGACATCTACTAGATCATGGATTTCAATAGAATCCACGCACCAGAAAAAGTATAAATGTGGGACCCCATCTAGAAAAATATATGATTTTTGTTTTCCTAATGTGTTGATTTGTGTTCCTTACCCTCTTGTAGACTGTAAAGGATCAACCTTCAATTTCATTGAGATGGTGGGAGAATTCATGGTTATAAAATGGGATAAGTGTCTTAATCAAGACAGGGAGATCAGGAAAGTATGAGAAGTTTGAAATCAAGAAAAAAATAAAGATGATCAGTCCAAGGTTATATATAGAGATAGATGGGATTCATGATGAATTTAGTGGACTATTTTTGGAATAAAGAGTTTCATTGATATACTATTCCTAATATTGTAGTTTCACAGAATGATTATGGATATGTGGTATTAATGTGAGTGTTTTATTAATATTTAATCATTATCTAGAATTACAAGAATTGAATTTGGTAAAACAAATTGAGCAATTTTGAAGTGTTTTCAAAAAACCCTTAGGGGGAAATTGTTAGAAAAAATTCCATCATGGGGATTTTTTTGGTTGTTTTTTTTGTTTTACAAGATAGTTGAAAACATTACAATATGGTTATAATATAAGAAGTCTTTTTTGAAGGTGGGACTGTTTATAAGTGTTTTCCAAATTTTAGGGCCTAAAAATCCCAAGTTTTTTAGGCAAAAGGAAGGATTTTTAGATAACATTTTTAGTGAACTAGAATGAATCTAATGGAATTTACATATCACATTTCAAATACTACAAATAATTGGGTTCATAGACCACATAACAGTTATGCAACACAAGCTACAAATGAGGTATCCATAATCACAAAGGAAGCATCCATTTGTAGATGGGAGGAGTGAAACATGCATGCCGCAAAGGGAAATGTGTGATATGAACCACATATTGAGATAAGTTCATGGTGAGATTTTCATTTGTGATGTGATGGTTGTGAAGTTGTTTTCAACAGGGATGTGGGGATTTAAGGGGTCACATGGACAAATAAATGATCCATTGGAACCGTATTTCACAGACTGCATAACAATTGTGCAATAGAGTGCACAAAGGAGGTATGTTCACCCACAAAGGGAGACATCATTTGCAGATGAGAGAGGTCTAATACGAACACCGCATAGGGATATTCACTACGTAAACCACATTGAGAGATTAGTTCATATGGTGATTTTTATTTTTAGTTGAAGGTAGTAGATTTAGTCTACATCAAATGGCTCATAATTTGTGGGAGTAAGGTTGTTATTTAAGGGAGATGTGAATCAATAAAACTATACGTAGACTACATATCATGTTTTCAGTGAAGTAGATACTATAAAAATGTTTTATGTAATTATGATGAGTGGGGATTGCAGATCTATTTACTTATGTAAAGATCCATAATATGGAAATTAAAAAATAGAGTTTCATTAATTATAGAGGATTATCACTAGATGAATTCAGGTATGTCAAAATTATTTCACAAATGTGGTATTCTGCGAAAGAGAAAGAGGTTTGGAATGGAGGTTTTCCCTATATGATAAAGTGATTCATTTTGGAGGATTACTTATTGGAATAGTTTGTGAAGGATGTCTGTTTGTAGGGAACTGTATCTCAATAAATAAAAGAGGATTTCAAAGTAAATTCCTTCAAAACAATTTAGTCATATTGTGATGAAAATTCCATATATAGATAGAAGGAAGTATGTGAGACAGTGTTATCCATTATGAACTCATGCAGTGCAGTGCATGTTGGTTAGAGAAGTGATTAAGTCAGTTCACTGAGGGGCTAAAAAGGATTTTAGAAACAATTTTTTTGAAACCAACAGTACACAAGAAAGTATATTTCACTTATGAGAAAAAAATGAGACTTCATGGAACACTCATATATTCATGAAACAACAATAAGGTGTTTTAGAACAAAAAAATTTCATATGAAGGAGCATTCGACACACTTTAATGGAGTGATCAGTCTTCTATCATATTACGATTTGGTGTAAACCTAGAGGGACAATGTTTCCACTCAAAACCATTTATTTTTACCGAGATTTAGTTGTTTTGGTATATATTCACATTGAATTAGTATACTACTTCGATGCATCGATGTGTGGGTAAACCACATAAAAGTTTTGTGTGATATGCATATTTAACTCCTCATATTTTTGTATTCTATGATAAAGATAGATAAGAGTGTTTTATTTAAGGAAAAAACAAGATGAAAAGAAAACGTTTTTAATATTTCATACCATAATTCAGCCCCCCTATTAGAGTATTTAACCTAGTTAATATAACAATTATTATCATAGTGAAAGGATAATAATAGTGTTTATCTCTCAAGGTTTTCAAGGGAGGTTGTGAATCGTAAAGCAATTTCTATATATATTGGAATCAATTTCAATTTGAGAATAAAAAAATGGAGAAATACTTACAATCATGTGAAATGGATATCTTTAAAGTAAGGATGCACTATATATCAGCTAGTATCGACAATGGTGCAATATTATAGGATTATAGAAACGAATTGGATGCTAACACCAAAAGAATTAAATATTCAGGGAGAGTGTTATCCAATGGATTCTATACAAAGTAGATTTTGAGTATGTAAACACATTATATATGAGAGTAGATGCTAAATATTAATGTGGGTGCCACAAAATTTGGAGATGTAAAGTTACATGTTCTCTAGAACAAGTATGAAGACATGAGAATGCACCCTGATGAAACTGTTGATGTATTATTTGAATTGGGTAATGTTTTTTTTGTGGAAGACATATGTGGTCTCAAAGAAATTATTGAATATATAAATGTGTTTAAGTATGTATTTAGAAACCATCCACATTTGTTTAATCTAGATGTTTTTTGGGAATATAACGATCCTAATGATCTGACATTGGATAGATTGCATTGTATTTTTAATGCATATGAGATGATAAATGATGATAGTAGTGCTATGGAAAAGGGGAATTCCAATGATGTGTCCTTCAAATCAAGGAAGAATCTCACCATTTAATATTGATAGGATTATGACAATGGGGATGAGGTCTTGTCATTACACTCCTCAAATCTGCAAATAGGAAGAGGAATGTTCCAAGGAAAACATCCACTTTCATTCATTCAATGTGGCACAATTGTAAATCTTATAGTAATGTGTCTAAATAGATTTCTAGATGATGATGAGGATGCCAATGAAATTATCAAGAAGAATTATTCCACCAATGTGAAAGTTAGAAGTAGTTATAAGAGAAATGTAATAAAAAATAATAATCCTCTTTCAAAAGAAGATGACATTTAAAAAAATTGAGGTAGAAGCGTTAGAGGACTACAAGGATCATGAAGAAAACAATATGGTGGGAGTTGCTAGAAATTCCGCAAAAAGGGAAGAATGTGACAATGATGAAGGCTGTGTAAAAGGAAGATCTTTCCTTCATAAAAGATTAAAAGATTCTCTTGAAGAGATAGATGTTTACAGATCTAAAACATAAAATTCTAATAGGGTGTTTAATGATGATAAACACTATATGCAACATTAGGAAGAAGATAAGTATATGAGGGAGGAAGAAATTTAAATCAATAAATATGATAATCTATAAAACTCAGAAAAAGTCATTGATTATAAGATAAATGTTGAATAATCGTAAATAATTTCCTATATTATGACTGGAATAATAAAAGATTGATTCAAACACATGAAAGGGCGTGTGGCGGAGGCTGTAAATCTACATGGAGTTGTAAATGATCAATAGAAACACTTGAATCCTGTAAAGATGGATAAAATTTCTATATAAAAAGGAAAATAATAATTTAGAGTTCATGTGAAATAGACAAAAGAGTTTTTGGGGGAAGAAAATGAGAGTTCAGAATGGTACAGCTATTATGGGGCTTGATCTGAAAAAGGATGTAGTACAGGTTGAAGATTGACTAGATGCACCCACTATGAGGTTGAAGATTGATTTTCATATGAATCAAAACTATTACATCCATAAAACATACTATTCGTTCGTTGTTATAGTATGGGCACATAGGAATGAAACACACATTAGTTTTTATTATATTGAAAAAATGGGACACTCAAAATAAATTGTATCATAACTATGAGTTACAAATGGGAACAAGAGTAAATGAGGAATCCAAAATATGCTATATGTTCAATAATATCATTATCTATTCACTCGTTTTTCATTTATTGTATTTTTACACATGGAAATATATTTTACATGAATAAATTTGGGAAAGTACCAAAATAGACTAAAATTGGTCATACACAATAACTCAAGGAATCATCAAATGAGTTAAAAAAAATAAATTTGTAGAATTTCAAGATGAATGTTATCTATCATACTTTGGGAAAGAATAATAATATTATTTGAGGAAATGGATCAAAAAGAAAATAGATGACAGTGAAATGGTTTTAGAGATTGTATTTAAAACATTAGACCACACTGGAATATGAATCCTTAACTGGTGGTGCACCTCTTATATGACAGGAAATAAGGATTTGTGGATAAGAATCAAGCATGATAAAGAAGGTATCATAAAATTTGGTAATGATAAAGGCAACAATATTTTTTCCTTAAGGAATGAAAAATTTAGGGGAAATACATGATATGTGCTGATGTAATGTTTATTGAAGGTCTCAGTCTCAACATGCTAAGTGTTATCCAATTGTTTCACTAAAGACATTGTATACAATTTTGAAATAAATTAGATATCATCAAAGAAAAATATTGTGCAATTACTTAAAAAGTAATGTTAATGAATTTGAATCTATAAATCGTGAGGGGAGAAGAAGATATGTGATTTATATCCAGAGTAGGAGAAATTATGTTGTGGCATAAATAACTTGTACATCTATGCTAACCATACCTTTGAGAACTAGTCAAATATGATGTATATTTTTTCATACCCAAACAATTACATGATCATACCAACAAGTGAGATGATTTTCAAAAATGGATGATTATCAGAATGACATATAAAGAAATATACAAGAAATGAACAAGAGTGCATGAATTTTTGAATGATATTGAGTGCATGCCTATCCCACTATTAGATATTGTTGGTAACATGTATTATGTAATTTTAATTGATGAATTTAATATAATGCATGAGTATTTGTAATTTCCCACAAGTATGACATATTAAGTTATTAAAACAATATTAGAGGTAATCAAAAAAGATTTTAGATAGAAGATAATGAAGTTTCTTACTGATAATGGTAAGGAATTCAAAAATAGTCTGGTTGAATGTTATCTCAAGTAACAAGTGACAAGGAATCATGTTTTATCAGTGATAAGCTCTCAATAAAATACAGTGGTTGAGATGAGAAACTATTCCATCCACAACACAGTTAGGTAAATTCTTATTGAAAAGGAACTAGGAAAGAAATTATGGTTAAAAGGAGTATTGACATCAACCTATATATCCAACAGGTCTTTTTTGTGTTTGAAGAAAGAAAATACTCTATACAAGATGTGGAATGGAATGAATCCAACATTGAAATACATTAAATTATTTCATGAAACTATTTTATTCACAATAAATATAAAAATAGGAAATTTGATTCATGTGATGATGAAGAGATATACCTTCGAAACTAAGGAAAAATAAAATCATACATATTTTTCAACAATAGGCTGGGAAATGTTGTAGAGTGAAATTATGTCATTATCGTAGATAATTAACAAAATCCTAAACAACATAGTGAACAGTTCCCCGATGAAATTGATGAGGAGTTAATAAACATAGTAGGGTAATAAGTGGAAAATGTGGATTCAGAAGAAGATTTTCATGATGAGTATAGGTAAGTCAAATCTATATCTTTATAGAATCTGATGAGTCAAGATGAAATTGATAAGAAAAATGTTATTGGTGATCAGGATGCACCAGATCAAACATAAATAATGAAATATTTAAACAATAATTCATTCATATCTCTGGTACAACTTAAATATTTTGAGGATTTAGATTGATATGATAACAAGGTTGAAGATATGAATGAAGAGATTAACCAAATTTAGATGAATCAGACATGGGATATTTTTTTGGGACAGACAGATAATAAGGTCATCATAAAAAAATGGGTCATTCAAAATTAGATTAATGATCAAGTCACAGTGATTTGATACATAGAATTACCCTTGTTAAAAGGGAACTCCCAGATAGAGGGTATCTATATTGATGAAATTTTTTCACACACTACGATGTTAGATACCAAAAGATTTTTCTTGGAAATTGTAGTGCAATGAAAGTTTAAAATTTCTCATATTGACACTGTTGGAATCATAAAACGCATCCAAAAGATATTCCAAGTGCATCCATATATGATTAAAGATCATATAACATTTCCTGTGTTTCAATTTGATTGATCATAGAGTCCAAATTTAGTTATTTATTAGGAGTTATCGACATTCGATGTTGGGATGGAAAACTAGTTCGCAGAGCCCATTCGCAAAGCTCCCTCAGGGATTGCAATGTAGAGGGAACTTGACTGGAGCCTCCAAGAAAGCCAAAAAGGCTTTGATGGTAGCCTCTATGACTACCAAATTTTTTTTGTAACTTTACTGGTGTCTCTACGTGCACCACAAATGCTGTTAACAGTCGACTCCGTGGTTACGAGAAACTTGAGGGAACTCCCACCGGTTGCAGAGCACTATTTCCTTCGTGGTGTCATTTTCTCTTCGCGACACACATTTCTTCTTTGCACCGTGTTCTGATGACCACCATCGCTTATAAATAACCATATGAACCCCTTCATAATCACGGTTACACCAACCCTTTAGTGATGGTTCTCCCTTTCTGAGGTGCTCCTGAGCACCGCGAACTGATGTACATTGAAAAGGGCTCCCCCTTTGCGAATGAGGGAGCTAATTCAGTTTTCATGAGGGTTTGGGAAGCCCCTTTTGTTCGCAAGACCCTAGGATATGTGAAGTCCTTTTCTTAGTGAAACCTTGACCTCTGAAAATCCCCTTTAATCCATGAAAACATGTGCTCCTCAAGGCCCCATACTCCGTGAGACCTAGAGCTCTTTGAAGCCCCATGCTTTGCGAGACCCCATTCTCTGCGAGCACCATTGCTTCCCAAGACCCCATGCTTCGTGAGACCCGGATGTCTAAAAAGACCCATGATTTGTAGTACCCCATGCTCCACAATCACCATTCCTTCATGATGATTCTTCACGAGATCCCATGCTCTACGGGAACCTTTCCTTCATGAAGCAGCTTCGAGACACCTAATGCTATGCGAGAACCTTTCCTTCATGAAACTCTTACCTTTGCGCCCACCAGTCTATACTATAGGGGGATTCTCCCCCGCACCCTGACTTAGGTTCACTATTGGGCTGTTGTCCCGGATCGGTCCCTTTGGTACCATCTCCGACCCCCCAAAAAAATGGATAGTCAAAACACATAATATTTGGGGTGGGACGCCGATATTTTCTATTGAGACCTTATGTGCTTCTACATTCTATATTTGGAATACCGTGATGTGAGATACTCTTACGCACTCCATGAAACAACTTGATTCAACATAATCTTATTGGTATGTTTCCCATGTCTTATGTTGAGCTTCACGTCCTAAATTCTCCTTAGTAACTGGAGTTGAGATTTTCCTTAAGCAACTAATCCAAACCCCATGTCACGACCCGTCCTCAGGGCCCGTGTCGTGACAACCCCAAGCCTTCCTTCCCTAGGCCAGGGGCTGACTACTAGCACCAAAGGTGTAAATCCCGATAAAAGGGAAGACATTGCCTTTATAATAGTAAAGAAACACAGCAGAGTACGCAAGATGAAGTAAACACTAAGTAAACTTAGTACAAAAGTAAGTGCTGGAAAGTAAACGGGCTGCTGTACAAACCCAACTGAAAGTACAGTAAAACTAAGAAAGAAAGCCTAACAACCAAAAAGTAAACAGCAACTACTGAGTCATCCTTCAGATATCCCGCCTGAAGGGTGGGTACAAATTGCCTCCTCAGCTCCTCGGGCCTGGCCGCCCACTCCGTGCACGTCCCGCCAAGTGGTCCACCTCCAGGTAATGTCCCACTCCACAAGACTCCACCTCGATCAGTGTTGTCTGTTGTCTGCATCCAACACAACGTAGTACGGGCATAACCCGTGCAGGGGTGAGTATACGATACTCAGTAGGGACCCCGAGACCCCTGAAGGTCTCCCATAATCCACAAAGGATAAAACACAAAGGAAAGATACAACATCGAGCATCAACCAACTCTACTTAGGTATATGCCCATACATATACCTAAGTCATCAATTCCAGTTTGACTCCAACTCATGAGCCCAAGTACAACCCAGTACAAACAAAAAAGAACAACCCAGTCCACACAAAAAAGCAAGCCTATCACATTGATGATAATGACTAAAAGTCAAGACTCAGCTCGCACAGGTATACTACTCACGAAGTGGGGTGGAGATGATTAGATGTAGCCTCTGAATCATCTCCTCTGCTGAACCCACATAGGATCCAAGCACTGAAGTCGTCGTTGCTGAACCCACATAGGATCCATGTACAGTAACCATCACTGCCAAACCCACATAGGATCCAAGTCCAGTCGTCATCACTGCCGAACCCATGGTGGATCCAAGTACAGTCATCCTCACTGCCAAACCCACGTAGGATCTGAGTACAGTCATCCTTGTCGTCGCAGTCGTAGCCAGCTCTAGGGTTCCCTCACAAAACACGCTCGATTCTGGGAGGGTCTTCTCCCCTAGACAAGGGGTCAATACATCAACTATCACGAAGTCCAGAGTTGATGTATCTCGAAGTTCCGCCACGTCATAGGGGGATAAACCAAAAAAAATGTGTCCATGACACTGATTTCAAGATGACCAATCCATTTTCCAAAAAGTACACGGCGTGTTGGTATGGTTACACACCGTGTCTTTAGACCTCGTGTATTTCCCGTGTATCTTGGCCCATGTCGAAGGGATGTTCGTGTAAAAAGTATGTACACAACGTGTGGTATGGTTACACGCCGTGTCTTCAGACCCCGAGTACTACCCGTGTACCAAAGCCCATTTCAAAGGGTTATTCATGTAAAAAGTATTTACATGGTGTGTGTTATGGTTATACTCCATGTCCAAACATCTGTGGTCGGCTCCGTGTACGCTGGCCATGTGCCTGTACACGGCCTCAACCCGTGTTCTCCAACCCGTGTGATCGGTACATGGGTTAGCCCGTACCACTGGCAATGTTTGGTCGTGTGTTAGAGTACGTGACGGTGTACACCACACCGTGTCCATTTATCCTCAGGTTACACGCTGAGTCTCGCAAAGCTATTTCTTCCATTCTGCGTAGAGAGTACACGTTGTGACTCTTGGCTGTGTACTATTGTCTGTGTCCATGTATTTCCAAAAATACACTTCGAGTCTCCCATAGCTGCCACCTCCTTGCTATGTGGCAAGTACACGCCGTGTGGTAGAGGTCAAATACTGTGTGTTAGCCGTCTGACGTCTAAAACCCTAGCCACAGTATGCCTGTACTACACAGCATGTTCTCCAGGAGTACACGCCATGTAGTCTGAAATTTTCCTGAAATGGCGCCTCTAGGCAGTGTGCCTCCCTTGATGCCAGTTCCTCATTCCCATGGTCTATTCGTCACAAAACATCAGACTCTAGGTCTCCCCATTATCCCTGAAGGACCCCGGGACACCCTGAGAGGGGAGGGGTGAATCAGGGTGACAACTTTTTCTTTTAATGTGGTGGATCTTGTTCCCACGTTGGTAGGAACATGTTGAACCAGTATGATGATTATAATTAGAAAGCAAACATTCACATGAACAGAGAGGACACAACACTTTTTACTCGGTTCACCACTAAGGGCTGCGTCCAAGGAGCATATGCCGAGAAGTTGTTGGTCGTACCCAATTCCACTAATCTTCACTAGTTGTGGATTACAAAGGTTTGGGCACCGAAACTCTGTCCCAGGCTCACTACCTTTACAAAGGTTTAGGGATATCTCGCTGCTTCCCTCGGGTCACTCCCGTTGACTCCCATTGGCTCACTGCTGTTGGTGAAGTCACACTCAGTTTATAGACGTGAAGGTCCCTTCATCACTGCATAAGAATGCATCCCCTGTTGTATGTAGATGCTCTATTGAAGTCCAATTCTCACCTGAAGATGAATATCAATTTGCCCCGAATGTACCAGGTAATCTCCCGGCTTTCGTGTAGCTCCAAACAGACCGGCGGGTTTCAGCAATACATGGTGTGCTTCACCAAGCCAGGCGTGCAAGTCCCAATAGGGAGCGCAAGTCCAAACTGGCACACAAGTGTAACCAAAGCACATGCATGACGCTTCCTTCCCAAACTACAAACTTGCGCGGTCCACTTCCTTTCTCTCCCAAACCGCCTTGGGTACACAGCCAAAAACCGGCACACAAGCTCTACTTGCACGACCCAACAACCACTTGTGTGTCTCAACCACCTGTGCGACGAGATCATGAACAACCACTAAGTCTTGAACTCCGTATGAAATGAGGAGGGGTCGACCTATATTTATAGGCAAACTGGACCCCCAGCGTGGAGGCGCGCAAGTCCCTCATTGGCACGCAAGTCTCATCTCCCGTAACCTCTGTCGTGCAACTCACTTGCACGACCCAATAAATACTTGCACGACATTCTTTACTTAGCCAAATTTTGAAGTTCTGTTCTTGGAAAACAATAGTCACCCAAGTCCAAATCCTTCTAGGTACCAGTCCACAAGTTCTTTCACGGCACGCAAGTCCACTTGCGCGACCTAACCAACACTTGTGCGACCCTTATCCCTTTTCCATATTTTGATGTTCTGATCCTCAAAAACATATGGCACGCAAGTTTCCTATCCTCCAAGACCTCGGCCCGCAAGTCCCTTTGCCAAAAACACTTTCCTTTATTTGTCGATTTTCAGGCCCAAAAATTTGGCAAACACCGGGAAACGGCGCCAGCATCACTACTGTTGTCTGCATGAACGGTATGATCTCGTTGCTGATACACATTCTGAACTTCCACTGAGGATGGAAAAAAACACAAACCATAGGCCAAATCATGCTTAGAAGACCATGGATCCAACAATCTCCCCCTTTGGGTTTTTTGGCAATCAAGAAAAAAATTGAATAGATCTCCACCCATGCGGAATTCAAAAACCCGAGAATCAACTCAGCCAACACTCTAAGTCTATGTGAGCAATGATCAGTGTAGAAAAAAAGAGAGGAAGCTTGAATTAGGTTCCAGTGTTTTTGGAATTTTCCATGACGCCCGATGTTTTCCTTCTTATATTTCTCATCACAGAAGCATTACTTTCCTGCCTTGAATTTATTCCTTTCTCCCACATTGACAATAAATCCAAAGACCGATAAGTTGTTCAATGTTCAGCTCAAACCATACCCCCCTGGATAGTATCTCCCACATAAACCTGCATCACAGCCATAAATAGATAAAGACAGTTATAACAAATGGGGAGAGGGGTTTTCCGGAGCCTCCTTATGCAGTACGAGGTGGTTGAACACTGAGGTTCAATCGATGCTTTACAAAAACAGCCGCACATAGTGGCTTGGTCATGATATTAACCACTTGCTCATCAGTTCCAACATGGTCCATTCTAATCACGCCTTGTTCAACCTTTTCTTTGATAAAATGATACCACATTTCAATATGTTTTGTATGAGAATGCTGAACCGGATTCTTCGTAAGATCAATTGTGCTTTTTTATCACATTAAATCACCATTGGTTGCTGCACCTTATCACCATTATCTGTTAGTTGCTGCTTCATCCAAAGAAGTTGAGTGTATGCCTTTGTGGCAGAGATATACTCAGCTTTATCAGTACTAAGAGAAGTACTTTCTTGTTTCTTTATCAACCAGCCAACACATTTCTGCCCAATATAGAAAGCTCCACCACTAGTGGACTTTCTGTCTACTATATCACCATCCCAGTCAGCATCAGAAAACGCTGATAATTCACTGTCCCTACCTACAACAACAAATAACACGAAGTTATGTGTACCTTGAATGTTACTCATGATTCTTTTTATTATCGCCATATTTTCTTCCTTTGGATTACTCTAAAAGCGGGCTGCAAGGCATGTGGCAAAGACAATATCTGGCCTTGTCGCTGTTAGGTATAGTAGGCTTCCAATGATCCTCCTATACATGGTGGGATGAACAGAGTTCACATCCTCATGCTTTCCAAGTTTAGTTCCAACTGCAATCAGATTTGATAATGGTTTGGAGTCTTTCATATTAAACTTCTTCAGCAGCTCTCTTGCATATTTTTCCTGAGAAATGAATGTGTATTCCTTCTTTTGAATCACTTGTAGCCCCAAGAAATATGTGATCTCCCCAATCATAGACATTTCAAATTCTGATTTCATGTGTTTGGAAAATTCATCCACTAATTTCTGCCTACTGCCACCAAATATGATATCATCAACGTAGACTAGAACTGTGAATTGATCTTTTGGAGAATTTTTCACATAGAGATTTTGATCAACTCCTCTTATTTTGAATTCCATCTTCTTGAGATATGAATCCAGCCGTGAGTACCACGCCCGTGGTGCCTACTTCAAACCATATAGAGCTTTCTTTAGTTTGAATACCTTTGTTTCATCAGTACCCAATGCAAAGCCCACTGGTTGTTCAATGTAGACTTCTTGTTCTAGTAAACCATTCAAGAATGTTGTCATGACATCCATTTGATATATTTTATATACTCCTTGGAGTTCCATGGCAAGGAAAAGCCTGATTGACTCCAGTCTAGCCACTGGAGCAATGTTTTCATCAACATCAATGCCTTCAATCTGGGAGTATCCTTTACATACCAGTCATGCCTTGTTTCTGATGACACTTCCATGCTCATCAAACTTATTTTTGAAGATCTATTTGGTACCAATCACATTGTGACCTTCAGGTCTCTGGACAAGATCCCTTGTCTGATTCTTGTCAATCTGATCTAATTCATCATTCATGGCTTTCACCCAAGATTCATCTTTTGCAGCTTCTTCGAATGAGGATGGCTCTACAGCTGATAAAAATGTATATTGCGTGTTATTCCACATCCTTCTTGTTTTAGTGGGTGAACTCCTATCCCCAATTATGTTGGATGGATCAATCTCAACTCTTCGATTTCTCCTGCGAGGTTCAGTAGTATTCTCTTCAGCCATAGTTTCTTCTTCAGATTCTTCTTCCGAGTCAACATCAGGATGTGACTGCTGAGTGTTTTGAACAACTTACACTATTTCCGCATTTTTATTTTCTTCACATTCACTTTGTTCCTGAATTTATATCACATCAGCATATGACATCCTTGAAGCATTTGTGGTTTTCTCTTCAATTATCTTAACATCACTACTTTCCACAATCGTTCCCAAACGCTTGTTGAAACATTTGTAGGCTTTGCTGTTCATTGAGTAACCGAGGAAAATTCCTTCATCTTCATTATTTCCATATTTCCCTTGATTTCCTTCTTTGTTCCTAATCAAGCATTTACTTACAAAGAAACGAAAGTATTTTAGAGAAGGCTTCTGTCCATGCCACAATTCATATGGTGTCTTCATCTCACCCATATAATGTTCTGTTCGATTCTGAATGTACACTGCAGCTTGAACAGCCTCTTTCCAGTAATGTCATGGAATACGAATCTCAATCAGCATAGTTCGTGCCATGTTGTTCACTTGTCAATTCCTACGTTCAACAACTCCATTTTGTTGTGGAGTTCTCACAGCAGCTACCTCATGTTGTATCCCATGCTTCTCCAGATAATTTTTAAATTCTATGGACGTGTACTCTCCTCCATTGTCAGATCGCAACACTTTGATTGTTCGTCCAGTATCATTCTCGGTGATTCGCCGATATGTTTTCATGAAGTCAAGGAATTTTCGTTTCCTATGAATGACCATCACACATGCCATTCTACTATAATCATCTATGAAAAGGAAAAAGTACCATTCTCTATGAGTTCCGACAACATTTATTGGCCCACGTACATTAGTATGAATCAGATCAATAAGGTGAGATGCCCTTTTCTTCTTTGGCTGATATGAACTGCAGACAAACTTCCCACGAATACAAGCATCACAAGATTTTTCACGCTCATGCTTCTGGTTGGGAATGTCCATGAAAATTCTCAATTTTGATATTTTTTCCATGTCTTGTTGATTGATGTGTCCCAGTCTCTAATGCCACAAATTGTTTTCTTCTTCAACAGTCATGTAACATACATTTTCTTCACTATCAACCTGATACAAGGTGCCTTCTATTCTGCATCCCTTCATAAGTGAATTGCCAGTCTTTCCCTTGATAGTGCAGCCTTTATGATTAAAAGTAACTATAAGTCCTGAGTCACAGAGTTGACTCACGCTGAGGAGATTATGACATAGGCCATTTATGTAAAGGACTTCAGTCTTCTTTAGTTCTCTATTAGCTAATTCAGTACTTACACTCCCTTTGATTTTTAGAGCCCCATCATTACCAAATCTTACTGTACCATCAACCCTCCTTATGATATTCATTAGTAGTCTGACATTACCTGTCATATGAGATGAACAACTGCTATCCAGAATTGCAGCTCTTACATTTAATCTTAAGCTTACTAACTGCATCCTTAAGTTGCATCTCATGATCTACACAAGTTCTCAGTTGTTTTTCTCCATCAGTATCTTCTATCTTTTCAACAGTAGCCATCATAGAAGCATGGTTCCTAGTTTTGAATTATGGTTCTTCTTCATCACAGAATTCATTATCATATTCTTCCTCTTCACAGACAAAACTCTTCCTTTTCATTTTCTTACCAGATATGAAGTCTCCCTTTTTGAAGAACCTTATCTGAGGATTCTCAATGTTTTCATCATCACTATCTTCATCATTGATCTTTCTTAATCACTGAGAGGCAATGTGCCCAAATTTTCAACAATGGAAACATGCGAGAGGTAACTTCCCTTTGAATTTCCCTTTCCCCTTCTGGAACTTCTTTGCAATGAGAGAAAGAATTTCTTTTTATTTATCATCTTCACCGCTACTATCCTTTGAGATTTTTATTTTATCCATGGCCTTGAATTCCATTTACTTTCTCACCCGAGTCATAGCATCATCTGATTTGACTCTCATTTCATATGCTACCAAGCTTCTCAGTAGATCATCTAGAGAAAGTTTGGAAAGATCTCTTTCCTCAAGTGCTAACACCTTCACATTATACAGAGGTGGAAGTCTTATTAATAATTTCTTTACAATATCAATGTCTTTTATATCTTCTCCAAGTCCCTGAATTTCCCCAACCACTTCAGTAATTCGATTGAAGAAAGAGTCTGCATTCTCATCTGTATGCATCTTCAGATCATCAAACTGATTGTGCAGCACTTGTAGTTTCACCTCCTTCACTTTGCTATCTCCTTCATAAATATCCTCAAGTTTATCCCACATGGATTTTTCTGAGGTGCAATTCATCACCTTTATGTAGATATGATCAGAAAGGGATGCAGTGAGTGCATTCTGTGCTTTAGCATCTGTATCAAGAAGTTTCCTGTCTGTTTCAGTCATAGCTAGGCCTATTGGATCAGTGACTTGTATTACTTGCACATTAGAAAAGAGAACTTCCATTCCAAGAGATCTTAGATGAGATCTCATTCTGTTCTTCCTGATCTGGAAATTTATTCCATCGAAGTGAGGGACTCCCCTGACATTGACCACATTTTCCATGACGAAAAAGGTCAGATTCAACACCAGCAACCTTTACCCTCTGATACCACTTGAAGGACCCTGGGACACCCTGAGAGGGGAGGGATGAATTAGGGTGACAATGTTTTCTTTTAATGTGGTGTATCTTGTTCCCACGTTGGTAGGAACTTGTTGAACCTGTATGATGATGATGATGATTAGAAAGCAAACATTCACATGCACAGAGAGGACACATCACTTTTTACTTGGTTCACCACTAAGGGCTACATCCAAGGAGCATACACCGACAAGTTGTCGGTCATACCCGATTCCACTAATCTTCACTAGCTGTGGATTACAAACGTTTGGTCACATACACTCTTTCCCAGGTTCACTGCCTTTACAAAGGTTCCGGGATAGCTCGCTGCTTCCCTCGGGTCACTCCCGTTGACTCCCCTTGGCTCACTTCCATTCGTGAAGTCACACTCAGTTTATAGACGTGAAGGTCTCTTCATCACTGCATAAGAATGCATCCTCTATTGTATGTAGATGCTCTATGTAAGTCCAATTCTCACCGGAAGATGAATATCAATTTTCCCTGAATGTATCGGGTAATCTCCCGGCTTTCGTGCAGCTCCAAACAGACCGGTGGGCTTCAGCAATACATGGCGTGCTTCACCAATACAGGCGCGCAAGTCCTAATAGGGCGCGCAAGTACAAACTGGCGTGCAATTGTAACCGATGCACTTGTGCGACGCTTCCTTCCCCAACTACAAACATGCGCGGTCCACTTCCTTCCTCTCCCAAGCCGCCTTAGGTGCGCAGCCAACAACCAGCGCGCAAGCTCTACTTGCGTGACCCAACAACCACTTGCGTATCTCAACCACCTGCACGACGAGAGATCGAACAACCACTAAGTCTTGAACTCCGTAAGAAATGAGGAGGGGTCAACCTGTATGTATAGGCAAACTGGACCCCTTGCGCGGAGGCGTGCAAGTCCCTCATTGGCATGCATGTCTCATATCCCATAACCTCTGTCACGCAACTCACTTGCGCGACCCAACCAATACTTGCACGAACTTCTTTCCGTAGCCAAATCTTGATGTTCTGTTCTTGGAAAACAATAGGATCACAATTCCGAATCCTTCTAGGTACCAGCACGCAAGTTCTTTCACAGCGAGCAAGTCCACTTGCGCGACCTAACCAACACTTGCGCGACCCTTATCCCTCTACCATAATTTGATGTTCTGATCCTCAAAAAAATATGGTGTGCAAGTTTCCTATCCTACAAGACCTTGGCGTTCCAGTCCGTTTTCCAAAAACACTTTTCTTTATTTGTCGATTTTCAGGCCCAAAAATTTGGCAAACCCTCAGAAATGGCGCCACCGTCACTACTGTTGTCTGCTTGAACGATATGATCTCTTTGCTGATAAAAATTCTGAAATTCCACTGAGGATTGACAACAAACACAAACTGTATGCCAAATCATGCTTAGAAGACCCTGGTTCCAACAATCCCAAAGTCGATTCCTGTGTTTTCGGGCTTCCGATCGGCTATGAAAACAAGTTTTGAATTCCCGCTCGAAGAACGGTTGAGGAATTGTCCATCCCGTTCCGGTCCAAACCATTGCCCTAAATCGTTGTCGCACCTTGGCTAGGTTTTCATGATGTTGAGTCATCAATTTTAGGATCGTTACATCGCATAACAAACTTGTAATGAGGCGTTGTTTATCACCCACGAGGAACACAAAGAACCACCAACAATCACAATATGGGCGGAGGATTCAGACCGTGTTAGTTTGGTCCGGTCTCTGCTCATTAGTTCGGTAGAAGGAGGTTAAAGATAAAAAAACAAGAAGCTAAGAAGATTCAATGATGATCCAATCAAAACACACCCCTACCTCGATAGGGTCTGCGTTTGACAAGCATCATGGATGACGGTGTCGTCTCCGTCATCGTTGGAGTGCACCCGGGGAAGTGACGTCTCCTCTATTGTCGCTGAGAAAGTAAAATAAGGTGCACTGTCGTTGGTGAGTTCTCCACGTCAGATAGTTGGTGTTCTTCAACAAAGGAGATGAAGTGTTCTTCAAAACTAAAGAGCTCCCTCCCCAAAATCTCAACACAACAAGCCGACCAACCTAAATAAAATAAGGCTTCTCCTTATTTTATTAAATCATTCCATGCATTCTAATTTACAAAATTCAAATTCCAATTCACTTAATTAATTAAACCATGAGTTTTCTAATTAATTAAGTGATAGTTTGGCATGTTTTAATGAGGGAGAGAGGGGAGAGGAAGAGTTAATCAAATAAATTCAAGGGAGGTGTCAACATTAAACAATGGGGTTTAATGGGAGGTTTAAGGGGTTTAGGGAATGTGAATGGTTGGGGTTCATGTGGACCCACCTCACAATTATCCTCACATGGTTAGTTAGAAGCTTGTGGGTCCCATCCCAACTTCCCCATTTAGGATATAACCACTTAAGATACAAAAATAAAAGTTTCCCACAATTTTATTCACTTCTCATTTAATCCAGAATTTTTAACTTCTCCTCCCGTGAAAATGCATATATGGTAAAAGTCCTCTTATGAAATTATAGGCGCTGCAAGTTCATCGGTGCCCTTGGATTTCAATTCTGAGCACTGGTTCAAAAGAGAGAAAAACCCACTCGTTCGTTCACTGAACGTACCTGAGCTTACTTAAGAAATTGATTTTGGGCACACCGAGCCTCAGAATCTAGTGCCGTCAGAAGCCACAGACTCGTAAAATTCCAAATATTTATGAAACAAATATCCTTGAAAATTTCGGGTCTTTACACCCCATCACCTATCTCTTTTCCAGGATGAACTAGAAATTTCTGATCATTCGTATATCCCATTAACAGCCATTTCTAGGCGCCTTAGGCCTATAGTCCTCTCTAAATGATGATAAAATATATCAAATCCTATATTCCAAACATAGAATTCCTCTTTCTATAAATATGATATCCCTTTTTCTCCAGGAATAAGATGCTCATAGCCCTATCCACATGACTATAAACTATAGAACTCCATATCTAAAAATCATAGGATGCCTCTTGCTCCAAACAAGATATGCCTTATGCACTAAGCTTAAGATGCCAATAGTCCTCTCTACATGACTATAAAATATAACACACTCTCTATTCCAAACATAGTATGCCTCTTGATCTAAAGAAGAGATTCCTTTTTCACCAAGCATAAGATGCCAATAGTCCTATCTACATAACTATAAACTATAGTACTTCATATCTAACAATCATAGGATGCCTCTTACTCCAAAAAAGAGATGCCTTATACACCAAATGTAATATTCCAATAGTTATCAAAACATGACTTTATACTATAGAATGCTCAATCATTCAATAATATAATGCCTCTTGTTCCAAATTAGGTATGCCTTATGTGAAAAGCATAATATGCTTCATGACAAGACTATAATAGTGTAATTTCAAGAGTGTTGTAATCAGTTTGAACATTCCATCACTCCACCTCATGCTTCATATGTCCTATATTCATATCATCATCCTCTTTCATGTTTGAAGGGACTCCCTAATGTCCTAGTCCCATACCGCATCAGCTCACTGACCATTCTATTCCAACACCCTATAATGAATTGGATGACACATCGAGTCAGGTCATGTGTTTCGAACACGGTCAATAGTTGACCCTCATTTCTTTGTCCACATTTCTGTATAACACAATATAGATGTTGTGTTATGAACATGGTCAACGGTTACCTTCAATCATCATGCCACCCTCACTGTGTTACGAATGTTGGGCATGTGATTCAAACATTCCATCTCCCATTGATCATATTTATTCCAACTCCCTAGGTGTTATCCCACTGATACACTAGCACTTATGTGTTAACCACAATTATATGCCTCAACACACCAGTGAGTTGGGAAGCCCTAATGTCCAGACATGATAAAGACATTATGTGCAATGTCTATGCGTAATCCCAATAAACTGTTGCTGCACCTTAGTGGCCTTGGGAAGCATCCATGCATAAGCCCCATCCACCATTTCTTCTCCTTAGTGTCATCTAGGCAGCATCAATATGTAATCCGCATACACTATTTACGCTCTTTAGCGGCACTGGGTAACCTCCATGCATCGACCCAATCCACCATTTTCACACTATTGTGGCACCTGGGAAATATCAATTCATAAGACCCATCCACCATTGCCACTCCTTAGTGGCACCTAGACAACTTCCATGTGTAATCCCCAATCACCATCCTTTATGGACACCCCTCTACACCACAATCATCAGGTCATTTATACCTCTTGTTTCTCACACTGATCATGACACACGTGGGATTAGAGTAAGTGTTGACCATGACAGCCTTCATGGAACACCTTAGATTGTAAGTCCTGAGCCCTAAAATTCAATCTATGTGGACTTTGATCCTTTCCTCCAAGGAAAATTATGTTGGAAGCCGCTGTGAGGTTCAATCCCAACACCTTCATGTCCTGACCCCTTTACGTCAGTTCACCTTCATCCCACATTATGTTAAACTATATACCTCATTACAAAATATGGGTACATTGATCCTTTTCTTTTAATATTTGTATGTAGGAAGCATCCCTAAGGTTCAAGCCCAACACACATCGATCTTTACCACTTCACATCAGTCCACCCTCGTCCTACATGATGTTAAACTATGAACCTATTTTTATTTCGTAAGACTTTTAATTGGACCCATTCGAAGTGCATGGGCTTTCATCCTTGTCTATTTGATAGGGTACATAGGAAGCCTCCCTGAGGTCTCATCTCAGTCAATGGTAAGCCCTTGTGATTCCCAATCAATGGTATTCCCTTGGAACCCCAATCAATGGTAAACCGTTATCAACCCCAACCAGTGGTAAGACGTTGTATCCTATATAGTGGTAAGTTATTGTGGTCCCCATTTCTAGGGCACATATCATTATTCTGTCCCAATGGTGTTAATCCAACCCAGGCTACTAACCATGTGCAAGCCCCAGTGTATTATCAGGTCATTGTCCTATGTGTACACCTTGATTCTATACCCCCATCCTGAACTATGTGGACTTTGATTCCCAACCTTTGGTATATATAGGAAGCCTCCCTATGGTTCAATCTCACCACTCATATCCCATCTTGGTATCTCCCTCAAGCCAATATGTTTTGTGAAGTTCATGACCCAACCTTGAGGTTCTACTTCCTCTAGATCCAATTCATGCATCCATTATCACGGGCCACCTCCTTAGGTGTCTCATCATCATACCTAACTATGCTGACATTTATTCCTCCCCAAGAGGATATGTAAGAAGTCTCTTTGAGGCTCAGAACCAACATCACCATAGTCCTCACGTCGGTTCCATCTCATTCTCCATACACTCTCAATAATCTATATCCATATTGATTCATATTCGGGCCACTACATCTCAGTGAGATCATGTTACCCACTTTCTCTATCCTCCTATAATTAATCGAGTGACTAACCACATGTTAGACCCATCTGAAATTTTTCTTCCAGGGGTTACACCCATCAGATCCCCTCCTGTTAGTGTTCTGATCAGTCTGATCAGTCTCCTCTAGACATTAAACTTGTGGCATACCTTGTGTTAAACATGGGAAGTTGAGGAAAACATCAGAGACATGTTTATGGCATAAAATTATCTGCACTTTATTTGGGATGCCTCGATATTCTATACCCTTGAGAAGACCTATCATAAGGTGAAGAGTCCCAGATGCATCAGTGTTCTAGCATCCATACATGCTAGGGATGTCCAACCAGACTACTCCCCCAATCAAAGGCTGGTACCCTAACTAGACCCCTTGGAATGTCCTGCAAGATGCAGTGTAATTAACCGGTGTCCATAAAGACAAAGCACTGGGAAGAGTTTCACAAACAATGTTTTATGTATATGAGGGATACCCAGACTTGGCAAGGAGTTCTGAGAAGGAATCCATGAAAGGAGGAACTGACAACCCATCATCCCATTTCAATCAAGGATAGAATTTCCTTGAATAAGTGATGAATGCCACCCGCCTTTAAAAAGATGGAATGTGGGGAACAATCAGTGCGTCCTCCAAGAGATTGAAGTGCACCCCAAAAAATCATCAAAAACATAAATGGTGAACCTGAAATGAAATTATTGTCCTAAATGTAGAGATTAGAAGATCTCAAGACATCAGTGGATTAGTGTGTCATCAGATCCATGTATCTGGGACCAAGTCCTGCTATGCAAGTAGTGGGCCTGGTGTAAAACTCACGAGAAAGTGGGGTTGTTGAAAAATGGACATCCTGGTCTATGACATTGTCATTGTGGATCTATCTTACCAACCATGGAAGATGGAATGACATTAGGGCACGGGAAATAACATTCCTTCTTTTAGCACTAATGGTTTAATCTCCCTAGTTTGCAGGACAATGCTGTTATGACAGGAAACCAATCACCGCCTAGCCACCAACAAATATGACGGAAAACGTCAATGCATAAATCCCACGCTTCCTCATCCTGCCATGGAAGCCTCCACATGCATGGTCGTTGGACGCCCATTCCCCATATTCGCATGTGAATTCATTCCCTAAAGGGTAATTAATGGCTTCTTTCACAGATACGAGGAGGTGGCGATTATCACAACCCAGGACATGAACCGACACAACGTAGGGGTTTTTGCACCTCATCATCACCACTATCCCCAAGGCAGTGCTAGGATCCAGTACTTCCCACTCCAATGTATAACCGTTTTGAGAGCCTCTCCCCAAAATGCTTCAACAACTCCCTCCCCTACCCCAATGAGGAGAGGGATTTCTGGGCGAGCCCAACTATAATCCCATTCCAGGTACTTCCATGGAGGGATCCAACTAAGCCATGTCAGCATCGTCACTCAGTTACACGGGAAGAGGAGCAGGTAAGTATTACAACTACACCAACAGCCCCGTCCCGGTTAACTCAACGCTAGCATTAGGTGCAGGGTGAGGAGGGCACCCGCCGAGGGGCATCAATGTCAATCAATACTGTGGCCAGTTCCACCATTGGCGAATACCATTAGTACCTAGTTTAATCTAAGTAGGGGAGCACATACTCCCAGCCTAGATTAAGGCCCCAACTACCCTACATGTAGGCTGGGTTAACTCTCATAGTCGCTGACACAGGTGGAGTCCATCGTGGGCTATCCTGTGATAATGACATCCAGTATGAAGGTCCTCTTGTACAATCACCAATGAGGGTGTAGGCCCTCCCCACTCCCAATCTAGGCGTGGTGGTCCTCCCTATTCCATCGTCAATCTGTGTGTAGATTCTCCCCGATACATTGACACCCATTACGCAATCCTCTTATACACCCATGACATCAGGTATGGAGTCATTCCTCCCATCACAGGTTGTAGATGTGAAGATTGAACTCGTACGATGAACGGTTAGTGTGGGCGAATTTACCATGTCCTTACAACATCTGACAAAGGTCCTCATGAAACCACCAATCATAGAAGCATAGGTTTTCATCGCTTCATGGGAAACCAACAGGGATGTCCTACCTGTGTTTATCTCGACTATAAAGAGGACCCTCCTTGTACCAACACATCCAATGGAAACAAGAATGGAGGCCCTACCGATGTTCCCTCCATCTCCAGTGGAGGTTCTACCTGCTCCATCACATACCATGGATATTTTCATCTATGCATTAGCTAGTGGACATAGAGGTCCTCCTCATGTTCCATTTGACATTTGTCTAGGTGCTCCTCACACCCCAGGTTATCATGGAGGAAGTCCTCTTCTACCATGCACCATTTCGACTGAAGGTCCTCCTCAACCCAAAAATCTACCATGTTTTAAAAAGACATACTAGGGTAGGAGGGAGGGTCACTGACACCATAAAAATAATTCTGAGAAGATTCATATTGTGATTAAGCCCATCTTCATCCATGATTCTAAGGAAAAAATGTGATTCGACAATGGAACCCTCACCTCGATCCTCTGGGTCGAGGTCTAGGGTAGGAAAAAGGCATATCAGCCTCATACTTCCAGAATGTGAGGTCCACTGGATTCCCACATCCCTTTGTAGATACATCCTGGAGGAAGAATATTTGTCCCATTCCCTGGGCATCGCTGTGAAATATTCACTATCATCAACATGGTCATTATCTACCTCAATCAAAGATCATGAAGATTTATTCTGGGGACCGGTAAATTAAGAACAATGACCTGGCCCACCGCCAGAAACTATAGCCCCGACACTGGAATCCATGGTCGTCAGCCCTTATTACTGAGATGTAGTGCATCAGTCTTCGCATTCATCATAGGAAATCCTAAGGTTCGGTGGCTTTTTATCATGTTCTCTATATTCTCCACCGGCCGGTCTACCATCTCAGCGGTCTTCTAAAGTGCCGTTACCGGTCTCAAATCCACCTCTAGTTTTTGAGTGGGGAAATCAAGGGCCAGATCCCAAGCCTGAGCCATGGAGATTTTGGGTCAATCTCACGGAGGATAATTTTTTAGAGATGTTCTAGCCAATTGTGACCGTAAGATTTTGTGCGCCAGAATTGCTTACCCATAAAAAAAGTTGCATGCTTTTTTCAAACACTATGGAAGATGCACTTACGTAAACTTTATTAGGGAGTGGCTTACCCCAAGAGTCAAGCACAATTTGAAGATATTGACTAGAAATGTCATATGGTAAAATTGGTTGTGCTCCCTGTGGTCTAGTGCCATTGTAACGCCCTGAACCCAGCTACCCAGAGTCAGTTCATTACTTCGTAACATTGGCATGATCACAAAAGATCAAGTCTCGAAAGACCGATTAGTTTATTAGCCTTGGAAACACTAGATACATTCATAAACGTTACATTACATCATAAAGTGAAAAACTACAATAACAAACTCTCCATAGTCCACACTCATATCCTCTTCTCACAATCCCTGCAGGTCATTCATAAAATACTTCTTCACATCCTGGAAAATATTAAAACATTGAAAGGGGTGATCTCAGATGCTCAGTAAGGATAACAATATTGCGGAAGCTTTCATAAATAAACATAAAAATTTAAGGCAATGTATAACTAAAACAAAAGCCTTTTAAACTTGAACATCAACATAATATGGAAAAAGAAAAATGAGATAATGCCATTTACTTCTTCACATGAATATTCTACTAGTCGAATAATCACATGCAATATCAATAACCACTTTCATAATGAGGGAATGTATAATGCCGGACATTCTGAAACATTTTGTCAAGGCCTCGGCCAAGACGTCTAAAATGATTAAGGCCTCGGCCAAAACCATAAATCAAATTGGGAAAGGGCCTCAGCCAATTCCACGTCTAGTTGTCTCATGAGACCTACCGATGCATCGAGGAGCTATAGCGGGCTCCACCCGTCACTTATTAAGTCCAATACATTCCTCATATTAATAGGTTTAAACATATCATAAACCATAACATAATCGTATCACATAAAACATGCATAAAGGAAACATAAAATTTCCACATTTCAATCACAAGATATCAATACAACACATTGATATAATAAAAACGCTTTCAAAACCATTTTCAATACCAAATTAAAATAAAGTTAAAACTTTGTATTTATTTTTCATTAAAAAAAATGATGGCTTGTAGAGGAAGCCGAAACTCAAATAATGGTCACGGCGGCAGAGAAGTCATTGTCGCCACATAAGTACGGAAAGAAAAACATTCCCTTTTTGTCGTATAGTAAAACGCTTCGTATAAAAAGATTCATTTTGAATAAACGTAAAAGTCAAAGGGGTTTATACACTGTACAAAAACATTTTGTGTATAAAACAAAATATGCCTCAATGAATGGAGATTGAGACGAAGTCCCTTAAAAAGATCATTTTTAAATAAAATATATCTATTATGTGTATTCACTATATGTACACATAATGAAAGTATAAATAAAATATACGACATAATAATATCATGACATAATTTGAAAGTAGGAGATTAACCCAAAGAATGGATGTTGGGTTATGAAATTCCCTTACCTTGCGTCTTGTCCTGACTCGACCGTTCTTTAACCTCCTGAATAATAAACTAGAGTTAATTTATATTTACATAAGAACCTTTTTCATGTTCATTATTCCATTTATATCACTTATTACCATGTTATGAACATTATTTAATTATTTAAGTTAATAACGGTCGTTTTGTCGATCTTTGGTACTTGAGTCAAAAATAAACTTATTATAATTACAAGTTGTTCATGTGGTGAAATATCCATTATATCCAGAATTATATTCATGATTTAGATATCATATATATCATATATATACATTATATACATTCATTCATAATGTCACATAACATTTAGAGGTAAGAAATGAAATGCACCGTTCATGGAGACGGTAAGCCGTACGTACGCATGAATGCTACTTTCATTTCTATTTCGTATTTAATGGAATGAAATCATAATGATATAAATTTATAATATAATTACAGTATAATATAGAGTATAATACAATTTAATCCATCCTTTATACATCCCACATATGGCATTAACGATTCAAATCACTTTGAGGGGGCGGTAGTCCGCACTTCCTAAAATGAAATTATCGCGTTTTACCCATAATGGAAATCATAAAGTATGCCATAAATGAGAAATACAGAAGCATAATTAAAACATAAACATATTATATATCATATATAAATATAGTTACATCTTAATGGCCACCTTTGAAGGTGTTATATGAGTGTTGAACAATCATCGTTTCGTGAGGCAGAAAATCGCCATCCACAGAAACCGTATGTTCTTTAACCATTAGATGTAGGTGTGTGTAAGTGTAGCTTGAATCCATATTATAACAACATCCTAGTATATTGAAGATACTGGTGTTGTTACAAAAGAAATGAATAAAAAGAGTTTAGGGGTTTGAGAAGAAAAATAAAACAAAACAACATTAGAGAAGACATTACCTCAAAATCGGGTTACTCTTTTTAATTTGAGCCAAAGGCTTCCTTGGGAAGCGTTCTTCCCAATGTGAGGCTTCTATGAGTAAGAGGGGGAATTTGAGAGAGTATTTGGGCAGAGGTTGGCCGAGCAAAATGGCTTGAAGGTGTGAATAAGGTGGGAGAGGTGGGGGCCTTTTATAAGTGGAGAGGAGGGGGTCTTTTGGAAAGATTGAAATGTTACATTATTACACAATGCTTTTCGGATTCTAAAGGTCCCACACTTATATAATTCGTGTATAAGGTGATAAGGGTTTGAAATATACCCATCCAATAGTCTTTGGACAAGTATAAGCCTTGGAGTTTACATTATCTTTTCATTTTATTAATATCGCTAAATAATGAGGTCATCGCTGCATCATAATGATGTCATAAATAATTTAATTTATTTAATGTCTAAAAATTATAAAAAAATACTATGATGTAGTAAATCTTTTTATATTTCTAATGAATTTTTATAGTCAAAATTTGGACTTGTGTAACCCCACTTAAAAACTATTTTAGTAAAACAACTCATGTTTGTGTCAATTTAATTTTAACATTAAATAAATATTTATTAATGTCATTTTCCAACTAAAGTGGCTCCATGGGGTCCCCAAGTTGACCCATGGGTTTTCATGGTCGGCCATGACTCATCCAATAGGATTAGGACAATTTTCACGCTCATCTCATATTATTAAAACATTATTTGTACCTTAAACTACACTAATTACCTCTAATCACGATTAAGAACTTAAAAGTTACTATTCACCAAAAAATTATTTTAATCTCATTGAACCACATTTTACTTCTTAATGAAAACCATGTATGTCGGATTTTTGAAAATCAAAACACAGAAGTGGTAATATTTCATTTAAACGAAAAATCAGTTGTTTAACTACCACTTAGTGGTTTCACTATTCATCAAAAATTGACGTTTTTCCGAACAATGCCAAAATTTCACCCTAAGCTATAATTGATATTCCGAATTCAAAAATGATGTCTATTTTAAAAAATTCCAAACATATAAGTTTCATTAATTTATTTTATAATTAATTCCC
This sequence comes from Viscum album, assembly GCA_963277665.1. Taxonomy (NCBI): domain Eukaryota; kingdom Viridiplantae; phylum Streptophyta; class Magnoliopsida; order Santalales; family Viscaceae; genus Viscum; species Viscum album. The sequence goes on from OY728144.1 coordinate 576,471,072, forward strand.
GCTGTCACAACAATAGCGTGTTTTTAAGAAACAATTTATATCAAAAGATTGGCAATTGTTTATGTCCAATTTCAATGTTAAATTAATTCTAATGACCACAATTGGATAAAATGGTAAAAATATATTCTAATTATACTTTAAAACCACTCAATAGTATAACTTATCACTATAAATTATTTTGATTAAAAAAGTTGTTTTAAGTATTTTTCACTAATCATAAAAAATTAAAAGTTCTCAGAAAAATACAAAAAATTCAACATAGGCTAAATTAGATATTCCGAATACAAAAATGAAGTCCATTTTGAAATATAAAATTTCTATAATTTTAAAAAGTGGTTATTACTATTCATAACGGCTACTTTGATTAGTCTCGGTATTTTAGAACTCGAAGTTGCGTACAATGCAAGCTATTGCATTATTGAAGGAGAAGCGTATCGTGGAAGCTCGGGGTGTTACATTCTCTCCTCCTTCAATAAATTGCGTCCTCGAAATTTGAAATTTTTCTTTGTAAATAAAAGGTTGAAAATAGAAAATACCTTTGAGGAAAACCCACATCGGAAATAAGGTTAATAAATATAAAACATTAAAAGAAAGCGAGATAAGTACAAAGGTCACCCGATATAGCCCATTCTAGGATTCTATGAAAATATGGATATGGAGGAGAAACAAACCATCAAGGTCTGATGGAGAGTTATAGAAAACAGGATTAGGAGAAAGTTTAACCACAAGAAAATCACAAACTTGTGATTGGTTAAACGGTCATTGAATCCCCAGTTGGAAAAGTTAACCGACAACATTTTTGTTTTAAGTTACCTTTTATAATGTTGACGAATTTATTTAGGAGATTTACTAAGAACGTAAGGGAATATACATACTTGTTATGTATACTTTCATTCGTTAATAAATGTTTACCACAAACACAACTTTTACTCCAAATAGTAACGAAACTCAAAAATATTCTATTTATCCTAATTGTATAAGGTTCCAAATGTTAACACATACCATTTAGATTAGTAAAACTATTTTGTAATAACCAGGGACTTCCTGTAGGCTAGTGGTAGGAAATAAAGGCTTGTCGCACTATGGTTGTGGGTTCGATTCCTGCAGCTTTGTCCGATGTGACGGGTTATTACCCACCCTGAAGGTTGTCCTTTTCCTAAAACTATAGTATCATAATATTCCAAAAATAATATTCATAAATTTTTTTACCTTAAACAATACTATCCAAAGATAAAATTAATCCACTCGAACCTTTATAGTTATCCAAAATACCTCTGTCCAGACTTTCTCTAAAAGGTCTCTTAATTCCAAAATCAATTTATCAGATTCCCCAAACAAAGTAAAGTTTCTCTTATTGTCACATACTAAAAATATAATTAACTTCACCATATTAAAACCTTACTGAAATCAACAAGTACTGCAGTACAATCCTTATATATATCACATTATTCTAATAACCAGAATATAATCCATGAGTCCAAAAGCACCAATACATTAATTATTCCGCTTCAACTGTAGTCACAACATAAGAATGTCCTTGATCCCTAGGCCTTTTCTGAGGTAAGTTTCCTTGACGCTTAGGACATTAATTTGCATAATTCCCCATTTCCCTACAATTGTAGCATTCAACTTTGATAGCCTCTTTCTTTCCCTTGCAATCACGAGCCTAGTGACCCTTTTCTCCACATTTATAACAAACTCCCATTCCTTTTAGGCAAGTACCAGGGTGATTCTTCCCACAATTATCACATAATGGAAAATCCTTCTTTCCCTTTTTCCCTTTATCTGTCTCTTGTTCCACCGTTCTCTTCTTCTCTTGCTTTACTTTGTTGTCAAAAGACTTAGAGAATTCCTTTTCCGTCTTGATAGCACATGAGACAATATCTTCGTATGATGAGAAGTATTGTGATACTAAAGCTCTACGGAGAAATGGTTTTAACCCATCAAAGAAACGACCAATCTTACTCCTTGGGTTACATATATAATCAGCAGCATGCCACGCTAACCATGTAAAGTTAGCCTCATACGTTGCGACATTCTCATCCTCCTTCTGCCTCAGACTCAGAAATTTCCTTTCCATATCTGCTCGACGGTCACGAGGAAAGTTCTTTTCTAAGAAAAGCTCTTTGAACTCCCTCCATTCTATATTCGATACGTCATCATCTTCCTTTGTGTTTTGAATCAGCGACCACCACTGATCGGCATCTCTAGTGAGGCGGTAAAATGCCATGACAACCTTCTCCCTTTCACTACTCCCCAAGGCATGGAATATTTTCTCTAAGGAATTTATCCATTTCTCAGATACTATAGGATTTGTACTCCCATTGAAGGTTGGTGGTTGTTGCCTCATGAAACGGTCTAGCATTGATCCTCCACGTTGCGGATCAGGGTGCTCTATACGAGTAAGGTTGTTATTCATAACCTGTGTGAGTTGTCCTAGTACGGTGAGAAGCTGATCAGCACCAGTTGTATCACTAGCTCCACCATAATTATCTTGAGCAGGAGGGAAATCCCTACACGGAGTGCGTGCATTGATACGGTTTCCATTCCTTCCACTAGGCGCTATTTCTAAATAATGGCATAAACTAGATTAGTTCATGAATCATAATACATAATTCTATACTTGTAAAACACTTAACATAAATTGAACTAATTAGGGATATAATCCATAATTATAAAAATGTTTTCTTTGAGGAAGTATATACTCGTAACCCTTCATAGTGGTTTGTAAAGAAAATGGGAATTATCCAAAGCATATCCCCCGAGAGTGTCATAACCAAGAGTACAGCAAGGCCCGTTGTCGTGCACCAGTTCCCGTTCGAGTCTAGCTCAAAGCGGTGTTTTCGGGTTTTACCCCTAGTTACATCTGTGCCAAAGCCGCCTCTACCTGCTCGTATCCAGACAGGGATGTATTGCTCGGAAAACTCATAGAATCTCTACAATAACAAAATTCTAGGAAGTTCTTCTATACTAATCCTCAAAGTCTATCTTTGGGATTTGTGCTCTAATCAGAGTTTATCTAAATATAGCTTCCAAGGTTGGTACTAACCTTCCTTTGATACCAACTGTAACGCCCCAAACCCAGCTACCCAGAGTCGGTGCATTACTTCGTAACATTGGCATGATCACAAAAGATCAAGTCTCGAAAGACCGATTAGTTTAGTAGCCCTGGAAACACTAGATACATTCATAAACGTTACATTACATCATAAAGTGAAAAACTACAATAACAAACTCTCCATATTCCACACTCATATCCTCTTCTCACAATCCCTGCAGGTCATTCATAAAATACTTCTTCACATCCTGGAAAATATTAAAACATTGAAAGGGGTGAGCTCAGATGCTCAGTAAGGATAACAAAATTGCAGAAGCTTTCATAAATAAACATAAAAATTTAAGGCAATGTATAACTAAAACAAATTCCATTAAAACTTGAACATCAACATAATATGGAAAAAGTAAAATGAGATAATTCCATTTACTTCATCACATGAATATTCTACTGGTCGAATAATCACATGCAATATCAATAACCACTTTCATAATGATGGAATGTATAATGACGGACATTCTGAAACATTTTGTCAAGGCCTCGGCCAAGACGTCTAAAATAATTAAGGCCTTGGCCAAAACCATAAATCAAATTGGGAAAGGGCCTCGGCCAATTCCACGTCTAGTTGTCTCATGAGACCTACCGATGCATCAAGGAGCTATAGCGGGCTCCACCCGTCACTTATTAAGTCCAATACATTCCTCATATGAATAGGTTTAAACATATCATAAACCATAACATAATCGTATCACATAAAACATGCATAAAGGAAACATAAAATTTCCACATTTCAATCACAAGATATCAATAAAACACATTGATATAATAAAAACACTTTCAAAACCATTTTCAATACCAAAATAAAAGAAAGTTAAAACTTTGTATTTATTTTTCATTAAAAAAATGATGGCTTGTAGAGGAAGCTGAAACTCAAATAATGGTCACGGCGGCAGAGAAGTCGTTGTCGCCGCATAAGTATGGAAAGAAAAACATTCCCTTTTTTTCGTTTAGTAAAACGCTTCGTATAAAAGGATTCCTTTTGAATAAACGTAAAAGTCAAAGGGGTTTATACACTGTACAAAAGAAATTTGTGTATAAAACAAAATATGCCTCAATGAATGGAGATTGAGACGAAGCCCCTTAAAAAGATCATTTTTAAATAAAATATATCTATTATGTGTATTCACTATATGTACACATAAAGAAAGTATAAATACAATATACAACATAATAATATCATGACATAATTTGAAAGTAGGAGATTAACCCAAAGAATGGAAGTTGGGTTATGAGATTCCCTTACCTTGCGTCTTGTCCTGACTCGACCATTCTTTAACCTCCTGAATAATAAACTAGAGTTAATTTATATTTACTTAATAACCTTTTTCATGTTCATTATTCCATTTATATCACTTATTACCATGTTATGAACATTATTTAATTATTTATGTTATTAACGGTCGTTTTGTCGATCTTTGGTACTTGAGTCAAAAATAAACTTCTTATAATTACAAGTTGTTCATGTAGTGAAATATCCATTATATCCAGAATTATATTCATGATATTTATATCATATATATCATATATATACAGTATATACATTCATTCATAATGTCACGCAACATTTAGAGGTAAGAAATGAAATGCATCGTTCATGGAGACGGTAAGCCGTACGTACGCATGAACGCTACTTTCATTTCTATTTCGTATTTAATGGAATGAAATCATAATGATATAAATTTATAATATAATTACATTATAATATAGTGTATAATACCATTTAATCCATTATTTATACATCCCACATATGGCATTAACGATTCAAATCACTTTGAGGGGGCGGTAGTCCGCACTTCCTAAAATGAAATTATCGCGTTTTACCCATAATGGAAATCATAAAGTATTCCATAAATGAGAAATACAGAAGCATAAGTAAAACATAAACATATTATATATCATATATAAATATAGTGACATCTTAATGGCCACCTTTGAAGGTGTTATATGAGTGTTGAACAATCATCGTTTCGTGAGGCAGAAATTCGCCATCCACAGAAACCGTATGTTCTTTAACCATTAGATGTAGGTGTGTGTAAGTGTAGCTAGAATCCATATTATAACAACATCCAAGTATATTGAGGATACTGTTTTTGTTACAAAAGAAATGAATAAAAAGAGTTTAGGGGGTTGGAGAAGAAAAATAAAACAAAACAACATTAAAGAAGACATTACCTCAAAATCGGGTAACTCTTTTTGATTTGAGCCAAAGGTTTCATTGGGAAGAGTTCTGCCCAAAGTGAGGCTTCTAGGAGTAAGAGGGGGAAGTTGGGAGAGTATTTGGGCAGAGGTTGGCCGAGTCAAATGGCTTGATGGTGTGAATAAGGTGGGAGAGGTGGGGGCCTTTTATAAGTGGAGAGGAGGGGCTCTTTTGGAAAGATTGAAATGTTACATTATTACACAATGCTTTTCAGATTCTAAAGGTCCCACACATATATAATTCGTGGATAAGGTGGTAAGGGTTCTAAATCTACCCATCCAATAGTCTTTGGACAAGTGTAAGCCTTGGATTTTACATTATCTTTTCATTTTATTAAAATCGTTAAATAATGAGGTCATCGCTGCATCATAATGATGTCATAACTAATTTAATTTATTTAATGTCTAAAAATTATAAAACAAATACTATGATGTAGGAAATAGTTTCATCTTTCTAATTAATATTTATAGTTAAAATTTGGACTTTTGTAACCCCACTTAAAAACTTTTTTAGTAAAACAACTCATGTTTGTGTCAATTTAATTTTAACATTAAATAAATATATATTAATGTCATTTTCCAACTAAAGTGGCTCCATGGGGTCCCCAAGTTGACCCATGGGTTGTCTTGGTCGGCAATGACTCATCCAATAGGATTAGGACATGTGTCATGCTCATCTCATATTATTAAAACATTATTTGTACCTTAAACTACACTAATTACCTCTAATTGTGATTAAGAACTTAAAAGTTACTATTCACCAAAAAATTATTTTAATCTCATTGAACCACATTTTACTTCTTAATGACAACCATGTATGTCGGATTTTTGAAAATCAAAACACAGAAGTGGTAATATTTCATTTAAACGAAAAATCAGTTGTTTAACTACCACTTAGTGGTTTCACTATTCATCAAAAATTGATGTTTTTCAGAACAATGCCAAAATTTCACCCTAAACTATAATTGATATTCCAAATTCAAAAATGATGTATATTTTACAAAATTCCAAACATATAAGTTGCATTAATTAATTTTATAATTAATTCCCGCTGTCACAACAATAGCGTGTTTTTAAGAAAAAATTTATATCAAAAGATTGGCAATTGTTTATGTCCAATTTCAATGTTAAATTAATTCTAATGACCACCATTGGATAAAATGATAAAAATATATTCTAATTATACTTTAAAACCACTCAATAGTATAACTTATCACTATAAATTATTTTTATTAAAAAAGTTGTTTTATGTATTTTTCACTATTCATAAAAAATTAAAAGTTCTCAGAAAAATACAAAAAATTCAACATAGGCTAAATTCGATATTCCGAATACAAAAATGAAGTCCATTTTGAAATATAAAATTTCTATAATTTTAAAAAGTGGTTATTACTATTCATAACGGCTACTTTGATTAGTCGCGGTGTTTTAGAACTCGAAGTTGCGTACAATGCAATCTATTGCATTTTTGAATGAGAAGCGTATCGTGGAAGCTCGGGGTGTTACAGCCATGATATTCCTAGTCACCACTGGACCCTCAAACAATGATATGTTCAAAGATTTTATGTGTTTGGTAGAATTATCACAGATTCTTCCCCCCACGTTCAGGTCTATGGTTGAGGGAAGTATGTTGCCCTCCATTTCAGTTCAATCCAACACCAGCCTGATTTTCAAGGCGATATTGATGATATGCCTCTAGGTATATTCAAGCTTAACATGGACGATCTATCAAAGGGGGAGAATGAGCTTGAGATCTAGGAAGATAACTTACCCCCTGAGGGAGTGCCACAACTATAGGATCGGTTGGGTAGGGTAACTCTCCAGTAGAGAAATCAACAGGATCTCCACGTGCCCACCAAGGCATTTGTCCTCAGCCAGAATCCCAATAAGGGCAAGAGAATCTCAAGGCCATCAAACCCTCTAACCTATATGTATTGGTGTATAAGATGAAGGATGATTCCAAAAAGGAAATGTTGCATCAAAAGATCAGGGATTACAAGAAGACGGTTGATGACCTCCTTGTTGAATGTGACGTGGAACGGTGACCCGACTATAGTGATCCTCAACTGGGGTAGCAGGGGCAGGTACAATAGCCCCCGGTGAATTGCCTCTAGGTTAACCTAACCATCTTACCCATGTAGATAGGATATAGGCCATAACTTATGGAAAAAGGGCACAATATGTGTCACCAAATCCACCTGAGTGGCGTGATAATCCCTAGGACCCAACTCAGGTTCCCCCAGCCGCTCCACATGTCATCCCACCAGACGCTCCAAGTGCCGTTGGGCCTTTATATCATGTTGAATAACCTCCCAATGCATTGGTGGTCAGGGAACCTCATCAAGACCAGAATCCTCACCCAAATGATCTGATGAAAGCACTCATTTCCCACCTCGAGGAATTGGAAACTCGACAGGTGGCGATCTCACCTGATGGAAAGCCATGTCTGGAATGAGTCGATGATATGCCAACATCATAGGTTTTGAAAACCCCACCTATTCCCCTTTTAATGGGATGAGAGACCTACTATAGCATCTAACCTACTTTATCTAAATGTTAAGACCAATGATGGGAACTCCAGCACAGAACGAGGCCGCCAAACTCTGATGTTTTGTAAAGACATTGGAAGGGCTTGTGTTTTTTTGGTACACCCAGCTACCCATTGGGTTAGTTGCCAGCTAAGAAGATCTCTATAGAAAATTATGTTTCCATTTCATCTATACCACCCAGAATATGTGTATTCCAGACCATTTCAAGTGTAAGAAAAGGCCTGATGAGCATGTCTCAGACTTTGTCACCTAGTGGAAAGGCCTCACCTACTCCGTGGATATGTCATTGACTCAGTTACAGCTGCCGAAAATTCCTATGGGGAATGTCAAAACCGAACTATTCTCCTCTCTCATTACTCAGAATTACCCCATGGGATTCCAAGAATTCTCTGAAAAATCCCAGCATCTAGAGGAATCCTCGCAACAAGATATGTCGGGATGTCTGTTGCCTCCTGAAATTCCCATGAGAAGAGACACTAAGGCTGAGTTAGCCATGGTGTCACAAATAGAGGCCCCTGTGAAATTGAATTTGATATAATTGGAATCACCTGCACAACCCCATAGGGGCCCGCCACCTCAATGGCACCCCCAACCCAACAACGAGCACCCCAGAACCAGCAGGCGCCCCCGCGTAACATGCCACCACCACCTAGGCGAGATAACCATGTCCCACCTCCTCAATAGGCTCCTCCAATCCCTCATCATGGATAGCCTACCAGAGCCCCCTTTCCGAATAGGAGAAACCAAAACTACTCATTCAACTAAGTTAAGGTACATGGTTATTTCTGAAGTGCCTTGGAATATGTAATTATATAGTTGTTTGAATGTAGGAGGTCCTAAGAGGCTGATCTCACTAACCACCCCAATTGTTGTCCCTCTAACCAGATCTTGGGGAACACCATCAAACAGTGCAATGTGTATAATGACTGTATTCAAGGCCAGGTTGATAACAACATAATAAGGTTAGGCCCATCTCCGACATAGGTGGCCTGTGTATTCGTGAAGCCCGATAGCGGTAGTAAGAGCATAGGAGAGTGACATCAGGTTATTAACCACAAGTCCCAAATGTTTGATGATTGGATGGAGCGTAAGGTAGTCGGCCATTCCCATTTTATTATCTATGCACTAATGAATCAAGTTCATCCTTTAGAATACACCACATCACCCGCATCCAACACTTCTAGGTCAACGACTCAGCCTTCCAGGCCATAGAAGAACAATCATTGACAATGCAAGGAAAAAAAAGTCCCCCACCGATTTCATCATCATCATGTACTCTCGGGGAATTCATTCCCTCAGAGAGGGATAATACCCCTAGAATCCATCCATTAGTGGTGTATTCATTGAGTGATGATCACGGAAATTCTTGGGTTAACACCATGAAGCTGGAAAACCCTTACATGATTTCTGACAGCAAGGAGCCCCATACGGATCCTCCCAACATTCCTAGACTTTGCCAGTGTTTGTGGATCCATGGGTATATGGGTCATCAAATTTCTTCATTTAGTAATTCTAGAAAAGGTGTGCAGGCCACCAAAACCAGATAGTAGGCCCAGTGTACAACTCCACATGCATATCCTTCTCATATAGTGTCATCAGCTCCATCTTTTCCACCATTTATGTTACTTGATCAGGTAGATCCTTGTCGACCACATTGTGATCTTACATGCCCTGTTATAGAACTACCTCAGTCATATATCCCACATTTTATAGTCTCTAAATGTGCTTATACTCGAGTGCATCGGGACATTCCCAGCACCGATTAACCACCGGTTTAGCTGGAAGGGCACATTAAAACCCCTATAGTAGAATGAACTTTTATAATTAGAAGATCACTCTTGGCATGAATTTATGATATCATTAAGAATCTTTCCAGAATTATTGCGAGGATCTCAATCCTTTAGTCCCTTAACCTATCAATGGATATGCGTGAAGCCCTCTTCAAATATTTAAGAATCCCCCTCTAGTTTGAGATGGAGGTAGAAGCCACATAAGCCTTCCATGTTGAGGCAGTTGAGCTTGCTGAATGTCAGGACATTTTCTCTTTTTCTGTAGAAGATGAAGGTTCTACCATATTGGAGATCATCTACCCACTGTATATCACTGGCCAATTCAATGGTGTGGAGGCTCGTCGCTATCTTGTTGACATAGTCTTTCGGATCAACTTAATTTCGACCCAGACACTTCTAAAATCTTGGTTGTCCAAGGACTATCTGAGTCCGACTAACCTAAAAATACAAGGTTATGATATGATGGATCAAACATCGATTTGAAAGATTTGTCTGTAGACCCAGTTCAGTGGTCTGGTTGCCAGCACCGAGTTCATGGTTTTCTCACAGGTCACCGCTTACAAAATGTTGATGGGTAGGCCATGGTGAGACCTCCAATCCCTTCATCATATCACCAATGCATTAATTAGTCACTTAATGGTTGGGTGGTTGTGCTATCTGTGACTCATATTCCTTTGCCTCTTTAGATTCCCACAACTTTCATGCTAACTGTTGCAAGAGAAAGGACAAGCATATTATAGGAAACGAGGTTGAACATGCTATGGCTACAACCTACACATTGACAGACCTAGATGATGCCTACATTTTTCTGATCCACTAATTAGAGGCTATGACCTCGGATTTGGGGAAATGATTTGTTGTTTCTGAAATGAGGGGGAAACAAATCCCCAATTCCGAGGGACACTAGAAGATCACCTCATAATCTTATACAAATGAGGCCTGGGTAATCCTAGATCCCATAACCCCTAAGGTATTGTGATGTCCACCCCATGTCAATGAAAATACATCATAATTTCGTATTTCTCTGGGATAGGATAAACTCTCTCAAACCGACATTCCACTATTTCTTTGATATCATCCAGTGTGTCCCCTTGGGATGAAGACTAGAAGGTATCAGATTGAAAACAACCATCACTATGGTTTTAGTAGCACATGAGTCCCCCGATTCGGTGTCAATTACTTCTTAGGCTAGCACCAGTTACCCATTGGGATCTGTTAACTTAGATAAATCTCTTCCAACTAATGATCCCTCCTCCACCAGTGAAGAAGATGATTTGGTATATGAAACTTCTATGTTTGAAGAAGGTGTCTCAACCAGGGTCTATGAATTGGTACAGATGAACCTCGATAACGAGATGGATCCAAAACCCACGTTGATCAGTGACACTATGCCTTTCGCAGATAAATAGAATTACATGGACTTCCAGAAGAAACAATGTGATGTATTTATGTAACACCCCGACCCCACTAGGCTGGAGCCGGTTCATTACATGTCATATTGGAATGGTTAAAAGGAATGAAAATCCCAATATAACAATCATTTTAGTAGTCTTGAAGATAATTGATACATATATTTAACACAAATTACATTGGATAACGTTACTAGATACAATACATAATGAAAAACAAAAACTGCATCCACAAGCACTCAATAAATTACTTCCTCTTCATAACCTGTTGAATGTAAACAATGAAAGGGGTTAGCTCAAACACTAAGTAAGGGTTCAAAATAGTGGAATCAAGAGTTCAATAATAAGTGGATGACAATCAATTTGACATAATCAAAATTTCATAGTGAATAAATGAACAACTGATGCCATTAATAACCAGAGAATGAAACTACATCCAAAGATTTTGTCATAGTGAAAACTTCATGGACAAAAATAATAAATGATAATGAATAAAGAGAATGATTATTAATTGGACGTCATGTATCTGGAACATGAACCATAATACCATAAAAATTGTTTAGTTCTATGGGTAGAATCCCGTCCGATTTTTGGAAACAAACACGAAGGGTCTGTCGCCAAACTGTTTTGTCTCCTGAGACCTACTGATGCATAGAGGGGCTGTAGTGGGCCCAACCCACCTCTACATCCAAAATATTCATTATAAATACATTTAATAAAAGAGCAATATGTATTTACCTTATCCATATATAATAGAGGATACAGATTCATCAATATTTCCACTGTCAAAACAACATTCAAAATAAATACTGTATGTAAAAGGGTACACGACTTAGACAATAATAATATCCATGATATGAGAATATGGACATTTAAATGGAATATAATTTCAATTGAACAGTGATCTCAAAATGTAAGTAGGTACACCACATAAGAAAGAGTATGCGTACAATTACTAAGCAAGTCACAACGAAGTGAAAATTGAGACGAAGCTCGTTACCGTGTTGTATTCAATTGAGTCTTATGAAAAAAGTTAATAACCAACAAAAGAGTCACAAAATAAAATGAATATAATGATAACCATGATAAAATATTTCAAATTTCAGTACACCTATACCACATATATGAAATAAGAGGCAAACAATGAAAATCCCACAGAATTGAAGGTGAGATGAGAAAACCTCTTACAAACATATTTGCACGGAAATGAGTTTTATTTCAAGGTATTAATGTGAGGTAAAGAGGTATCCCATTATTAATATGTCAAAAGGGGTAGTATGGGGGATTTTAGAAAACATACCCTATCATTATAAATTAAAAACAAAAGCACACAAGATAGGGTGGATTCATGAATAAAAGTGAGAGAGAGGATCCCTTACCTTATGCATGAAGCTGTTCTTGAGTTGTTTTTAAAGACCTGAATAAACAAATTTGGATTATTAATTAATAAGTCTAGAACCAATTTTATAGTTAAATGATTTATTATAATCCTTTTTAGTTCATTATAGACCTTTTTGACTGGTTATAAGGCTAAATTACATTGTTCGGGCTTGTTTGTTTACTTGGTTTTAAATGATTAGTTCACTTATATTCAAGTTCAGATAAGTATATAAGATGGATGTGGTTGTCCAGAAATGAAGTTATAACGTATTAGTGAACATCCAATAGATTAAATGGTTTTAAATTTAATTTAGTTCACTTAGATTGATGTCGAATATTTATATATATATAACCTTAGTGATAACTGTTTTGGGTAATCGGTGGGTTTGATTACGATAAACATATTTTGCTTTATAACATAATACCATTTGTAAAAAAGTATTACAGAACTAAAAATAGGATATATAACATAATAATCTGGTTCAACCATAACAAAAATGGTTTCCTGACCAGAATTAAAGATTATAATAGAAATCGATAAACCGTTGTCCTTAAAAGTGCTAAATTAGTACATCTCAAACGGTGCTTTCATTTCATTCAAATAAAAGTGGAGAAAGGAGCTAAGATAATGGAATATATACCATAAGAATTAAAACATTCCAGTACATGTATTTTACTAGATTTATCATACAATTTTTGTGAGGGGAGGTAAGAAAAGAAACCAAAATAAAAGAACTTAACAGAAATGAAGGGATTTGAAAGAGGAATTTACATCTTGAGACTTCCTCATTTGAGAACCTCTTAAGGGGAGAGATTTTGGTCTTTTATGGGACCAAAGCTTGCTGGAAGTGGGGGAGAAGGTTGGGAATCTATTTGTATAGAATTTGGAGAAGGAACCTGGCTTGGGAGGAGTGAAATGAAGGGGGGGGGGGGGTGAGAGGGGGTTTTTATAGTGGAGGAGAGAGGGGATTTCTTAATATAAAACTCATTAATTTATTATTTCTCCTCAAGACATGGAATAGTGATTATTCCATGAACAAGAATAGTAATTTTATTATTTGGTCCCGAACTGAGTGGGCTTACATTAGCAGAACATCACACATGACTCTATAAATAGTGTAATTATCTTAATTTTGTAATTTATGGTATGTCACTGTTCATCAAAAATTCATGTTTTTTAGAAAAATCCTAAAAATTCATCCTAACAATTTTTCAGCATTTAGAATCCAAAAATAAAGTCCATTTTTCAAAAATTATTTTCTAAATATGATTAATTAAATATTTAATTAAATCATTATTTAATTGAAATATATAAACACTTAGAATATTCATCTTCATCTTTAGGGTGTCTAAATTTATTTATACACTCAAGGGTATGGATACCATTCATAAAAGTCATATTACTATTCATAAGGGTGAGTTACTATTCCTAAGGGTAGGTTACTATTCATATGGGTCGGTTAATATTCACCAAAATTTATGTTAATTCTATCAGAATCTAAATATCATCTAGAAAACAACCGTGTATATTAGATTTTTAAAATTCAAATCACAGAGTTAGGAAATTTATGTTTAGTGGCCATGTTATGGTTATCTCCTATATGTAACCATGTTTTGTTCCATAGGGGCTCAGTGATTCATGAAATATAGGCTACCTAATGAATATAGTGTATTTAAGAGAAACATACCATAAAATGATTGGGGTGATACATTATTCCCTCCTTCAGAAATTACATCCTCAAAATTTTTATGTATAAAGCCCACCAAAAATATGTGGGTGATTCTTTTTCATAACTTCCTTAGGTTCCCATGTTGCTTCCTCCATATTCTGGTTTCTCCAAGAAACCTTCACTAGGCGACTTGTCCAATTTATCAATACATGTTCCCTTGTGTCAAAAATCCCAATAGGGTTTTCACAATATGACAAATTAGGTTCTAGTTCAATTTCTTCATATTTGAGAACTTGTGTTGGGTCTAGCATGTATTTCTTTAACAATGACATGTGGAACACATCATGAACTCTGGAGAGATTTGGCGGTATCGCTAGACGGTAAGCTATAGCTCTGATTCTTTCCAGAATTCCAAATGGCCTGACGTACTTGGGGCTCAGTTTCCCTTTCTTACTGAACCCTAGGACACCATTCCATGGAGATACATTCAGAAAGACATGATCTCCCACCTGGAATTCCAAATCCTTTCTTCTATTGTCGGCATAACTCTTCTGCCTACTTTGGGCTACCTTAATATGGGCTTGAATTTTCTTCACCTTTGTCCTGGTCTCTTCAATAAGTTCCGGGCCAATAAGTTTCCTCTCACCAACCTCATCCCAACAAGCTTGAGTTCGACACCTCTTTCCATATAATTCTTCATACAGAGCCATTTGAATACTAGAATGGAAACTATTGTTGAAGAAAAATTCCACCAATGGTAATTATTGATCCCATATACCTTGGAACTTAATAGAGCATGACCTCATCATGTATTCAAGAGTTTATATAGTCCTTTCAGACTATCCATCGGTTTGGGGGTGATAAGCAGTACTCATACAAAGCTCAATATTCAAAGCTTTCTGGAGACTTTTCTCAAACATTGTTGTAAACCGGGGATCTCGATCGGATACAATTGATAGAGGTTCACCATGAAGTCTTACAACATCATTAATATATAGTCTTTCCAGGCACTCGATTGGAAAATCCTCTCGTATAGGAAGGAAATGGGCTGATTTTGTGAAACGATCAACAATTACCCATATTGCATCATTCCTTCTATGTTTCCTCGGTAGTATGGTGATAAAATCCATTGTAATGTTATCCCACTTACACAGAGAAATAGGTAGAGGTTTCATCACTACATTGGGATGTTGTCTCTCTGCCTTCACTTGATGACAAACTAGACACCTTGACACATAGTCAGCAATTTCCCGCTTCATATTATTCCACCAGAAATATTACTATAGATCTCTATACATCATGGTGATACCCAGGTGTAAAGAGAAATTTGAGCTATGGGAATCGTTTAATAGTTCCCTTTTTAGCTCAGGTACTGATGGAACACATAACCTCTTCCCAAATTTCAGAACTCCTTCTTAATACATGAAGTCAGCCAGTCTTCCATCCTTGAAAACATTAATTTTCTTTTCCAGATTCCCATCATCAGATTGAGAGCTTTTTATTTTCTATAATAAAGATGGTTTAGCAATCATTTGAAAGAGAAAATATGTTTCCCCTTCCATAAAAATTCCCATATCCATCTTCAGTAGATCCATGAATATAGGATCTCTTTCAATCTTCATTTGAGTCAAAAGGCCATGATATTTCTTGCTAAATGCATCTGCCACCTTATTCGCCTTTCCTGAGTGGCAGTGTATTGAAAATTTTTAATATTTTAGTAAATAAATCCATATTAATTGCCTCATGTTGAGTTCTTTTTGTGTGAAAATGTATTTCAAACTCTTAAGGTCTGTATAGATCTCACATATCTCTCCGTATAGATAATGCCTCCATATTTTCAGAGAAAAGATTACTGCTGCTAACTCATGATCATGAGTTGGATAATTTTTCTCATGGGTCTTCCAATATCTTGATTCATAAGCAATAAATTTATTATTTTGCATGAGGATGAAACCCAGCCCAGTCTTTGATGCATCGTTGTATATCACAAATCCATAACTTCAAGATGAAAGAGTCAAAATTTGAGCATTGACCATTCTTATTTTCAATTCTTAGAAGCATTCTGTACACTCTTTTGTCCACCCAAACATGACTCCATTACGTGTGATCTTGGTAAGAAGGTTAGCCATTCATGAGAAATTATGAACAAAACATTGATAGTAACCTGCTAAGCCAATATAACTGTGTGCCTTAGTTATGTTTGTTGGTGTGGGACAATCTTGGATTGCCTTTTTCTTTGTAGGATCAACTAGGATTCCATTCATAGATACAATATGGACTAGAAAAGAAACTGATTGAAGCTAGAATTCGTACATGCTATAATTCCCATATAATTCATTTCTTCTAAGAGTTTCCAGAATAATCCGCAGGTGATTCTCATGGTCTTCATATCTTTTTGAGTATACCAGGATATCATCGATGAACACCACAACAAAGTTATCAAGATATTCCTTGAAAAATCTATTCATTAAATCCATGAAAACAGAGGGTGCATTAGTCAGTCCAAATGGAATCAACGTAAACTCATAATGCCCATAACTGGTTTGAAATGCTATCTTAGGATTATCTTCCTTCCTCACACGCAGTTGATGATATCTGAACTGCAGGTCAATCTTTGAAAATTATTGGTCTCCATGGATTTGATCAAATAAATCTTCAATATAAGGCAGATGATTCTTATTCATTATTGTAATGGCATTGATTTCCCTATAATCAATGCATTGCCTCATGAAACTATCTTTCTTCTTGACAAACAGGGTCGGGGCACTCCATGGAGAAACACTTGGTCAAATAAATCCTTTTTCACTCAAATCCCCTAGTTGTTTATTTAGATCCACTAACTCCACAGTGTCCATTCTATAGGGGGTGTTTGATATAGGTCTCTCACTAGGAATTAAATCAATAGAGAGCCCAACATCCCTCTCTAGAGTATGTCCATGTAAATCCTCTAGAAATACATCAATTTACTCTTGAACTATGTGCACATCTTCAATTTGAAGATTTCTTTCCTAGCCCATAGATGTTTGTTTATCTTCCTCTCCATGTATTGAATTCAGTAGAGCTACTGGGGGTGGTTCTCGATAAGAATCAAGTGGTGATGTTTCTGCCCTAATGACAAGGGATTCTCCACCATTTTCAAAAATTGTAACTTCATTTTTCTTACAATAAATCTTTGCATCATAATTTGACAGAAAATCCATGACGAGAATTATATCAAATTTAGTTATTGTTATGATGACAAGGTTAGAAATTAAAGCACGTTTTGGTGACTGGAAGGGGACTAGTCGACATGCATTAGTGGCCATGATACACCCCATGGGAGTTTTGATTGAAAACTCTTTTATTAAATCAAATTGGACATATCTAATTTTCATGGAAAACATAGAAGATATAAATGAATGAGATGATCCAGAATCAAATAAGGAGTTGGATAAGATTTAGGAAACAATTAAAGTACATGCCACCACATCATTAGAAACTTAGACCTCTGCAGTTGTAATCGCATAAGCTCTACCTTGATCTCTTGGCCTTTTCTGAGTCATGTTTCCTTGGCGTATATGACAGTCATTTTCATAGTGTCCCATCTCTCTGCATTTGTATCATTGAATATCATTGAATTGTTTCTTCCCCTTGCATTCATCCAATCGATGACCCTCTTCTCCGCAGTTATAAAAAACTCCCATGCCTTTCAACCATTTCATAAGATGATTCTTTCCACAGTTCTCAAATAATGGGAAACTATTTGTTCCCTTGCTCTTCTTTGGTGCTTCTCCTTTTCTGTTGTTATCCGATTACCTCTTCTAATATTGGTTTCCTTTGAAAATATTTGATCTAGAAAATCCCCTCTATGTTTTGATGGAACTTGATACAATTCCATCATATGATGAAAATGTTTTGGAAGCCAGTTCCCTCTGAAGACTTGGATTAATACCTTAAAATTAATGTCCAATCTTGTATACCGAGTCGCGTATGTAATCTACGGCATACCTGGCTCGCATTGTAAATGTAGCCTCATACTATGCAACACTGTCTTCTTGCCCTTGTTTTAAGATAAGAAATTTCCTCTTCATTCCAGTTCGTTTCTCATGATGGAAATATTTTTTGAAGAATATTCCCTTAAAATTCCTCCATTATATATCTTATATTTCTTCTTCCTCCACGGTATTATGAATTAGGGACCACCATTGGTCAGCGTTACCCTTGAGACAATATACTGCCAGCACCACCTTCTCATTCTCATTGTATCTTAATGCCATGAATATCTTCTCCAGTGACTTGATCCACTGCTTAGCTACCACTGGATTAGTAGTCCCACTGAATGATGGGGGCTTCTGCCACATGAAACAATCCAACATAGGTGTGGAATGGTTATTTGTTACAACTTTAGTAAGTTAACCCAATATAGTCATGATCTGATCTGCTCCAACATTGACTGTGTTGACTTTCGCAGAAGGGAGATCCAAACCTTGCCCATGAGTACTGATTTACCTTCTTCCATTAGAAACCATTTCTAAATAGTGGGATAAACTAGATTAGTTTATGAATCTTAAATAGAAAATTACTCAACATAGATTTAAATTCTATGCATATCTAATATTTTAAACATTGTTTCTCTGAGGTAAAATTTACATTAAACTCCTTCATAATGGATTTTAAAGAGAATATGAATTATCCTAAGCATATCCCATAGGAGTTGCATAACCAAGAGTGCAGCAATGACTATTTTTGTGTACCAGTTCCCGTTCGAGTCTATCTCAAAGCAGTTTTTTCTGGTTTTACCCTGAGATACATCTGTGCAAGAGCTGCCTCTACCTGCTCATATCAAGAGAGGTATTTATTGCTTGAATGATCCAAATAATCTATTACATACCAAAATACCAGTATTTTCTTGTAAGTTTATCCTCAAATACTACCTTAGGGCTTTGTTCCCTACAATATATTTCCTACTATAGTTTCCATGTTTCCTACTAAACTTCCTCTGATACCAACTGTAACACCCCGACCCCACTAGGCTGGAGACGGTGCATTACTTGTGATTTTAATAGGGTTAAAAGGTATTAAAATACCGAATGAACTATCATTTTAGTAGCCTTGAAGAAAATAGATACATATATTTAACACAAATTACATTGGATAAGGTTACAAGATACAATATATAATGAAAAACAAAAACTGCATCCACAAGCACTCAATAAATGACCTCCTCTTCATAACCTGTTGAAGGTAAACAATGAAAGGGGTGAGCTCAAATGCTCATTAAGGGTTAAAAATATCTGAAGAAATTGTAAAATAATAAGTGAATAATAATCAATTTGACATAATAAAAATGGCATAGTGAATAAATGAATAACTAATTCCATTAAAAACCTTAGAATGAAACTGCATCCTTAGATTTTGTCATAGTGAAAACGTCAGGGATAAAAATAATAACTGATAATGAATAAAGAGAATTCTTATCAATTGGACGTCATGTATCTGGGACATGAACCATAATAATGTAAAAACGGTTTACTTCTATGGGTAGAAACCCATCTGATTTTTGGAAACAAACTCGAAGGGTCTATCGCCAAACTGTTTTTTCTCATGAGACCTACCGATGCATCGAGGGAATTTAGTGTTCCCTTCCCACATCTACATACAATGAATTATTTATAAATATATTCAATACAATATCAATATGTCTTCACATTATCCATATAGAATATAGGATACAGATTCAACACATTTCCATAGTCAAAACAACATTCAAAATAAATACCATATGTAAAATGGTACACTGATTAGAAAATAATAATATCCATTATATGAGAATATGGAAATTTAAATGGAATATAATTTCAATTGAAAGGTGATCTAAAATGGGCAGTAGGTACACAACATAAGAATGTGTAGGTGTACAATTACTAAGTAAGTCACAACGTAGTGAAAAGTGAGACAAAGCTCGTTACCGTGTTGTATTCAACTGAGTCGTATGAAAAAAGTTAATAACCACAAAAAGAGTAACAGAATACAATTAATATAATGATAACTATGAGAACATATGTAAAATGTCAGTACACCTATACCACATATAAGAAATAAGTGTAGAACAATGAAAATCCCACAGAATTGAAGGTGAGATGAGAAAACCTCTTACAAACAATTTGGCACGGTAACGAGTGTTATTGCAAGGTCTCAATGAGAGGTAAAGGGGTATCCAATTATTTACATGTCAAAAGGGGAAGTATGGGGGAGTTGATAAATCATACCCCATCATTATAAATTAAAAACAAAAGCACACAAGATAGGATGGATTCTTGAATAAAAGTGAGAGAGAGGATCCATTACCTTATGCTTGAAGGTGTTCTTGACTTGTTATTAAAGGCATGAATAAACAAATTAGGATTATGAATTCATAATTCCAGAACCTCTTTTATAAGTAAATGATTTATTATAATCCTTTTTAGTTCATTCTAGGCCTTTTTAATTGGTTATAAGGTTCAATTTCATTGTTCGGACTTGTTTGTTTACTTGGTTTTAAATGATTGGTTCACTTATATTCAAGTTCATATAATTATATAAGATGGATGTGGTTGTCCAGAAATGAAGTTATACACTATTAGTGAACATCTACAAGATTACATGTTTTTAAATTTAATTCAGGTTTCTTAGATTTAAGTCGAATATTTATATATATATAACCTTAGTGATAACCGTTTTGGTTAATCAGTGGGTTAGATTACGATGAACATGATTTGCTTTATAACGTAATACAATTTGTAAAAAAGTATTACATAACTAAAAATAGGATATAATAAATAATAATATGTTTCATCCATAACAAAAAAAGGTTTCTTGACCAGAATTAAATATTATAATCGAAATCGATAAACTGTTGTCCTTGAATGTGCTAAATTAGCACATCTCAAACGGTGCTTTCAATTCTTTCAAATAAAAGTGGGGAATGGAGAGAAGATAATGGAATATATACCATTAGCATGAAAAAATTCCAGTACATTTATGTTACTGGATTTATCATACTATTTTGGTGAAGGGAGGCGAGAAAAGAAACAAAAATAAAAGAACTTAAAAGAAAAGAAGGGATTTGAAAGAGGAATTTACCTCTTGAGACGTCCTCTTTTGAGAACCTTATAAGGGGAAAGGTTTTTGGTATTTTTATGAGACAAAATATTTCTAGATGAGAGGGAGGAGGTTGGGAAGGTATTTGGATAGAATTTGGAGAAGGCACAAGCCTAGAGAGGTGTGTAATGAAGAGGGGTGAGAGGGGTTTTTTCCAGTGGATGAGAGAGGGGATTTCTTAATATAAAACTCATTAATTTATTATTTCACTTCAAGACAAGGAATAGTGAATATTCCATGACCAATAATAGTAATTTTATCATGTGATATCGATCCTTGTGGGCTTACATCAGAAGAAGATCACACATGACTCTATAATTAGTGTATTTATCTTAATTTTGCAATTTATGGTATGTCACCATTCATAAAAAATTCATGTTTTTCAGAAAAATCCCAAACATTTACCCTAACCATTTTTCAATGTGTATAATCCAAAAATAATTTCCATTTTTTAAAAATAATTTTTTAAATATGATTAATTAAATATTTTATTATATCATTATTTAATTGAAATATATAAACACTTAGAATATTCATCTTCATCTTTAGGGTGTCTAAATTCATTTATACAATCAAGGGTTCGGATACCATTCATAAGTGTCATATTAACATTCATAAGTATGAGTTACTATTTATAATGGTAGGTTACTATTAATAAGGGTAGGTTACTATTCACCAAGAATTAAGTTAATTCTATCAGACTCTATATATCATCTTGAACACAACCGTGTATATCATATTTTTAAAATTCAAATCCTAGAGCTGGTAAATTTAAGTTTAGTCGCTATGTTATGGCTATCTACTATAAGTAACCATGTTTTGTTCCATAGGGGCTCAATGATTCATGAAATATAGGATACCTAATGAAAACAGTTTATTTAAGATAAATATACCATAAAATGATTGGGGATACAATTTTCATGGAGTTATAATGTGATTCTGGGACTTGATCCTCATGTCTCCATCCACCGCCTCAGTCTCCCTACAAATCATTGTGGGTTCAAACAGCCTCCCACAATGATGCATCCTTCTAACTGTTCCCTAGTCAAGGACATGGTTTATAAGCTTATCAGAGCCAATTTCATCAAGGAGGTATAGTACCTAATATGTGTTTCCATCATTGTGCCCATCAGGAAGAAGAATGGACGGATCAGAGTTTTCATCGACTTCCGAGATCACAACTGTCACTGTCTGAAGAAAAATTTTCCCCTTCCCATGATGGAGTTGTTGATTGATGCCACCGCTGGGTTCCAGGACCTCCCCTTCAGGGATGGTTATTCTGGGTATAACCAAATCTGAATGACCCCCCTAGGATAAAGATTCTATAGCACTCAGGGCACCACAAGGAACATTTTTTTACCAGGGAATGCCCTTCAGTCTAAAGAATGCAGTTTACACCTATTAGCTTTCCAGGCATCACATATTTAATCCAGTCCTTGAATCATTGGTGGAATACTATGTGGATGATTAGGTGGTGAAATCACACTAGCACTACGACCATCTAAAATACCTTGAAAAAAGTGTTTTTCTTTCTCCATTCTCACTGCATGAAGATAAAGCAATTGAAGTGTTCCTTTGTGGTCACCTCTGGAAACTTTCTCAGCATTTTTTCAGATATAGAGCCATTGAGATCGATTTGAAGAAGATTGATTCCATCGGTCAGATGTCTCCTCTGAGAATCATTCAAGAGATATGAGGATTTCAAGGAAACTTGGTATACATATGAGGATTCATCACGAATTTGGCTGGGAAGTGTAATCCCTTTTCTCGGTTCATGAAGAAAGTAATTTTTTATCAGTGGGAAGATGAATTTCAGACAAGTTTTGAGGAGATAAATAAGTACATGTTAAAACCTCCAGTCATAGTGCCACTTGTTTTAAGAAAATATCTGGTCCTTTATGTGACCACACATGAATGATCTCTTGTCACCCTTCTCACCTAGAGAAACAATGAGGGAATGGGGAACCGTCTTTATTATCTCAGCCACATGATCCTCGATACGGAGACCAGATACTCCCCTTTCGAGAAAATATCCCTTAAATAGGTATTCAAAGTGCAGAAATTGTGACATTATTTGCAGCACCATGATATATAGCTACTGTCCCATGTAGATCTGCTGAAGTACATCCTGAACCGCCCCTTGTTGACAAGCCATCTAGCTCGGTGGGAAATATTCCTCCAGTAGTTCGACATCATTTTTTTCTCCTAGAAGGTTATTAAGGGGAACGCTTTGAAAGAGTTCCTTGTTGCCCATCCAACTCCCACAGACCAGTCTCTAGATTTTGATTTTTCGAATGAGGAAATCCTCTCGATAGACCAAGCCAATCCATGTTGGAAAATGAAATTTGATGGTGCATCCCAAAGTCCTATCAGTATAAGACTCAATGACCTCAGACTCAATAGAGTGATCCTGGGTATCGTCTTTATCATACCAATACAAGCCATTCTTCCATATTCATTCCTATTGTAAAAAGGTTATACCATCTATAAGGAAGAGTATTAGTCTCTCATCAGTGGTCTCAAGATGGCCCTTGAGATTGATGTTCCCCACTTGCATGTTAAAGGGGACTCAGAACTAGTCATCCAATAGATCAGCAGTGACTATGTCTTCAGGGATCCAATGCTCATACCACTATTGGAACATACCCCTGGTTAATGGCCTAGTTCCATACTTTTCCAGAAGTTACTCATGTCCCTTAGTCCTAAAATGGTCAAGCTGACACCTTGTCCTGCCTAGATTCATCTCTTGCAGAGCTTGATCAGGATGATTTAATTATTCACGTGGCACACCAGAGAGTTATCCCCTTATCACTCTGGATAAATATGATAGCCCATAGGTAAGACGACTTACCACCAGGGAATTTACATCAGGACCCCTGTGTACCCATGATGTAGTGATTTATGTGACTCCTGACTAGAGGACCCCCTTTATCGAGTACCACCAACACGGTAATCTTTCGCAAGATCGAGCCAAGCGTGAGCGAATTCAGTGTCGCACAATACTGTTTACCATCCAGAGTATCCCCGATTTTGAGTATACCCTCTAAAAGCATGGTATTGATGGGTTTATCCTCCATTTCCTTCAAGGAGGTGAGATTTCATAGGTCATGAAGGAGGTTTGTGTCAGTTCTTGCAGGGCTCATCATACATGGCTGAAAATATCTCACCTGATACGAATGTTGGGGTAATTTTGGAGCTCTATAATCCCTGACAGAATTGATTTTTCCATGAGGTTCCATGCATGAATAATCCATGCTAAATTTGTGCATTGTCCACCAGATCCCCTTCACACTACCATGTACTCTTGGACCATTACGTTCTGGGGACTCGATGTCATGGGAACATATCCACCCGTGAAGGCTCGCTTGTGCAAGTTCATCTTGACTGCTATGGATTTAATTTTCATGTGGGAAGAGGAAATTCTGCTCAAGGAGGTCAGGGCCCATTCTATTATTGAATTTTTATGGTCCAACATCATCTACCAGTTTGGAGTCCCTCATGTTTTCCTCACTGATAACAACACCATTTTTCAGGATGCATAGTTGAAGAAATTGTACTCCAAGTACAACATCCTTTCTATCCATTCCTCCTGAAATCTCACACAATAAAATGGGAAGATCGAGGCATTCAATGAAACCCTCTCTAACATCATGAAGAAAATGTGTGTTAAGAATAAGAAGAGTTGGCTGGACAAGATCCCCAGTGCACTCTAGGCCTATCAGACAATGAATCACAATTCCACCAAAGTGACCCCATTATACCTAGTGTACGGAATAGAGGCCATCCTGCCCATTGAGATTCAGTTTCCTTTATTACACATAGATTTATATGACTAGAAATCACCAGATACGGCAACTAAAGTCCCTATAGATGAATTGGAAGTGCTCGATGAGAATAGGACTTGTGCCCAACATAATTGAGAAAGGCATCACAACATGATCTCTAGAGCCTTCAACAAGAGAGTTCAACTCTGCTATTTCATTCAAGGTGACCTAGTGTTATCCCCGAGAACACCAATGATACCTAGTAGGAAACCACACAAGATATTTCCAAAATGTGAAGGACCTTACATCATTCACAAGGTTTATCCCAATGGCGTGTACTCCCTAGTTACCATGGATGGTGAGCGTAAAACTCCTCCCACCAATGCAAAATTCCTCACGCAGTACTTTTCCTTAGTAAGTAATGGTACTAAATGACCATAAACTATTAAATCCTGGATGGAATTAATCTACTTTCCATCCTAGATGAAATTAAACTGTATGTCCTCTCACATGACATTAAACTCTATCTGGTCCCTCATGACTATAAAATGTGACTTCTTCACTGTACAATGGTAAAATGAATGATCTGTCTAAGATGAAAAATGTAAAACTACCCTAAAATTTTCCATCATGACGATAAATTGAAAGATGGTATGAGCTCTACAACCTTTAACTAATATCTCTTTGTACCATTGTCTTCCAAGATGTTAAACTGAATCCTTAATAACTATGTATGGCTTGATTCCCATCCTCATGGGATGCATAAGAATGCTCAGACACCTCATCTTAGAGTTCAACCCCAAAACTCTTCTTTTTTACTATCCCCCTTGTGCGTAGTTCTCTTGGAGAATCCCACATGGTGTAGTGTAGAATTATTTTTCCCCCATCATGTCATGGCTACGATGATCACACCATGTGCCTCTCATCGATGTTCTACCCTCCCATGTCCTCACCGTAGGATGTTAAACTGCATGGCCCTTTCATAACTATGTATGGATTGATTCCCAACCTCATTGTATATGTTGGAACGCCATGAAATTTCTTTTATTTTATGAGTCCTAGACTTCAGGATCTCCCCTTGGGTAGAAACACAGGGTGTGGTGCATGCCTTTTCCCCCATTCAGATAGAGTTCATCAGGACTGCTCCATGTATACCTCTCCATGGAGATCTCCACCTCTTTCATCATCATGCATGACGTTAAACTTCACATGCACATTAATGCTTCACACATTCCCATTATGTTGGTCTTCATTATCATTCACACCCAAAAGGACCCTCGAACAACAAGGATGATTGGATCTAGGGCTCTCCTACCATTTTGGGCCAACGTCCTTGAGGATCTCGAACAAAAAATTGATACAAGTCCCACATTGCAAATAGGGTCAGCGGTAGACACTCATTTTTTATTTCCATTTCAGATCACATGATGTGTATGTTGTGTTTCTAATGCAGTTAACATATAGCCCCAATCATTAGAAACACCCTCGTAAGTTGAAAAATATTGGGTCCAATGGTTAATTTTTATTTCCATCCCATCAAACATTTGTCTGCCTTAGGTAGGAGTGTTGAATTTGTTAGTATCAACCCTGCCTGATCTCCTTATCTCATTACCGTACCTTTATATGTTGGGGAGATCCGGATCCTATTAATTGTTTCCCACACCGATAATTTCTCACTTGGGATTTGGACCTTTTGTAAGGAAATACCCACATAAAGGGTCTTGTATCTATAGTCTGAGACCTATGATCTTAAAATAAAATCATTCAACATCCTCACTGCTAGATGTTAAACTACAAACTCTTTGGGATTTCCGATCTCAGGTCCCTCATAATTTTCAATCCCCATAACAATGTTATCACATAGGATTGTGTAGTGTGGTGTGGACTCCATGTCCCCGTTCATGTTCGGATATTTTTTCCACACTGCATACATCCCCTTGATACTCCCCTACATCCATTGTCCATGCAAAAAAAGCATTAAACTGCAAAGATCTCACCATGATTCGGACGTCCTATAATTTGGGTTTCATCCATCATTCACATCCAAAAGGTCCCCCGAATGGCACATACATTTGGCGTAAGGGAACTCCTACCATTTTGGGTGAACACCCTCGAAGATATCGTGCAAAAAAATTGATACACGTATCGTGTTGTGAATATGTTCAGCAGTTGATGATCAATTTTTTACCACATCCATGGTCACAGAATATGGATATCGTGTTGTGAACATTGTAAACAGTTATCCTCGATCATTGTTTCCATTCTATGGTCTCCCACATAGTAGGCACAATGATTCATCATTTATAACCATTTTTCCTACACAGATGACTTTAAACTGGGCATCAATGGTCTTGGCCCTATAACCTAAAACAAAGATCACCATCGTCCTCACTACAAGACATTAATATGTGAACTTCCTGGGACATCCCATATTAGATCCCTAGACCTTTTTGGCCCTCTGTCCCATGTTCTCATTTAGGATTGTATGGTGTGGTGTGGTCTTATGTCCTCATTCACTTCTCGTTACTCAACATGCCATACACATTCCTCATCGAGATACATTTCCCCAATCTCTCTCCTTACTGCATCACGTAAAACTACACAACACCTTCCAAATGTATGTGTGGCTTGATTCCCATCCTCATGGGATTTGTAGGGCCGCCCAGACATTCAGTCTTTGGTTCCAACCCTATTTCTTAGAATCATTATCATATTTATGGCCACCCTAGTCTGAGTTCCTTTGGGGGAGGTAAGTGGTTCGGAATGGGATTACATATTCATTCATGTTGGGTTTGTAATAGCCATGCCATGTACCTCTCCCTCCTGATATATCTTCCTTTCCCCTTTCTACACTCATATTTTCAAGTCGGATGCTCTTGAGTTGGGCCCCACGACCCTCTTTGGAACTTCACCAATGTGATCAGGAGCACTCTAGTTCAGGACCTAGAGTGTTGGAGTGTACATAGACTTGTTATTTCCCATTTTCAGGCTTCATTTTCCCCTTCATTTGGACTTTAATTGTCTTTAACATCCAAAAGGACCCCCGATTGGCATGTATTCTAGGCCCTAGGGCTCTCCAACCATTTTGGGCCAAAATCCTCAAGAATCTCGAATGAAAAATTGATTCTAGTCCCACATTTAAAATATGGTCATCAGTTAATTCTCATTTTATGTTCCCATTTCAGGTCACACGATGTGGTTAATGTGTTTTGAACATGGTCAATTGTTATCCTCCATCTTCATAGCACCCCCATCAAGCCCGAAATGTTGGTTTCATGATTGAAATCCTTTTCAACTCTATCATGTCCAAGTGGAATCTCAATACTCTTCGTTCTATCCCTTAGTGTGCATTTTCACGTTAAGAGGACAAATCCATTGTAAGGAATCATTCGGGGATCCACACCGATTTCCCCTTTTAATGTATTCCAATTGTTTCAAATAACCTTTTACGCCCTTGTTTCCAACATCGAGCTTAGCTCATGTGGGCTTAGGGATTTGGTAATGGTTTGGGCCCATTTGAATTTTATTTCTTCTCTATAGTCTGAGCTCTTTGAATATAAAACTATGATCTCTCCGTATTCGTTCCTCAAGATGTAAAATTACACATCACTCTGATAACTACATACAGCTTGATTCTCATCCTTATAAGATATGTAGGAATGCTCGAGCATTTCATCTTCGGTTCTCGTTCAGGTTCCTCTAATTACCTCTTCCGTTTGGCCTTTTCTACCTAACCTTCTCATGATTTCATGGTGTGGCGTGCGTGGAGTTATGTCCTAATTCACACCAGGTTTTCAATAGCAGCACCATGTACTCCCTTTTCGTGAGATAGTCACTACTACCTCTTATCTCACATGACGTTAAACTGCATCTTCAGAACTACATACGGATTGACTCCCATCCTCATGGTATACATAGGAACCCCTAGATGTTTCTTCCATAGGTTAATCCCCATATTCTATGACTTTTCTATCCCCTAGTCCCAAGGAATCTTTCCCAGAACTGCAAGTGGATTGGTGTGGACCGCATCCTCATTCACCTCATGTATGCTTTATCATGCCAAGTGCATTCCACCCCAAAACCCGCATTTCTTCTATACGTGTCCAAGCCATATGAATTTTAACTATGATTCTTAGTCTGATATGAATTTAAAATATTATGTATTTACTTCAAGACATTGAAATGCAGGTGTTGGTCTTATCATTCAACCTTAAACTATGACATTTTCTTCCTGACCGTACAATGGAAAATAACACTATATTGTGATATCCTCACAAGAGGGGACATCATTTTAGGTATCAGTTATCCACCATACCATTTTTCAAGGACAATATAAGGATTAGTTCCTATAGAAACTCTTGGATTCTCTGTCCTAGGTTTATCTATTCACAAGAAAAACATCCACCCTAAAAAACATAAAAGATATTTCGAATGTCTCTTCTTTTGGCGTGTGGACTAGACCTGCACGACAGTCTTGTCCCTAGAATTGGTTCCTAACCATTCCTCATCTAGAAATATATATGGATTTATCCCCATCATAATGGGGTATGAAAGAATGCCCGAGCACTTGACCCTGAGCCCAACCCATCTTTTTTTTTGGTCCCTCGACCTAAAACCTCCTCAAAGAGCACTTGGTGTTATATGGGCTCCTACCATCCTCATTCATGTTGGATTTTTTAATTAACACACTGCGTGTCTCACTCCATCCATTATATATATGGTTCAAGCTCAATGACCTTTAAACTATTAATTGATCATATTTTTTGTGGGACAACAAACTATGTGACATTTTTAAGGAACTATGTGTGGCTTGATTCCCCTCTTCATGGGATATGAAGGAACACACAAACAATCCATCTGCAAGTCCAACCACATTAATCTTAAATCTTACCCCCCCCCCTTGTTGGCCCCTTAGACCGAACTCCTTTGGAAGTATGTGGTGTGTCATGCACCTCTTTGGTTATCATTCATGTCATGTTTTGAGACAACCACACCATGTTTCTTCCTTATCTCTTCCCATATTGGTATGAGTTCTATGAAACTAAACTAAGATATCCCTATGGGAACTAGGCATCGGGTTCGACTACATCGCCACCATATAAGCATTTCATTAAAGCATGTCTCCACATAATGGTCAACTCTATGAACTTATACAAGGAGTGTGCGACCCCAGAACCCTTCTCCTTAGAATGGGATTTGAATCATTATATTTGATACATCTTATTATCGTACTAAAATTTGTCATGAAAAAGATTTCAATGTGTGGAATTTTCACAGGGACATTCTCGCGTTTCATGTCTAGGATTCATGAGCCCTTTCTTTGGATACAAATACTCTTCTATGTCTGTAGGGATCCCCATTAGGACTTTATATCATGCCACATTGGATCACCTACCCTCTTGGGCCAACACCCCAGATGACCTCAGACAACATTTGCAACAGGTCCCATGTTTCGAACATGGATAGCGTGAACCCTCATTTTCTTGTTCCCATTCTAGGATAACACAAAACATATATTGTGTTTCGAAAATGGTCTGAAGTTATCCTCTATCATCACATGCACTATCAATGTGATCCAGATCTTGAGAACCATGATTCACATATTTCAACTACCATATGTTTCAGTAGAATTCCAACACCCTTGGTTCTATCCCCCTCTCACACATGTAAGCGTGTTAAGAAGTAGGGTCATTAATAGTGAAATGTGACTCACCGAGTGGCCCATTGCTCCTAATGTGTTCACCCCACAATATCGAAATCCAATTTATACTCCTTGTTTCACACATCAAGCACAACTAACGTGGGATTAGTATTTTTAGTGGGGTGTGTACTGGTGCAGTTGTGATATGCTATCTTTTCATCCCACATGACATTAAACTATGATCCCAGAACTACATGTGACTTCATTCCTATCCTCATTGGGAATATAGGAATGCCCGATCAATTCCGTTTAGGGCCATCACAATGTCAGGCCACCCCTGGTCTATAGACTAAAGAATCCCATCAGGAACACATGGTGTGGTGTCGACTCTTACGGTCCTCATTCATGTCGGGATATGTACTGTAATGAACGTTTCCTTTCTAGGTAACTATGTCCTCAACACATGACATTAAACTACAGTTCTACCCTGAATTATTTCATGATGCCCCATGATAATTATGGGATACATCAGCTTCCTCACTAGAGAGGATTACCCCTGACAACATTGTTTTTTTAACCATGATGTGTTCATGAACGACATTGGTCCAGATTCTAATCCATTTGGGATGCATAGTAAAACCCATGAATTTCACCTTTGGACAGCCCCATGGTCATTAGCCCTTCTGGCCACTCATCCCTGATCATGGTCTAGTCTCTATAACCTTAATCTAGGATCCTACAGTCCATGTAACATGAAATTAAACAGTTAACCTTAGTCTTGGAAGCATGACCTTAATACTATGTGAAAGTACCTGGTCATATGACGTTAAACTATTCCAATCATCATCTACATTCGTATGATGTAAAACTGCAAGGCATTCTGGGTCGTCCCCCGAGAGTTCTTGTCTTGAAATAGGTATAATCTCTGATCAGACCGATGAACCCAACTAATGTGTTTCCACCACGGTGGAATAATTTCAAGAGTATTGGATTTTATTTGAACAAACCATCACTCCACCCCATGCTTTTCATTCCATTTTTTGGATCCTCATCCTCTTTCACATCTAATGAAACCCTATAACAATATGGATGCTTGGCCTATGGATCACCTACTATCCTGGGACAACATTTTAGATGACTAATGGATGAAATCGTAAGTTAGGCCCTATATTTTGAACATGGTCCATGGTCATCCCTCAATTCTTATCTCCATTTTAGGCTAACACAATAAGTTATTGTGTTTTAAACATAGTAAATAGTTATCTCTCATTCTCATTCCATCTCTACAGTGTTCCAATTAATGGGTATCGTTATTCAAACTTTCCTCTACCCTCTGTTTGGATTGATTATAATGACCCTGGAAATATCCTACTCACGCACTAGAGTGAAGATTGTTAAAATCATGTCAGCTATCTAGGGATCCTTGTTCTCCAGCTATGAACCCTCCCTCTTTTAGGATGCTATCAATGGTGAACAATGTCTCATTCCGATCCCCTCACACATTTTGTTGTTTATAACTCTCGTATAGGTGAATGACCTCCAAATATCTATTGTCTCTGTCACCTAAAATGGATCATGCGGGCTTAGAGATTTAGTCGGCTAATTCATCGATTCGATAGAGATAGAATGGACCCATGGCAGGAATTTTCCACAAATGTTTCCTCAAAACGTCGTCCGACTTTCCCTCCTCATCCTCGATGGACCCCATTCTAGGGGGAGGGGGATTTTTTGGCACTAGAAAACTCTTCCATAAGATATTCCAAATTCTTCTATACGTGATTCATGATCGTAATACATTTTGAATGATTCTATTTGACTGGTCGTAGAGCCCGAATAGAGTGATATATTAGGAATTATGGATATTCGAAGTTGGGCTGAAAAACTGGTTCACAGAGCCCATTCACGAAGCTACATCCTCGATTGTGGAGAAGGGGTAACTTGACTAGAGCCTCTACGAGTGCTAAAAAGGACATGACCCTAGCCTCCAAGACTATGAGAAACACTACAGAACTTGACCGGAGCCTCTGCATGCGCCATGAAGGCTGATGACGGTCAACTCCATGGTTACGATATTCATGAGAGAACACCCTCCAATTACGGTGTGTGACATCCCTAGTAGCATCATATTCTCTTAGTGGAATGAATTTGTTATTTGTAGTTTGATCCAACGACCTCCATCACCTATATTTATTTGGATCACCCCCCTTCATATGCACAATTATGCCGCCCCTTCGTTAGTGGATCTCCCATTTTGTGGAGCTCCTGAGCACCGGGAACTGATGCCATTTTTAAAGGGATACACCCTTTGAGAAGGAGGGAGATACATATAGTTGTTCAAGGCTCTGTGAAGACCCTTTTCTCTGCAAGATCATAGGCTCCATGAAGTCCTTTGCTCTGCAAGACAGTGAGCTCTATGAAGCCCCTTTTCTCTATGAGACCATGTACTCTGGGAGGTCCCATGCTCTCTGAGACCTAGAGATATATCAAGACCCATGTTTTTCGAGACCCCATGCTCCGCGAGCACCTTTCCTTCACGAATATGTTTCACGAGACCCCATGTTCCATGAGACCCAGCGCTCTGATAAGCCCCATGCTTTGTGAGACACCATGCTCCGTGAGCACCATTCCTTTGCGAAGCTTCTATGGGAGACCCCATGATCTGTGAGCACCTTTCCTATATTAAGCTTCTTCACAAGATCCCATGCTCCACGAGCACTTCTAATTTGAGAAGATCAAACCTCTGTGCCCACTGATCCTTACTGTAGGGACTGTATCCCCACACCTCTACTCGAGATTGCTATTGGGATGCGGTTCTGGTCCTCTAGGCTAGTCCCTTCACAGCCATCGTTGACTCCCAGGAAAAATGTAGAGTCGCACCGTGAAATTTTCGGGTCAAGTCATCAATATTTTCTATTGCACCCTTATGGGTGTCCACCTTCCTCCTATGAAATAACATGATTTTATATACTCCTCCACACTCCATGAAACAACTTGAGTCGACATATTCCACTTGGTCCATTTCCCAGGTCGTGAGTTTAGCTTTTGGTCATCAATTCCCCTGAGTACCATGAGGTGAACATTTCTCAAGAAAATCATCCAAACCACATCACATGACTCCTTTTCATGGTTGAACCAGAAGGGGCCTCTCTTGTGTAAGTCTCAGTACTAACCATTTCTAGGAGCCTTTTCCCTAATATTCCTCTCTACATGACTATAAACAGAATCACACACTATGTTCCAAACATAGGATGCCTATTGCTCAAAACAAGAGATGCCTTACGCGCCAAGCATAAGATTACAATAGCCATATCTACATGTCTATAAACTTTAGTGCTCCCAATCTAAAAAATATATGATGGTTCTTGGTTTAAATAAGATATGCCTTATGCACCTAGATTAAGATACCAATAGTCCTCCCAACATAACTATAAATTGTAGCACACCATATGTGCCAAACATAGGATTCCTTTTTCTCTAAAAAAGAGATTCCTTATGAACCAAGCATATGATGCCAATAGTTCTATCTACAAGACTATAAATTATAGTACTTACTATCTGAAAAACATAGGATGCCTCTTGCTCCAAAAAAGAGATGCCTTATGCACCAAGCGTAAGATTCCAACAGTCCTCTCTACATGAATATAAACTATAGCACAACCTATGTTCCAAACATAGGATTCCTTTTTATCTGAACAAGATATTCTTTTTTTGAAAATTGTAAGATTCCAATCGTCATATCTACATGACTATAAACTGTAGTACTCCCTATCTGAAAAACGTAGGAGGCCACTTGATCTAATCAGGAGGTGACATATGCACCAAGCATAAGATTCCAATAGTCATCACGACAAGACATTAAACTATATCATTACCTATCATTCAACAATAGGATTGTTCTTTTTCAAAATAAAATATTCCTTATGTGTCAAGCATAAGATTCCTCATTCCATGACTATAGTGGAGTAATTTCAAGAGTGTTTGAATTCGTTCGAAAATTCCATCACTCCACCTCATGCTTCGCATGTCCATCATTCAGATATCCATACTCTTTCATGTCTAAACGGATCAACTAATAGCCTAGTCCCATTCCTCTTCAGATCACCTACTGTTCTTGGACAATGCCCCAAAATATTTTCGATGACACTTCAAGTCAGTTCTTGTGTTTCAAACATGGTCCAATGTAAACCCTCATTTGTTTGTCCGAATTTCAGGCTAACGTAATCTGAATGTTGTGTTTCAAACATGGTCAACAGTTATCCTCGATCGTCATGCCACCCTCACTGCATTTTGAATGTTGGGAAAGCGATTTTCACTTTTCATCTCCCTGTGTTCGGACTGATTCCAACTCCATTTTCATTATCCCTATTGTACACTAGAACATAAGTGTAGACCTCAATTATATGCCTCAACCCACGTGTGTGTTGGGATGCGCTCATGGCCAGACATGAATAAGACATTACAGGAAGCGTGTATCCATAATCCCCATACACTATTGCCACTCCTTAGCTGCACTGGGCATCATCCCTATGTATGCCCCATCCACCATTGTTGCTCCTTAGCAGCACCCGGGTAGGGCCCGTGTAGAAGCCCCATACAATGTATCTGCTCCTTTGTGGCATTGGGCATCATCAATGTGTAAGACCCATTGACTATTTACACTCCATATTGAGACCCATGCAGCCTCCATTCATATTCCCCATCCACCATTACCACTCAATAGTGTCACCCAGGAAGATTCCATGTATAAGACCCATTAACCATCCTTTGTGGACACTCCACTACACCACGATCATCAGGTTGCTTCTACCCCTTGTTTCTGACAACGAGCATGAATCCCATGGTCTTAGAGTATGTGATGTCCATGAAATCTTTCCTGGTCCACATTAGTAATTAACCCCCAAGCCCCCAATTCTGAACTATGTGTACTTTGATCCTTGCCTCTTAAGCAGGCTGTATAAGAAGCCTCCCAGAGGTTTAAGCCCAACACCTACATTTCTTGACCCTTCGTTTCGGTTCACCATTATCCCGTATTATGATAAAATGTATCCCTCATTCCGATATATAATGATATTGATCCTTATATCCTAGGAAAGGTACACAGGAAGTCTCCCTGAGGTTCAGGACTAACACCCATCGGTCTCGACCACTTCACGTCGGCCCACCCATGTCCTGCACGATGTAAAACTGTTTGCCCCATTTTTGTCATGGAAGATGTTAAACTGAACCCATTTGAACTATGTGGGCATCAATATGTGTCTCCTAGATAGGGTACTTGAGAAGCCTCCCAGAGGTTCTATCCCAATCGATTATAACTGATTATTATTCTCAATCGAGGGTAATCTGTGGGAACCCCAGTCATTGGTAAGCCATTGTCAACCCCAACTAGCGGTAAGTTGTTGTATCCCATCCAGTGGTAAGCCATTGTGATCCCCTTTGATGGGGCCCATATCTCTGGTCTATCCTAGTTGCTTCAAACCAACCTCGGCTACTAACCATGCCCAGGACCCCATGTATCATCAGTTCATTGTCTTATGTGTACAACCTGATTCTATACCCCCATCATGAACTATGTGTACATTGATTCCATGCCTCGCAGATACCTAGAAATCCTCCCTGAGATTCAAGATCTTCACTCATATCCCATCGTGGTCTCTAACACAATACTATGTGTTTTGGGATGTTCATTCCCCATCGTGGACGTTCTACTTTTTCCTGACCCCATCCATGCGTCCATTTTCATGGGCCGCCTCCTCCGGTGTCCCATTATCCCACCGAACTATGTAGACTTTGATTCCCCCCACCGGGATACGTATGATGTATCTTTGAGGCTCAAGACCAACACCACCATCATCCTCATGTCGGTTCCATCTCATTATCCACCCATTCCCAACAATCCATATCCATCTTGATTCTTACCCAGTCCACCACATCCCGGTGAGATCATGTTACCCACTTTCTCAATGCTCCTAGTAGTAATTGGGTGACTAACCACTCATTAGCCCAAGAATCAATGTTTCTTTCTCGGGTTTCACTCATCTAATCCACTCATGTCAGTGTTCTGATCAGTCTAATACATCTCCTCTATACATTAAACTCATGGCATACCCCTTGCTAAACATGGGAAATCGAGGAAAACATCAGATACATGCCTATGGATTAAAATACACTTCATTCAACTTGGGATGCCTTGGGATTTCGTGCACTCAATAAGCCATATCATAATAGGATAAACCCATAAACATCAGTATTCTAGCATCCATACATGCCAGTGATGTCCAACATGACTACTCACATAACCAAAGGTTACTAACCTTACTGGACTCCTTGGAATGTCCTGACATATGTAGTGTAATTAACTGGATTCCATGAACACATGGAACTGGGAAGTGTTTCATGAAAAATGTCTTAAATCTATGAGGGAGACTCTGTCTAGGAAACGAGTTCTGAGGAGGAATACAAGGAAGGAGTAACCGAAATTCCATTATCCAATTTTTATCAAGAAGAAAACATCCCTGAATAAGCGATGGATGCCTCCCTCCTTTGGAAAGTGGTAATGAAGGGAAAAATATGTGAATCATCCAAGATACAGATGATCACCCCTGAGAAAGCGTCAGAAATAGACACCAAGTGACCATTTCTAAATTATGTTCTAGAATAATAAGTGTATATTTTTCAGTCAGATGTTTTCTCAATAACAGTAATGAAATAATGGGTTTTATATTGAAAAAGGATTTATATGGGATGAGTCATGCACTTAGTTCATGGTATACAAGGCTTTATCAACTTTTTAATAACTCAATTTTTAGTATGGTTGAGTTGATTACGATATCTTGGTAAATAATGATAGTAATCATAGAATTATGGTGGTAGTGTTTTTCGAAAACATAATATGTTTTTGTGTAGATGAAGTGCAATGCAATAAGTTTGAATAGTTCTTGAAAAGATAGTTCACAATGCCATTGAGTGGGGAACCATCATTTTTTGCTGTTTTATTGGTGAGAAAAATGAATTAATGAACCATTAATTTCCTAATAAATAATAATTCAAGGAAGTCATAAGAAGATTTCTAATGGCTAATTCCAAAGAGGTGAAGACCCTAGTGTCTACTCAGATGAAATATTCATGAGGTGAAAATGGAAATGTGGTAAATGTCATAACGTACATGAATATCATTGGAAATTTATTATACATAATAGAAATATGACCATGTATTTCATTTTTTCTACAATGAATGAACCATCGTATCAATGTAATCCTAATGAAGGATACCTATTTTAAGTAAAAAAGAATACATTGTTATATCAAGGGGATGGTGAATTTTAGTTTTTCATACTATGAAAAATTTTGGGCTATAAATATGCATATTAGGATAGTGTTGTAGATGATATTAAATCAACATGAGGTGGTGAACTCTATATTATCGAATTTTGTATTTTTCATCTCAATGAAAAACAAGATTTCATTTTATTGAGATCTGAAGAAGCAGAATATATTCCGGACACTCCAGGTTGAACATAGTTATTGTGGATGAATTAAAAACTTGATGATATGGAAATTCAAGTGAAGAATCTAATAAGAATACATTATGACAATTCATATTCTATAAACTATAGAAAAAAGTTTAGTCCATCACAGATGAACAATGCATGTTGAAATTAAGTATCTTTCTACCAAGGAGAAGGTGGATCATGGGCCTGTGATGTTGGAGTACCTGCATGCCAAATTATAGGCAGCATACATTATGATGAAGGTGTAACAAAAAGAGGGGGTTGAGCTTCATCAAATAGCTCTTAGTGTTTAGTCGACTCCTCGTACTAAAAAAAGGTTGGATTTTGGACCCCATCTAAAATAGGTATTTGAGGTAATGAATTATGTCCACTACAATATACTATTCAATTTCAGAAGGAAGGTAGTGACTCAATGGGTGTAGTTAAAGAATAAAAGTTCTATTCATATAACATAGAATGTTTAAAGTGAAGTATTTACCAGAAAAAATTATTTTATAATTTTTATAGATTGGTTTTTCGAATATATTTAGCTATATAAAGATCCATTAACATATCATTAAAAAAGAGATTTATTTTTATTAGAGAGAATTGTTTCTTGGATAATTAATGTAATTTGGAATTATATTGTGAAAGAGGTATTCAATGTATGAGAAAAAGGTTAAAAAGGGAGGATTTTGTGAAGGAATAGTTCAGAAAGACGATTGTTTTGTAGGGAACTATCAATATTAAATGAAAATGGTATCAAAAATAAAATGGTACCCATGCAGTGAAGGAAGAAATCGAAGAACATTACCTCTACAGAGTGAATACAGTCCAAAATGTAGGGTGATTCTCAAAGCACTCACACCATGAAGTGAAAGAAATTTCATGAAGTGATGAAGGTTGTTTGAAAAGTGACAAAAAATTATCATGAAGGAAATTTCTATCAACTAGAAGAATGAATAATAGTCAATTTCACCTATAAGGTGAAAGGATGATTTCATGGAACACTAATATATGTGTGAAAACATTATGAGGAGCATCATAAGAATAGTGGATTCATTTGAATATGTATTGAGAACATATCGGTGGAGAGAAAAGTGATATTTCATATTGTTATTGGTTGTAAACATGGTGGGAATTTATGTCCAATCCAATCATTGTATTGGAAGGGGTATTTATTGTATATGTTACATAAGAACATTTTATTTGTACACTCCTTCAACATATCCCTATGTTGGTGAATAAAGTAAAATTGATGTTCCATGTGTATCTCTAAATTATCATATTGTTGTATGTTATAGGAAGGAGAGAGGAGAGTTTTTTAATGACGTAACACTATCCAAAGAGATAGTTGTTTAAATATATCAAACCTTGATTCACCCCCCTCATAGGGTATATAGCTGAGTTGGACTAACAAGTACTTATCTTCATTTGTTTATAACATCCTCATGGCCCTGTAAACTGTTAGAGTTGGTGTCCTACAAACATCTTTTTATTACATTGATTACATGGATATTTAATGTATTTAATTATTAAACATCTTATGACATATTGTTCATTATTCTCTATGAATATGATGCATTAATGCCCTAGAGTAGTTGTTTCATATATAAGGTCATGGTAGTTCTCGGTTATGATGAGAACCTTCAAATTCTAAAACAATATTCTGTAATATAGTTCTGATGTTGGATAATATACTATGATTGGAAAGATATTATAAATACAATTAAGTTAGAGTACTCATATGTAGATGAGGTTTCCTCTCATTAAGTTCAAACTTAATAATCTCCAAGATGGGAGATTATGAGATCAGACCCACCAGTTGGAATTCTGCATGTTTTGGTGTCATCAGATATTCCTATCTGCGAGCATGTGTAATGGTCCTTAAACATTAATATTATCATTTATACATTCCATGATTCTCGAGCATTGATTTATTGATGAAAAATGTCATTCAATATGTTGGCAGGATGTTGGGTATGTTGGGTGCATCATGAGTGGCATGTTATTAATAGATAATTCAAGGAAGAATCTGTCCCATCCATTTATGGAAGTTTATATCTTGGCCCTTTGATTGAAATATAACCATCACACTAAATTCCAAGGCAATGGTGTAACAATGATTTTATTTCTGGAAGTAAAAGATTGACGTATCAAGCATATAGGTTGATGACATTCTCATGAAACCTTATTGATGATATATTAAGACAAAAGGATTAAATTACACAGTGACTGTTCATATGTGGATTTCAACATTGCAATTTTTTTATTTTTTCTGTTGGGCACATTGAACCATTTCTAGATAATAGTATTATGTATTGGTAAGCCCACCTAACGTCAATGAGAAAGAATCGTAGAGTGTAACACAAGATGTGTTTCTTGTGGTCTCGATTAAATTCTATTTTAAATTAATTAATGGAAAAAATATTACTCTCAAGACTATGGAATAATTCTATTCAAGTTAAAATGATCGCATAAATTAATGAAATATTTATTTACCAGATTGTGAGTAACATATATTTATTTATTTTATTGAACATTTAATAAATATTTATTTACTAGTTTTTAAATGAAATGTTTATTTAAGATAATAATTTAATTATTTATTTATTCGGGTGTTCAATAAATGTAATAGGAGTTCGATCGGACCTAGGTCGGTCTAGATGTATAATTATTATTTGTAATATGGTAAATAATTATTTAACTAGTTGGAATAATTTAAAATAATAAAAAAAATTATTATTTTCTGACACATGATTTTAAATTGTAATTCTATTTTCACAGGTTGGTGCACCATAAATTATGATGCAGTATTGATATTAAGAGATTAGGTTTTCTCGAATGATATCAATTTATTTAATAGCTTATACGCAATTAAATATTGTAACTGAAGCCCCAGGTCGATAAATTGACATCCACATCTATTGTTCCAAGTATATAATTTCTGGTGGATTGAAAATTTTTGAGTTAAAACAATTTCTATTTCGAATCATCTCATATCCCATATCAAGAATGAGAGACATTACACAGGACCAAAGAACAAAGGATCTTGAATGACTGACGTGAGACACTCGCTTTATTGTGGTCTCACTAGAGAATGAGTGGTGTCTATCAGAGGTCATTTGAGCATGTGTGGATCACCGCTAGAGGGATTCCCGTTTGAATCCTTGCAATCACAATGAGACAACCCTAAAGGGTCATTCCGGGTAATCAACATCATTAACAAAGATTGTACAAAAGATCCTGGTATTCTTTTCTTCATGAAATTAATTATATTAATTATAAACATGATGTGCAAGATAATTTCCCCCTTGGATCCAGCACCATTACTCTTTTGTCTAA
Source organism: Viscum album (assembly GCA_963277665.1). Classification (NCBI taxonomy): domain Eukaryota; kingdom Viridiplantae; phylum Streptophyta; class Magnoliopsida; order Santalales; family Viscaceae; genus Viscum; species Viscum album. The sequence goes on from OY728144.1 coordinate 576,512,537, forward strand.
ATCATTGATTTTAATCCGTGGATAATGGTGTTCATCATTATACTGACACCGTATTGGCCATCAAATATGGAGAAATCAATTTTAGGCCCCACCTAAATACCCTTCTTCCGTTGTGTCCAGATACTGCAAGTGGTATCAGAGGGATGTCATCATCATTTATAATTATTTAATTATCATTTATTATTTACGCATTACAAATTTATTTTTCCAATTCAATGTTTTTTCATTCTATTAATCAGAATTTCAGGATCTATTCTTCATATTTTGTTTCTCAGAGATTTCACTGAAATGAATATTTTGTGGATCAAACAAATGAGGAACTCATAAGGAGGTCCTGACAATTTATCCTAGGTGACACGAAAGTACACGCCATGTGTTCAAACTTGCAAAACATGTTCGCTACAATAAATTCCATGTAATTCAGTCTATACACCATGTATTCATGTATATCGCATGAGGTGTAGTTCAGAAATTACTGAAGCCATGTTCTTTTTTTACACACTGTGCATTTAATTTTACATAGAATGTTGACCATGAAAAATAGGCACATAGATACCAGATTACACATCATGTGGTCTACTATACATGGCATATAGTCTTTTAGTTTGATGTCTGAACCGTGTATCCCATAGATGGATAAGGTGGTTGTTAACTGTGTATCATGGAGACAACATGGCATGTATAGCACTGTAAATGTCATGTACAAAGAAATTTATGAATTATGCCTCACATGATATAACTGTAAGAGTGTTATTTTAGGAATGATGGTGATGGTAGTACACGCTGTATAGTTGGATCTACACGCCATGTACTTTACCAAATTACACAATATTAAAACTTTACTATTTGTGTAATTTCCAAAACTGCTTATCATGTATAAATCATACTACAGGTTGTTACTCTTTACTTTGAAGCATCATAAATGACATATTTTAGAAGAGTAAAAAAGTATACTATAGTATTACATAATGGCTAGATTCGAACGAGTATTCACCAGATTACTTCAATGATGAATTTATGAACATTAATGAGAGTCTCAAGGAAATTAAGAAAATTAATTAAGATAAAATTATTGATTAATTAAATATAATAATTAATGGATTCAAGCATTATTTATCTTAATAAAATTGTGTGATGAATTGACTTATAGATTTATTATTATCATAATTCAATGCATGTATGTAGATGAACAAGAGCTAGACCAGACCTTTGTATGATATTGGTTTTCCTTTTAATTTTCCAATTAAATTAATTTTTCATCCCGCAAGCCATCTCTCCTCATTAATATCTATGTAATGTGTTTCAGTAGATTCTTTTATGTAAACCCCATTTTACCCTTCATCTCTGTGTGAGTTAAAAAGCATATGCAATTGATGGAAGTCCCAAGCAAGTGGAGGCAGTACAATATAGAGATTAAACCAAACCAATCCCAAGAGATACATTGGTGGACAAGTGGAATGTTATAAACACAATCCCAAAAGGTTCAAATGTGTTTCTCCCTTAGGTCAGGTTTAGTGTATCAAACGATAAGTAAAATTGCCATTAGAAAATCTCATGATCATTCCCATTACATTATTGTATTTTTTTCAGAATCAAGATTTATCATTATGGATGTGTTGTAGAGATCAAAAAATTATTTTATTAAATAAGCATTCAACATGGAATAAAAATAAACTAGTCTTATGTGTAAATATTATCCATATATGGTTAATAAATTATGTATGAATCACTTAATATTAAAAAACATGTGAAAATGATAATACACAACTCACACAGAAGAGATAAAAATCCCTCAAATTAAATATTAAGTTAAACCAAGACATTTGTTTCTTGATTAATGGAAAAACTCAATAAAACTATGTGTTTGACCAACCCCTATTGGGAAAGTTACTTTTATATAAAAATCCCTTATGAACGGTTTAGGGTTTACTTAACCATACTATATCAAATGGAGTATCACTTGAGAGAATTGGTGTAATATGGGAGGAAAGGTTTGAGGAAATCCAACATCATGATTTTAGGACTGGGGAGTCCACTCAACAGATCATGGAGCAACAAGCCCACAGTTGGAAAAGACATAGCAACCAAGATACCTTAAAATATCCTGAACCACCCTTGTTGGGGGTTATATGAAGTGGAATATAAATCCTTACCAGTACAATTTCATGGAAACAGGACATTTCAAGTTCAATGTTGAGGGCCATTGGGACTTGATAAAATAGTGGGAGACCTACTAAAATTAATTTATTATTTATTATAAAATTTAATCAAGGAAATACTAATGATATGATCTTTTATTTTTAGAATAAATATGACAATCTCATAAACCACACTATACATGTGATCAATTATAGATAAAGACAACATCTTCAACCACAGTAACTTCTAGTAATTGTTTAGACACCTTAAGGTTTTCCAATTACATGAATGAAAGTTTACCATGTTGGAGTCAAAATTACCTGATATGTCTGCAAAAGAGGCAAGTGATCGGGATTTCTTGGTCTACAAGAAACATATGAATGCAACACTCATCATTTAGTTTTTGATTATATCATCAATATCTAGTGAGATCATGAAGTCTCATGAAAATATGGATTCTTATTTAATTGTCGATCACATCCATGGTTTTTACTAGAGAGAGAAAGATAAGATAGGTTTGATATCTCTAAGGAACTCTTTCAGAGTAAGCATAGAGAGGGTCCCCCAGCTAGGCCTCATGTAGTCAAACGTATTGTATATATTGATATCCTAGAGGTTCTACGGTTTAAACTCCCGAAATAACTACACACCAATCTCATTCTGGAATCAATCCCTAAGAGGTTCTCTGTATTTGTATTTAATTTCAATAGGAAGAACATTGAGAAGTCTCTATCTAATTTTATAATTCTTATATTCCGAGTGGACAAAGATATGAAGTGTGGAAATCCTTAAATCCTTATGGGGAATAAGAAGAAAGGGAAGGCGTAGAGATTTAAGCCCAATGATTCTTCACAACCTTCCAATAAAAGAAAGATAAAGGGGAGTCAAAGGAATATGAGGCTTTACATTTCTCATGTGGAAAGAAGGGCCACTAGAAGAAAAACTACACCCATTCAGAGAAGAAAGGGAAAGTTTCAAGTGCATTTTTTATCGAGTATGATTTATTTGTTTTGACAAATTATGTATTGGATAAAACTTATAGTGATTAAATATGTATTCAAATATAAGTACGATGTAGATTATAGGAAATTGATCTAGGGGAGGTAGATCTACAAGAATCCTAAAAATCCATACTTTCTCCTTTAGCTATCGCGGATAACCACCTCACATTGCCAACTTGGATGATATTGGTGTAAAAGGCTTGTTTTTATGTCCCTTATTTAACCAAAAAAATATTTTATGTATCACGACTAGATATAGTTAGATTTTTTTTTCATGTTTCAAAATTAATGTTTCATCTTTTATAAAGATATAATTTTTTATGTAATTTTATTTTATAAAACTGTCTTTATGTGTTGGATTACAGAAACCTAGTAATTGAAATCGATAACAATGATATCTTAAATGACTCATACCACACCTAAATTTGGCATCAATAGCTTGATCATGTAAATGGGAAATGGTTGAAAAAGTTACATCAAGATGTATATTTTTATTCTTTCAAACTAAACCACTTGGTGTATGTAATACGGGTTTACAAGGCAAAATGACCAAATCCCCATTTAGTGGGAAAGGTGAAAGGGACAAAGAGCTTCTTGAATTTGTTCATACCAATGTGCAAGGAACATTTCCAGTTGATGAAAGGGGTGGTTACTCATACATTATAACTTTTACTAATGATTATAGTAGATATGGATATATTTACTAAATTAGGTATAAGTTGGATTATTTTGATAATTTCAAAGAATACTAGAATGATGTTGCGAGCAAGAATGGTAAAAATATTAGGAAACTCTTCTTAGACTGAGGTGGAGATTATATTAACCAATACTTCATTGATTACATATAAGAGTTTGGGATATTATCCAATCTCACTCCTCCTTACATGCCTTAGTGGAATAGTGTGAATGAAAGGAGGAACCACACCTTGTTGGACATGGTGATATCAATGATGAGTCATTCGAGTCTCCCATTATCATTTTAGGGATATGCATTACAAAAAATATCACACATAATAAACCAAGTACAAAATAAAAAAATAAATTGTATTATATATGAGTTTTGGATTAGGATAAAATCCATGTTACCAAACTTACATGTGTTGGGTAGCGACACATTTGTTTTTTCCTCTTCATGTAACAAACTTCTAGCTAGAGGCACAATGTGTACATTTATTGGATACCCCAAGAGAACAAGGGGATATTACCTATATGACCCCTCAAACAAAAAGGATTTAGTGGAACGAAACTCTATATTCCTTGAGAGGGAGAACATATCCAAAATAGATAGTGGGAGTGAGATAGACATTGATGAAGTCGAGGATCAAGTTACACAAGAGTATATATTGGAGCATATTATGTAAATCCACATTGATGAATGATATGTTCTAGAGACACAAGTACTGTGTTGCTGTACAAGAGGGGTTAGTGAACCAGAACGGTATGGTTTTCTACTTACCAAGGATGGTGATTCATTATTAGTTGACAATAATGATCCTCTAACCTTCAAGGAAGAAGCAAGTGGCACATCCATTCCCAAGTGGAAAGACACCATGAATTTTGAAATGGAATCCATGAATCGAAACTAATTCCGGATTTTAGTATATCCTCTAGTTGATGTAAATACTATTGGTTGAAAATGGGTATTCAAGAAGAAAATGGACATGGAAGGACAAGTCAGTACCTATAAGGCCCAACAAGTTGCAAAAGGGTATAAACAATGTAATGGAATTGGATACGAAGAAACCTTTTCACCAGTTATGATGATGAAATTCAATAGAATTATTTTGTACATTGATGCATAACATGACTATGCGATATTTCAAATGGATTTCAAAACTAACTTCCCTAATGTTAACCTTAATGAAGATTTCTACATGACACAACATGAAGGGTTTGTGACTACAAAGGATTCCAATAAGGTATTCAAGTTGCAGAAATCCATTTATTGATTAAATAATGCATCGAGATCAAAGAGAAATCATTTTTATGAAGCCATAAAAAAATTTGGTTTTATTAAGAAAAAATGTGACGTTTTTGTCTACAAACGGTTTAGTGGGAGTGCATCCGTTTTCTTAATACTATATGTGGATGACAAGTTACTTATTAGAAATGAGATAGCAGTCTTATAGTCTGGAAATGCATGTTTGAATATGTGATTCTCCAAAATGGACTTAGGTGAGGTATCATATATTCTTGGGATCATGATCTATCATGATAGATTCCATAGATTTATGGGCCTATGTCAAAGTTCATACTTTGAAAATATACATAAGATATTCAGTATGGTACAATCCAAAAGGGGATTGATTCGAGCATCGCATTCCATTCATCGTTCTAAGAAACTTTGTCCTCACACATGTGATGAGTAATAGATAATGGCATGAAATATATTCAAATCAGAAAGTGGTCTAGTCATATATGCCATTATATGTACTAGGCTAGATGTTCCCTATGCATTGAGTGTAATAGACAAATATCTTGTTGACCTTGGGGACCACCATTGGATGGAAGCCATGAATATCCTTAAGTACTCGAGGAGTGCTGAGGATATGATCTTGGATTATAGAGGAGATGATTAACTAGTCATCTGAGGATATGTAGAAGCTAGTTTCCAATCTGATCAGGATGACATGAAGTTGCAAATGGGATACATCTTCACTTTTAATGGAGGTGTTGTGATCTGGAAGAGCTCAAATCATAGTGTGGTCGCAGATTATACAGTAGAGTTAAAGTACATCACATCTTCTAAAGTAGCTAAAGAAGTAGTTTGGATGTGAATCTTCATCTAAGAGCTAGATGTAGTACATATCATTAAAGATACCTTCACACTCTATTATGATAATACTGCAGTGGTGGATTTCAGAAAAGAGACAAGGTCGCATCAGCGGATGAAGCACATAATTCAGAAGTATCATATCTTGAGAGATTTTTCTCAAAGAGGTGAATTTGAAATGATCAGTATTTCTATAGAAGACAACATGGAGGAACCCTCAACTGAATCCTTCACTCAATAGAAACATGATCATCATGTGAGGTCTAGCGGACTGAAAGTCATAGGCAGTTGGATATATCCCATGTGGGAGTTTGTTAGAGTTGGTGTTCTAGAATGATCTGTTTATACATTGATTACATCGATATTTAATGTATTTAAATATTAAAGAACTTATTACATATAGATTCATTGTTTTCCTTGACTATGATGTATTAATATCCTATAGTATTTGTTTCACTGATAGGGTCATGGAATTTCCTCTTTATGATGAGATCCTTGAAATTATATAACAATATTAATTAAATATAGTTACGAGGTTGGATAAAAAACAATGATGGGATACATAGTTTATAGACCATCAGGTGCGAGTACTCATAAGAAGATAATACTTCCAATCATGAAGTCCATACTTGGTAATCTCTGTGATGGATGATTATGAAAAAAGACCAGCTGGTAGGAATTCATCATGTTTTGGTGTCATAGGATATTCCTATTTGTGATTATGTGTAATGGACCTTAGAATTTATGATTATCATTAATATGTGTCAGGACTCGCAAAAATTTATTTACTGATGAAAACTGTAATGCCATATGTTGTCTAGAAGTCTAGTACGTTCAGTATGACACAAGTGGAATGATATTAATGGACAAGTAGAGGAAATATTTGTCCCATCTATTTATGAAAGTTGATATCTATTCACTTTGATTGAAATAGAGCCGTTTATAGAAATTCCATGGCCATGGTGTAACAATGATTTTATTTTATGGAGTCAAAGAACTACGTATCAAGAAAATCGGTTGATGAAACTATATAGAAACCTTCTTGATGAGATATTGATACAAAAGGATTATAATACATACTGATCATTCATATGTTGATGTAATCATTATGATATTAAGTTCATTCTCTTGGGTGCCTTGACCCATTGTTGGATATTACTCTTGGACATTAGGTAATCCTGCGTAATGCCAATGAGAAATAATCAATGTGGTTCACACAAAAAGTGTTTTTTTGTCTAAATTAAATTATTTTTGAATTTAATTAATGTAATAAATATAATTCTTCAGACTGTGGAATATTTATACTCAAGTTAAAATGATCGCATAAATTAAATAATTCATTATTTATTGGATTGTGAGTAAAATATATTTATTTATTTTGTTGAGAATTTAATAAATATTTATTTAATAGTATTTAAATGATATATTTATTTAAAAGATTTATTTATTTATTTATTTATTCATGTGTTCAATAATTGGAAGAGGAGTTCATGTGGAAAAAGGTAAGTCCAGTAGTAAAATAATTATTTTCAATACGGTAATTAATTATTTAAGTATTTGGTATAATTTCAAATAATAATAACACTATTATTATTTTGTGATAGATAATTTCAAGTTGTAATTTTATCTTGTCCAAGGGGGAACACAATAAATAATGACGAGGTACTATTATAAAGAGAATGGTTTTTTTCTATGGTTATTATTGTATTGAATTGCTATTATGAAATTAAATATTGTAACTGAACCACCATGTTGATAAATAGGTTTGTAAGTCTATTGTGCCAAGTATAGAATTTCCGGTGGATTGAGAATTATTGAGCCAACACAATTTCTCTCTCAAATCCCATCATATACCCTCTAAATAACGAGAGTTGTTCTTCAAGACCAAAGTATAGGAAATCAAGAATGATGGATATAAGACACTCACATCATTGCACTAGAACTTGAGGAATGAGCGATGTCCATTGGAGGACTTTAGAGCATGTTTGGATCACCGCTAGAGAGATTCTGGTTTGAATCATCACAATCACAATGAGAAAAACTGTAATGGTCATTTAGGATAGTCAACATCATCAACAAATAATGTTATGAAGATCCACATATTGATTTCATTATGAAATTATTTACGTTAATTGTAAACATGATGTATAACATCCTTTCTTTGTTGGATCCGGAACGTTTCTTCTTTTAGATAAATCATTGATTCTAATCCATGGATAGTAGATTTCATTTTTGTATTGATCCCGTACAGATCATCATTTACTAAAAAATAAAATATGGGCCCCACCCGACCACCATGCTTCTACTGCATCTGGATCCTGCATAAACATATGATTTAAAGCATTAAAATGGTCAAATAGAATTAATCTCCACCTACTTGTGTAAAGAGTTAACAATATTTCCCTTATTTAATTTGTTTTAAATCTAATCTATTTAACTTTTCAATAAATGATCATTATTATCATTTTCTCCTTTGTTGATATTGCTAATTCTATTTTGGATAAGGCATAAAAATATATAATTCCAAAAAACATTCTCTTATTTTTTACATGTATGGGATGAATTTTCTATATCACCCAATTTAAAAAAAACTCACCATAGTTCTCTATATGCTATTCAAAACTCTCCCATCATCATGGGTTTCTACCATGACTTCAAACATAATGAAAACCACTTTATTTACTTTAGAAAAAAATGTGAAACACTAATTTTTTTTTACTTTTTTTAAATCAATAAACAAAGTGTTTTTAGACTTTATATTTTCCTTCCCCATCATTTTTAAATAAAAAACCATTACCATTTAGAGACCCATTAATGAAAAATTTCACTATTCATAAATTGCATAATTCAATATATTTAAAAAGTTTTAAATCATATCTAATGTCAATGGATGATCCACTTTACGTAATCCACAAACGTTTGCCTTATATTCTTTGAGTGATAAAACCATAACTATATCTCTATTATTCCATTTTATCTTCTAATATAGAGTCTTTCCAGAAATAAAATTGTTTTTTTGGTTGGATTAAGGATAATTCATTTATTTGGTATGGTGATTTGGGTGGGATCATCAACTGTGCACTTCATCAAGAGTTTCAAACCAATTTTGAAAAATATGTACATAAATTTAAATTCTTTTAATTTGTTTCTTCCTTTAAGAGTATTATACCCCCATATAAACATGTTTATAATTACTCTAAGGAATGTTATGTTATTTTTAATTTATCCGAAATATATTTTACATATTCCCAATAACACAATATTACCTTTAAAATCCATAGAAAGAATATTTTTTAGAACATATTGTCAAGAATATGGTACTTGTCCTTATTAAATATTTGAGTTAGAAATCATGGTTCCTTTTTGAAATCCATAGTAATTAAAAGTTGTGAAATATTCTTCATCATATATTACTATTTTCCTGAAATTTAAGAAACCATATTTTTATTCATTTTTTACATCATGTTGGTGTTCTCATAAATTCTAGATTTCTGAACCCCACCATATTTTACGAGGAATTTTACCATTATGAACATATTATTCTTCATTGACTCTTTAGAAAACATTTTTAAATAATTTTGATTTTTTAAAGCTGGTTTTTGAAGATTTTATTGATTATCACACTTATCGGAACATTAAATATTTTCTAAAATAGAATTCTAAATGTTGCATCATGATTTTTATATTATTTTCTAGTTTTGAAAACATCTTATTGAATATAGAATATCTCCTCTTTATTTTTTAAAATTTCATCCATATTTATATTATGACACCTTTCATCCTAATGAATATTATTTAAATTTTAAATCTCCTCTAACAATGTCATTTTTCATATATAATGATAGATTCCATAATATTGATATATTGATTACTGTTTTTCAAATTTATGATCTCCTAATCTAATTTATAAATCAAGTCAATAAGTGTTTTGAATTATCTCTTAAACATAAAATCTATATCAATAACATCTTATTAAATTTATTAAAAGATTTCATTATTTGATATTTTTTATCATTAATGATCAAAATAACTATTTTTCAACACCACTATCACAGAAAGACCCAACATTATTTTTACCACAACTATATTCAAATTTAATAGAAAATTATTTTTTTATTTTGAAATCTAGATAATATTGAACCCTTATCATTGAATGAAACATTTGAATTTTAGGATTTATTCCTTTGGAACCTTCTAGTTTTAACATCTTCCTCTTCACAAACATAAATAGGTTCTTATCTTGGGAAATATATATGAAGTTCAAAATAAAATCACACATTAAACACTTTAACGGAAATTTTCCCTCAAATTTCCCTTTCTATATTATCATTTTTCTATAGAAAAGCGATATACCTTCATCAAAATTATAATTTTAATCTCACAAAAATATGATCTTATTTTATCATTTTCTTCAACAATAATCATCGTTAAAATATTTTGTTTTTAAATTTAAAAATCTATTTTTTCCTTTCAATTATTTTTCAAAGTATTATCATTTATAATATAATAATATATCAAAATACTATATAATTTGTCAAGAGGGATGTTAATTGGGTATGTATAATTCATAGTGGAAAATGTTATATCTAAATTTTCTAGTATAAAATGAATTATATTCTTGATAATAGTAGAGTCTTCCAACTTCTCTCCATAGTCTCTGATCATTATCACAACTTCATTTACTAGTATCCAGAATCTATAAATTGTCTCATTATCATAAATCTCAAAATATTTTTATTTAATTCTCCAAGATTTCAGTTTATCCCTCTTTATTTTATTATTTCTTTTATAGATATTCTCAAAACATATCCTAAATACCTTTAACTTAATTAATTTCAATTTAATAAATTTAATGTCTGAAATGAAAGAAAAAATAAATTTTTTATCATGATCGGTATTATCCATATTCATCATTTCAAGAAATATTATGGAAGAAAATTGATCACTTTGGGGGAATACATTTGGTTTATCTTCCTATACATAAAACATTATAGATAAAAGTCATGATAACATAATATCCTTCAGTATCTGATAACATTTCCCATAAATTTTGTGAATGAATTTGGTATTAAATCTGTATGAATAACCCATTTAAGATAATTAGAATCAATGAATACTTAATCAATCATAAATAATTCTAGTATAAATTTCCAAATATCCAATCGTACCTAAATAAACCAGGTTCTCTAATACTACTTTTGGATCTACCTACATGATTAATGAGAGATAATTGAGAGATCACTGAGAGAGGGGTGAATCAGTTATATTTATTCTTTTTATTTTAATTTTCATTAATCCTTAACAAACAGTTATGTTGAGTGATGTATTTCATCAACCCCCACTTTCAGACACACAGAAACACATGGAGACTATTGATTTATAAGGTTCACCTCTTAATTTGACATGCCTTTTTCTTAGTATGATATAGATTTATCCAAGATCATACTACATACTATAATTATCATAAGGTTAATATAAGGAATATTAAATTCTTCATACTTGTGTTTTCACATCTCTCAAATATTTTTTAGTAAATTAGTGATCTTAATTTATTTTATGTTTTATTCAAATCAAGCATTTTCATCATTTACGATGATCCACAATATTTTCCACACCAAATTTCAGACACACACCAACAAAATGATCATAATTTATTATTTGTTTCAAATATAACTATGATAAGGATATTCATTGGTGTGGTGCGTATTTTTCCAAGATCTCACACCCCATAACAAATATCATTTTGGTACATTATATTAGGTTATGTCCTTGGGTATCATGTTTACATGTCTACCAAATATTATCTTGTTGACCCTTAATACAAGTGAATACCAAACACTACAATTAATGTATATTTTGGTAAAAATTTATTTTTCTTCCACCAATATATTATTATCTTGTTTTCAAGTATACTGAGTTCTTCTTCATCATCTTCTATTATTGAAACAATGACACTAATTCAATTCACATGAACAAAACTACATGAAACTATAACATTATGTATCATTATCGAGACTAATATTTAATAGAATGAACATTAGTAGTAACTTGTTCTATGCATCTCTATATTATGAAATTTTGGACTAACGTTCCCTTCATTCTTAATTTTGTTCTCAAAATTTTCTAAAATTTTCATTGATCAACTCATACTCACACATATATTATTATTATTATTCATAGACTATTCATTTATAGAACCTTGTGAATAATACTCCCCTCATTATTCTTCATTTCTAGTCTTCTTCATATTAAAAAAATTACATATATTTTAATAAAAATCCATAAATACTCTGTGTTTAAAATATCCCATTAATCCTCTTCATAAGTTCTCAAAACTATAACTTGATATAAAAAAAACAATGGTTTAATTCCTTGGATTGTACTAATGTTATTGGCATAATCTTTTTCTATGAAATCTTCTCTATCATCCACATGTCAATGTATTCATAAATAATGTATCTATGATCATAAATTCTTTCTTTGAGGCATAAAGAACATCATAAGTTAATCTAATTTTTTTAGAACTTTCTAGAATCAAAATACACAAAAGTATATTTATTAGAACAATTAATAGATTAATCAGAATCATTATATATTACTTTAATTCATAATATATTTATTCTATAAAACTCATATTTTTATTCTATATAATTATCAAACTTTTATGAACTATTGATCTTTACTCATTGAAAATTATGTTTATATCAATAATAGAAGAAGATTAAAAAGATTAAACCATGATTGTGATGAATAAAATGATCCTTACCGATGGAAAAATTATCCTAACATAGATTCATATGATGCTTATGAACCAAAGAATTATCCTTAAAATTCATGGTTTCAACCCTTCACAACTCTATAATGAATCCTAATTAGGTCAAGATATAGATATTTTTTTACTCAATTGGATTAGATGGTACTTATACACATCATATTTATAATTTTGAAAATCTTATATCTTTTTAAATTACATTCTTATATATTCCAAAATATTCCAGACTGATTCAAAAGAAATTCAGACACTCTAAAAAGTTGAAATGTTCTTCACCTTGAATGAATTACCAAACATCACCTATGTTTTTACACGATTTTTATGTTGACAATAAAATGAAAATAACTATCATATCCACTTCAACCATCTCAAGAATATTCTTTAGATAAACATTTCATTTTAGATTAAATTCATTAATCTCTAAAAAACATAATCTTTCACTTTGAAGTATCTCCCTAAGTATTTAAATACCTCCAAACATCACTTGGCATCAATACAGTTGGTGTTTAGGATCCATCTTGATAATTTTTTATAGTTTTCATTGATGGTATAATAATATATTTGAGGAATAAAGAAGAGGATTATTATGATTTTAAAATTTATTTAGAACTTATCAATCATCTACGATGGTATGAAAAGATAATGTTGGGACCTATATGACTGTAATAAACTTAAGGTTGGGAATCATGGTGTACACCATATAAAACAATTTCTAATTTTTTCTCCTTGGGTATAATAACTTTGTTACATTCTTGGAAAAAGAGTTTTTATTATTAAAAAAAATATAATGAGAGATATTACGAATCATTCAACACATATGATGAAATGTAAAACAAGTATATGAGATAGATATTTTTCTTTTTTCACCACTAAGGGACAATCCATGGAACACAAACACATGGTGATTCTTCATTATACTATAATACCCTATACTCAGTATCATTGTATATATGATTTTATGTCATTATCACATTATACCAATGTACATTTCCCTTAATTGTTTAATAAAAAAACCCTCTAGTTATCATTTTTTCAATAATTTGGGGAAGATAAAGATAGTTTATATATGTAAGGGTTTGTTGAACATTTTATTGATATTAGTATCTATTCATTATCAGTATAGGTTTTTGGGAAACCTTGAAACCACTTCTCTAAATGGTTTCCCCATTAGTATCCTAGTTCATTGATCATATAATCCTCTAAGTATTAATGGAAATGAATACTCATAATGTGTTCCATTCTCTTTATATTTTCCAAAATCACATCAACAACACCCATTTATCCAAATAAAAGTAATTAGTCGCTGGAATTATTATTTTTCTCTTCTTATAAAACAATTGAATATTTAAGTGAAACTATTTCTTTGTTAATATTATGTTATTTTATAAAATTGTTTATTGTCACTTTTTATAACTTAGTCTAAAACCACTAAAAGTATTTTTTATAGTATTTTATATGCCTAATAGTTGATTTAATGGTTTATATCAATCTAGCTTCTTCTAATTATATAGAATAATGATATGTATATTACCTAATTTATCCAGGTGACTATTTTAAAATCATACCATGTAATTTTCCTAAATTAAAGTCCATATTTTTATCAATTTCAATGGTAAAAGAATAATTTAGATATTTTAGAAATAAACTATTCATGTTGTTCTTCCTTACCATCGAATGATCCTCAACTTCCTTATCCAAATCATTGGGTGATATCATTAATTGAGGTTTGATTCTTAATTATCAACAATATCCATTAATTTTTAGAAATTTCATTTATAAAGACATATAAATATCATAAACAGATCCTATTAATATTCATGGTAGTTAATCATTTCTGTTGTAGTAAAATTTCTCATAGTAAAAATATCTAATTCATGCTTCTCTAAAACCCATAGTGTAAATATAAAAAAATAAATGTTATAACACAATCTCTTTAATCATGACTAAAAAATTGTATTATAGCATGATAATTTCAATGATATTCCACATTACTAATAACATAATAGATTATACTATATATCATAAATCAAATCCAGATTCAATAGTCATAATAATATATAAATTTTAAAGGAATATCCTATAATACCAAACACATAATATTTTATAACATATCAACTCTTATGTCTGCTCTAGATCAAATCTTAAGAATTTTAGTGGAGGAAAAATCATTCTAATTAATCCAGATCTGTATGTGGTAGATCAACCATTAATTATTACCATATAATACCAAGTGTCCTTTATATATCACTATGGGTATCCATATGTTTCATATAGATAAATACTTAGTTCCTATTAATTGTTGTTTGATTTATATTTATTTATTATCTAAGTAACTATTATATTTTCGGTTCATACATTTCCATATTTTACTATACAGGAATATATTACATATAATCGAAAACTCTTGTGTATTATGTCACATTTATTACAAAATTATCTTCTACATAAATTTGAAACTTCTCCAATACTCTTCAAATTGTTCCAATGTATAGAATATATTACCTATGTAGAAAAAATATATTTCATATTTTGGGATCTTTATTCCACTTTAATTTTTCAGTGAACTTCACTCACAGTGTGACCCTTGTACTCATTCATTGGTTTGTTCTTATAACATCTAAAATATTACTAATTATTCTCATTTGAATCAAACTTATTATTTTATTTGGAAATATCCATATATAACCACTTATGAAATTTCTTTTAGGCTTTAAAATTAATTTTTGAACAGCTTGATACACTATTCCATGTATATCATCGCAATGATTCATTGAAAACAAAAATTTGGTTCCAATTTATAAGGTAACCATATCCATTTATCAATCCATGAAGTGTATCCTCAGGTCTCATATATCCTCACATAACTACTATAAATTGATTACATCTCTAACAATTTTTGAAATGAAATCAAATTGACAAACTACGGCTATAATATTTGATCCCTTTGGATTTTTTTTGTAATGTGTACTATAACTATAAATCTATCATATAACTCTACTTATTCAAAAACATATATTGATTTATAGTGAATTTCATTCTCCCACATTGAAAATAAAATGCCACATTATTTTTATCTAGGTTTTCTTTAATTACCCCATTATCATATAAATAAATAGGATATATATAACACTCTCTACTCACCATTTTCACATAAAATATTACTCCTAATATTAAATTATCCCAATCAGATTCTAGTAGGGAAATTGTGATTCCCCAAAACGTTTAAGATATTGATTTAGATTTTAATCTTTTTGATGGATTTACAATCATCAAATTTTTAATATATCACAAAAACGTATTTATTGAACCTTTGGGACTATGTATCATTAATTGATGTTAAAATTTTCCAATTAATAATTGGTACAACATGATGAAATAAAATATAAAATATTGTCATTTATCATGCTATGTACAACTTCCTATATCTAACTTCATTTTACTCAAACATGTTCACTGAGTGCATTTAACACATAGGAATAATTCCTTAACAAATTCTATAAGCATATTGAATTGTATAAAAATATAATAAATATGATTACAAGTTAAAAAAATGAATATTTCCCATCACTTACCAACTTCCATAAACATGTGAAGATTGATATTTTTACTTTCTTAGACACATAATATGTTCTAAATCACACTTACAAAAAACCATCAATAAATAAAAAAATTATACAGTGTTTATAATTTATAACACATGTTAAATCTATTGATACAAGTTGTTCTTGATGAACCCGTGACACCACTTGATATCCATGATACATTCTTTCATTATTAGGATTTACTTTTTTGGGATGTAGGGAAAAATCCTTCACATTCTAATAACTAAATAAGAATAAATTCAGTCTGTTATTTACCTGAATTATTGATATAATTTTTTTATGCTGATGTAATTTATTATTTATGACACATTCATTCCAAAAAATCTTGGTGTCATGAACAAAAATTAGTTGATACCATATTGTTGGATTACAAATATATAAACATGAAATACAAGAATATTATTTTTCCCTCATTTGATTATTCTTCATCCTCTCTAGTGTATCATATAACTTTTGATATTTCTTGATATCATTTTTTGATCACAATGGTTGTGTTGACACTAATATAGATCTTATATAAGGCTTTGATGCTACTTTAAATCATAATCATGTTCCATATAATTTATACATCTTCATCAAAATATTCTATTCAAGATTAATCTTAAAAATAGAATGTTTTTCCTTGAAACCATTTTTTGAGTTATATGTGGGTCTTAATAACATTTTATATTTTTAGGCTGAATACTACTTAATAACAATAATAACCATAACCCATCATTGTTTTGTTTTCTTACATTATTAAATATAGGATGTATAGATCATATATACCTAAAATATCTACCACACTTGAATTAAATATTAATAATTATTTAAAACATGGGGAGAGGGGTACTTCTAGGAAATCTTCATGTTAAGGATTGAGGTTAGTCTTTTGGAACCAACCATTTCCATTTAACTCACATCTACGCCATGATTGTGGTTATTATTGCTAAAAACATATTCAAAGTTCACTATATATATGAAATTCAGAGTCATAAATATTATTTACATTAGTATATAATTTCATTGTCAGACAATTCCAACTTGTACATGTTTCTTCCATTAATTATAAAATATTATATTCTTCTTCAGGATTCCTCAGACATATGAGGGATACTACACCTACCTTGACTTATTATATCATTGTTTTATTTATTAAACCAATGGGAATTATTTATCTTTCCCTATTCAATATCCAATTGATCCCATCAATTGTTTTTATAAATAGTGAATCTTTATTCATGGGTATATCAATATTTCCCTAAAATATACTAACATCTGTTATTTTCCTCTAAATTTTATTTCAGTTCATTCCAATAGGGTATCTATCATAAGATGTTATTAGTGTTTGGTGAAACCTTCATTGTGCCCCCTCATTTTCCTACAAGATAGTAAATCTGTTTTCCTTCATAATATATTTACATTTAGTGAAAATATTCTCCCCATTTATTATAGCAGAAAATGAAACCCTTATGACATATTTAACAGGTGTATTAAGAAATATTATATCCATATGTATATTTTATCCCAAATAAAATAATTAATAAGAAATTAATACCTCATGTGAACATGTTGTTACATCCTGAGACACCATATGGTAGGGGTGGGGGTGAGGCAAGGTGTTTCCTAAATTGTAAAAATTATTTTACTTATTTGTTTTCCTTAAGGGTCTTGATTCTATGTGTGTTGGAACACTAATCAATAAATTTATGCTTATGGAAATATCACTAAAATATTAAAAATTATAATGAAATATAAATTAGTTCATAAGACAAAAATACATTAGGTAGTTCACTATAAAGGACTATATTCAAGGATACGACTTCAAACATGTGGCAAAGTGAAAAAATATAGAACAACACTAGTTCAGTGGGTAATATTTCAGTCATGGAATTTGACATCATGAATAACTTCCCTTATAATATTTTGGTTCTAGTCACACCTCACCTGAGGAACACTTCCTATTATTTTCCAAAGTTCACAACCACATGGAGGGTCTTTAATTATTTATTATATGTGGTTCTCCCCCAGATCATTATTATAATAATATATGTTACACATATTTAAATCTAGGTAGATTATGTAATTACCTATTCTTTGATAGTATTTCAATCCCCCAAGGCCTAATAAAATCAAAAATTGGTGTGGGTGATATATCTTTCTCTGACACTAATCACAAGAATAACAATTCATTTTATGGATAAATATTATTCCTTACTAAGGTTATCTTATTTCATTCATTTTTATATATATCGGATATGGTTGGAATAATCTTGTACTCTTTCAAAATTCTCTTGACACATAACTAAGTATAATAATAAAAACATTTAGTGTATAATATATTCTTATTCTTATTCTTCTTCTGAACTATATATTCAAATGTGTACAACAATGACATATTTTATTCTGATTACCATATCTTACATATTTCTCTAGACGCCCCTCTTTGTTCGACACACAAACATTACACATAGGAGTAGTGTATTCAACATTCTCATACCCTTTCTATGTTCTTATAATTTAATAGAAATATTGTTCATAAAAATCCTCCTGAATTTAATATAGAATTTAAGATGAAAATCCTCAGTTCATGGCATGATGGATCTTCCAGTTCACACAAGAAATGTTAAGAAACCATTATTCACAAAAATCATATACAACCTAGGATGGTATCAAAAAAATCCTACAAATACAAGGATGTACCATAGTTTTCAATTTTCTAATTCTTCAAAATATCTTACTCAATACCCATCATATATTTTGTATATTAGTTGTATAATGGTATTTTATATTATCCCCACCTCTTCCAAATATGTTTTACATTTCTATTAAACCATTCATATCTAGGGTGAATTCATTCCTTGACTATATTAATATTATTACAACAAAATAATATGTGTTATGTAAGAAAAATTCAATTTCATATTTACATATCCCATGAAAAATATATTAATGTTGGTTTACCTTAATAACATTTTTATAATTCAAAAATGAGAATCTTATGCATCTTCATAAATATATTTTATATCACATTCAGTATCATGTTTTTATAATATATTCCTTTTAACAGAATATATTATTCCTGAAAAAAATTTATTAATTATCACAATGCTATAAAAAATATCTATTTACACTTGTAATAATATCTTAAGCACCCGAAAAAAATGTTACGTAAGGTGTAAAATTTATGGAAATTCTCAAATAACTTCCTCTTCAGTATCTTATATATGTATAAGATGATATAGCATATATACCCAACATACCATCTTGTAACCTCTCATATTATCACTTTGGAAACAATTTAAACCATGATTATTCAATAATAACCGGCTACCTAATTACAAATCTTCCGGATTGAATTCAAATTAATCAAAAATATTGAATTAATTTTATCCAGAATTACTTCTGAGCCTCCATCAACCACCTTATGAATTTTCAATAAACCCTTATAAAATTATGATCCTCTAATATTAATGTAAACAATTTATAGCTTCCATATATATAACTTTATAATCATTAAATCTTCATTACTTCTAGGATAAAGTAACTTATACTCTTCATTAAATATATTCATCTAATATATACCAAAGCCATGAATTCTCCAAAACATTTAAATATGGTCTTCATGTGTTAGGTTAAAATATTTTCCTTCATTAATTTATTCAAGACCCCATATCTTCTAAATAATATCATCACCCACTAGATAAAAACAAATAAATTCTTATCAATAATTCATTAATTCATACATAAACTAATATCAATAAATCCAATAATAAATCCCTTATTTGTAACCTTATCTTCCTTCTAATTTGGTAAACAATACTTATACAAAATTCACATGCTATAGAAAGATATAAATAATATCTAACCATTTCCACTCCAATAAGAGAATAACCAATCATTATAGATATTTTTAGATTCTATTTTAGTCCTCCCAAATTGAAATTAATTAAAAAGGGTGTTCTAATTCAAATATATATTTCCATAAAATACTCATTTATCATATAATTTCATAGGGTAACTCTTAACTCAATTACTCCACCACAAACAAGTAAGAATTTATATGAATATTCTTCATGTCCCCCACAACAATATGGCTAGGAATAACTATTTTACCTCTAATTATATATTTAAAATTATTTAAAAAGAGATTTTTCTCCATTGTTTAGTGCATATATCATATAGTGAATTTGGTAATGGGATCCCATAAAACCATTTAAAATATATACCACCTATTAATGTGTTGATCTTTATCAACCAATTAATTATTGAAAAATTAAATCTTTTCCCATTGATTGTAACACCAATTGGATACCATTTCTTGGATTCCGATTTTATTTATGGACTCTAAAAATTCCCTCTCACCAAATACATTTTACGGTTCAATTTAGAGTGAGTGAATTTACTACTTTACATTTGATTCATAAAAAGAATCCTCTAATCCTTCTAAGAAAAATCTCATTATATGAATAATGATTCCATGTCAACTATATTGAAGTTGTATATGATACTCATACAACCCTACAAAAAAGTGCAGTTTCAATTTTTTTTTATTTAAAATATCCTTTGATATCAAATTAATGATAAAATTATTGATATATTAAGAAATAATTATGAAAACCATAATCATTGTGGTTTATTCTTTCAATCTATCTACTTATTCCTATATTTGATGGATAACAATTTACAAATTTCTTAATTTCATTTTTTGATCATCAATATTAACTCCACAGAACTCATCCAAGGTAAAATGGTATAATCAAATGACTGGACCCAATGTGGTGTAACCATGGAACCTACTTGTCATTATTGAATCCAAGAAGAATAGTCCATTGGATCATGTAGTACTACACAAGGGATCCTACTATTTCATACCTGCCATCCAATGTAATACAAGGATAAGGATGGGTGGGTCTCAATCTAAGCAAGCTGTATCCTTGAATTTTGAATGGGGTCCTCGAGTGCCCTAGGCATTCCGTTAGGAACACTAGGGGAGACTGATTTAGGACACTATTATTTAATATTGAGGTCTTATATATTTTCTTTTGGTTCAATCCTTTCCTTCCATTAGAGTGGAAAAGTCAAGTTGCATTGAAACAATTTATTTGCTGGTTTAAGCCATGACTTCCACTAGTGTGGAAAGGTCATGTTGCATTGAAACAATTTAGTAAAATACATTAAGGAAAATTCATTAATTATGGTTTACTATACAACCTTACAATAACATGGTAAGTGATGATACATACATGAAATTTATAATCGAATTACATTTAACATAGACAAATCAAATACATAACTATGTTTTTCAATTTCCCTTTCATAATAAATTATCAAATTAAAAGCACTTACCTTAGGAAGGTAAGGTGGTGAGAATATATGGTACCTTTCATTATAATATTCACCACATTTTTTATTCCATTGATTATAGGAAGGATAACCTTTACGAAATTCAGGTGAAGTCACACCTGAATGGTGTCTAAATTTTTTTCAAACACCATGATGAAAATTATGTTAATAAATCATACTTGTATAATTAGAATCTGAAAAACTAGTCCAAACAAATAGACGGTGCCTTGGTCCATTAATTATTTAAAAATGGAAACTCGATGATTCTTATTGCACTAGTTCCATGTCCTAGACATGTCGTATCTCAACAGAACATCAATGGCCTAAGAATTATATACAAAAAAATCAAACAAGAAAGCTCTAACCACTTGTTTTTATCTTGAAGGAAGTGCACCTCGATTAAAAGGATTTATTAAAAAAATATGATATTTATTATAACAAAAATTATTTATTATATTTAGCATTTAAAACATGAAACATGCTAAATTCACATTTAAGAGGCATTGAATATCAATAATTCACTACATGGATTATATTTATAATAAAAGTGTAGTATGAAATTTGTTTATATATTTATAAAATTGAGGACATGGAATGGGAACTTACCTCAGGGTGTATCCAAACCATAAAATCCATCTATTATAGATTTCCATCTAAAAGAAACTTCTCCACCACTGAGTATATTCACTTCCAAACATGTGCAAGGACACGTAGATCCTATGCACACACTTGCATGGCCATGGGAATGTGCAGGGTGATCCTTACACATATAACTATATGTAAATACAAGTCACCACTCTACTATGCATGAATTTTTATATATATACGTGTGTACACATAGCCCCATTCATGTGTAAATAATACCATGGACATTTACCCACATATGGGGGAACCCCCATATATATATTTACTTACCTATTCATATGCAGGGGTGTCTCCCTTGGCTCAAAAACTCGAAACCATAGTAAATAGTCCATCACACTAAAAAATAATTAATAGGGACCTCAAAACAACTACAGACCCTAATTTAGAGAGTGTGAAACAATTTAGTGGCCCAAACCCTTACCTCGAGTGTCGGCGACGAACCAAATCGAAGATAAACCTCTCAAAACCAAGCAATGCCCAACCGATTAAATACTCGAGCGTCAATAACACATAAAAACCCTAATAAAAGAGGTATGAAATAAGTAGGAATGACAAAAACTCACCTCGGAACAAAAACGATGGACCACAATCACCCAAACTACTTCACTTTGGGCAGCGGTTGCAAGAACATGCACCAACACACCAAGAGAGATTATTCTCATGAACCAAAATCAATGGGAAGGAAAAAAATTGGTTATCCATCACCTGCGGTTTTTCTGAACCATTTTGGATGATGATTATCCTGAAATCTGATTGGAAATAGGGATAAGAAGGTACATAAGGCCTTACCTTGAAGTATACCATGTGAAATTAAGGGAGATCTGGCCAAAAATGAAGAACGAAGTAGGATATAGAGACTGTTTGAGCACACTGCAAGAATGGAGACCTCTCCTTGGGTGAACCATGTATGAGAGGGTTAAGGGTGAGTTTATATTTTATGATTAATTTTATTTTATTTTATTTCAATTTAATTTAATTGAAAAAATATACCTCTCTGCACGGTTTGACCCACATGGTTTTCCAAAAAATAAAACGTCTTCTTCCTCCATGACATTCCTCGCACAGTCTAGGAACACATTTTTGAAACCATGCACCACCCTTGCACAATTCCACTACCCACCTCAAATAGGGTCACACAGTTGCCTACAATGGGATTCACGAATTCGGCCAAACCGTGCACCTTCTACAGCTTCTTAAAACACAACCTTTCTAGTTCTAGTGATTCCAAAACTCCTCAATCCACCCACAAAACTTCTTGGTCATTTTCCCATGGAAAAATACATTACTAGGGAGTGATCCAACACTCGAAATCATGTTATGAGGTCTCATTTTTTAAAGATACCCATAGATTAAACAAAAACGTTAAAAAACCTTCGAATTTTTAGTCCAATTAAAAAACAAAAGATTCTATAATATACCCACCTTAAAATCTTCTCATCCGCAAGAATATTTTAGGAAAGACATAAATATCACCAGACCTACAAG
This sequence comes from Viscum album, assembly GCA_963277665.1. Classification (NCBI taxonomy): domain Eukaryota; kingdom Viridiplantae; phylum Streptophyta; class Magnoliopsida; order Santalales; family Viscaceae; genus Viscum; species Viscum album. The sequence continues at coordinate 576,536,279 of OY728144.1, forward strand.
GGTCTAGAAGTTTCATTAAAATGGTTTCATTTCATTCGCAATTCTTGATGCACCTTAAGCCGTTCCTATGAATATTCACATCAGCCTATTTATCCCGAGACAACACAAAAATTTCAACTTAAGTTAAAAACGAAACTTAGTTGAGATCATTTAGATATAGACAATATCTCATCATCATCTTGATATATATTTTATAGATGGATCTCCCACCATTGGTCTTGACTTAAGGAAAGGAGAAATTACAAGACATGGTACCCCCACCATCAAAATTGTCTTGCAAGGATCAACTTTGAGCGTTATTACGACACTCCTGACATGTTTTCAATACAAGGAATGATCCAATACAAATCGACATAATAGAAACTGGTCACACATGATTTCTCAGAAGAAACTTATGACCTTGAAACCATACTTTTGTTAACTAGGAAATGTTCTTTAAAATAGATCATTTCAACAATAATCATTAAATTAAAGGATGAGATAAAGAGTTGATCCACTTGGCTAATGTATCTTTATGTTTTTCATCTTAGTCTGCCGAAAAAAAACAAAAGCAAATCTTAGAGTACATAAGTCTGATCAAAGAATTCTTATGTGGAAACTCAAGAATCATTTATGATATACCAAGCCTCAATAAGAACCACACTTTAGCATGTAACACTGATAGAGATCATCCAACATCCTTAACAACCATTAAAGATTTAGTGCGGCGTAATACCAACACAATTTAGTGCGTATAGGATGAAATCATGATAGGGGAAATGTACATCTATTAAGAAGAGTAAAATAAGAGTATTTAATACAAAATATACAATTGAAAACTCCCAGAAACCAGAAGGTAAAACTGTCGAACCAAAACTCGTTGACTTGAAGGAAGAAGCTCAGATTCACCTACGGACAAACTGTCACTACTCGAACACATGAATTTACCACCCGAAGGCATTCTGTTCTTGTTCAAATTTTCCAACGATGTTCATAGAAAGATAATAGTGTTTAGCTAAGATTTCACACCCAACGAACCAGATTAAAGTCCTGCTACCAGGCATGCACTAACATAAAACCACACCAGCTAGCCTCAAAGGCATTTAAGTGAGACCGATCACTTACCAATGGTCCTTTTAGGTGTTCCTTTTACTTGGAAGGGAACATTTAACAAACTCAACACGAAACTAGCCACCTTATTAGTATCCTAGAAAAATGGGAAGAAAACAATCCCCTAAAAAGTGTGTTAGTACATAAAAATGTGACCGGCGTGTCAAAAAACAAGAGCCTTCCAAGATCCACCTCGAAAATTAGGATGTAATTGATTGTTTAAGGCCAGGAAACTCTTATATGAAGATGAAACTAGACCATACTCAATTTCACAAGGGGTTTATCTAGAGTTACATTGACTCATACTACCATCATCTGGGACAATGCCATAACTAGTCGTCCATTACTAAGAATAAGAGGGGGTCAAATGATCAACAAGCAGACACCCATGCATGAGGCATATCTATCATACTGAAAATGAGAACTACCTGATGTAAAACCACATAAAAAGGTGAAAAACAACATGACCACCCATCTGAACAAGGTTGTAACTATAAAACTACAAGTCCTACCTGGGACAATGATTACCCAACGACAATAAAATTCAGAAATGATCTTGGTATAAGCACGGTAAGAAATATATAAGGGTGCCATGTACCACGAGCTAGCCCCCTTTAAAAGCAAACAAATTGACCCTATCATGAGGGAACACTAACAGAAACCATTAGGCTAAAAGAATGATCATACAAGTCATTTCTAAAAGAAAGAACACCTACGAAAAATGATTGCATTTTCATTCCCTGGAAACACAATGAGAAATCCAAAAATCCCTTACATGATGGTCTTGAACAAAGGAAATCACTACAGGTTCCACTTACATTCCCTTTATATATAATCACATGTAAACATTAATTAGAAAAATATTTAATCAAAACACCAAGTACAACATTTCTAAAAAAACACAAGGTACATGATTTTTAAACAACTCCCCATGAGAAAAACATGACTGTTTTATAAAACCCCCATTTTAACAATTATTCATTTTTTAACATCCATCATAAGTTAAGAAATTTATCGAAATATATATCATTATGTTGATATGGAAACCTAGGAGGATCCCATTTTAAACAACATGGGTTCTGTAGAAAGCAACCCAATAGAAATCAAATAAATTATTAATGTTCAGACACCCAACTTATAATCTGATAAAAATATTCCCAAACTAATCTACATGGATACAATTCCATTTTTTTTAAAATCCAACCAATTGATTTCTGATAAAAGACAATAACCTTTCACATTTTTATGCATTTCACAAGGCTGAATTCCATAACATTTAATATGTGTTGTCATTTCCCAATTCATGAAGCACCCATACACTACATTGATTGGAAATTGGCTCCCACTAATTGATAAAAATGTCAATTCAGAATTTAACACGATTAAACCTAATGGTCTAAATTATATGGGTGGACCTCTACCAACTTGAAAAGAGAACATAAACATTACTGTTTGGAATTTGGTTCCCTTCAGTAAAAACCAACTTACATCAGCAGATAATTATTGTATCCTTTTTAAAATGGTTTTATTACATGGGTTACCTTTCCCCAACTACAAGGCTCATATACACCTTAAAACTGAAAACATTCTATCATTATAACCGAAACAAATAACTTAGCCCATGAAACCATTTATATATATCAATGTAACTTATCATGTCACTACCAAAAGCTGACATAGAGAAAAAATATGAAATCACAAGAAGCATGGAACTTTAAACATAGAAGTATGCTATAAAAAGTAGTAAGAAAAGAAGGCATGTTAACATATTAACTAAATTGGCATTAATCTAAGCATGGATGACCAATAAGGAACATAATCATAAATAGTAGGAAACCAAATAATGAAACTACAATTCATGGAATATATGCATGGAATGGGAATTTCTAGGTGCATAATTTGATGCATGTAATGATACTCCCTTGCCATATCAGGCCATGGAAATTTCCAAATACCAAAATTAATGAGTATTGGAACATACACTAGTCAACCAACGTGTAACCATGTTAACCACAAAATATAAGAATATAAAAAACATTCCCATTCCATGCCACTTGTTCATTTCCTATACACGGGGTTATCAGTCCCAATCACAAAAATTAATTATGTACTAAAACTTTCTTAGTTTCTTATCAACTAAACCAAAATACTAATTAAAAAGGAAAATCCACCTCTGATGCAACTTTGTAGCACCCAACCTGGCACACTTCTAAGATGGTGGGCAGACTGGTGGCCACATGGCATCCAGTTTATCTCCCCGTACGCTAGAGGCTCCTAAATAGCAGTGAGGGAATATGTGGTGGTATCGGGGAAACTATACCCTCTTATTAGAGTTAAACAGTGGTATTAAAGAGTAAATAACAATCAATAGTGGAAGTAGTAATACATAATTGGAAAACTGGCAGAAGGCAGATTTCATATAACTGAAAAAAATTGAACAATGCCAGTTTATACAATAGATGAATGAATGACGTGGTATTTACACACGATAAAAAATAGTAGATAGTAAAACATGAATTTAAATAAATGCAACTTAGGACACATTTAAAGAAAAGACTAAAATCTCAAATGAAATCTCGATTAGCATCCTGAGCACCAGCTTAGTCCTTTGCTCCTAGCTCCTACGTACAAGTGAACAACAACAAGAATGGTCAATGGACATGTGAATAAGAATGTCTACCTATGTACCCTAGGTTAATGGCATCCCTATTAGGATGTGAGTTATATATATCAATAGGATTGCACAATTGGTGTCTAGCACAATCATAACAGTGTGATATATATTAAACATTGTGTATGAATGCATACATTAAGTAAGCTGCACAATTTTACTAAATAACATTGCACCAGATTCATCCCTCAGTTGGTGTCTGAACATGTATCTAGATCATTAATTATGTAATTTGAATTTTATTTTTATAGTTCATGTGAGGAATAGCCCACAATAACATCACCTCAATATTGTATAAATATTGATGGTTACAAGATATAACAAGGAAGCCAATTATGGTATTTGGTAAAAAATATCCATGGTAATAGCCAAGGAAATGTAGACCACAAGGACCACTAACCCGGAAGTAACTAGGTCTTGAAAATGCTAAGAGTGTAATCCAAAGAGCATATTCTGAGGCATTCCACAATGATTTTCCTACCAAATCAAAGGTGATCATCCAAGGTAAAATGGGGCTAAGTAGTGATTTTTTCCTATGGGATGTAACCATGGAACCTACTTGTCAATGCTAGATCTATGGAGTGTATCCCATGCATCCCAATAACTAGTACAAGGAACTCATCCATGGAAAAACAGTCTAATAAAATCACATGTCCCAATGTGGTGTAACCATAGAACATAGATGTCATTGTTGGATCTAAAGAGCATAGTCCAACCGATTTTGTATTACGACATAAGGGATCCTACAATGTCATACTAGGCATCCAACATAAGACAATGATCTATATATATGTGGGTATCAAAATATTCATGCTGTATCCTTGAATTCAGAATGGTGTCCTCTAGTGACCAAGGAATTGGCATGGGAATCCAAGGCGACCTTGAGTCAAGACACTCCTATTTAATATTAATATCGTATATTTTTTATTTTGGTTCAATCCTTTCCTTCCATTATTATGTAATGGTCAAATAACATTTCAACAATTTATCTATTGGTTAAGCCTTTCCTTCTATTAGTGTTTAAAGGTCATGTATCATTGCAACCATTTAGTACAATCCATTGAGGAATATTAATTTATAAAGGTTCACTCCAACACCATCTATTATCTTATTAAGGGGTTCTATAGACCTGAAACCTATTGTCCATTTACATTTGACATGAACAAATCGTATACTTATGTATTTTTTCCAATTTCCATTTCACATTAAATTTTAAAATTCAAAGGGCTTACACTAGGTGGGTAATGTGGTGAGCATACATGTTATTATACATTATATAATTCACTGTATTATTTAAACCATTTATTATAGGAATGATCTCCTTTAATAAGGTCAATATAAGGCACACCCGAATGGTTTCTCAAAAAGAGAAAAAACTAAAATGAAGATTATGGTAAAACATCATACATGGACAATTACAATATGAAAAATTAGACCAATAACATAGATGGTGCCTTGGTTGTTTAATCATTTATAAAGGGAAAATCAATGTTTCTAATGTTGTTAGGGACATGTACTAATCATGTCTCATCTCAACATAATGTTATGGCTTTAGAATTATACACATGAAAAGTTATGCATGCAACGTCTAACCACTACATTTTAGCTTGAAGGAATCTCACCTCGATTGAGTGTTTTTTTTTTAAAAAACATGAATTTCAAATCACACCAAACATTTATTACATTAATCATTTAAATCCTAAAACAAGCTAAATTCACATTTAAGATTCATTCAATATAAATACATCACTTTATTGATTTAATTTCAAATAAAAGTGAATTTAGAAATTTATTAATGCTTCTATAAAATTGAGGACTTGGAAAGGGACCCTACATCCAGGTGGATCCAAGCCATCCACTATGTATCTTGGAGATTTCTAACTAAAATAAACTGCCCCCCACTGAGTATATTCAATTCCACACACATGTAAGGTCACATATCCACTATGCATACACCCGTATGGAGATGTACATGTGCAAGGGGATTCGTACACATATGATTATATGCATATACTAGTTCTAAATCACCTACACATGCATATATATATATATATATATATGAGAACTCCTAGACCAATATTTGGGTTATCACTTCCATGGATATTTACACACGTATTGTGGAAACCCACATACATATATTTACTTACCTACGCATATACATGCGAGCCACCCTTGACCGAGTGACTCAGAAATGTACCAAACAGTCCAACACAATACCCAATAAATAATAGGGACCTTAAAACAACTGAAGAGCATAATTTAGTGGGTTTTAACCCATTTAGAGGTATAAAGACTTACCATAGGTGTCGACGATGAACCAAAATGAATCGAAACCACATGAAACCAACCAACACCCTAATAATTAAATACTATCGAGTCAACAACACACAAGGACCCAAATAAAAGAGGTGAAAACAAGTATAAACCATAAATAATCACTTTAGAACAAACCTGGCAGACCAAAAGTCACACAAACCACATATCCTTCGACAGAAGTTTCCAAAAAACACACCTACATGCCCCAAGAGATCATTCACATGACCTAGAATCAACTTAACAAAATAGAAAAAAGGTCATACACCACTGAGGGTTTGGAAGAATAATACTAGGCAATGAGTAGGCCAAAATATAACTGTAAACAGGGAGACGAAGGTGCAGAATACCTTACCTTTAAGCATCAAGCAAGAAATTGAGGGTGAACCAGAAAAAAACAAGGAACGGGGGAGGCCACAGAGAGGGTTCAAGCACGTCGCGGGAGGTGAATCCTACCCTTTGGTGTGTCTCATATGAGATGGGTTAGGGTGAGTGTTTAGTTTAGTTTTAATTTAATTTAATATAATTTCAATTTAATTTAATTATTTAATCATACCCATCCTCATGGCTTAACCCGCATAGTTTTCCAAACTGTCCGCAAACCTTGCGAAGTCTACTACCTTTGAGACACACCCCACATGAGCTAGGTAAAAGGTTTATAAAATCATGTGCATCCCATGTTCAAATCCACTATCCCCCATGAATAGGGTTACACTATTACCTATAGTGTGATGCACATTTTTAGCCAAACCCGGAGACCTCTGTTGCTTCTTAAAAAATGACATGTCTCAGTCCAGCGCTCCCAAAACTCCTTGATCCACTTGAGAAACTTTTCAGGCCTTCTCCCATACATAAAAACATCACTTATGTGGGATCCAAATCATTGAATCTCATTCTGAGGTTCAATTTAAGAAAACCCATCCAATAAATGAAAAATTTCCAAAACCAAAATATTTGTAGTCTTGTTCAATAACATGATATTCTACATCTTTGACCTCAAGGTGAGCTTATAGAAACAATGCATTGTGATCATGGGGATCTTCATCAATAGAAGAAGTAGGAGGGGATGTTTTGATGATAAGAGTATTATCATGAGAAGAATATTGAGTGTATGCGATGAATGACTCATGGTTTAGGGATTAATTTCACCCCTCTACCACCTACAGATGACCGCCTCAGTAATTTATGTATTTTTTATAAACATTTAAATGCATGTTTTTTTTAAAATATTTTTATTAATTCATATATTTACAGTTCCATATGGTGTTTTTTATATTCTTTCAAATATTTTTTATTTTTATAATTTTATAATATTATAATTTTATTATAATTTTAATATTTTTTTTTATTTTTTTTATTTTTTACTTATTTACAATGTGATGATCCACCCATTAAAAAATTATTTTTTATATACACGAAAATTTTAATTTCTATGAGATACCTATCCGTCACAAATTTTCTTTTTTGAGATGACCCATCGAAATATATATATATATATATATATATATTGTTGATTCGTTTTTCTGAAACAAGTCATTTGTGACATTGTCCCATCATTAATGACTATTTTTTATGGGATCCCATCATAAATGACCCATCACAAAGACTTTTATTTTAAGTAGTGTTCATAAAAATATTATGTAGAAGTCATAAAGATAATCCCTCCAAAGAAAGAGAGTGGTTGATAACATAATATCATATACCTAGTGAAGTGTAACCTTTTTTAATGTTTGAGTACATAGATGAATGTTCTCTAACAAATCATTAGAAATATACTTTGAAAGATAGAAGAAATATAATTTGTTTGTAAATTTTAAAAAATAAAAATCCCATTGAAAATGGGAATGTTTTTTCCATTCTAAAGACATGGAAACATGGAAATAAATATTCATAAAAATAAAATATTAGTAACTGTGAAAATATGTACATACAATATATTTTAAAATAAATATTTTTCATACACTTTTTTAATGAATGTAAAACTCGAGTCACAAGAAACATTTTTTTAATAAATTCATTTTAATCGCTTGTAGATAATTTCAAAGTCACTAGTAAATACATTTATCACATAGTTATGTCTATATTAACACATCCATTATTATTTTTATGATCATTGTAATGGAGGAAAATGATTCTTGAACAAAAAAAAACAGAAATAAATTTTAGTTTTATTAAAAACATTCAATTGGTATTTTTTGGGACCAACAAGGTGGGGGGTGGAATTAGAATAATATAGTAAAAACTTATAAATAAGAAAATTAAAAGATATTATGTTGTGTTTATTAGAGAAATAAAATATAATATCCTATAATAGAAATTGAAAAAACTAATAGTCCCAATAAAAAGAGATATTTTCACATAAACCTTTACCACATTGGAAAACCTTTAATTAATACCAAATAAAATAGATAACCATATATGGACTAGTAAATCCACATAATTTTCATGAAAAATCACAAAAACTACTTTTATGTTTAGTATATACACCACATAAAATAAATAAGATGGTGAATACAAAGCAAATATCAATCATGGGAAATTGAGATTAGTAAAATCCTACGTCGCATGTTGACACATACTATAGAATAAAATTTATTAAATGAATATATGTTTTAAATTTATAATATAGTAATATTAATACTTACATTATTATAAATCATTCCCTAATAAATTCTGGTAATCCATTTACAAAAAATTCTTCTTTAAAATGAATATTCATGAGTTAACATTTCTTTTTCAAACAGAAGTTTTCATTCATATATCATGTTACTTGCACCCCAGTCATGGGTTTTTATTATATATAATAATATTTATGTCATAAATATCAAATTCATTCATTATATACACTTTTATAACCACCCACGTGTACAGGTCAGAAAAATGAAATACATCTGGGGTGATGTTTTAATATTTCAATCAACCGAAGTAATAGAAGATATAAAATAATCAATCTTACAATAATAATAATTATATTATAAATAATATATATATATATATATATTCATGATATAAATAAATAATTAGTCTTGGTATTTGGTGTGAGAATTGAAATACATCATTCCATAGAGGCAGTTGTACGCACATATGCATGAGGGACGCTTTCCTTTTTCTTTTGATTCCTGGGAAATAATAAAATAGTTATTAATAAAAATAATAAAAATTAACAATATATATATTATTATTTTGTGAATATTTTGATGGATAAAATAGATTCATATGACGTGGAATATTAAATAAACATTAAATAAATCGGTTAGGACAATTGTCGTTTCTGTGGGTATCATCATATGACCAACACCTTAAGAATTCTGAGTATAATATTTAGGTCGTATAAGAACATATATGATATGAAAAGGATTATTAGCAATTTATTTATCTAGATCATAGTTGAATTAATTTTCCCCAATATTGTAGATAGTTGTGTTGAGGAAATTACCATTTATAATTGAGGTGAGTGATACCCTGGAAAATACTGTTAGATTTAAAACAATGTAATTTAATTATTATGGGATAATGGAACCACAACCACCAATTTTTTAATAAAGTGGTTTGTTGGTAGAAATAACCTCAAAATATTAGATAAATCTAAGGGTTTATCATATTAGAATCCTTATCACTTAGTTTCAACCCCAATAACCCATTTTAAAATTTAAAATGATCTCTTTAATTTATTATAATGGTGCTATATTTATTTGAAAAAATGAAATTGAACAGTAAAAAATTTTATATTATATTTACAATTATTTAATCACATTTATGGGATTCATTTTTTGAAGGTGTAATAAATTAATTATAATATTCATACGAAAAGCGTAAAAAAATTTACTTGGAAAACATATATCTTAATGCAAAAAAATGATTTTATTTTTTCACTAAGTTCCTAGTAAAAACCCTTAGATGAATGTTAATTTCATTTATTGAATATATTATTTACAGATTTCACTAAAATAATTCAATTTTTTTTATTAATTTAATTTAATAATATATAATATAATGAGTACATAAAAAATTGTTTTATGAAAATATACCTTTACCTTAATATGATTTTATCTTTATATATAACAAATCGATAATAAATGTATAAATTATTATTAATATTTTATATTTATATAAAATATTTTTCCATCTAATTAATACAAAAAATAATAAAAAATATATTTTCAATCAAATATATATATAAGAAAAAATGTTTTCAAACTAAACATTTATATTTATTAATTTTTTATTAGAAAAAAAATACTTTATTATTACCTATCCATTCAATGGATTTGATTAACTAGTTTTGTTATTTATTAATTAAATTTTTTCAAAAATGTTATCTAATACCATTCCTCAAAAGTATACAATTTATCAATAAATCCTAATTCAGTGAGATAATTCAAAATAGTCTCTTTAGAATCAATTATATTTTATTTTGTGAAGAAGATTATTTTTAAATTTTCAATTAACTATAAAATATGTTTCTCCAATTTTTGAGGCCATATTTCATTTATATGCAATACACCAATAAGTTATTGTGTTGGAAGTGGTAATAATTGGATAATTGTTATGGAAATAACTTATGGCATTGGGTGTAATACATGTGAAATTTTTAATGTATAATATGATTAATGATTGAACTAATAATAAATGTCAATGAAATGATATCAAGAGAGAATATTATAGAAAACCTACAAAAATATATGAACAAATTTATTTTCATGAAGTGATTAAGATGAAATAATTAACCTCATGAAAAATATTACACTTCATGTTGTTTTATAGGAATCCATTTTTTCTTGGTACATTATTTGATAATGGATTGATGTTCAATTATACAAATAGAAATTTTAATGAAATATTTATAAGGGTAAATATATAATAATATGAACAACCATTGAAGAAATATATAACCACTTGAGTTACATCATGTATCATATACAACAGTAGGAGAGTGGGTCCATTTATGAGGCCTGCATGAGCGAGCGTCTGGGTGAGGGTACATAGGCTAACTTGTTAGGAAAGCTTGGGTGGGAACAGTCATGTGAGACCCCATTATGGGTAAGTGATATTAAGTCATGATACCATAATACCATCTATAATGTGTAGAAGAACATGTTGTATTAAATTAGATATTATAACTTTCCGCTCAATCGATGTTGGATACAGAGAAGAAGAATAGAGTTCCTCCACCAAAAAACGATATAGATTTTTTGCAAAATTTCTAGTCTTCTTTTTATGTGTTGTATGTTCAAGAAACATTTTTCTTTTTGATCCCATATTCAAAGGATAATTTTATGAAGGTTATCAGTCATTTTTGAGGTGTCAAAATCATGCCCTAATCCACTATATCATAGAGAATTCCAATTCTATGTCTAAGAATGCATAGTCGACTTCCTATAATACATGTGAGATCCAAGAAATTTTTTGACACTATATTCATATAATGATATCGTCAGAAGGATCTCATGATACAAGAGGAAATTGAACCTCTATATAAATTCAATGTGTGATAATTACATGAGGTATTTTTATGTTACATGGACATGGATGTAGATGCATTTTCATTCATGTCGACTAATGTGAAAATGAAAGATTTTTCTTGGAGAATATTGGAAACCCAAAGATTAAATTTTATTATTTTAAATTATGAATAATGAGTTATATTTAAGTCTTTATGTATTATATATGTCAAATGATAAAATTGGAATCTTCTGGACTCATGAACATAATGAATAAAAATAGAGAATCCAAAGTCATTCAGGTGTTTTAATAAGGAATTAAAATAATCTAAAAAAATTGATTGTCATGTAGAGGTGTGGACTTTATTAATATCCACATGAATATGATAAATAAAACTAGAGTCTTCGAGTTTATCGAGATGCATGCATTCAGGGTAATCCATGTGGGATGATATCATGGGAAGAGAAGATAATACATGATCCCCTTGGGTGTTTAATATACACATCATAAATATGAAACAATATCCATAGAATAATTATAGGGGTTTTATAACAGGAAGTATAAAACCATATAGTCTTTCAGTATTCATATATGAAGGAGGATAATAAAAGTGATTACTAACAAACATAGTTGAATGATGATTTAAATGGGGAAATTAAATAATGAAATGATGGTATAGAACCCATGAAAAATTAGTATTTGTTTTGGTGGATGTATTATATGTTATTGTTTGGGGAAATGTGGTGATGATGATTTCAAGATCAATTTGATAACCCAATAAATCCTTTTATCAAAGTGAAAATGATCTAAAATCATTTATATTCTAAAAGAATGTGATAAAATTTACTTTAGACTTTGAATTAGAGAATTTTAATAATTCATGATCTGAAATGTTTTCAAAGTTCTTGAAGAAGTACACAAGGAAGGGAAATATATCTTTTTTGTGGAGGAATAATTTTGGTCATGAATATTCTGATCACATTGGATCATTCATTGAAGAGAATGCATGTTTATGTTGTATTTAAACAGATGTTGGAGTCTTGTGATTGGGGTTTATAACCTGTCAGATATGAAGTTTCATTGAGGTGTCCATCCAATTTTTGAGAGACTATATCATCTATGAATACCTAATTGTATTCAATTTTCACTATATTGAAGATAATCCATGTTGGGGTGTCTAGAAAATATGTAATGGATAAGTCCTTTCAGTTAAAAGATAAAAATATTGTGGGCTTCCCTCTCTAATTTATTATTTATCATGAATGAGAGATTGTGAGAAATCATAGGTTTGATTTATAATTTGAAAACATTCAAGGGGTTGAATGTAAAAGTAGGTAAGATTCATAAAATATGGATTCCATTGAATCACCCATCTCAGTGGAACCTAATCAATCCTTGGTCACTAAAATTAGAATCATAGCAAAGGCCCCCTGTATAGATCCAATAAGATTTTGAAGATTTAATTTGATAAGGATATCAATTATACTATTTCCCATAGTTCATGAAAATTCAAAAAGGCTAAAGAGAATAAAAAATGAAATTTAATTAATAATTTGGTTTATCCTTTTCAACCTAACTTCGAGATGAAATAAATCATCCATCCTTTAATGAGATGGAGAATAATATTTATAAAAAGTGTGATCCCTTGTTAAGTTAAATATGAACATAATGTTATTCCAGATTTTAACCCTTGCATTGGGAAATGATTTTATATTTTAGACTCGCCGCTGATGAAAAAAGAAATAAAATTCTAGTGATGATGAGGGGACAAAATAAATTTCTTATTCAAAGGAACTATCATTCAATGACAAAGAAGATCAATATAGAATAATCCATGTAGTTTAATACTCAATGGTGAAATATCTGTACTAGGAAAACATAATAATGAGTTTTAGAAGGAAGAGTATGTTAATGGGTAACTTACCTACACTTTTGAGATCATGAAGAATAATCTTAATGAATTATAAGAACTAAAAATTATCAATGGTCTCATGGAGAAACTGGCTAAATTGCAACAGAAGGTTTTTGAGACCAAATCCATATGTGTCACTGAAAAATATGAGTCAAATATAACTATAAAACACTAAAAAAATAAATGTTTGTTAATTTAGAATCGTCCCATGTTTTTTAGATGATGGTTTATAAGAAACTCATAAATTTTAATTCTCGTAAAATATTTTTTATATATAATAATTCTAGTCATATAGATAAATCAATAAAAATTATATACAAAGAATGATTTTAACAGAAACTGTTCCCCATAAAATGATTAAAGTTCGTTAAGAAGATCATTTAAATTTTAGAAAATGGAGGTTTACATTGATATATCTGGATGTTCAAAATTCACATGCTTTTGCTGCTGTTGTGGTATGTATGGTTACAAAGCATATTCTTCCTGGTTTAACTTGTCCTTATTAGAAATAAGGTAAGAAACAACAGTTAGAAATGATAATGAAATGAATATAATATATTATATGAAATTTAATAATCCAAAGGATGCAGGAAAATAAAGAATTGATTGTTTCTTTAGACCTAACCATTTGAACAACACAAAATATTGTGAGGATACACATGTCAGTGCAAAGATTCTAGTGAAATGTGTCTAATGTTTCATTTAAAATTGGTTCATCTATGATGAATGTGGGGAAAGAAACAACACATGTGGATCCAATCCATATGAATAAAATATATGCACATTCCATGATGCATTTCTACATAAAATAAAGGACAACACATAAGAAGGTTGGAATGAAGAAGAAATCTAGGGTGAGCCTAAAATCTCACCCAAAATGATTCTTCCAAATAAATAATACATTACTATTTAATATATATTATTTTATGATTTATGGTCTAACATGAATGACATTTATCGATAATTGTAGTAATCAAAGGAGTTCATTAATTTCAATGATGATGAATGGGTGAATAACATAAGGGGCAGCTTATAAGAGATTTGTGGTATTCCAATCCCACTCTCATCCCTTATTATTAATTTTATACATTAAGGGAAAGTGACTGGTTGATGAAAAAAAGAGAAAATGGGAGATTTATACTTGTGAACCTAAAAAATAGTATTTTTTCTGATTGTTTGTGTTGGAATTTTTAATTCATAAATAAATTGGATCCATATCTTGATAATTTTGAGTTTATGATCTCTATTTCACATGCATTGTAGTTTATAGACTGTTTAGATAAAATGATTGTATCTCTCTTGTTTTCAACATTGGGATAACCCATCTAGACACATAGTTAATTAAATAAGGTTTATATTATAATACTCCTAGGTTATATCATCCCTCTCTCATAAATGTATAATAAATTATCTTAAATGTGATGTGAACTTGTTTTTGAGTTGAAAGAAGTGAAGTGATGAAACCACACACCCTTTTCATTTTATATATAATAATGGAGAGAAGGTTTCATCTCATATTGACATTAATTATTTTTGTTGATATTGAAAAAATATGATTATTGCTTATCACATAGTTCATTTATTAGTAATATGTAAAAATTTATTGGTGATTGAAGTGGTGATTCCTGTGGAATTTTAATGGAATTCCTTGATAGAATTGGATGCCAAGATAAAAAATTCCCAATGTATTATTTTAATGATTGATTGATCTAATATTAAATTTTAATGATATTTTCTTCATAATAAACATTTAATTCAACCAGTTAAATACCAAGAAAAATTTATTAGCATTAATTGATGAAGATAAAATAATGAAGACCATGAAAAATATTATATTAAAGAATGTATTGTATGAATATATTTTCGATTGGTACTTTTTTTGAGATTGGATTATTTTTCAATTATATACATAGATATTTATAAATAATACATATAATGGGGCTTAAATAAAAAATATGGAAATCCACTGAATCCACATAGACAAGCTCGAGTCAGTTCACACAGCCTCCATGACGACATGAGAGTGGAATCATGTATGAAGCCAACAAGAACAATCTCTTTGGTAGAGATCTTATGATGGGCTAGTGGTCATACATATGTGGGTGTAGCTTTGTGTATCCAATGTGTGAAGTTATGTGTGTGGGTATTGATTCCTTGCAACTATATAGAAACAGTAGCTGCACATTTTGATTTAAATTAGAAATTAAATCTGGACACATATTCGATGTGCGTTGCAATGAAACAGAATACTCTTACTCTTCTAAAAAATATGGAGACATTTCATAGAATGTTTTATCTTCTTTTTCAATTTATTCTGATCAAGAAGAATATTTAATATTCATCCCTCACTCTATGGGTCTACTCTATGTAGTAATAAATATCCTCTTATATATTTATAATGGTTAAGCCAACATATTATGATCCGTATAAGATACAAGATCTTATTTAATTCAATATTCATGAATTTCAATGAATATAAGCATTCCCAGCCAAAGGATGAAATAGAGCCTCAAAATGTAGCTAATATTTGATAATTACATGATTTATATACAACATAAATGGAAATTCATATAGTTTAACTTGAATATATTTAGTAGGAATGGTAAATAAAATATCACACATTAAGAATAATGGAAAAGTTATCCTATAGGTTTATGCTTTTACAACATGAAGAATGAGTTATTCTTTATCCATTAGGATTTTAATATTCCAAGTGATAAAATTAGAAGCTATTAAATCTATGTACATGAATAATGAAAATAGAGAAGCCAATATTGTAACATCCCAGGTAAACAAAAAATAAAGCATGTTCATATTTTTTCATATTTTAGAATTTAATATTTATTTTACATTAAAGGGGTTGATATGTTCGATAGCGTACCCGATACACAACAACGAGTTTCTTTGAAATCTTACGTTGCACACTAGCAATAATATAATATTATTTTAAATGGTAGTTAACACGTAGTTGTTGTATTTTCGGGAATGAATATAAATAACTAAAATATGATTATATATGTTTTTTAATTTTTTTTACATTTATCCAATAAAAGATAAGGGCTTAAAATAAGAAAAGAATTCTATTTTAGGCATATATACTCTAACATTCACTAAAGGTCCACTTATCGCCTTTTGATGGAGAACCATCTTTAAATATATTTTTGGTCACTCTTATACATCTATTGGACCAAAAAAATCTTCTTTATAATCGGGACATCAAAATTTACTTTGTGTAAATTTTTGGTATTTTTCCGATAAAGGTCATTTTTTAATGAATAGTGAAAAATGTTGTATTTTAATTCAAAACCTCTTTTTAATCAAATTTGATTATATGATTATATTATCTTTTGAATTGGTTTTAGAGTGAAATTAGAATATATTTTTAACATTTAATCCAATAGTGGTCATTGGAATTAATTTCACTTTGAAATTGGACTTAAACTAGTGTCAATCTTTTGATACATATTGTTTCATTAAAACACGCTATTATTTTGGACAGAGGGAATTAATTAATAAATTAATTAATGAAACTAATATGTTTTGAATTTTGTAAAATATACATCATTTTTGAATTCAGAATATCAAATATAGCTTAGGGTGACATTTTGGTATTTTTCTAAAAAACATCAATTTTTGTTGAATAGTGAAACCACTAAGTGGTACTTAAAAAAACCAATTTTTAGTTTAAATGAAATTTTACCAACTCTGTGTTTTTAATTTCAAAAATCCTACAAACATGTTTGTCATTATGAAGTAAAATGTGGTTCAATGGGATTAAAATAATTTTTTGGTGAATATTAACTTTTATGTTTTTAATCGCGATTAGAGGTAATTAGTGTAGTTTAAGGTAAAAATAATGTTTTAATAATATGAAATGACCTAGAAACTTGTCCTACAATTATTCTATGTGTCATGGCCGACCAAGACAATCCATGGGTCAACTTGGGGACCCCATGGAGCCACTTTGTTAGGAAAATGACATTAATAACTTTTTATTTAATGTTAAAAGTAAAATGTCACAAACATGAGTTGTTTTACTAACAAAAATTTTAAATTGGGTACTACAAGTCATATTTCTAACTATAAATATTCATTAGAAAGATAAAAAGATTTCCTACATCATTATATTTGTTTTATAATTTTTCGACATTAAATAAATTAAATTATTTATGACACCATGATGATGCTGCGATTACCTCATTATTTAACGATTTAAATAAAATGAAAAGATAATGTATCATCTAAGACCTACACATGTCAAAAACCTATTTAATGGGGGGATTTCGAACTATTAGAATCTTATCCTATAAATATATAACTTTGGAACCCTTTAAATATGAAAATCATTTTATAATAAAGTAACATTTTATAACTTTCCAAGAGCGCCCCTCCTCTCCTCTTATAAAAGGCCCCCACCTCTACCTCCTTAACCACACCTCTAAAGCCTTTGGTTCGTCCAATCTCTGCCCATTGTGTCTCTACACATCCCTCTATTACTCCTAGAATCCTCAATTTGGGCAGAAGTCTTCCCAAGGAAGCCTTTGAGCTCACATCAAAAAGAGTTACCCGATTTAAAGATAGTGTCTTCTCTTGTGTTCTTATGTTTTATTTTTCTTCTCCAACCCCCTAAACTCTTTTTATTAATTTATTTTGTAACGACACCAGTATACTAAATATACTAGG
Source organism: Viscum album (assembly GCA_963277665.1). Lineage (NCBI taxonomy): Eukaryota > Viridiplantae > Streptophyta > Magnoliopsida > Santalales > Viscaceae > Viscum > Viscum album. The sequence continues at coordinate 576,554,389 of OY728144.1, forward strand.
ATGTTGTTATAAGAAGGATTCGAGCTACACTTACACACACCATCATCTAATGGTTAAAGAGCATACTGTTTCCGTGGATGGCGAATTTCTGCCTCACGAAACGATGATTTATCAATATTCTTCTAACACCTTCAAAGGTGGCCATTAAGATGCCACTATATTTATATATTATATACAATATGTTTATTTTTTACTTAATCTTCAGTATTTTTCATTTATGGCATACCTTTATGGTTTCCATTATGGGTAAACACGATATCTTCATTTTTGGATGTGCAGACTATCGCCCCCTCAAAGTGATTTGATTCGTTAATACCATATGTGGTACGTATAAAGGATAGATTTAATAATATTATATATGAAATTATACTGGAATCATAATATACCTTTAATTAATTATCATTCCATTCCATAAAATAAAAAATAGAAATGAAAGTAGCATTCATGCGTACGTACGACTTACCGTCTCCATGAACGGTGCATTTCATTTCTTATGCCAAACTGTAATGTACTATTATAAGTACATATATATAATGGATATATATATGATGTATGTTACATATAAATTATGAATATAATTCTGGAATTAAAATATACATATCTCTCATTTAGTTTTAATTCCATTAATATGACATTGAAATGAAAGTAGCGTCCATGCGTACGTACGGCTTACTATCTCCATGAACGGTGCATTTCATTTCTTACCTCTAAATGATTATGTAATATTATAAATTCATGTATGTAATAGATATATATGATATATGTGGCATCTACATCAGGAATATCATTCTTGAGATAATGGATATTTGACTACGTGAACAACTTGTAAATATAAGAAGTTCACTTTTGACTCAAGTACCAAATATCGACAAAACGACCGTTATTAACTTAAATGATTACATAATGTTCATAAAATGGTAATAAGTGATATAAAAGGAATAATGAACTCGAAAATGGTTCTTAATCAAGTAGAAATTAACCCAAGTTTATTATTCAAGCCATTAAAGAACGATCGAGTCAAGTCGGACCTGAGGTAAGGGAACTTCTTAACCCAATTCCCATTCATTGGGTTGAACATTTCTTTATTATTTATATTGTTCTTTGATTATGTGAGAAATGAATTTTTATATCTTATCATGTATTTATACTTTCTTTATGTGAGCTTATAGTGAATACACATGAGCAATCTATTTTATTTACAAAATAATCTTTGTAAGGGACTTCATCTCAATCTCCTTTCATTGAGGCATATATTGTTTTATACAAAAATTTCTTTTAAAAGGTGTATAAACCCCTTTGACTTTTAATTTTATTCAAAAGGAATCTTTTTATAAGAAGTCTTTTACTAAAAAAATAAAAGAACTGTTTCTTTTAAAGTACGCGGTGACAATGACCTTTTCTGCTGCCGCGAGTATTATTAGTTCTTTAGCTTCCTCAACAAGATGTAATGTTTTTTTAAAAATGAAATAAATACCATATACTGTTTTATGTATTTTGGTATTGAAAAGGGTTTTTATAATGGATTAGTTATGTGAATATATTTAAGTGGTATATTGTGATCAAAGTGTGGAAATATTTTCTTTTGATTATATTTGTTTTATGTCTTATGATTTTATAATGGTGCTTGGACATTTGATGGGTGGTTATGTGATAAACCAAATGACGGGTGGTGTCGTGAATACCAGGACGGGTGGTTACGTTATAAACTCCAATGCATTGGGTATGGAAGTCGACCGTATTTCTATTCGATTAAGTGATATGTGTGGAAGTCGACCGTATGGTTATTACATTTAAGTATGTTTATGTCCCAAGTTACCATTATATGTTATGTGTTGTTTATATGGGTTTTATGGTAATATTTTGGTTACAAAAATGGTAAGTAATGATCTTTTATTCAGTGAAGAGCATTTACTACTTCATAAAGGTGAAAAGTATTACTTTGATAAAGTATACATGATTTACTTGTTGTTTTGAAAAAATAACAGTTTTCAATCTTTGTGTATCCCTTACTGAGCTTTTTATGCTCACCCCAAGTTTTTTTGAAATGTTTTTCATAGGAATTAATGTGGAATAGGTTCAATTATGGGATCAAAGAAAAGTCATGCTATCTAAAACATGGAACTAGACATGTTTCTTTTTAAGAGTTTTTATTTTATGGAATCTTAGTAGATGTGTCTACTTTGTAATCTTTTGAGATGTAATAGTTAATATCTAATTCTCTAAAACCCTAAACCTAAAAATATCCTCAATGGAAATTATTCATTTAATTCAATGTTAAGTAAGGTTCGAGGCCGGGGCCTTATAGTTGGTATCAGAGGTCAGTTTAGACAACTTTAAGAGCTAGAAAATTGTTAAATTATAAATTAATTTATGGTATGATTGAAATGATATAGAATTTACAGATTACCATGTTTCTTCGCTTAAGATATTTCTGTGTTAAGAATGGTTTTTCATAGAGGAAACATAATAGCTTTTCTGGGAAGGTATACAGAGGGAAATGACCTTTCAAATCAATATCCGGAGATGGTTAGAATCAGAACTAAACAGTTTGTTGCGGTGATGGCTCAGTTGAATCAGGTGAAAAATGTTGGTTCTTTTTATAGATGATATTTTGTTGTTTTCTAAAGGTAAAGAGGAGCATGAAAGTCATTTAAGGTTTATCTTGCAAACCTTAAAAGAAAAGAAATTGTATTGAAAATTCAGAAAGTGTGAGTTTTGGTTACAACCAATTTCTTTCCTTGGTCAAATTGTTTCAAAAAATGGAAAAACTGTTGATCCTGATAAAACAAAAGTTTTTGAAGAATGGTAAAGACCCACAACTGTAACCGGGATCCGTAGTTTCCTTGGTTTGGAAGGTTACTACAGAAGGTTTGTTGAAAATTTTTTAGGGTTATCTAGTCCAATGACTAAGCGAACTCGGAAGGGTGTTAAGTTTATCTAGACAAAATAATGTGATGATTGTTTTCAGGAGTTGAAAAAAAGATTGGTGAATGCTCCAGTTTTGGCACTTCCTTCTAGGAATGGTGAGTTTGTTATATACAGTGATGCTTCATTGAAGGGGCTTGGTTGTGTCCTTATGCAGATTGATCAGGTAATTGCTTATGCTTCACGTTAGTTGAAAACTCATGAGGTAAATTACCCTACAAATGATTTGGAATTAGCTTCTATTTTTTCACTTTAAATATTTGGAGGCATCATTTGTATGGAGTAAAGTTTGAAATATAAACTGATCACAAAAGTTTAAAGTATATATTCACTCAGAAAGAATTGAACATGAGATAGAGGAGATGGCTGGAATTAATCAAGGATTATGATTGTACAATTCATTACCATCCGGGAAAAGAAAATAAAGTGGTTGATTCTTTGAGTCAAAAAAGTAATGCTTCATTATCAATGCTATGTTTAAAACGAGATACTTTGTTTTTTGATTTGATGATCTTTGGAATAAAAGTTGTTGGTGAAAGAAGTTCTTCTGTTTTGTTTCAGGTATCAGTGAAATCTTCTCTATCAGACAAAATCAAGAAAGTACAGAAGCAAGACAGTGAGTTGCAGAAAAAGGTAGAGCTGGTTCAGAAGGGTAAGTTGCCTGAATTCAACATTGATAATGATTGTGCTCTGAGGTTTGGGAAGAGATTATGTGTGCCTTGTGATTCACAGTTGAAGGGTGAGTTGTTATGTGAGGCTCATAGTTCCCCGTTTTCAGTTCATCTTGAAAGTACTAAGATGTACAGAGATCTGCGGGAGTATTACTGGTGGGATGGAATGAAAAGAGATATAGACGATTTTACTATGAAGTGTTTAACTTGTCAGTAGGTTAAATCCGAGCGGCAGTTTCCGAAAGGGATGATTCAGCCTTTACCGGTTCCAGAGTGAAAATGGGAAAATGTATCCATGGACTTTGTTGTGGGATTACCGAGGACATCTCGAGGTAATAATGCAATCTGGGTAATTGTTGATCGCTTGACTAAATCAACTCATTTCCTTCCTATTCAAGATGCATTCTCTCTAGATCAACTTTCTCGATTGTATCTTAAAGGGATAGTTAGGTTGCAAGTAGTTCCCCTCTCCATTGTATCTAATCGGGATCCCATGTTTACTTCTTACTTTTGGAAAGGCCTTTAGAAGTCGTTGGGTACTGAATTAAATTTTAGTACATCTTTTCATCCTCAATCAGATGGGCAGTCAGAACGAACAATTCAGACTTTAGAGGATATTCTACGTGATTGTTCGATGCATTATCAGGGAAGTTGGGACCAACATCATTCTTTGGTTGAGTTTTCATATAATAGTAGTTTTCATTCAAGTATACAGATGGCTCCGTTTGAGTCATTATATGGGAAGCGGTGTCAAACTCCAGCTTTTTAGGATGAAGTAGGTGAAAGGAAGCTGAGGGGACCAGATTTGGTAGAAGAGATGGCGGAAAAAGTTCAGTTGATTCAGAAACACATGAGAACAGCTCAGAGCAGAAAGAAAAGTTAAGCGGATAACTTTAGGAAGGATCTATCTTTTGAGGTATGTGATCGTGTTTTTCTCAAAGTATCACCATGGAAAAGTTTGATGCGATTTGGTATGAAAGGAAAGCTGAGTCCAAGGTTCATTGGACCATATGAAATTCTAGATAAAGTTGGATCAGTTGCGTACCGAGTGGCTTTACCTCCGAGTTTATCTCAGGTACATAATGTTTTCCATGTTTCGATGTTGAGAAAGTTTATGCCAGATTCATCTCATGTTTTGAGCCCAGAGATAGTTTAGTTGGAAGAGAATCTCTCTTATGAAGAACAACCAGTCCAGATTCTTGACCGAAGAGAGCAAGTGTTGCGAAATAAGGTAATTCACCATGTAAAGGTTTTGTGGAAAAACCATATGGTTAAAAAGGCAACATGGGAATCTGAAAATTCTATAAAGGATAAATACCCCACTTATTTTGATAAGTGAATAAAATTGCGAGGAAAAAATTTTCAAAAGGGGGAAGGATGTAACATCCCAGGTAAATAAAAAATAAAGCATTTTCATATTTATTTATATTTGTGAAATAAATATTAATTTTACTTTAAAGGGGTTTCTATGTTCGATAGCGTACCCGATACACAACAATGAGTTTCTTTGAAATCTTACGTTACACACTAGTAATAAAATAATATTATTTTAAATGGTAGTTAACACGTAGCCGTTTTATTGGCGAGAATGAATAGAAATAACTAAAATATGATTATATATGTTTTTTAAATTTTTTTAAATTTATCCCATAAAAGAGAAGGGCTTAAAATAAAAAAAGAATTCATTTTTAGGCATATATACTTTAACATTCACTAAAGGTCGACTTATTGCCTTTTGATGACGAACAATCTTTAAATATATTTTTGGTCACTCTTATACATTCTATTGGACCAAAAAAATTTCTTCTTTAGAATCGGGACATCAAAATTTACTTTGTGTAAATTTTTGGTATTTTTCCGATAAAGATCATTTTTAATGAATAGTGAAAATTGTTATATTTTAATTCAAAATCTCTTTATAATCTAATTTGTTTATATGATTATATTAGCTTTTTAATTTTTTTAGAGTGAAATTAGAGTATATTTTTACCATTTAATCCAATATTTGTTGTTGTAATTAATTTCACTTTGAAATTGGTCTTAAACTAGTGTCAATCTTTTGATACATATTATTTAAAAAAAACACGCTATTTGTTTTGACAGTGGGAATTAATTAATAAATTAATTAATGTGACTTATATGTTTTGAATTTTTTAAAATAGACATCATTTTTGAATTCAGAATATCAAATATAACTTAGGGTGATGTTTTGGAATTTTTCTAAGAAACTTAAATTTTTGTTGAATAGTGAAACCACTAAGTGGTACTTAAAAAAATTTATTTTTCGTTTAAATGAAATTTTACCACCTCTGTGTTTTGAATTACCAAAATTAAACATACATGTTTGTCATTATGAAGTAAAATGTGGTTCAATGGGATTAAAATAATTTTTTGGTGAATAACAACTTTTATGTTTTTAATTGCGATTATATGTAATTAGTGTAGTTTAAGTTAAAAATAATGTTTTAATAATATGAAATGACCTATACACTTGTCCTACCCTTATTGGATGTGTAAGTTCCGACCAAGACAATCCATGGGTCATCTTGGGGACCCCATGGAGCCACTTTTGTAGGAAAATTACATTAATAACTTTTTATTTAATGTTAAAATTAAAATGTCACAAACATGAGTTCTTTTACTAAAAACAAATTTAAAATGGAGTTATACAAGTCATATTTTTGACTATAAATATTCATTAAAAAGATAAAACAATTTACTAAATCATGATAGTTTTTTATAATTTTTAGATATTAAATAAATTAAATTATTTATGACACCATGATGATGCACCGATTCCTCATTATTTAACGATTTTAATAAAATGAAAAGATAATGTACAATCTAAGACCAAAACATGTCAAAAACATATTATATGGGTGTATTTAGAACTATAATCACCTTATACTCGAAATATATAACTTTAGGACCTTTTAAATCCGAAAACCATTTTATAATAAAGTATCCTTTTATAACTTTCCAAGAGTGCCCCTCCTCTCCTCTTATAAAAGGACCCCACCTCTACCTCCTTACCCACACCTCTCAAGCCTTTGGTTCAGCCAATATCTTCCCATTTTTTCTCTACACATCCCTCTATTACTCCTAGAAGCCTAAATTTGGGCAGAAGTCTTCCCAAGAAAACCTTTGATCTCAAATCAAAAAGAGTTACCCGTTTTAAAGGTAGTGTCTTCTCTTGTGTTCTTATGTTTTATTTTGCTTCTCTAACCCCCTAAACTCTTTTTATTCAATTATTTTGTAACAAAAACAGTATCATAAATATAATTGGATTTTTTTATAAGATGTATTCGAGCTACACTGACACACACCTTCATCTAATGGTTAAAGAGCATATTGTTTCCGTGGATGGCGAATTTCTGCCTCAAGAAACGATGATTGTTCAATATTCTTCTAACAACATCAAAGGTGGACATTAAGATGTCACTATATTTATATATGATATATAATATTTTTATGTTTTACTTAATCTTATTTATTTTTTTATTTATGGCATACCTTTATGGTTTCCATTATGGGTAAACGCGATATCTTAATTTTATGAAGTGCGGACTACCGCCCCCCTCAATGTGATTTGATTCGTTAATACCCTATGTGGTATGTCTAAAGGATAGAGTTATTGATATAATATATGACATTATACTGGAATCATAATATACCTTTAATTCATTATGATTCCATTCCACAAAATACAAAATAGAAATGAAAGTAGCGTTCATTTGTACGTACGGCTTACAGTCTCCATGAACGGTGCATTTCATTTCTTATCCCCAAATGCAATGTACTATTATATGTAAATATATATAATGTATATATATGATGTATGTTAAATCTAAATGATTAGTATAATTCTGGAATTAAAATATACATATCTCTCATTTAGTTTTAATTCCACTTATATGACATAGAAATGAAAGTACCATTCATGCGTACGTACGGCTTACCGTCTCCATGAACAGTGTATTTCATTTCATACCTCTAAATGATTTTGTAATATTATAAATTCATGTATATACTGGATATAGATGATATATATGGCATCTACATCATGAATATAATTCTTGATATAATGGATATTTGACAACGTGAACAACTTGTAAATATAAGAAGTTCACTTTTGACTCAAGTACCAAATATCGACAAAACGACCGTTATTAACTAAAATGATTAAATAATGTTCATAACATGGTAATAAGTGATATAATAGGAATAATGAACTTGAAAAGGTTCTTAATCAAGTATATATTAACTCAATTTTATTATTCAGTACATTAAAGAACGATCGAGTCAAGTCAGACCCGAGGTAAGAGAACTTCTTAACCCAATTCCCATTCTTTGGGTTGAACTTGTCTTTCGTATTTATGTAGTTCTTTGATTATGTTAGAAATGAATTTTTATATCTTATCATGTATTTATAATTTATTTATGTGAGCTTATATTGAATACACACGAGCGATCTATTTTATTTACAAAATAATCTTTGTAAGGGACTTCGTCTCAATCTCCTTTCATTGAGGCATATTTTGTTGTATACACAACTTTCTTTTATACGGTGTATAAAACCCTTTGACTTTTAATTTTATTCAAAACAATTCTTTTTATATGAAGCGTTTTTCTAAACGACAAAGTGTAATATTTTTTTTAACGTGCGTGGTGACAATGACCTTTTCCGCCGTCGCGAGTATTATTTGGTCTTTGGCTTCCTCAACAAGCCATAATGTTTTTTTAAAATGAAATAAATACCATATACAGTTTTATGTATTTTGTTATTGAAAAGGGTTTTTATAATGGATTTTTTATGTGAATATATTTAAGTGATATATTTTGATCAAAGTGTGGAAATGTTTTCGTTCCATTATATTTGTTTTATGTCTTATGATTTTATAATGGTACTTAGACATTTGACGGGTGGTTACATGATAAACCATATGATGGGTGGTGTTGTGAATACCAGGATAGGTGGTTACGTTATAACCTCCAATTCATTGGGTATGGAAGTCGACCGTATGTATATTCCATTAAGTGAGATGTTTGGAAGTCGACCGTATGGTTAATCCATTTAAGTATGTTTATGTCCCAAGTTACCTTTATTTTTTATGTGTTCTTTATATGGGTTTTATGGTAATATTTTGGTTACAAAAAGGGTAAGTAATTATCTTTTATTTGGTGAAGTGTTTTTACTACTTCATAAAGGTGAAAAGTATTACATTGATAAAGTATACATGGTTTACTTGTTGTTTTGAAAAAATAACAGTTTTCATTCTTTGTGTATCCCTTACTAAGCTTTTTATGTTCACCCCATGTTTTTTTTGAAATGTTTTTCACAGGACATAACATGGAACATGGTCAAGGATGGGATCAAAGAAAAGTCATGCTATCTAAAACATGGAACTAGACATGTTTCTATTTAAGAGTTTTTATTTTATGGAAACTTAGTAGAAGTGTCTAATTTGTAATATTTTGAGATGTAATAGTTAAGATCTAATTCTCTAAAACTCTAAACCTGAAAATATCATCAATGGAAATTATTCATTTAATTCAATGTTATGTAAGGTTTAAGGCCGGGGACTTATAAATATTTTTATGTATTTAAACGATGAATAAAAAGAACCTTAATCCTGTAGTAGGATTGATGAGGACTAGTATTTCTTAATATCCATGTGAAGAAGATAAAGAGACCCCGAGTATCTTGTATTAATAAGATGCATGTATGTCGGGTGACCCACTATGTACAATTTTGTTTGATGAGAAGATAATACTCAATTACAATGGTAATTTCTAATGAATTGAAGAAACTTGATGTAATACCCTTAGAGTAATTATGGTGTATTAATTATGAGAAATATAAAACCTTGTATTTTCTAGTATTCATTTATAAAGAATAAGAATAAATTTTTTTTGTTAGTAATATAATTTGATTGGTGGTTTTGATGAGTAATTAAAATCATGAAATATTGAGATGTTACCCATGCATAGTTATTGTTTTTTTGGAGCATAAATTTTGTATACAGGTGTGGAGAAAAGAAGTTAGGATAATTATAAGATCATTTTTAGAACCCGATACATCCTGGAATTAGAGTGTGAGTTATCCAAAGATAACTAGTTTGTAAATAATGAATTTACATGTACCCTAGTATTTTAGTAATATAAATAAATTCAATCATTATTTGAATGGAGTATCGAGACTAGCAATGATATTGTTATTTAGTAAGTGCACAAGGAAGAGAAATATTTATTTTTTATATAGGAATACTTCAATGAAGAATAACTTTCATTCTCTAGATCATGAATTTATGTAGAATCTCATAGCTGGGGTGTCTAACCAGCTACCAAAGGATTTTTATTTGTGTGTCTAATGAATTAGTGTAGAAGATATATTAGGGTGTCTAACCAGTTGTGGAGAGATTCTCACTAGGGTGTACAACTAGTTATGTTCCCTTGTGGAGATAATTAAGAGAACCCATGTTGGTGATTCCAATGAACATGGAATAAGGAAGGCCTTTCAGATAAACCTTATAAATTTGATAGATTTTACTGTTATCATTATTAATATAGACCAAGGTGAGGTTGTGGGATTTTATTTTGTAGATAATGTACTTTTAACATGTTAAGAGGTTGAATTTAAATAGAGATGAAATTCCTAAAAAGTGGCTACCACTTTTTCAACCACTCTCAATAGAACCTTATAGATCCTTAGGAACGACACATTTTTTATTTGAAAAAATAATTATTCTGCAATGTTTAGTGTTTCATACATCACAAGATATCAAGAACATAAAATTTATTTTAAAGGTTAATATATTACAAAATCATGAGGTGTTACAATGTTACTCATCACCCATGAAAAAATTATTCTTTATTTCCTTTAAGATTTTTTTGGGGAAGGAATTTATAATTTAACATACATGTGAGCCTCTCCATAATCTACATATTTAATATAAATGATGTGAATCATAAAATCCATGATGATGATCTGATGGTATCTAATTTTCAATTCTTTTTATTCTCCATTTCCTCGTAATATAAACACTATACTATGGTGGTTGTATATTTTTCCACCACTAATGAAGACAATTATAAATCCATATCAATGAAAGAATAATTCCTCAATGAAATTATCTTATTTTTATCATTATTTTGTTTCCAGAAATGGAATGATAACACTTGTACTCTTTATGCCATATATTTTGTGATAACATGATCTGGTAGTGAAAGTATTTAGTGGATCATCTCTATATATATAAGTATTCTTCTCAATTAGAAATTCTAGGTATTTAAAAACAATATTCATTTCATTTAATAACTAAATCATCGCAATTTCTGTAGTTTTATTTCTTTATTAAATACATGGATATTACATAAGGAATTTTTTTTCAAGTTTATCTTTTTATTGTTTTCATCTAGTAAGTTAAGAAAATTATCTGGTGTGTTATTTATCTATATTTTTAATATAGAAACATAATGATAAGTGCAGTGTAATTTTATCTATATTAATTCATTAGGATAATTAAAAATACCTTATGAATAATAGTTCTAAAATTTCTGACTCTATGATTATATATATATATATATTATTAAATAAATCTCATTAATTAATATTTGATATTCCATTGATATTTTAGTTTCCAAAAATATCCTTTAATTTTATTAATTGTCTTCTATATGATATCATAAAAATACTGGAGCCATAAAACACTCTCAAAATCCAAAACATTCATTTTCACCTCTAATCAAATTATCAATCATACATTATGATTAAAAAATTATAATCTATGTGGCTCATTAATATTCTACCTACATGAATGTAGGTTTTATAATAAAAATACATATGTCATGACATTAAAACCCTTCTTCTTCCTCAAGAAATAAAGTTAAAAATATTAAGGTTAAATAATCCTATTCAAAAGTAAACTATTCATATTTTTTTCAGATGGTTAAGTCCCACACTTTTACAAATTCCACCATTTCATGATATTGTAGTCATTTTGTATCTTACATTACATATGTAGGTTATGTTTTTCACTTTCCAATTATTATAGCCTCTTCAAACTATATGGTTAATGAAAATAATACCTTATATATTGCTGGTGACTTCATGGATTTTCAACATTCAATTGCTTCCCAAAAAATGTTTTATATTTAGAAATTCCAACGAATTTGAAAAATTTATATCTCATGTTAAATATTTTTTGAGTGGTCTACCACAACTGCACTGTGTGGATTCCCTAGAGAATATTTTCTACATATTATTGAATATATTATCCATCACTATGAATCTCATTCCTTTTCCAAACATCCCCATCAAAAAATATATTACATATGCAACTTAATTATAATATATATAGCATGTACTTTTTTTCCTCTATGAGAACACTATAAATAAAATCTTACTCACTAGATGGGAAATCATACGTATAAAGAGAACCACCGTAATTTTCTTAAATTAATTATTCCTTGGTATATTACATATTATGAGGAATATAATAAAAATATTGAAAATATATATTCTATATATAGGGATATATCGAGAACATAGAATAATTTTCAGACCCTATTCCAACTTATAGCCTTCCCACTTCTGGAAGACTTTGTAAAGTATCGATCCAAGAGCCATTAAAACTATGTTTTGGGCTAGTCGGTCTCATGGATTGAAGTGCGCCTCCCTATAGGCCAGAGCATGATGACTAGTAGTGTGGGTCTCATGATGGTAAAATGTATAAACTACACCCTCATAATTAGAGTGATAGAGTGGTATAATATATAATATTAAGTGAATTAATCACTATTTTATAGAGTATAAATAATGAAAGAGAAGTATAATGTAATTTAAATGACTGATATAATAGATAATGCCAAATATCATACAATGCAAGCATCTCCAGACAATACTATATAAACTATGGTAATAAACACAGAGCATGAGATATAATATAGAACAATTTAAAAAATAGATGACCCAGTATGAGTCTCATATAGAATAATGAGCACTAGATCAGTCCTTAACTCAAATAATCCATCCAAAAATAGAAGGATAACTTCAAGTAGGCACGATATGTAAAATTGAACCTTCAATCATGATGTCCGTTGGGGTACCATAGTTTTATGGAGGTCTGGATATGGTCTAACTTATACTCAGTTTCCCAAAAGAAATAGTTTCTAATGCTACCTAGTCCATCAATATAAAATGAAACACTTTTCAAGCATGAAATGTCTGCATTAAATAAATAAAAGTAAACAAGTTGGCTTAGGTTCCCTAGGGACATCTATCCAAACATACATTTTCAGCCTATGCCAAATATTTCAAACCATGGTCAACCAATTCAAATATAATGTATGCAAATATAAATATATATACATATATTTATATGTAAATATATATAATAATCCTGAAGTATGCACATGGGTATATAATAGGGCCACAATAAAGTTAAAGTACAAACATATACCAGACCCAAGCATGTTCTTCATCTTACCAGACAGGACCGTAAATATGATAAACTAGAATTACTTAGATCATGATAAATATACCTTATGGATATTTATCAACATGAATATGGGTCCCAACCATGGATATACATAATGAGTATTCCCATGTATCACTCTAGGTGCACTATAATTACCCATTATAGGAGGAGTCTATCCAAGGTGATATGAAATTATAATACCAACTATAATTCTCAGCATAGTGTAATGAATTGACCATTGATCCCATCCTAGTTATCTCTTTTAGGGTAATCAGTATCTCTCGTATCATGGTATAACCATCTTGCTACCGAGCCTCTCAGAGGTGTATTTTTAGGGTATCAATATCACTAATGGGGATAATAATCTCAATATTCATATGAGATAGTCCCAATAATTATTGAATGGGAATCAGAGTAACACAATATAAAATTTTCAAAATTTCAACCTAAAGTTTGGTCTAAGGAATTCATCCAAGGGAATCAATGTGTCTCTCTAGGAATAATATAAACCTGTTAAATTATGATCCCTTCCTTGGTAAACAACTAGAAACAAACCCAAGTATTTATAAATGTAAATAAAAACATTAAACAAAATTGATTAATGTAATATAGATTTCCATTTCCAAAATATATCCATAACATATTTTAGGATCACTTGAAGATAACCATTCCCATTCACCATCATAGGTATATAATTCAAGGTCATATAATTAAGCATTATAGTCAACTGAATTGTAATAATAATAATATTAGAGAATTACATGAGGATGTACATACCCATATCATCCCACATACCAAGAGGGGTCACATATAACTAAATGTGTTATTGTCAAGATGTACTATTCATAAATAGTGAACACATTAAATGAAAAGGGTATGAGATGGACCATGCTAACATGCTTGTCAGAACCGGTCACCATGTTATTCTCATAAGAATTTAGGCCTCAACCAATTAAGATATAGTTTTGACACTATCGAATATAATATAATGGGGTTTAAAATACTTATAGATTCCAAATAATCAGTGCAATTACATTTTATAGGATTTCACACCTCAATTGGTGGTTTTATTATGAATGAATTGTTTAAATAAACCATTCAAGGAAAGCACCAATACAGGATGGTCAAAACATGAGGTCTGTTACCTTCCATGATTCAAAAATAATATTCAAGGGATACAATAATTAGATAATTAGGTTCAAAAAATTCAATTTCATATTTAAAATTCCTTTCCTGGAAATAATAGTGCGTGACTCAACCGTATAATTTTTAAACCCATAAAATAAAAGGGAAAAGATATAGACCACCTAACTTACACTAATGATGTGTTACTCTCCTTATATCGATCTTTTATTTTATCTAGTTCAAATGAAATAGAAGAACTATAAATACACCCATAATATAGGGAATATTTTATCACATAAATATAGAACTAATTGGTGAAAAAAGATACTAAGAAATGAGTAAAGAGGAGAAATAGACTTACAAGGGGCTAACCAATGTGACAATCGGTGACCAAATAATTCATTTTATAAGGGAGATTCCACCATGACATGGAGTAAGAGGAGAGATCCAACAAATGAAATTATAAATGGGGATGGGTGGAAAAGAAAAAGTGGGAGAATGATAATAAGAGAATATAGTAAAATAGTAAAACACACCATTAAAAGAGGGACATAGTTTGGCCGCATGATTTTCCAAAATAGGTGTCATATATGCCTTGGATACTTCCTAAGAATGGATATCACATAGTTCATGTTTATGGTTTTAGAGACCATCATAAAAAATTCAATTTATCAACATTTATGAGGACTATAATAGTAGTTCATTATTGAGACATGAACATAATTATTAGACAAAACTCGAAATCACCCCTAAACTCTTTGGATTGGCCGAATGGATTTTCTTAGAGGGATGTAGGGTTTCTAACAGATGAGGGATGATAAAATCTCCCCAACTTAAAACATCTATTTCTCAAGAATCCGTGCAGAAAAAGGACCGCTTAACCTACTTAGTTAATGGAGTTTCATTCAAATGGGCGTGTTTTATTTCCAAACACCCAATGCATCACCATTCATTCCTTAAGATTACGGTTCATAAGGCATTTAAAATTGATCCAACATCTTATTATGAATTGAAAGATTGATATGATTCTTAACAGAGCCCATGAAACCAGAGGCACAATCATGATTTAATTTATGTAATCACTTAGCCTATGAAACTCCCTAGAATAGGTTCTACTATTCAATATCCAATTATGATTCATGGTATATCCACCAATATATTATTCTATTTAAACATTCCCATAGAATTATAATGATTCACTATGAATGATACTTAGATTAAAAGAATGATCATCTCTATATAACTACATGAATCTTGGTTGAGCTAGCATTTCATGAAGTTCCTATGATGGGACACGTTATAGTCACCTCATCCCGATTATGTTCCACAATCATTTACTCAACAACAACATTCATTCCATCATGAGGAAGTAATTAATTCCATTTATAGCTGAATTTTCTATAAAACCCTTGTCTTAGATGTTTGGAATATCATAAACTAAACAAAAATTCCTTCATCAAAGGAACATCTAATTTACATAAATCACATAAAATAAAACCTATAACTGACTTCTGGGGATGTCTCATGGCTGAACCATCACTGGTTCATTTGAGTTTTCTTTACTTTGAACAAACATGGGAATATACCCAATCCAGAACACTTGGATCATCACAGTTGAAATATGTCATCTAAGTATGAATGATGTCAGTGATAACATCAGAATTATCCAATAGGTTCTAAGGATCATATCCAAGGTAGTCACTATGCTAGTGTTTTAAATGATACATTGGTACATAGACGAAACATCCATATATCATGAACACTATGTAATCCCAATTGTAGTAAAGTCAAAGAGTAATATACTTTTTATGAGTCTATATTATCCATTCCTTCATTTGAACACATGTATTAATTAGTATTAGCCACAAATTTTTAAACAAACATGCTTAAAGGACGATAACTACCACAAATATGTTTTCCCAAATAAGAGGAAAATTTAATTGTTTCTTTTTCTCTGTGTATAACTGATGCTTCCTTAGTGAACGTGGGATGATATCAATATGTGGGAAATGGTGTTCACTAATAAAATAGTACACAAATAGGTCATCTATATTTTCCTGGAACACTAGAGAAACTTCCATTATATCCCAGATGACATTCTTGGTAAATTTTCAAACCAAGCATGTCAAACTGTATATAGAAAGGCCAGTCAAACCTCTCGAGATGAAATATAATTGAAGTGATTTGAATTTAGTTTTTTACATGTCACTAACATGATCATGATTCCTTTAGTACTCGTGAAATCTCGGGATAAATCAAGCATGCCCAATGAAGTCCATACTGGTGAAAAAGTTCCTTTATGGGTTGTGTATATAGTAGTCCATTTCATCAAAATATTTCCTTGAAAGAATAGAATAATTCCATTATAACTACTCTCATTGTAATTTAAAGAAGCACTGACCATATCCAATGGGTCCTGCTTAGTTGGGTTCCTTCTACATGTAATGACACACGTTTCTATGATTGATGCGATACTCCTAACCTTAGGAGTGTCTGTATCGTCATATTTATTTCTAAAAGGGAACTCATCCCCCAATACATGCTTCAGTAACCACTAATTACGGGTCTAGGATAGAGAAAACACCCTTCAACAAGAATTAAACCAAAAGGATGGATAAAAAATCCACTTACGAGGGCACTATGATATATTTAATTTAGAAATAAAAGTTAAAGCCATCCCGTGTGGTTTCCACACATTCCATATCATGAGGAATAAAAGACCAACCAACCCAGTTGGCGGTGTTAAGGATCGTAGTCCTTTTAGAAAATCCTCCCAAACATTGGAATAAGATATATATATATATATTTTATCTCTTAGGTAAATCTACCTCAGATATGACAAGTGATTGAAGCATAAAAACGCTTTCCATTATTGATTCCAACTGAACTCATCCAGTTTACCTCTCCATTTAATCAACTCAACATGTATCGTGTGAATCAATGTATACCACCTCAAGATTCATTTTCAAAATGGCACATCATTTTCCAATATCCATAGGCTTATCAGCCCTATGAATCTAGTATCTTATGTCCAGTAAAAACCAATTACCCAAGAGTCATATTATCTCATATTACTATAATCTAGAAGATGAAATTCCGAGTTATCCATAACTAAAGAATAACAAGAATGGTCACATAACCCATAAATCGGACAACCATTTCATACGCATGCATAACCCACAAAAATAGATCATTACATGATACAAATTTCCATAACATGGGTAAGGTTTTGAACACTAAACCATTAAGATATTGGGGTATTTTTATAAACAATGATTCCTACATGAGATAATAGAAATCAAATTGAAAATTATATAAAAACTCATAATAGCATTTAGTATTCTTTTTAACTCTTAATGGTGTTCAATATATTGGTATATCTCATCACTAAAGTATGAATGATTATATCTTAAATATAGAGTCACATCAAAAAGGATCACAATGCTACACAACATATCCTTTAGGTTCGACACAACTAGGAGAAGAAATAGAGGACAATGTGAAACTGTCGCGTTCTCATTCTATGGTAAGATCAAGAGAAAATTTGAACTACCGTTACACAATATATAGACATATAAAAAAACTTAGGGTTTCATATAAATCATTACACCATTTCCCAATTAGTTATGTAAAAATTTCAAATCTCATATTTTAATGTGTTCCATGGACCTGTCATAATGTTAATATTTTGTGACTTTATTTATTGAATACCTCAATGAAGTAGAGACATGATAGGTTAATCTTCATTTTAATCATTGATATTTAACAGTCTTCCTATCATCATTTAGAAAATTTTTCATTTTAATTCCCTTTTTTAACAACATTTAGTTTTTATTATTCTCTAATAATTTTTATAATTATAGAAAATGTCAATTCCGACCTACAGAAAAAAAAATTTAGGTCAAAACCGGAATTTTAATTAACTAACCCTGTATATAAGTACCTATAAATATAAAATAACAGGTTTTTTGAACTAAGGTGGGGTACTTTATAGTATTATACCCACATAATATTAAATTTAACACTATATTAGTAGCTGTAGACACAAAAAATAGTTATCCATATATAACATAATCACACCCCCATGGGGATAAACACTAATTTATATCATAAGAAAGGAAACCTACCAGTGTCCCGATCATGAAAGAATATGAGAATATTATATTCCCCTAATAAAATCATTAGATATTTAGTTTTATAACCACCTTAATAGATTTATAATGTAATTTAAATAATCCATGACAGACATACGAGGGTTAGGCCAAGCAAAAGTTGAATAATAATCCTATTCATTTTATGTGAATATTTTACAGACTGTATATTTATTAAATAGTATATATTTATATAAATCTCATTAACAATGGATCATTTATATGTGGTATAATTTTACAAATTAAAAAGTCACCATACATATTATAGATTAAAAACTGGCTCTCATTAAATCAAAATCATAAAAATTTCAGCAAATGAAATATGTGGTCCATGGATCAATCATGCCAATCAATTGTTCAAATAGAATGACACTATCTTTATATAAATGAAAAAAAGTCATTGGTTTAGGTTGAAATTTTAGTTAACTACACATATATTTTAATTATAAGAAAGAAGGCTACTACGTGCTGCAAATATACTTATAGATTCTAAATAAAAACCCACGCCTCAAAAATAAATATATCAATCTAATTCATAAGTTGTAAAAACACAAGAATGTTACAAATTTTTGTATCATAAACCTAGAATAATAACCCCAAAAACATTTTTTACAAGGAAACATGCTTATAAATACATGTCATGTTATAAAAGAAGCATACTAAATAAATTACAAAACGCACATCAACATGTAACTGGATGTAATGAAATTAAACCTACATGGAATGACATATTCATGGAATGTGAATCTATATGTTCAGATTAAAATTCCTGTAATTATAATTCTTTTCCATATTCGGATGAGGGTGAAATACTAAAATTCTCATAAATCACTACAAAGTTAAAAGTACACCATTCACTATAGATGAAATAATAATCAATTGTAACCATAAATATATGGAACTTCAATCCTATCCTGAGAACTTGATTTTTTCCTCATGCATGGGTTGATCACTCCGAGACACGAATATTTACTATGCAGCAACATATTCGTAGTATGCATTCAACTAGAACAAAAATGCAAGACACAAAGGAAATAATAGAGAAATGATAACACATTGTAATGACCTAACCTGGTAGCTACTGAAAATATTTCCCAATCCTATCAATCAAATAACCTTAATCACACCTCTCCATATTCTAGAGGATGTGGACAATCATAGAGGACTAATGGGGGTATGGTGGGGAGATTATACCCTAAAAATTATAGAAGCATAATGGTATAAGATATAATAATAAATGAATTAATCAATAGCATATTCAGTATAAATAAAGATATAGTATGAAGGGAGACAAATATTGACTTGTAGAATGGAAAATTCTAAATGTCTAACCATCCATGCATGTTAATATGATGCTACATAATCAAAGGCAGCAAACATACAATAAGTGATGTCAAAGAGAAAAGGTACAAAATAAATATATGAACCATAATATACCATCAATAGCATCATCAGAACTATATTGGTCCTCTGATACCATACCCCATCATAATCGAGAAGTATAATGGAAATACAGAAAAATCCATGAACATGAACCTGTAGTAATGATGTATTTATGGGTACTATAGTGTAACATAAGACCAAATAGGTTGTTAAATATACTCAGTAGGCCACCAACAATGGTGTCTACCACTATCATGTGTGTGAACATAAAATACACCAATGTGCCAGTATTATAGGTAAGTAGTAAATAAATAAAAGTAAAGAAGTCAACTCAGGTTCCCCAGGGACAACTAGCTGATCGTACCTACTTTCACCTAAAATGAAACATCTAAACCCTGGTCAACCTATATAGATAAAATGTATTTTAGAAAAAAACTATATATATATATAATTATCCATGTTCATTCACATGGGTACATAAGATGTCCATCATAAGGGATGAGTACATAAATGGACCGAACCCCTTTATGTTATGAATCTTGGATAACACATACATAAATGTGATAAAATAAAATTTCTTAGATATTTAGAAATATTAATTATTGTTCATAATCAATAGTAATACTGGGGACCATCCAAGGTGATCCATAAATAGGAATCCCATGTACCACACCATGATGACTATAATCACAAATCATTGGAAGAGTTCATCCAAACAGATCCAAAATCAGAACCCAAATATCACTCTTGGTATGGTCTAAAGTGTGAAGCACTGATCCCATAAATTTTTTCTCACATAGGGGACCAAGTTTCACTCATGGCATGGTATAACCATCATTTCAAAGAGCATATCTTAGGTGTATTCCCTAGGGTACTTCTATCACACATAGGGATAACAATCTCAATCATCCTATGATCCCATCTAATGAATTCCTACATGTGAATCTATGTTTTTCACAATGAAAAAAATATATTCATAAAAGTATTTCAAATTAATTCTTTCAATGGAATATAGGTATCACTCTAGGCTTAAGATAAAGAATGTAATCTTTGATACCGTCCTTAGTAAACGACTAGAATAAAACCTATGTATTTACAATGGTAAAAAAATACATTTAACCAAATTGATTAATGTAATATTGATGTCCATTTCTATGAGTATAACATAACATACAAAAATATCACTAAATGAGGTCCATTCCCATTCACCATCTAAGGTATAAAATTATAGTCCATGTACATAAAAATTCCATACATCATAATTCGAATATTGATAATAGATAAGGGCATGGGGATGTCTATGCCTACATCAACACACTTACCAAGATAGGACACGTATAACTCAAATTATTAGGTTCTAGAAATTCTATTTAAAAAAATTAAACACAATACATACAAAGGGTAAGAGATAGGACATGATAACATGCATGTCAAAAATAATAATCAGGATCATTTAATAACAAAGTAATCCACAACCACATAATATATAGTCTGATTATAATTGAAAATAATATAGGTGAGTGTTAAATCCTTAAATAGTTTAATTAATAAAATTATTTTTATTTTATAAGATAAGACACATTAATAGGAAGTATTTTTTCTAAAAAAACAATTGATTAATTAATTGAATTCAAGGAATTCACCCTTAATGGGTGGTTAAAACTCATAGTACAGAACATACAATTATTCCAATTTATTATTAAAGGGATACTCTAATTATGGAACTAGGTTATACATATTTCATATAATATTTTTTGGTCATGGAATTACCAATGCATGAAAAATATGTAAATTATAAATTATAAAAAATCAATGGAAATGTTATGGACTACCTACCTTATACAAATGATGATTTACTAGTGAAATATTGTGATTTAATTTGTATTAATTGGAATTAAATATAAAAAATGGATGAAAACCCTTAAAATATAGTGAATTTGATCACATGATTATAGAACAGAATATGGTGAATGAAATTTTTAAAGAATGTATGAGGATTCATAATATTATCAAGGTCTACATTATGAACAATGATTGAATCAATTACAATATGTGGGAGATAAATCCATCCCTATGAGGAAAAGGGTACCTCTTATTAAGGGGATTCTATGAATATATGGTAGGAATGTAAAATGGGGAGAAACATAAAAAGATATTAGGGTTAAATGATATTGACAATCCTTTAAAAGAGGATCACGGTTTGGCTGCACAGTTTTCCTAATCGTGTGACCAACATGCATGACCTACTTCATATGCATGGGGATTACATGGTTCATATGAATGATTTTAGAAAACATGCCCAACCCATTAATTTATCCTCTATTATGAGGACTCTAATATAATCATAGCCATGAATCATAGTTTTCATGGTCTGACATAACAATGCAACACCCATTCCACTATAGATAGGCCACACATCCAAGAGGTCTACACAATTTTAGATGAATTCAATGCCTCTTCTAGCATCCTAAAAATTGGGTTTTTGTGGTCTATAATTCACAAAAATAAATAAAACAGTCTTTATATATCTCATAAAATAACCCATGAAAAAAACAAAAAATATGAGTGTTCCGACTCTCAGAATTACGTTTTGAGGCATTGTTTAAAATTTTGACTATCTTCCAAACTAAAAAGCTCAAATTTTCATAGAATTTAAAGATATTTTTACAATCAGGATTCTATAGAATTCATCTCTATATTATACAATAATTTATTGGAAACCAAATTTGACACCATTCATAAGAAGTTTAATTTTTCAAAAAACATTGAATTAATTTTATCTTTGTAAAATATTCTTTTAGCATCGACCTAATAACTTACTAAAATTCAATATTGACATCTCACCTTTCAACCTATAAATTCTTAGTTTATAATGAGTGTCTTCTATAATAGTAAATTCTGAATCATTTATCCTTAAAGAAAATCTAAAATCAATATTATTTTCATCATGTATTATTATTCTCACATAATATATTGTATTTTCATGTATCTTACAAAAATTCAGAATATTATCTCTTTGTTTTGGTAATAATATTTCTCTCTATTTCACTATATATGACACCTTATTTTCTCATAACAATCTTCTTAAACTTATCAAAAAACCACAGACTTTTTTTCAGTAGTTCATCAATACATCTAACAACTATTGTCAAACATTTGATTAAAAAATATGTTTCCTTTTTCACATGTTATGGTTAATATTTTATTGTAGTAGAATTTATTCTACCTGTAATCACTTTGGTTTCAATATAGTTATCCACGGTGTTCCATAATCATCAATAAAATATAAAATTCTGCATACCTCCCTTGATGCGAAAATGATTAGTATTTTCAATGTGGTGATAATGTTTTATTAATGAGGTTACTAAAACTGGTGGCTGTAAAGTGACTCCACCACCATTTTTCTAGTGATCGGGTAAGATAAAATTCATTTATCATAGAATGTTAATGTTAGATGATGAAAATTCATTTATATTATCACATTGATGAATTTGAAAAAGACTCATACAAACCATAAAGAAAATTATTTGGATGATGGGATTTCTATAAAGGAGTCACCACTACTTATCTGACTTTGTAAAATAACGTACATAATGAACTTTTTTTGGCACAATGATTATGGTAAAAAAACCTCTTTCTTACATTTGTGGCCTTTTTAAAATCAATAAATGAGAGTTTTACTTTTGATAAAGTTATCATTTTTTTTAAAAAAAGATTTCTTTCACTCTTCCTTTTGTATTTTTGAAAGAGATAATCTTTTATTAAACTCATCATATATGGAAATTTTTTTATCATCATTGTCTAACATTTCATCACATGGATCACTTTGTCTCACCATCTGTGTACCTATACTAATGTTGTTTCTTTTTAATGCCACATATAGTTTTTACAATAAATTTACTTTAATGGATATATATTCTATGAATAAACAATCCACTGGATGTATAATATCCTAATGATTTACCATTTCATGTAAGTCTTATATATCACCTTATTTTTTATAAGTTCATTATTTAGATTCACAACTTTTTGGTGGCTCCCTTTTCTTCAATGAAATCATCTTCCACACCTATATATTTGGGGGAATATGTGTGTATAAATTTTATATCATATTAAAATACATTATTAGAGTTGTATTTTAAATATATTTAGAAATAATAAAATTGATCATTAAGTCCATTTTATTGAGAGTATTCATCATATTCCTCTTCATTTTACCTTTATCCTTAAGGAAGTCATCAATATATTTTATACTAGTTTCTCATCTTGAGAATATTTTCAATCTTTTCTTTAGGATTAATTAAATATTATCTTTACATATATTGAATTTCCATAGTGCTTCTCTAAAAAAATTCAAATATCTAAATTAGTAGCACTCTGAGTGAATTTTTAACACCATATTTTAGTTATGTCTATTTAATTACAATTTTTTATTATCATACCTAATTCTTTCATTTTTATTTCTCAATTGAATATCATAAATTACATACTCCATTTGATCAAATCCATATAACTATAGAAAATTAATAATATTTTTTATGACCATTATTGTTTATTGTAATGAAAAATGGATTATTTATCATTGGATATATGCACCTTAAAAATCCAAACATTACTAGAGTTCAAATAAACAAAAAATAATTAGATGTGATAACACATGTCGAGACCAAACTGGCTCTCATTCCTAAGAGTGGGGGGGGGATATGGTCATACAACATGTTAAACATCTTCTCATTTTTTTCCAATAGGTCACATAAATAATTTTCCCTAATTGGAAGAAACATGTTCCATCAAAAAAACATGGCTAATCATATATAATCATTAGATAAATATAAAAAATTAAATGCATGCACTTGACCTAAGGATTTTATATTGTTCGCCGCTTTGGGATAATCTAATTAGCATGCATAGCGAGATGTGTCAGTGTAATATAATCCAATATACCTAATTTCATTAGATATTTGATTTTAGGACATAATCACTCCATAGAAAAGCACACTGACATTAATGTTTAAGGAACAAATCATTGTTGATATAAGGACCCATCCCTCCTCTTCTCCTTCAAAAACAACATAAATAATGGAAATCCAAATTTTATAAATGTACGGGTCAATTCAAATTTTAATAAACATAATGGTTTATTGTTTATCATTATTGTTTTTGTGACACCATGTATACTCATATCCAAATAGATTGTCCATCAAGCTACACATCCAGTTATCCTCCAAACCGAAATTCATGATAGGAATGTCTACACAAGGTGAATTCCAATAATGTTTTATTACTAACAATATGTTTAAATAGGTACCCATGGAATTATTTTTAGTGGTTTAATTCTGAAAATCTAGTTTTAGGCTCTTAATGATTCATACAATGTCTTATTTAACTAATATATTTAAGGATGAAGGTAGTTTTTCTACCTCTAAGGTGGCTCCTGTTGAAGCGTCATTATCCTATAAATAAGGTTCAATTAACCCTATGGGGAACCGTTGGTCCAAACGGGTGATTACATGGGGGGAAAGCACTCACGAAACCATTTCTTCTCTGATATAACATACTCATATGGTCTCCAAAGGGTTTATTAGTGGGTCCAAGAAAACCCAACAGCTTTTCTATCCCTAATTCATGGATCTACTTTCCAAAAGAAGTCGTTCATCAGCTGATTATTTGGCCAATGACATTTGAGGACTCCATTGGTTGAGAGGATGGGAGTTCAGGCTCACCACACTCTTCTGGGGGAGGATTGATACATGTTCCGAGACTCTATTATGGATTTAATTCATTTTCATATGCTATAGAATCCTTGGTTCATTTCTAAAGAGTGTGTCCAGAGGCTACCCTTGGTTTTTAAAATCATTGTAAGCATGTATATGTTTGATTCCATGGAGGTGATGCTAACTGTGCAGTATTATATGGTTCTCTAGAGTTTTTCATCATCCAGGGGGGACAAAAGCTGACTTAATGTTGGGATCAGGTCCACAAAGAGGGATTTCTACATATCCTCAATACAAGAATCAGAACCAAAATAGTTTTAATACGTGGGGCTTACGCATGGAAGATTCCCATTTGATAAGGCATGGTTGGATAGACCATTTATGGATGGGACCCCATTTGAGATCATGCCTTAGGGAAGGAGTCCTATGTATCCTGATTTGGTTAGGAATCAGATTTCTCTAGTTAAATTGTTTGGTTCTTATGCATGGAAGCTTTGATGTTGATAGACATGATTGGGGAACCCTTTTGGATGGGAACCCTTTTGAGATCAGGCCTTCTAGAAGGCATCCTACGCTTCCTAATTTGGTTAGGAATCGTAGTTATCATAGTTCAGATGGTGTGGTGATGTTTTAATCCTCACAAACCTCTAATCCCATATGAGTCATGATCAGTTTGAGAAATAAGAGGATGCCAACATTTCAACAATGCACACGTCTCCTCCCCTATTGGTGGGGGAGGGAGAGCCCGTGGTAGAAGAGGTAGGGGCAACCGTGGGTGAGGGTGCAGAGCGATGAACCTTTCCATGTGAAATGGAATTAATGGTCATGAGACCCGACCTCATAAGATTGGGGACTTTCCTTAGTGGGAGGGCACCGGAGCATGTTCTGGGAAGGGGAAGAGTTTTATCCTTGCCAAAGGGGGGAGAGAATATAACCCCTTTGGCTGATAACTTTTTCCCACTAAATGGAAAAGCAAATGACCTCCCCTAATCTCGATAATGGGGAGGTTCATGTCAGCATGCCAAGGTTGGACTCCAAGTTACCATGGAAATGTATCCTTATAGGCATTCCCGAAGCCCACACCTTTGATGGGAGGGCCTTCGTAACTCCACTTACTGTGGGTATGTAGACTCAATGAGGCTTGCTGGTGCGCCTGATGGCATGATCATACGGGTTAAGTGACTTTGGAGGAGGCTTTGGCCTATTCTTGGGTGACTAGTTAGTGAATGGATTCTAGAGGGCAGGATGGTTATGGAGGGGAGAGGTTGGAAGTAGAGGTAACAATACCCTAAAACACCCCATTCCACATAATGGTTACTTACGTGGGATGGGGGAAGCTCTACGTACCATAATGGTATGTGGGAAGAGGGACCATCCAAGTACTGGTTCGGTACAGGGGCATGGTAATTTCTAACCACGTACTAAAGTGGTAAGGGGCTCACCATGCAACATTGGGTCATAACCACATACCGATTGGGTACGCCATGTCGGGTTCAATCTGCATAGCGATCTGCTACATGGAGAACCATACGAAAGGAAGGTCCTTGGGTTTACCATTCATGATAATTTAATCCACGAGTAGTATTTGGTTCACGGTTTACCGGTTTCGTTTTCCGTATTATAGTTTTCACTTCTTTCCCCAGGTTAATTGTCTATATCCGGCTGTACCTATGGAAGAAGTGGCTTGCGGTTCGTGCTTTCACCGACAAAATGAAATAGAATACAAAGTGCCACCTCTTAGTTTCCCACAAGAATTCGTCGAACATTCTCCCTTCTATCTTCCTCCTTTCTATGTTCTTCTATGCTATTTCTATAGTGCATTAGAGTGATTATATCTACTTGGCACGCAACACCATTTGTAGAGGTGCATTGATGCAGTATTTTGACCCACGGATGACTTTGTCAACGGGGATCCGTGGGGATTTTGGTTCGTGATAATGGTTAGTGGATACCTACCTATCCATTTATTCCACTTACTGAGAGGCTTGGTACATGGTACATAGACGGTCTTCTTGCACTATTCAAGATTTTCCTTACCAGCTAGCCATCGCCTCATGGTCCAGTGGTTTGCAGACCATCTCCTTCGCGTACCCTTCCCGGTGATGGTACACATACTATTTGAAAGCATTAATTTATTCATGTTCCTTCAAACAAATTCCACTCAATTTTAGTTCTATCTCCATGATAAAATTGTGGAAGTTCTTAATTCCTTGCACAATGTGATAATAGGGGTATTTTCTTCCCTTAGTGATATTTTCAAGACTCTACAGTAGTTTATTATAATACTGAAATAATCTAGTTTTAATATAATTACTTGAATTTGACAATGTCCTAAATTGTATGTGTTATATACTATCTAAGATTCATTTAGGTTATGGAAATTCGAAAACTAAAACTTGGTTATTATCATTAATTGATTCCTTAAATATTACTCAAAGAATTGGTGTTTGAAATTAGAAAAAGGGAATTCAATAGAAGTCATCTAAAAATTATGTATCATTCATTTGAAAAATATTAAGGTTTATTTTTTCGCAAAAGAAAATTCCATAATGGATTTTGTAGTATATTATGTTTCATTCTTGTAGAATAATTATTCCATAACAGACCTTTAAAAGAGTCATTTTTAAGGATCAGTCTATAGAAAATTAAATCTATAAGATCCCAATTTTAAAGATCATTCTATGACAAATGACAATTTTTTTACGATAATTTCAATAAAAAAAATTATATGTTTTACACGCATCAATTTTCATATAGTTTATTAATATTTAAAATGTGTTTAAGGTTTTAGCATACCATGTTGAGTAAATTTCACCTAAATTCAAGGTGAATTATCCCAATTTTATCTAGTGATATTGATCCAATTTTTATTTTATTTTGTGGATATGCTTTGGAATTGACTGTATTCCATGCCCAGAGAAGTTAACCCATATATGAACAAATGTGAAATTATCAATCATAATATATGATTGATTACGATTTATAATATGAAAAAATGAAGATGAAGATTTTTTAGAGAAATTATAGACCAATAATCATGGGAGAACATTTGAATGACCTCATAACTGATATTGAAGGAGGGTTTCCATATTTGAAATATGAAAAGATATTTCATGAGAATATATAATGAAAAGATGCCAATAGAGGAAAATGGCCATAAGGAATTTTTAGACCTCCACTAGAAAAATGAATAATTATAGAATCCCTTTGAAAATAAAGAATTTGAGGACAATGTGTTCCACAATTTCAGCACATGATAATTTCAGAAAATATGTGAAAATTTTAAAACCATTCCAATTGTAATTTAGTCCAATAATTTTGAGGATGTAGAATGCTATTGTAGGAGGAAGGTGAGTTCCATAAAATTGGAAGTAAAATTAGTCCATTTTATTTCATTAATGTTTTTAAACTACGAGGGATATAAAATTCAATCTTAAAATGTAACCAAAGTGGTGATCAAAGAGGTCTAGGTGTGTAGTCACATTTACATATATTCACTTTTAGATTATCCTTTTTGGGTGTACCATGTAAAAACAAATCTGACCCTCTTTTACTACTCTTATTTTTTTATATCATCAATGAAAGATTTAAATGAGTTCCTACTAAAATTAGTACAAGATCACTTGTAGGAGGTAATTGAAAACTTATCATACCCTAATTATCACCTCTTAGTAAATTACCCTTATTTGGGTTTAAAAGGATGTATCAATGAAATTTTTATTAGTGAAGGTTTACCTATATAAATACATTTATTATATTTTTATCATAATTATATTATAATATTTAAAGTGAAAAATTTCATGTTATGGAAAAATTTGATTCAACACTCCTCTCGATCATTCAGAATAGATTGGTACCAAGATATCATACTTGGTATCTTGATTACAAGGGATTCTAGATCCCCATGAAAGTTGTATAAAAATAATTTGGAATAAAATTATAATTATATGAATTCATTAGGGGTATCTTTTTCGAACCATAGATACGTGATGGAGACATTGTGTGAAACCTATCATTAAAATTTGAATTTTTTTATACATTTATGATATAAATTTTAATGGTTGAGAGAAAATGTTTCACATATTATGAAATGAGAATGAAGAATTGAGGACGGACCTAAATGAGATAGTTGATGTATTCTTTCATTTCAAGAACATATTCTTGTCTGGTATTCATGGAAATAGAATGATACTATATTATATCCAAATGAATAAAATAATATCAAGATGAATTCCACCCCATTTCATCACCAATTTGATGGAACTTGAAGAAAAATATCCAAATGAGGCGACACTGGAAAACCTCCAAAAGACTCATATTTCATAAAAAATGAGAAATAATGATAATAATTGTGTTTTAAAAGGAAATTCATAGGAGGTATCAAAAAAATATTTTAAGAAATAGTCATTTAGATATGATGATGAGAATAAATAATTTTAATAGGTGATTTATTCTCTTTCCTTTAATATTAATATTGGAAGAGTGAAATTAAATGGAAGGATTACACTGAATTTTTTCTAGAGTATTAATGATTTGTATCTCGCTATAAGGTGTATAAAGAAGTTTCAATAAACTATGATGTGTTAGAATTCATGAGAAATATTTTCAAGGGATGAAAAGATGAAGGAAACTAGAACTTATATTATTCAATAAGAATTTCATATTATATTTGGAAGATGATAGTTTAATAGAGATAGCAGTAGAGGAGTTTGATGATTGTAGTGACCTTAGTAAACAATTCTTTGTTTCCATTATAGAAAATCAAATAAAGGAGGAAATTGATCATGATGTTGAAATCAATAATGATTTAGAATTAAATCAAAAATTAAGGGCACTATTGTTGTAATTAACAATTATAGGGAGAAAAATTAGATATAAAATATAGAGGTATGTGATCCAAAACTCTATATGAATTAATAAGAAGTGGATAATTCAGATTTTATATATGGACTTAATCAGCTCAAATTTATAAATTCTAGAATACTAGGATTAAAAGTGGACATATATATAAAATTTAAATAACATGAAATGGTTATTAATATCCTGACCCCACTAGTGCAATATCAGGTTGAATGAATTGATGAACTATATGGTCATGTAAGGATTTTTCTCATGAGATTTTGGAGATAAACAATACGCATTTCCCTAATATGACATTATAGATTTTGGGTGAAACAATCACTAAGGATAAAAAGATGGTACAGGTGAGATAGCAGAATAATTAAATCATTTTCCAAATGTGATGCATTTTAAAAATTAACATAAATATATTTTAGTGTTTCACTATATGAAAACAATAGTGGCTACTGATTAAAACCTACAAGCACCCACTCTTCGGAATAAATTTTATTTGGATGACTCATAAAGAACAAAAAATAAAGAGGTAGAGAAATAGGAACACAATATTTCCTCATGAATCTATTTTAGTTTTCATGGAAAATGGTGTACACATAATATATGTATTCTATATAGATAAGGATTCTTACGGATCAAGAGAAAATAAAAAAATAAGAGTAAAATTTATTATAATTCATATGTTTTAATGGATATGAATTTTTTATGTGAAGTGTTTAGACACAAAGCCACTAATTTCTCATCATGGTTATATTGAAATTTGATAGTGGAGAATTAATGAAGTAGAAAATGGGCGTTAAAAGAGTAATTTTGGAGGATAAAAACAAATAACATTTACGCATCCATACAATATGGGGAAGAATATATGGATTCATAGGTGCAACAATCTGATTTTCCAGTAAAGAAAGTTAATTAGTATATGAGGGTCATGGAAGGAAAATCCGAGAAAGAAATTTTCAGTAAAATTTCATTGAGATAAATTTATATATATAGAACATAAATTATGGATACTAGGTGTACAATCAATATATGTGGAAATGAATATTTTACCATGGTTGAATATATGAAAAAATGGATTCATTAAATTTGGAAATTCTATGTATCTTAAGATCATTTTCTCTTTGATATCGAAGATAGGGGAGAATTGAGTCACATAGATTTATTATATGTTGAAGGACATAGTCACAACTAAAAAAGAGTAACTTATTTATAAAAATGGATGCATAGAGTGATGGTCCAGAATAATACATGAATCACTAGAGGAAAACATTGTTCAATAGTTTTACAAGGGTGAAACAACAAAGAAAATATATGTCTTATTAAGGGTTAAGAGGATAAATGTTTTATGTACAATGAGGAGGAATATTAAATGTGCCCCAATTGTTATGGACATGTGACTAAAAACGTTGGACGGTGTGGTAGAAATGATTGAGTAAGAGATATCTCTAGGATCTCACATGATCAGACGGACCATTGTGATAATTTTCAAAAAGGGAATTTTTATTTTAAATTAATAAAAAAAATTGAGAATAAATTTAAAAGGTTGATCGAGTTAGTGTATGTCAATATATACAGTCATATGTTCCACATCCCAAAATGTAATGAGATATTAGTATTTTTGTTGATATTTATAGTAGGATTTATTTGATGATGGTCATTAAAACAAAAATCATGTTGTTTAAATGAATTACCTACTATTATAGGTTAGTTGTGAAGATTCTTGGAGTAAAAATTCAGAAGTTTTAGCCTAATAATTCTACCAAATTCATTAATGAATGAGTAGAATAATACAATAAAAAGAACAATATATAACATTAGGTTTCAACGGTGATGGGTCATCAACAAAACAACATCATTGGGAGGAAAAACCAAATTATTAAAAATATGGAAAAATAATTATCATTAAAAACAATCTACCAAATACATACTAGAATGATGAATTTATTACATTAGTATACATATCTTATATATATTCCATATATGTATGAATAGAATACTTCCATTGAGTTGTGGTATGTGAAGAAGATTTCACTGACATACCTTTGAGTTTTGGGATGTAAGTTCTATATTATGAATAAATAAAACAACCATAAATTCAATTCTCATGGTGATGAGGGTACATTTATTTTATATTAATCCAAAGTCAATGTGTAAAAATTATGCAATAAATTGTTTATTTAAAATTATTTAAAACTGATAATTAATTTTTATATAAAATTTCTATATATTTTGAAAACTGTTGAGAATATGCCATAGTAAAACTATTATGTATGTCAGGAAGAATGAAACACAAGGGTGTGTGGATTAGGGGATGTCTTGGAAATATAGAAGACTCAGGAAAATAGAAATAATTAAAAAATTATTTTAGGTTTAGTATTAAAAAATAAATAAAAGTAGTAGAACAAAAATCATTGATAACAATATATTTTGTGAACAAGAAATAATGGTTCAAACATAAAGGATGAAGGAACAAAGAAAAAAATATTTTCTATATCATGTAGATTCACAATGTTTTGAATAGTTTATTATTTTTTGGAATTGTTTAAATTTTTTTCATGAATAATTTGACTAAAATTAAAATAACATAACATGTGAAATTATTCAAAAATTATAATGTAATAATTTATCCTTAATGAAGTTGGTGTTCTAGAATAATATAATTTTTTATATAAAAGTGTCATTGGATAATCCATGATTGGTATGAAAAGGGTATTCCAAAATAAAAGGTATAGATATGGATGAAACATTATCACCCACGAACCATATAGAATCATTACAATTGTTTTTTTCCATGGGGTTAAAAGGGCTCTTCTTGGTGTATAAAATGGATATAAATTAATAATTTGTAAATATAGTCAATTAATAATAAGATCACATTGAGAAACAATATGGATTTCCTATATAAAAATACAAGAATAAGGTGTTTTAGATGAAGATGTAATTTTTGGTACTGATGAATGTACCAAGAACTCGGTAAGCTGGGCCCAAACAATATTTAATGAATATTAGTTTTTAAAGAGTATTTTATTAAAATATTTATAGAGAAAAGAAAATGTTAATGAATTTTAGTTCATATCTCTACAGATGATGTCCTTTTTAAAGTAGAATGTCATTAATAATTAAAATTTATTTCAGAATATAAGACATGAGAATTTTATATGTTCTTGATTAGAGAACTAAACATTTTCCTTAACTTATTGTTCATTGATGGAATGAATAAATTTTCAACCAAAATTACTTAAAAGTTATCAATAATTTTAGAATGAAATATTTTAGAATAATGAAAAATTGGGTGGCTACCAAATTATTTTTTCAAGGGTTTACTATGGAAAGAAGTTAAATTTTATTTAATATGGGAAGGTGATAGTTAATATAATATATTGAAGAACCAAAAACCCCAATGTAGTTTTTTCCACATGCCATGTTTCAGAGTACTAAATCCATTCCAAAGAAACTCATATGTTATAGGTTAATAGTATTCTCAATTATTCAATAATATGGTGGAATTTGAGATAATTGTTTTTAAAACATAAAAATATGAGTTTCTTATTTACAAATATTTATACTCAATCGAATCAACTGATAATGAAAATACAACAATATATTGTTATTTTTATATGACATGTTCATTAATTTCTTGGTAGAGTAAGAATAATAACTTCATTTCATTGAGAATTGAATAGGATTAATATATATATTCCACAAAAGAATGTACCAAATTAATTTGGGTGAAATAAAAGATTTAGAATATTATAATTAAGGTGAACCATCAAATCCATATTATGTTTGATATGTAAAATATAATTAATTCTATAAAAATACCATTCATAATTAAAGGACAATGAAAATAAAAATAATATACCACTTCATAAAGTATTAGGTTGAGAAAGGGATGGTGCTGTTGGAGTATGTATAAAAAATCATGTTATTGATATCATGACAAAGGAACTACATGAAAAACATTAAATAAGACAATAGTTGGATCTTTGATTCCAACCAACTCCCTATAACTAGATAGTTATGAAAATGTACCCTCCCCCATGTAATTTTCTATTTATAAAAATAATGTTCCCTCATATTTTAAATAAATTTTTATATTTATAATTATCTATTGTAAACATTTAAATAATATCTATTGGGTTTTTTAGATTGTGGGAGATGGTGTGTTCGTGTTATGGTGGTGGGATGTTACATAAAAAACTGATTTGGAATGAGTCAGGATATGTTTATTATTTCATATTGATAAAGGGTTATAAATCCAATAATAATGATATGAATAAGGGGAGAAAATTTGGGTATTTTTTTCGAGGATAACATTTGTGAAGGAGGTGGAGATAAAGAATACCAGTGAACTTTTTTCATGAGGATTCCCTGATTTTATTCTTGTTTCTCAGACTATGATTTACTCATTTGTTCCAATGGTTGTAGTTTAGTGAATCATTGATACACTATTTAAATGATATTATTTAATATGTTTACAATTTTTTAACAAAACCAATATGATATGTTATTTGAAAACCCCCATTAGAATTATTTATCAAATGTTTTTATTGAAAATATAATTTAAGGGACTTTCAAAATAGAATAGAAATTATTTTGAAACACATAACACCAATAATAGAGCCTGTTTATATTAATTATGGAAAAATTTTGTTTCAGAATATTTACTTTCATTTTTCTATTTCATACATTATAGGAATAATTTACTCTGTATAAGATACATTTAGGTCGATGAACTAAATTTGGAGAACTTAGTAGGATTCATTCCAAGATTTTATAAGAGTCACTCTAATACTTGTTATAGAATACTGATAAATGGAAACTTTTATTAGTCATTTGTAAATTTCATATAGTTCATTTGTAATACATAATGGGACACATATAAATAAAGGAACACTCATAAGTATCATTATAATACTTTAAAATCCATTGCATAAGGATTATTATATAGTAAAGTTACTTCATAAGAGGAATTTTGTGTGGATCGTTTTGAAGAAAATGAAATATATAAGGGTAATTACAAAAACAAAATTCTACAACAAATGAAATTCTTAACATTCACTCTTTAATGATCAATATATTGAAAATGTACTCCATAAGAATCATTCCATAAGGATCATTTTGAGAAAAATGTCCTCAATAAGAGTCATTTCACAAGAGCTATCTTCGATTTGTGGAGAATTTATTATGATTTAGTTTCATAACCAAATGTATTGAATGTTTTTATATATTAGTTTGTGATAAATTTTATAAATTAAAAAAATGTAATAAATGGTTTATCTGCTAGAAGTTGTGTATGTTACGCATAAGTTCGTGGAGGTTTATTTTTTATTTATCTAGTGATTCGAATTTAAGAATAGTGTTGATTTATATAATTAGTTATTAACAGACTATATTACATGGCATAGAGTAGTGTTTTATGTGTCCATACTAAATTCCTACTATCATTAATAATATATTATTGATAACTTGGTCGAATTTGAATGTTGTAGCTTCTGGATTTTGTGGATAAATTAAATAAATAGAATCCAGAGAGATTAAACAAATGACCTCATAACCGTGATTAAATTAGGGTTTCCATATTAAAAACATGGAAATATATTTCCAGAGAATATTTCATCAAAGTAGAATAATAGGGGAAATGGAAGAATGAATTATTTATTCCTAAATAGGAAAATAAATAAAATTACAGGTTCAAAATAAAAATATCGATGAAGTGGAGCTGATGCTCTTAGATTTCAAATCACAAGAAGTTCATGAATACTGTGATAATTTACTACCTTCCATAGTACAATACTCATCAAGAATTCACGAAGAGTATGGTAATTTTAATGTGAGTATAGGATTCCTTTTTTAGGAAGAGTAATGAGTTATTTTATATTTCATGGAAGAGTTTTTTCTAGGAGGGTTAGTGGAACCAATACCAAATTGTAGATGTGGATTAAAACTTATTGTTTTATGTATATAGGCATATATCCATACATTGACCAAGATTATCATATTTTTCTCAACTATGTAATTAATGTTTTACCTCACTTTTAATTATCTTACTGCATCTTATGAGATGTTGGAGAGAATAAAAAGACTCCATACTAAATGTGTTAAATTTTAATTGGAAATATATAATTTTAAAATTAACACCCCCCCCCTCTTAGGGTATTGAACATGTTTCAGACCAACTCAATCAAAAGATCCACACGTGTTCTTCCTAACGTAGATAATTACACACTGGAATTATCTTTTTTTATGTTATTCTTCAACATGCAAAGATATTAGTGTAAATATATATTCTTTTCATTCTTCTCCCCATGTTTGAGAAATTTTAATAGAGAATATGACTCTACTCATTCCCTAAATGCTTCTTTAAAATTAAGATTTAAATTCTATTTGATTCTTCCATAACTATTCTAAGTAGTATTTATTGTCTAATATGCATCCAATTCTTTATTCAATGGTTGGAATACTTATTTATTATTATAATCATCAACTACCATGACAGTTATATTAAATGTTTTATTGTGATCACAACATACTAATTAAAAAGTCTCAATTTTTTAAAATATAGACATGATCTTCCTTAATTTAAATTTCTACTAAATCATCCTGATGTTCTAGAAATAAAAAAATCACATTGTGACAAACATTATTGAAATATGATCTTATACATGCTAAAATCAATCATAGTGTGATATAATTATTTATGGAATTATTCATATTCAACAAATACATCCATGAAATCCCCATAATATCATATATTTAACTCCTCTAAATGTCACATAATGATCCTCCATCTCATCCCAATAATCAAACATGTTGCAGAATGACACACATTATCATAGTGAAAAGACATAATTCATGTTTATAAATAACCAATATCTTAACATTTATGATGTAAAAATCATGGAAGAGTCCTCTATATAAGGGAGTAACCTTTGTATTGCAGCATGAAAATATCAATGGCATGTTATATGACTAGTTTTACTCTATAATATACAATAGATCATAAATCTCGATAACCCTCATTATCAATAATATTTTATGATTGATTAAAGAAAATTTAGTACTCACTTAGGTATCAGCTTTTCAATCCCACATAATCTTACATGCACTCTAGATAAACCGTATCATATTCCACTATAAGATAACACTCATCCATTCTTTCCAAACTATATTTTCCATATCAACCCTTAAACATTTCTATATACTTCTAAAAATCCCTTTTGTATCCCAATGTGTACCATTACAAATAGTTTAGAGTGAATCATTGTGAAAATTATATATTTTTGATGTTCAAATTTATGTGTTGTCTTGATGAACTTAATAGATGAGGTTCTACATTTTCCATATTTCTATATGTTGTAAGATATTACATATCATACAAAACCCTTATATGTTATCTTAATAGATCTTATGTGTCAAAATAAAACTGATGCAATACATGTAAAATTAATTCTCTACCTAAAATAGCTTGTGCATGAAGATAAAATATATTACATATTCACATGGCATAATTGAAAACCGATGTTCTTTTTGAAATATATCAATTTGATGATAACATTTTATATTTATATTCATAATAATTTTATAAATGATTTTATATGATATTTCAATATAAAATGCAGCCAGTTTATTAAAACTATATTTTTTCCACATATTCAATGTTTTTTTTTAAATTTAAATTTATAAATTATTTAATTTTAAGTTGATAAAATGGAATTAATTTTAGATATGAAAATGTGAAAATTATCGTAGGATGTTTTTTTTTTGATATTTTTGAAATGGTTTATTTTTAGGTGTGTTGTGAAAAATAATATTCACTTCAAATACAATAACTTTTATGAAATTATCATAACATTAGAATAATCTAATAATTTATAAAACATTTTCCTCAAATTTGTTTCAAAATTATAAAATAAATCATTATAAAGAATTAATTTTAATTTGTTTGTAATGCTTGAAAATTTTATAATTAAGTGAAAATTTATTTTATTAAGTTTTTTTTCTTTTTAGAATTATTTATGTATTCAAAAGGTTCTATTTCGTATTGGTTTAGTTTTAAGTTAAAAATATCTATTTTTTTTACAAAAACCAATAAATTTCTTGAGACTCAATAAAATACATAATTTTTGTGTAATTTTTTTTTTAAAAATTCAATAATTTATTTTTCGTTTTGTTGTTCATACTCATATTAAAATTAATTTTTACCCCTTGTAGAATTTAAGATTTAAAAAATGGATTAATATTTTTAAAAATAATGTCAGAAGTTTTTAATTATATCTATTTCATTTTTAGCAACAAAAATTAAGTTACCATGGTAAAAGATAGTTACTACAATAATAATGGAAAAGGTTGTGGGGAGTTTAAAAAGGGGACAATGTAGAAAATATCATGGATACATGATTAAATATTATTGGTTGATTGGATTCTCCACACTCTATATAATATTATCTAGAATTTTCCAATTTAGTGACAACTAAATTGAGTATGAAAATATTTATATATTAATCAATCAGAATTTTGAAGACTGCCACTCCCATAATGTATAAAAGGATTCTTTCACCACCTCAATAATACAAACACATGGAGAACCATAGTGTAACAAATACATAAAAAAAAATAACTCCACAACTATATCTTACATATTTTAAATATATTGGTGTTCCCATAAGACCTATCTATGAATTCTTGAGAAGAACCTTAAAGGAGGATATCAAAATTAGGGGATTTTTTGAAATGTCCAAGTAAATTTCTCTCTTGTCCCACATTTATAAAATCTACTATAATCATTGTGAATCCTTGAGATTTTGATAATCATTTTTTTCAAGTAAATATAATATTTTTCTATATATTTTTCACTACCTACCCGACTGAGTATATATTGTGTTACATGCAATATAATGTTTAGGTTTTGTTTTAATGCAACACTATATTTAGCATGCCATAACTACTATATTGAGTGTAAATGAAACATGAAATTATATTAAATGATTATTATTTAAAATTATAGTTATCTCTTAGTTGTTGTAATTATGGGTATGAATTGGAAGAAATAAATTATTAAAATATACTATTTTCACATGAATATAAATTAAATTATTTCTAGACCAATTAATTATAATGGAAAATAAAAACTTGTTTAATGTTAAGGAAATCATTTTCTAGAAAACTATTTTTATATAAATAATCATATTTTACCTAGATGAACTGAAAAAAAACAAATTTTGGTGAATTGTATTTGTGAAATATATATTTTATATATTTAATCAACTTTTTTAAATTTATCTTAGGTGTTTTTAGACAATAGATAAGAATTAATCCAATTTTTCTCTTTAAATGTTTATATTTATATAATGATGTTTTTTATTAATTTTTCAAACATAATATAAAAATAGTTTATTATTAATTTAGATTTTTTTTAAATTATTATTTTTTCTATAATAATAAAAAAATTATCTGGGGCTTATTTTTTGGGAATATTCTGAAAAAATATATATTTTTTTGACTAGTGTAAAATAGTGAAATTTAATTGAAAACAACTATTTCATTTAAATTCTATTGTCAAATTATATTTTAAATTTTATTAAAAGAATTTTTTTTCAAATTTATATCTATTAATAAAATTTAGGTCATTGTAATCATTTTAATATTGAATATTGATATACAATGTATGTAAACTTTTGATCTTTTTTCTTTTAGAAGTCCATCTTTATCATAATGTCTGCAAGATTAATTTTAAATTTAATTTTTAAAACATTAGTAATTGAATTGGGAAAAAAATAATATTTATAATCCAATTAATTTGGATT
Organism: Viscum album; assembly: GCA_963277665.1. Classification (NCBI taxonomy): domain Eukaryota; kingdom Viridiplantae; phylum Streptophyta; class Magnoliopsida; order Santalales; family Viscaceae; genus Viscum; species Viscum album. The sequence continues at coordinate 576,594,497 of OY728144.1, forward strand.
ATCTAATAATTTAATATTATTTTTCACAAAATTGAATAGGGAAAACAAAACAAATTAAATATTATGGTTATGGTAAAAATAAGTTTACCCGTAGTGAAACTTAAAAGATAAGGGCTAGAATGTAAGGACCTTACCCCAGATTCTCAGAGTCGATTCCTTATTTGATTACATTGGAATACATATATATAATATGTATCCTGAAGGACTATGTAGTTTTTTTAATTGGAAACAAGATACATACATAAGTTCAACATTAAATATGGAAAGGAAAAATGACACTAAATTATTCCACTAGCAACATCATGTCTTCTAGATTATGATTGCATGACATTCATAATTCAGTTCATCATGTCCTGATAAAAATAAAACATAAGAAAGGGGTGAGCTCAGATGCTCAGTAAGAGTAAGTAATACAACAGAAGATAGCATAAACATAAGACATGGTGAATAATTGAAAACACATGCCTTTAATAATGAACTTGGACTCATTATGGAAGAAATATGAGATGAGTAAATAATTCAATAATTAAACATAATCATGGGTATTATAATTATCGAATAAATACATGAACATCAAATAATAGAATCAAAATGATGAAAGTGCATATGCCGGACATCGTAACCATACCGTCCAGGCCTCATGCTAGGACCATAAATAATCATTTTTCCATGGCCTCGTGCCCAGACCATGGTTTGTCCCATGAGACCTACCGATGCATCGAGGGGATATAGTGGGCCCCACCCACCACATAATAAGTCCAATTCATTCCTCATATGAGTGGGGATAATCATAAACAACATATATATTCATATTGAAACTATCATATGAAATGTAACTAACTTACCCCAATCATTAATCATAAAACACTAACAATTCTGAGTAATATTGAGAATTGATTTAGGATAGTTCATCAATAATAGATTTAGTCCTAAAACATTAAATAAAATATGGTAGATGAATACATAAATTATTAAACCCAACAACACCTAAGAAACTACAAGAGTGTTGAATCTAATGAAAATACTCTTATAAAATCATTTAGCAATCTTCAGATAAATACCTTTATATTTGAAAAGAATAGTTATTTTGGAAAAAATTTGTATAAGACCAGAAGTGAATTAAGATATTATTTTCATAAAAAACTGAGTGATTTTTTAAATATAATGGTTTCCAAAAACATATTACAGATTACCCTTGAAAATAGGTAAGAATTTGAGATATTCTGTTGCATCGGGTTTGTATTTTGAAATCAATTTTGAATGTTCCTTTTAAAACATGAAACTATCCATAAATTGAGGAAGGATTATGGTTGGTGTATATATATATAATACCAAAACAGAATTTATTAGCATTACCCAATAATTCATAATAATTTTATTGAGGTAATTATACAATGAAAGTAACCCGGATGAAAATGGATGTTCTGGTGAAAAAACCATTACCTTAACTCTGAACGTGTTCCTCTCTCAAACATAAGCTCCAAGAATATGAAATTATACTTATTAATAACTTATTTAGGATCCTATTATACATGTATTTAGTTTCTCATAATTCTGTTTAGTTCATTTTTCCTCTTATTGATAAGTTATTGTATTGAATCCCGTCTCTTTGGAGTGTTCATTTTCTTTATTTTCATCTTCGGTTCACTTGTTTTTATGTATATATAATGGATGTGAAACTCCATAATTGAAATTATATATTATTCATGAACATAAATAGGTGTTATTGGTCATTTATATAACTTGGTTACATGGATATATGATGAATTGTTATATAGAACAATAATGATAATTGTTTCGGTTAATTTGTGGGTTTTGATTACAACGAACTCATTTTTCTTTATAAAATAATACCATTTCTACAATAGGATTACCGAATATTAAATTGGTTATATTATATATAATAATATGTTTCATCTATAACTAGAATGGTTCCATGACAAAAATTGAGAATGATAATAGAAATCGAAAGTCCATTGTCCTTGAATGTGAAAAACTGACACATCTCAGATGGTGTTCTTGCTACTAGTATAAAAGAAGGTAAAAAGGGGGATATGATGATAACTTATTCTACTATCATGAAAAGATCCAATTACATATAAGGAACAGGAGTCATCATAAAATTTTTATAAGGAGATGTAATTTAAAAATAAAACAAACAAACATGAAAGGAAAGACATAGAATTGAAAAGAGGAATTTACATCTTGAAGCAAACTTCCTTGAGAACCAACTTAAAGAAAGTTTTTGGTCTTTTTAAGGAGACCAAGGATTTATGGATGTGTGGGAGGAGGTTTTGAAGGTATTTGGACAGAATTTGGAGAAGGAACAAGGCTTGAGATGAGTGAATGGAAGTTGGAATGAGAGGGGGTTTTTTACAGTGGAGGAGAGAGAGGATTTCTTAATATAAAATTCATTAATTTATTATATCTCCTCAAGATAAGGAATAGTCAGTGTTCCATGACCAATAATTGTAATTTTATAATGTGATTTAGAACCAAGTGGTCTTAAATCACTTGTGATGTCATGAATACTGTATTTAACTGATAATTTTCAAATACGGTATTTTACGGTATTTCACAATTCATCAAAAATTCAAGTATTTCAGAAAAATACAAAAAATTTACCCCAACCATTTTTCAATGTGTAGAATCAAAATATGAAGTCAATTTTTTAAAAATAATTTTCTAAATATTATTAATTTAATATTTAATTGAATTCAAAATTTATTCTAAAAACAAGAGTTTTAAAACATATGTTTACTTATTTTAAAGCATAGATATATCTTACATTCACTTGAATATTATATATATAATATCATAAGCAAGGTTACTATTAGTTAGTGTATATCACTATTCATAAGGTTATGTTACTATTCATAAGTGTAGGTTACTATTCCCTAAAATTTTTTTTTTCTTATTGGACTTTAAATAACTTACTGCTCGTAACTGTGTATGTCAGATTTTTGAAATTCACATCATAGAAGTGACAAACTTATGTTTTAAGGGTCACATAGAAATTAATAGTTAATTATATTATGATTTCATGTAATTATGACATATTTATAAGAATATAATTTCCTTTAAAAAATATTGGGTCGTTACATTCTCCCATCCTTACAAAACATTTTCCCTCAAAATTTCATTTTACAATCTCGTCCAAGAATAGGTGGGGGGGTAATTTTCCTTCAGTGATTCTTCTAGTTCCCAATTTGCATCTTTGTACTTATGTTTTCACCATAGTACCTTCACTAGATGAGTTGTCTTGTTGCATAGAACTTTTTCTCTACGATCCATGATTCCCACTGACTGCTCCTCATAGGAAAGATCATCCTCCAACTATACCACTTTTTAAGAGAGTACAAGGGAAAGGTATGGTATATACTTCCTTAAGATGGATACATGAAAAACATCATGTAAATTCCACTAGGTAGGTGGAAGTTCCAATTGATAGGCCAAAGCTCTGAATCGATCAAGGATCTCAAAGGGGTCGATATACCCGGGACTTAACATTCCATTCATCCCAATAGAAATGAACTTCTTCCATGGAGATATGTGCAGAAATACAAGGTCTCCAACTTTGAACTTATGATCTCATCGATGGTTATCTGCATAACGCTTCGGTCAACTTCGGGCTCCCTTGATATATTGCTGAATGGTTTTCACCTTCCCCACCATTTTTTCAACCAATTCAGGTCTTACCATCTTTCGCTCATCGCGTTCATCCCAACACACCAGTGTTCTACACCTTTTCCCATAAAGGGCTTCATATGGTGCAATTCGGATGCTCGTGTGGAAACTGTTGTTCTAGGGGAATTCAACCAATAGAAGATGTTGGTCCCATTCTCCTTTGAATTCCATAAAACATGCTCTCTATATGTCTTCCATTTTCTGAAGTTTTTGCTCGGATTGTCCATCATTTTGAGGATGATAGGTTGTACTGAAGTTTAGTTCAGTGCTTAAAGAATATTGGAGACTTTTCCAAAACATCGAGGTAAATCTAGGATCATGGTCGGATACAATAGAGAGTGGTACTCCCAACAGCCTTACCAATTCTTTAATGTAAATCTATGCAAGTTTTTCAAATGAGAAGTCCTATCAAATCGTGATAAAGTGATATTTATTAGTAAGACAATCCACAATGACCCATAGAGAATTGTTTCCACTAAATGTCCTTGGCTTTCTATTGACAAAGCCCATTGTAATGCTCTCCCACTTTCATGATGGTATGGGTAGTGGTTGCATCATATCCTTAGGAATTTTTCTCCTTTCCTTCACTTGTCGACACACCAGGCACTCTGATATATATTTATCAATATCCATATTCATATTGTCCCACCTAATGTTTTCTCGGAGATCTTGATACATCTTTGTGCTACCAAGATGTATAGGGAAGTTAGAGCTGTGAGCATTATCCAACAGTTCTATCTTTAGCTCAAGAATAGCGGGAACACAAATCCTCTTCCTGATTTTCAAAATGAAACCTTCAAATTTGAAGTCAGTCAACTTCCCATCATTTAGAGCTTTAATTTTCTTTTGAAACTCCTCATCATTGGCCTGACAACTTTTTATCCTCTCAACTAAATAAGGTTGGGACACCATTTGAAAAAGTAGTGACATGCTACCTTCCTTGATAATTCCCATATCCAAAATTTCTAGATACTTGAACATAGGATCCCTTTCGACTCTAATCTTGTTCATAACTCCATGGTCTTTTCTACTTGAAGCATCTTCTACCTAATTTACTTTCCACGGGTGGTAGTGTATTGTGAAATCATAATCCTTGAGTATCTCAATCCACCTCCTTTGTCTCATGTTGAGTTCTTCCTAGGAGAATATATACTTCAAACTCTTATGATCTGCATATATCATACATTTTTCTCCATAAAGGTAATGTCTCTAAATAATCAGGGAAAATATTATCACTACTAACTCAAGATCATGGGTTGGATAGTTTTGTTCATGAATTTTTAGCTGCCTAGAAGTATAGGAAATCACTCGATCATTCTGCATAAGGACACAACCAAGTCCTTTCTTGGATGCATCTCTATAGATCACAAACCCATCATTCTATGATGGTATTGTTAACATCAGATCATTCACTAACCTCCCTTTCAATTCTTTAAAAATTTCTTCATATTCCTTTTTCCATACAAACATAACTCTTTTTCATGTGATCTTGGTCATTTGGTTGGCTAAATGGGCGATGTGCTGAATAAAACGCCAATAATAACCTGCTAAACCAATAAAACTATATACCATAGTTATCTTAATTGGAGTAGGCCATTCTGGAACAACCATTGTCTTCATAGGATCTATAGATATTCCAAATTTAGAGACAATGTGGCCTCGAAAGGAAACTAATTGGAGCCAGAAATCACACTTGCTAAACTTCCCATATAATATATTTCTTCTATGGATCTTCAGAATAGTGTGCAATGGATTTTCATGATCTTTATAGATTTTAGAGTAAACTAAGATATCATCAATAAACACCACTACAATTCCATCAAGATATTCCTTGAATACTCTGTTCATGAGATCCATGAAAACAGAAGGTGTATTAGTTTGTCCAAATGGCATTACTATAAACTTATAATGCCCGTACCAAGTTTGAAATGATGTTATTTGGAATTTCTTCTTTCCTCACAAGCAACAGATGATATCCACATCGTAGATCAATCTTTGAAAAAATTTGTGCTCCATGAAGTTGATCAAAGAAATCATCAATTCATGGAAAAGGATACTTATTAATTTATATTAATAGCATTTATTTCCCTGTAATCGATGCACAATCTCATGGATCCATCTTTCTTCTTGTAAAAAAGGATAGGGGCTCCCCCTGGAGAAACACAAGGTCGAATAAATCCTTTATCAGTCAATTCCTCTAGTTGTTTATTTACATAAACTAACTCCACAATGTCCATTTTATAAGGGGTATTTGATATGGGCCTTGAACCAGGAATTAAGTCAATGGAAAACTCAATTTCCGGCTTTGTATGATGTGAAGGTAAATCCTCTGGAAAGACATCAATATATTCTTACACAATAGGTAAATCATCTATTTTAATATTCATTTCCTCACCCATAGTTATTTCATTCTCTTCATCCCCAATAATTGAATATTGTTGAGCTACTGTGGGTGGATCTAGAAGAGAATCAAATGGAGAGGTTTCTTCTCTAAAGATAAGGGATTCTACACCATTCTGAAAGATTGTAACTTCCTTCCTCTTGTAATATATATTTTCATCATAAATTGATTGCAAATTCATACTGAGAATTATATCATAGTCAACCATTGGTATGATGACAAAGTTAGCAACTAAAGCATGTTTATGTGTCAGGAGGGGGACTAATCAACATGCCTTTTTTGCAATGATACATCGATTAGGAGTTTTGACTGATAACTCTGTTACTAAATTAAATTGGGCATATCCACTTTTCTTGGATAACTAGGAAGATATAAATGAATACGACCATCCAGAATCAAATAAATTGTTTTCTAAATTTGAGGAAAAAATTAAAGTACCTAGCACCACATCATTAGGAACTTCAATATCAGTAGTTTTGATCGCATAAGCTTGTCCCTGATCCCTTGGCCTTTTCTATGACATGTTTTTTTGATGCTTTGGGCAATAATTAGCATAGTGTTCCATCTCAAAACAGTTATAGAATTAATCATTATTGTCCTTTTTCCTTCCCTTACAATCACCATCAAGATGGAATTTCTGTCCACATTTGAAGCATACTCCTTTTCCCTTTATGTTGGCACCAAGGTGTTACTTTTCAAAATTATTATAGGGTTGAAATTCAACTCTTCCCTTCATCCATGTTTCCATGTTTCCTTTCCCATAGTTTTCAGTAGCCCTCTTCATCTCTATATTTCTCCTAAATTCATATGACATAGATAATTATTTTTTTTCTTGAAAGCACATGAAACTATATCCTCATATGATGAAAAACATTGGGATACCAGTTCCCGCTGGAGGAATGTATTTAGGACATCAAATAATTTATTAATTTTTCTCCTTGTATTTCGTATATATTCCAAAGCATGTCTTTTAAACCTTGTGATGTTGGGGCCATACTTGGAAACATTTTCATCCTCCTTCTACCTCAGATTCAAGAATTGTCACTCCATACCTACTCACTGCTAATGAGGGAAATATTTCTCTAAGAAGATTTCCTTAAAATCTATCCATTCCATCTCTTCAATCTCATCCTCCACCTTTGTGTTTTGGATTAATGACAACCACTGATTCAAATCTCCCGATAGACGATATACTGCCATTACAACCTTCTATCATCAATTACTTCTGAATGGGAGAAATATCTTCTCAAGGGAACATATGCACTACTTTGCTACAAACAGGTTTGTAGTCCTGTTGAATGATGGAGGCTGTTGTCACATAAAGAGATCTAGCATGGCTCCACCACATGGTGGATCCAGATGCTCTATATGGGTAAATTTATTATTCCTAACCTGATTAATTTGTCCCAGTATAGTTATGAGTTGCTTAGAAGTAGTCACAGCACCAGAGCCACCATCATTATCTTGCATCAGAGGAAAATCCCAATAGGGGACATGTGCATTCGTGCGGCTTCAATTCCTTCCACTAGGCACCATTTCTAAATAATGGCATACACTAGATTAGGGTATGAATCTTAATTTATAATATCAATGTTGAAAAATACTCATCATAGATTGAAATTCTACGCATTGCTAACCTCTTAATCATAAACATGGTATCTTTGAGGAAACATTTACATTTAAATCCTTCATAATTTCTTGTAAAGCAAATTTGAATTATCCTAATCATATCCCTCGGGAGTGTAGTAACCAAGAGTGAAGCAAGGCCCATTGTTGTATACTTGGATACCCCGGGTCAAGCTCGAAACACCTTGTCGGAGATTTCACTCCTAGGTATATTTGTTCCAGAGCCACCTCTACCCACTCGTCTCCAAACATGGATGTATTTCATTAATGATCCACATAATCTATTCCTTACCAAAATACAAGGATGTTCTTGTATGTTTATCCTCAAAGACTATCTTAGAGGCTCTTCATAATCTATGTTTTCTAAATCTAGTTTTCATGTTTTCTACTAAACTTTTTCTGATACCAACTATAAAGGTCCGACCCCAGTTTCCTGGAGTCGGTGCCTTATTTGATTACTTTGGTATATAAAAAAGTAACAAGCATCCTGAAGGATCTCGTAGTTTAGTATTATTGGAAACATGATACATACATAAGTTAAACTTTACATATGGAAAGGAAAAATCAAACTAAATTATTCAACTAGAAACATCATGTCTCCTAGATTATGCATGCATGTAATTCATAATTTACTTCTTCATGTCCTGATAAAAAAGAAACACAAGAAAGGGTTGAGCTCAAATGCACAGTACGAGTATGCAATACAACAGAAGATATCCTAAACATAAGACCTGGTGAATAATTGAAAACACGTGCCTTTAATAATGAACATGAACACATTATGGTAGAAATATGATATGAGTAAATAATTCCATAATAAAACATAATCATAGGTATTCTACTAGTCAAACAAACACATGAACTTCCAATACTAGCATCAATATGATGGAAGTGCATATGTCAGACATAAAACACTAAGCATTCCGAGTAATATGGAAAATGGTTTTAGGATAGTTAATCCATATTAGATTTAGTCATAAACCATTAAATAAAATATGGTAGATGACTTCATAAATTAAAAAAACTAATAATAAATGAGAAACAACAATAGTGTTGAATCAAATGATAATACTCTTATAAAATCATTTAGCAAACTTGAGATAAATAATCTTTTATTTGAAAAGAAGAGTTATTTTAGAAAAATATTTGTATAAAACTAGACGTGAAGTAATATATTATTTTTATAATAAAATGAGTGATTTTATTAATATAATGGTTTCCAAAAATAGATTAGAGATTACCCTAGAAAATAGGTAAGACGTTGAGATATTCCCTTGAATCGGGTTTGTATTTTGAAATCAATTTTGAAAGTACCTTTTAAAATATGTAACTATCCATTAAATAAGGGAGGATTCTGGTTGGTGTACATATATATAATACCCAAACATAATTTTTTTGTAGTACATAAGAATTTATAATAATATCATCGAGGTAATTAGACAATGAATGTAACCCGATTGAAAATGGAAGTTCGAGTGGAAAAAACCTTACCTTAACTCCGAATGTGTTCCTCTCTCAAACATAAGCTCCTAGAATATGATATTATACTTATTAATATCATATTTAAAAAATTATTAGGCATTTATTTAGTTTACCATAATTCATTTTAGTTCATTTATGTTCTTATTGATAAGTTATTTTATTTAATTCTATCACATCAGAGTGTTCATTTTCATTATTTTCATCTTTGGTTCACTAGTTTTTAAGTATGTGGAACATATGTAAATATATAGAATTGAAATTATATATTATTTATGAACAGAAATAGGTTTTATTGGTCATATATATAACTTGGTTACATGGAATGAAGATGAGTTATTATATATAACTTTAATGATAGTTGTTTTGGTTAATTTCTGTGTTTTGATGTCTTCATTGCAAAATGTCTTCTCCTCAAATCAACGCGCCTCACGTGCAAGGCGATGTTAAATTTTTTTTGACCGTTACTTCTTCGGAGGACCGCTCCCATCCGTCAATGACGGAGGTTACATACTTCTATCCCGGCTTGAGCGCCGCTACTGGTGGCTCCCTATAGCCCCTGTTTCTCCTTCGTGCTCTCTCTATCCTATGATCTTGTTCAAGGACATGTTATGTGGCTCCCCCCACGCCTCTATCCCTTCCTAATTTCCGGAATCTCCCCCGATGGTTCCGCTGGTATCGGGGTTTGGTCCTGTCCTGTCCTTGGACGTTCCTGTGGAGTCATTTGGCGCGGCTGTCGCGGGCTTGAGGTGGATGCATGTGGCTAGGTTTGGCACTGTAGAGACCCGAAGCTTGACGTACATGGACATTACATTACTTTTGTGGAATACATAGTACATAACAAAAACACACACACAAGGATTGTAATAGTTTAGTGTCTTTGGAAACTCGGAATATAATCTTCTAATCGTGGTGAAAGATCTTCAACATCTCCCATAATGATCTTCCTTTTTTACCTAAAACCTTTCTTTATATCCTGGGGAAAAGAAAACATAAAAGGGTGAGCTCAAATTCTCAGTAAGGGTAAACAAAAGAAATATAAATCAAATCATTTTCATAAGAACATAACATTTTGTAAATATTAACCTGCAAAAGAGAGCATAATTTCATAACATAGGATAAATCATAATAGTGAAATGAAATCCCAATAATCATAACATAAAAAATGAAACTTTGTGGAATACACACATAATCATAGATAATCATTTCTTGTTAGTCAAGACTCATTGCCAAGACTATCTTAGTGGACAAATTCCATTTCTGAACCGAGTTCACTCCTCATTTCAGTCCTGTTTCACTGAACCGGTATAACCTACCGTTCCAGCCATGTCTATCTCATTAGATATAAAATCTTTGCCCGATGCATTGGAGGGAGATATAGGTCCCACCCATCTCATAATGATACCATTCTTATGTGTGCCAAAAAATCAGAAAACCATACATCATAGCATAACCCATGTAATAAAAATTGGATTCGTAAACATCATGACATCATAAAACAATTCATATAAGATAAAGGAATTCATAAAATAATTCGATCACAACATAATCAAATTAATTTAATAATAGGGATAGAAACAGAACCCTTTATTATCTTATATGGAAAATAATTTTGATAAAACACTTGAACTCCATTCCTGAGGAAAATATCCTTTCTACTTCAAAAATAGTTTTCCTTTCTTAACATGTCATACAATTCTAAAGTAAAAGAAGTTGATTAAAATAAACTTGAAAACTTTTAAAGTAAGATTCTTGGAAATAATGTTTTAAAATTCCATTCAGGCCGTATAAGTTCAAAAAACATTCTTCGCGTACTTTTGTTGGAAAAGTCAAAAAGTACCTCGTACGAAAAACGACAAAAGATTCCATTCATATCATTTAATAAAAACTCAGCAAAGGGTAAAATTTGATTTAAACAATTTTAGGTGGATTTAAATAATATTACATATTGAGGAAACATGGATGTGGATGATAAAATACTCCCCATTAAATACAAAGTATAAACAATCTCGGATAAAAATGAGATTGTGATATTTCGCTTACCTTTGGTGCGATATTCTTTGTACGTGTCTGAACCTCATGTATAATGATTTAAATAATGTTATTGACTTATTACAGAATCATTCTTATTTTTATGAAATCATATATGTTCATATTATTAGCTTATTATTAGTAATATTTCATTACTACTTGTTATCCGGGTGTTTATTACTTTTTCTTCTTATACGTGTTTTGTCGAATAAATTCTTATTCATCTCTTTAGGTTATAGATACCTAATTTACATAATATTATTAGTGTAATATATATCATATTAATTCATTAAATTCATTTATATAATCATTATGAAATGAAGATCATGTAGAATGAGTCGCATCACATCGTGGAGACGGTATTCCGTACGTACGCATGAGTGATGATATCGTTCCTATGATCATGGAATTTTATTGGAGTGTATTTATACTATTTCAGAATCGATATAAATTTATAATAGTCACATATAGTCATTATTTACACCATTATACCCATCCAACTAAGGTGGTGGTGGAAAATAGATTTCACCATGGCGTGGAGACGGTATTTCGTACATACGCACGCGCGGTGATTTCATTTTCCATAGGATGGATAGATGGTGAAATAGGGTTGTTTCATACTTATAATAACATATCAGTATATGAGTGATACTTATGTTATTACTTCATAATGAAACAACCTAATAAGAATAAGTGGAATAAGAAATAAAGATAAAACAATCGGTAATGAACATTACCTCTTCTTTGAAGCGCCTCTTTGAGATCTCCCTTTAGGGCACTAAAATAGGTATTTTAAGAAGACCAGAACCTCTAGGATGTTTCTAGGGAAGTGTAGAGAAGAAATTGGAAGGGTTTATCCAAGCTTGAAGGCTCAAAGTGGTGTGAGGAAGAGGGGGAGGAGGTGCCCTTTTATAAGGGAGGAGAGGGGCACCTTTGGAATAACTAAAAAATATTATTTTATTATAAAGTCATGTTTGGTTTTAAATAAATCCAAATTGAATTATTTCGAAGATAAGGTGAGTATGGGTCGAAATACTCTCATCCAATAGAATTTAGACAAGTTTAGGTCATTATATTAACCTTATCTTTTAGTTTTAACTCTTAGTTAATAAGATTGACATTTACCATGTCACTTTGTATTTTTATATTATACAATTAATAAACATACCATATACATCCATGAGACCCCCAAGTTGTGTTTTATTAATATATATAACCTTATCTAAGTCATTTGGCCGAACCATAGATTTTTAGGAAGAAAATAACAATTAATAATATAATATTTGTTTTAAAAACTATTTTATGTCAATTTTGACACTATTCAAAAGTTGATTTTTTTTCAAACTCATAACAGAATTATTACTTCGACCAAGGTTAATTAAATAAATCCTAACATGTCATATTAACCTATAAAATTAGTTTAATTCATCAAAAGTCTCAAATTACATTTATTTGGGTATTTATAACATCAATTATGTCAATATTTCATTAATAAGATAATTACTGCATCATCGTTGTGTCATAAATAAATTACCTTATTTAATGTCTAAATATTACAAATAAAATACCATTATGTAGGAAATCTTTTTATCTTTCTAATGAAAATTTATAGTCAAATTTATCCTATGTATAACCCCATATTAAAAATTATTTACTTATTAAACTTTGATTTTAACTATTTTAACCCTTCTTTAAATAAATTAATAATAAATGTCCTAATCTAATCCAAGTGGGCCTAAATGGTCATATTGTATTCCTAAGGTTGTTTTTGGTCGAATTAAACTTTTCCAATAGAATTAGGACATGTTTTAGGGTAATAATAATATCATTTTTACCCTTAATTACCCTATTTACTTTTAACCGTGGTAAAAAAAAGTAAAAAGTTACTATTCACCAAAAATTTATTTTCATCTCATTGAACCACATTTTACTTACTGACATCAACCGTGTCTCTCGGATTTTCGAAATTACACTCACAGAAGTGGTAAAATTAAGTCTTATGAAAAATTCAGTTTTTTAACTACCACTTAGTGGTTTCACTATTCATCAAAAAATGAAAGTTTCCAGAAAAATACCAAAAATTAGATCTAATCTATATTTGATATTATGAATTCAAAAATGTTGTATATTTTATCAAATTCAAAAAATATCAGTTGCATTAATTAATTTAAAAATTAATTCCCGTCGTCAAAACAAATAGTGTGTTCTTAAAACATAATAACTATCAAAAGATTGACACTTGTTTATGACTGGTTTAAATGTGAAATTACATCCATTGACCAACATTGTATTAAATTTTAAAAATATATTCTAAATATACTTTAAAACCACTCAAATTAAAAATTTATCACTATTAATTATTTCGATTAAAAAATTTGTTTTTAATTATAATTTAGTAATTTTCACTATTCATCAGAATATGAAAGTTATCCGAAAAGTACCAAAATTTCACCTTAGGCTAAATTCGATACTCCGAATCCAAAAATGAAGTCCATTTTGAGATCTAAAATTTCTAAAATTTTAAAAGGTGGTTATTACTATTCATAACGACTAGTTTTAATAATATTTTAATAGCATTTCGTTGTTTAGGGAAACTCGGTATTGCGTACTACACACGCTATCGAGGAAGGTCGTGATTGCGTGTAATGCAAGGAAAGTCAAGGATGCGTGTTGAGCAAGCTACTTTTGGTGTAGCGTACAACACAAGAAATTAATGAAATTAAAAAGAATATTTTTTATAAAATCTCGGGCTGTTACATTCTACCCCCCTTAAAATGAATTTCGCCCTCGAAATTCGTCAAGGTTATAAATGGTTTACTATAAGAAAGTTTCTTTAATAGAAACCCACATCGTAAATAGGAATACCAAAACCAATCTTTATGAACAAAAGTATAAAACATAACGGTTACCCAAATAAACTAATCACTGGGTTTCCACATAGGTGAAAATATGGATATGGAAGAGAAATTTAACCATCATGTTCTGATGGAGAGTGGTGGAGAACATGGCTATAGAAAAGCCAGAAATCACAAAGCCATAAATTTGTGACAATCTAAGGTACCATTTGATTCATCAGATATATGAGCACTAGGACAACATTTTTGGTTTTCAAGATGATTTCCCTAAAGTTTATGAAATTGGAATTAGAAGAAATACTTTCGTAATTTTGGTATAGTCTCACTGTTTGTCGTTCTTTGGACAATTTCCACTTCATCTCTTAAAGAAATGAAGTTGAATTTGTCATTCGTGATGTGTTAGTAGATCATGTGATAGAATGATGGGTCATTCCATCTGTCTCAAACAAAAGGTTAGAAAAGTTATCCAAAAATACATAAGTCCATCTATAGTGAGATTAATCATATATGGTTCCTAAAATTGACTTATACTTAATATATCATACTACTTAATATAATAAAACTAGTTTCTACTAAACATGGACTTCCTGTAGGCAAGTGGTAGGTGATAAAGGCCAGTCGCACTTCGGTTGTGGGTTCTATTCCTACGACCTTGTCTGACGCGATGGGTTGTCGCCCGTCCTGCAGGTTGTCGTTTTTCTAAAACTATATTACTATAACATCCCATCAATAATATCGAAAAAAAATTCTATCCATAAACAATACTAACTTATGTCCAACATAATCCATTCTAGTCATTAAGCTTATCCATAATACTGCAGTCCATTCTCATATTATAGTGAAAATGATTACCAAAGAGTTTATATAACAAGTATGTTAATACCATCGTTGATCCTCGTATATCATGAGATATGTCTTGTTGGTCACATTCCAAACATTCAAAGGCCTTAATCATGTATTCTCTTGAAAAATGAATACCCATTAAACCTTAGGGAAAAAATTAATGCAGTTAAAAGTTAACACTTTCCACATACCAAAATCCTCAAAATTCTATATACTCAAACCATGATATCACTTAGTCCTTATATCAATCATGAGCTCATGAATATTGTCAAACATTTCATTTTTTTCCTTATCCCTTGATTATGTACATATCATCTTTTTTTACAAAAATATTTCAATCACTTTCCATGGTTACCGGTACCATAAAATTATTGAAAACCACAATAGACCAATACATAAATATTCCAATACTTAACATTATTTTGAAATCCCATTACATAAACACTTAATCATTCCACCACATCGTTGTCATATTCAACATCACCAATGGTGATCGCATGTGACTTCCCTTTGTCCTTTGCCTTATGTGGTTGCTCACGTTGATCTTCACTAACCCTTGGATTAGGGAATTTATTAGCATAATGCCCCATTTCCTTGCACTTGAAGCATTGAAGTATTGTTGGTTCATTCTGTGTATCCCTTCCTTTGTTTGCATCATTAGACATCTTCTTCCCATCATTGCGACATTCAAATGGCTGATGACCTTCCTTTCCACATTTGAAACATTTACTTTTTCCTTTAAGACAATCTCCACCATGCTTCTTTCCACACTTTGTGCATAATGAAACATTCATCTTCTTTTCCCCATTATTCTGAGATTTCTCCTTGAACTCCATCTTTCATTTCTTGTCAAAACTACTAGATGGATAAGTAACACCAACTTCCATTTCTACCTTGATAGCACAACGCACAATTTCTTCATAGATACTGAAGTCTCTTATAGCTAATTCCCTTCGAAGATTTGGTTTTAAGCCACTGAAGAATCGATCAACTTTACTTTCATGTTGGATGATAAAGCCAGATGCATACCTTGCAAGCCTTGTAAAATTCGCTTCATATACACCAATAGATTCATCATCCTTTTGCTTTAGTTCAAGAAACTCCTTCTCCATCTTTGTTCGAAGAATACGAGGGAAGTACTTATTGAAAAAAAAGTTCTTGAACTCGTCCCATTCCATGGACTCAATTTCATATCTTTGCCTCGTATTCTTGATAAGATTCCACCATTTATCAGCTTCACCTTCCAAACGATATACTGCTAAGATGACTTTATCATGTTCAGAACATTGAAGAACTGAAAATATCTTTTCAGTAGTACTGATCCATTGTTCAGCAACAAGTGGATCTGAAGACCCACTGAAAGAAGGTGGACGTTGCCTCATGAAGGACTCAATAGAATTTTGTTCCCTTCTCTACTCATTTGGAAGTCCAGAATGATTCATATCTTGTGTAAGTATAGCAATAAGATTTTTCACTCCATATCCCATAACATTTGTTTGTTTAGGAGGACAATCATTGCATTGTCCATTGCATTGATCAACACGGTTCCATCGGGTTCCATCCATCGTCTAAAACCCAAAAAGAATAGTGTGAGAGGCAAAAATCATGCTAGGGAAAACAACATAATAAAGGGGGAATACCTTCAATATCTAACATCTTAGGTTTAATTCTATGATCGTTAGTGTAATTATAGTACTATAACTTATACGTATACTTAACCTTAGGGACATCCCTAGACATACCATAGAAATATCTCTAGGGATCTCACTAACTTTTTCGCATCCTAGTTTCCAAAGGTTGACTAAACTTTTCCTTTGATACCAACTGTAGAGACCCGAAGCTTTAAGTACATGGAAATTACATTACTTTTGCGGAATACTTAGTACATAAAAAAAAACACACACACAAGGATCGTAATAGTCTAGTGTCTTTGGAAACACTGAATAAAATCATCTAATCATGGTGAAAGATCTTCAATATCTCCCATAAATATCCTCCTTTTTTTACCTAAAACCTTTCTTTTATATCCTGGGGAAAAGAAAACATAAAAGGGTGAGCTCAAATGCTCAGTAAGGGTAAACAAAAGAAATATCAATCACATCATTTTCATAAGAACATAACATTTTGGAAATATTAACCTGCAAAAGAGAGCATAATTTCAAAACATGGGATAAATCATAGTAGTGAAATGAAATCCCAATAATCATAACATATAACATGAAAATTTGTGGCATACACACATAATCATAGAGAATCATTTCTTGTTAGTCAATACTCATTTCCATGACTATCTTAGTGGACAAAGTCCATTTCTGAACTGAGTTCACTCCTCATTTTAGTCCTGTTTCACTAAACCGGTATAACCTACCGTTCCTGCCATGTCTATCTCATGAGATATAAAATCATTACCCAATGCATTGGAGGGAGATATAGGTCCCACCCATCTCATAATTATACCATTCTTATGTGTGCCACAAAATTAGAAAACCATACATCATATCATAACCCATGTAATAAAAATGGGATTCGTAAACATCGTGACATCATAAAACAATTCATATAAGATAAAGGAATTCATAAAATAATTCCATCACAACATAATCAAATTAATGTAATAATAGGGATAGAAACAGAACCCTTTATTATCTTAGATGGAAAATAATTTTCATAAAACACTTGAAATCCATTCTTGAGGAAAATATCTTTTCCACTACAAAAACAATTTTCCTTTCTTAACATGTCATACAATTCTAAAGTAAAAGAAGTTGATTAAAAATAAACTTGAAAAATTTTAAAGTAAGCTTCTTGGAAATAATGTTTTAAAATTCCATTCATGCCGTATAAGTTAAAAAAACATTATTCACGTACTTTTGTCAGAAAAGTCAAAAAGTACCTTGTACGAAAAACGACAAAAGATTCCTTTCATATCATTTACTAAAAACTCAGAAAAGGGTAAAATTGGATTTAAACAATTTTAGGTGGATGGAAATAATATTACCTATTGAGGAAACATGGATGTGGATGATAAAATACTCCCCAGTAAATACCAAAGTATAAACAATCTCGGATAAAAATGAGATTGTGATATTTCCCTTACCTTTGGCCCGATATGCTTTGTACATGTCCGAAACTCCTGTATAATGATTTAAATAATGTTATTGACTTATTACAGAATCATTCGTATTTTTATGATATCATATATGGTCATATTCTTAGCTTATTATTAGTAATATTTCATTACTACTTGTTATTCGGGTGTTTATTACTTTTTGTTCTTATGCGTGTTTTGTCAAATAAATTCTTATTATTCTCTTTAGTTTATAGATACCTCATTTCTAGAATTTTATTAGTGTAATATATATCATATTAATTCATTCAATTCATTTATATAATCATTATGAAATGAACATCATGTAGAACGAGTCGCATCACATCGTGGAGACGGTATTCCGTACGTACACACGAGTGATGATATCGTTCCTATGATCATGGAATTGTATTGGAGTGTATGTTTACTATTTCAGAGTCAATATCAATTTATAATAGTCATATATAGTCATTATTTACACCATTATAACCATCCAAGTAAGGTGGTGGCGGAAAATAGATTTCACCACGGTGTTGAGACGGTATTCCGTACGTACGCACGCGCAATGATTTCGTTTTCCATAGGATGGATAGATGGTGAAATATGGTTGTTTCATAGTTATAATAACATATCAGTATATGAGTGATACTGATCTTATTACTTCATAATGAAACAACCTAATAAGAAGAAGTGGAAGAAGAAATAAAGATAAAAGAATCGGTAATGGACATTACCTCTTCTTTGAAGCGCCTCTTTGAGATCTCCCTTTAGGGAACTAAAATAGGTCTTTGAAGAAGACCAGAACCTCTATGATGTTTCTAGGGAAGTGGATAGAAGAAATTTTCAGGGGTTAGCCGAGCTTTAAGGCTCAAAGTGGTGTGAGGAAGAGGGGGAGGAGGTGCCCTTTTATAAGGGAGGAGAGGGGCACCTTTGGAATAACTAAAAAATATTATTTTATTATAAAGTCAAGTTCGGTTTTAAATAGCTCCAAATTGAGTTATTTTGAAGCTAAGGTGGGTATGGGTCGAAATCCTCTCATACAATAGAATTTAGACAAGTTTAGGTCATTATATTAACCTTATCTTTTAGTTTTAACTCTTAGTTAATTAGATTTACATTTACCATGTCACTTTGTATTTTTATATTATATAGTTAATAAACTTACCATATACATCCAAGAGACCCCCAAGTTGTGTTTTTTTAATATATATAACCTTAGCTAAGTCAATTGGCCAAACCTTATATTTTTAGTAACAAAATAAAAATTAATAATATAATATTTGTTTTAAAAACTATTTTATGTCAATATTGACACAATTCAATATTTGATTTTTTCAAAACTCATAACAGAATGATTACTTCGACCAAAGTTAATTAAATCAATCCTAACATGTCATATTAACCTATAAAAGTATTTTAATTCATAAAAAGTCTCAAATTACATTTATTTGGGTATTTATAACATCAATTATGTCAATATTTCATTAATAAGATAATTACTGCATCATTGTTGTGTCATACATAAATTAAATTATTTAATGTCTAAAAATTACAAATAAAATACTATTATGTAGGAAAGCATTTTATCTTTCTAATGAATATTTATAGTCGAATTTATCTTATGTATAACCCCATATTAAAAATGATTTACTTATTAAACTTTGATTTTAACTATTTTAACCCTTCTTTAAATAAATTAATAATAAATGTCCTAATCTAATCCAAGTGGGCCCAAATGGTCATATGTTATTCCTAAGGTTGTTTTTGGTCGAATTACACTTGTCCAATAGAATTATGACATGTGTTAGGGTAATAATAATATCATTTTTACCCTTAATTACCCTATTTACTTTTAACCGTGGTAAAAAAAGAAAAAAGTTTCTATTCACCAAAAATTTATTTTCATCTCATTGAACCACATTTTACTTACTGACATCAACCGTGTCTCTCAGATTTTCGAAATTCCACTCACAGAAGCGGTAAAATTAAGTCTTATGAAAAATTCATTTTTTTAACTTCCACTTAGTGGTTTCACTATTCATCAAAAAATGAAAGTTTCCAGAAAAATACCAAAAATTAGATCTAAGATATATTGGTTATTATGAATTCAAAAATGATGTCTATTTTATCAAATTCAAAACATATCAGTTGCATTAAGTAATTTAAAAATTAATTTCCGTCGTCAAAACAAATAGCGTGTTCTTAAGAGATAATAACTATCAAAAGATTGACACTTGTTTATGACTGGTTTAAATGTGAAATTACGTCCATTGACCAACATTGAATTAAATTGTAAAAATATATTCTAAATATACTTTAAAACCACTCAAATTAATAATTTATCACTATTAATTATTTCGATTAAAAAATTTGTTTTTAATTATAATTTAGTAAATTTCACTATTCAGCAGAATTTGAAAGTTATCCGAAAAGTACCAAAATTTCACCTTAGGCTAAATTCGATACTCTGAATCCAAAAATGAAGTACATTCTGAGAGCTAAAATTTCTAAAATTTTAAAAGGTGGTTATTACTATTCATAACGGCTAGTTTTAATAATATTTTAAAAGCATATCATTGTTTAGTGAAACTTGGTATTGCGTACTACACACGCTATCGAGGAAGGTCGCGATTGCGTGTAATGCAAGGCAAGTCAAGGATGTGTGTTGAGCAAGCTCCTTTTGGTGTAGCGTACAACACAAGACATTAATGAAATTAAAAATAATATTTTTTTATCAAATCTCGGGCTGTTACAGGCATTGCTAAGCCTCCTCTCTCAGTCATCAAGCGCTATGTGGAAGACTGGGGGCTCCTTGACCCCGTCTGCATCTCTTTGGTTCATTGGCTCTCCTACTTCTTGGTCTTCTCTTCAAACGAGTACTTTGTTCACACCTGGGGCATGGCTCCATGATGGATGGGGAGGTCGCGCTTCAGCCTGGATCATTGGTCGATGGAAGTGCATAAAGGAAAGGAGAGTCCCAAGGCAGCGGTTTGGGTATGTCCTCCAGGCCTCCCTCTACCATTTCAGAATGAATCTTTCCTCAAAGCTATCAGAGACTCCCTCGGTGGATTTCTTTGTGTGGATGACCGCACCAGGAGTGGGGAGGATCTGTCTGTCGCCCGGATGTGTGTCGGGCTTGATTTATCAACTCCTATTCAAGAGAGGCTCATTCTCAAGCTTCATAGTGCTGATATTTGGTCCTAAGAGATTGTGTACCTGCTGTATCCTAGTTTTTTCTCATCCGGTATACTCTAAATGAATTCATTGCCAATCTGTAAGTGGCGGCGTCATAGTGCTCTCCAACATGAGGATCAACCAGTATTGGGTCGTGCTCTGTCTCCCCAGGGATCTTCTGGCCCCGCGTCTTCCTGGTTTCAGGAGGCCCCCCCTGGAAGATTCCCCTCCTTCAGACTTGTAATCCTGCGCAAGCCTCTTCGGCCCCTCGGAGGGTTCAGAGCTTGGGGGGATTGTGGTTCCCTGGTTCCATGTCCCCAAGGAGCCCCTCCTCCATGGCTGGTCAGTCTCATTTCCCCAGTGCTGGCTCCCCATCAGTTCCTATCAATAGGTGGGATTCTAGAATTCTTTGTGAGTCTTCCCTCTAGAACCCAGGAGCCCTTGAACTTATCTTCTCCTGCTTCGGAGGTGGAAACACCGGCGATCAGATCATGTGTGGTTGGTGAAAAGTCTGTGTAGCCTCTTCCCCTCTCTGGTGATGATAAGGGCCTGGATGTGGTTATCCTGGTTGGAGATGAGGTCCCGTTTAGCTGGGTTTCCTATGCGAGAGGGGAAAGTCCTTTGATCCTGTCCCCACCAAGTGCTACCAGAGGGAAGACAATCAAGGTATGTTCTCTCCTACAATCACCTCCTTCTGCCCTACAGGACCTCGATCCGGGTGCTTTTACCCATGCGAAGTCCAAACACCAATGGTCACAGAATAGGGATTGTCATTCAGTTTTCCAGATAGAGACCAAGTCTGGAGTCAAAGCTGGGACCAAAGTTTCCCAATGATTCCCATGATAATATGGAACTCTTGCGGTCTCGGGGCTAGGGTCAAAACAGATTTCATTGCGTCAGAGGTTAAGAAAAACAAATTTCTTATAGCTGCGGTTCTGGAACACAAACAGAACCCGACCAAATTGAAGGAGTTCACCTATAAGCTGAAAATTCAAGCTTCAGTGCAGGTAGATCCAGTGAATTTCCATATTTGGATATTCTGGAACAAGGATTTTTAAGTTGACCTACTGCAGGAAGGAGAACAGTTCCTTATGACGAGGGTGACAAAGGGCTCGTTGAACATTGTGGTTTGATTTGTTTATGGAAGCTGTGGTGATGGTAGAAAGTAAGCCTTGTGGTAGGAGCTAAGTATGTATGATCCCGGAGACGCTCCTTGGATCATTGGTGGTGACTTTAACATCATCTCAGAGCCAACGGAGAAAAAAGGTCGGGGTGCGTTCCCTCGACGTGCAAGTATGTCCATTTCTCAGTTCATGGAAAGCAAGGGGCTTATGTATATGGGCTATTTTGGTGATCGTTTAACTTGGTGTATCAAAAAAAGAATGATTAAATGCTACTGGATCCGGATTGACAGATTCCATGCCAACTTAAATTCCATATCGATGTTCCCGGATGCCAAGGTATCCCACTTGGTCCATGGAATCTACGATCACTCTTCTTTGTTGGTTTCCCTACTCCCCGACCATGATTTTTAGAGAACGTTCAGATTCTATAACCAATGGTCGAGGGAACCAGATTTCATCCAGATTGTGCGGTATTCATTGAGGTAACCAGTGCAAGGTTATTCAAGGGTGGCGATTCACAACAAACCTAGGAGGCTTAAACAGAGGATTCAATCATGGACAGTTGATCACCCTCATAGTGATCAGGAGATGGAAGATCTTAAAATGTAAATTGATATCCTTGAAATCAACCTAGAGGACCACTGGGATGATAACAACTTCGACAATCTTTCATTCAAGAGGAAGAAACTGCTGGATGTGATCCTAAAACATGAATGACTGGCCCGGGAGGAAGCAAGGACAAGATGGTAACTTGAAGGGGATAAGAACACGGCTTACTTCCATGCCTGTATTAGGGAGAAAAGATGGACTATAAAACCAAATATTATGCTTGAATATGGCTCCTTTACTGATGATAGATATATGGTGGGTAATATGGCATACTCCTTTCTTAAAGATCTTCTTGCAGTTCCAAACTCAACGATGGCCAATGGGTACCCGGGCGTCAATGCTGATATCTGGGATGTCATCCCCACCAGAGTTTCTTCTGAGGAAAATGATAGCTTGGAAGAGGTCCTAGAGGAACCCAAGATCCTCAGGGCCATGATGAACCATGACCCTGACAGTGCACCAGGACCTGATGGTTTCCCTGGTTTGCATTACAGAGCTTTGTGTGAAGTGGTTACGGTTGACATTATGGCCGTGGTTCAGGATTTCTTTTGAAGAGGAATTATCCCCCCGAGTTGCAAGCACCACAATGGTGGTGCTCATTCCAAATGTGAAGGATCCCTCCCCCCTCTTCTAATATCGACTGGTTAGTATGTGCAACTACCCCTACAAGATCCTTGCAAGTGGCATCAACTCGAGGATAGAATCTCATCTCCCCAAGTGGACCTCCATAGGGAAACAAGGCTTCATGAGGGTTTTCTCCATACAGGGGCAATTTATCTGGCCCCTGAAATGCTGAGGGACATCAACCTTAAGACTCATGGATCCAATATGGCCATAAAATTGGATATGAACAAGGCATTCGACAGAATTGAATGGGGGTTCGCTAACAAGGTTCTTGCAAGGATGGGAATTTCTCTCAAGGCTGCAGACATCCTCTTCAGATGCTTTAGTTCGACATGGCTGGCTGTTTCTTTCATGGGGAGGTCTCATGGCATCTTCAAGGCCACTCAAGGCTTGCGTCATGGTGACCCGCTCTCCCCAACTATTTTTATCTTAATACAGGACACGCTAAGTTGACTATTGGAAAGAGGGGTCTCGAATGGCAGCACCATACCCTATAGAAGGAAATGGAGCCTCCCCTCCATTTCTCACTTGATGTTTGCAGACGACATGGTAATTTTATCGAATGCAGTGAAGAGATCTGTGCGTAGAATCAAGAAGACACTGGAGGATTATTGCTTCTAGAGTGTCCATGTGATCAGCCACTCAAAAAGTAATATTTTCCTCTCAAAAAAGTGTGCGGCCGGTCAGGCCTCTCTTATATGCAGCCGTATGAATATGAAGTCAGGTCACATCCCATTAGAATACCTCGGTGCTCCAATATCCGCTGGAAGAATGTGTATTCGGGACTTTGATCAAGTGGTGAGAAGGATTACCGGCTGTGTCCACAACTGGAAGAATCATTTCCTCTCTTTTAGAGGACGTATTGTGCTGATTAACAACGTTCTATCTTCTATACTGGTGCATGTGCTGGCTTCCTCTAACATGCCAAAGGGAGTGATTAAAGTGATTGAAAATGTGATGGATAACTTCTTTTGGGATGCATTTTCAGAAGGGAAGAGGCACTGGGTGTCATGGGATAGGATGGCTCGTCCTATTCATGATGGGGGGATAAACGTTAGGAGTTTAGGAGGAACTTTGCAGTGAATGAACGCCAAACTCGCTTGGGAAACCTTAGAGTGCCAGAACCACTAGGGAGAATTATGTCCCATAGCCTTGACACCAATGTGGATGTAGAGAATATTCAGGGATCTCCATAGTGGCACTTTGTTTGCTCCCTCATCCCAGGCCTCCAGCAGCAGTCCTGATGGATCGTAGGAGAAGGGAATATTTAGTTCTTGAAGCCCAACTGGGTGGGCTCGGTGCTCATTTTCATGGGATGCCCGGCTCCATTGATCACCTTCAAGAAGGATATAAGGCACCTGGAGTTCATCAATATGGATCTGGACAAGAACCAGCAGGACATCTTTGACTCTATCCTTGTTAACGATGAATCAGACAAATGCATTTTCATCCCCTCCAATTCTGCGAAGTTCACTTTAAGTGACTTCCGTAAGATCTCCTCTCTGAAGGAGCAGCAGGTTGGATGGAACGCCAGTGTATGGTGCAACAAGATCCCTACCAAATACAACTTCTTTATCTGGAGAATCCGAAATTCTTCTATCCCTTCAGATGAGAGGGTCAAGAGAATAGGGGTAAGCCTTGCTTCCTGGTGCCAGTGTTGTAAAAAAAAGTGGGAGGAGAATACAGATCATATTTTCATTGATGGTGATTGGGCCCGCGAGGTTTGGAAATTCTTTGGAGAGTTCACAGCAATCCCTTCCTTCATCCCTGGTACTTCTAATTTTATGGAGAGGTGGTTTCAGGGGAATTTCTGAGAAAGGTACGGAAAGGGTGGTGAGAGCCATCATCCTTAGTGCTGGATGCTGGTGCTTTTGGCGGGCTCGCAATAAGGCGCGATTTGAGGGGATATCCTCCACAGGCAGGTCCATAATTGTGAGTAATAAATTCTTACTGCTCGAGCTGGTCTCGGTTTTAGGGAACTAGCGTGAAGCCCCCTCCATGCGGTTTCTGTAGGTTAATTCTCCCTTGGTTGCTGCTCACCTGGACAGTAGTCGGGGTACTTGGGTGCGATGGTCTCCCCCATCATCTGGCCTCAAGTTAAATACCAACGGTTCATGTCTAGTGGGTAACATGCGCGGTGGAGGTGTTGTCCGCAACATAGAAGGAGGTGTTTTCCTTGCTTTTACAACTCACTTTTGGGATGGCAATGCTCTACAAGAGGAGGCCAATGCTATTCTCACCGGTCTCAACCTATGCGTACAGAAGAACGTTATCCTTTCCAAAATGGAAACTGATTCGAAGATCCTATGTGACTCCATTATGGGCATAGTCTCCATTCCTTGTCCAATTACCTACATCATTAGGAAAGTTAAACGACTTCTCAACAAGAATATTCGGGTTTCCCACACATGGAGAGAGGGGAACAAAGTCACTGATCATCTCGTATCCCTAGAAATCCCTGGCTCTAATGTCACTTGCCTTCTCAATGTCACTCACTTCAAGCCTGAAGGGGTTAACATAATTCACGGGGATTCCCTTGGACTCCATTTTTTTAGACCCCCCTAATCCTTGTTTCTTTTGTATTTTCTTCCTTCTTTGAATAAATATAATGGCATGATGATGATTTGTGTGTTTTGATTACAAGGAGTTCATTTTTCTTTATAAATTACCATTTGTACTAAGGGATTACAGAATCTTAAATAGGTTATATTATATATAATAATCTTGTTAAACCATAAAAATAATGGTTTCATGACCATAATTGAGAATGATAATATAAATCAAAAGTCCATCATCCTTGAATGTGGAAAACTGACTAATCTCAGATGGTGTTCTTGCTACTAGTATAAAAGAAGGTCAAAAGGGGGAGATTGTGATAACTTATTCCACTATCATGACAACATTATAGTACATATAAGGTACTAGAGTCATCAAAAAATTTGGATAAAGAGAGGTAATAGAAAAATAAAACAAATGAACTATAAAGGAAAGACAAATAATTGAAAAGAGGAATTTACCTCTAGAACCAAGATTCCTTGAGAACCTCCTTAAGGAGAAGTTTTGGTCTTTTTTATGAGACCAAGGCTTGCTGGATGTGTGGGAGGAGGTTGTGAAAGTATTTGAACAGAATTTGGATAAGTCACAAGGCTTTATAGGAGTGAATGGAAGGGGGGTGAGAGGAGGTTTTTATTGTGGAGGAGAGAGAGGATTTCTTAATATTAAATTCATTAATTCATTATATCCCCTAAAGAAAAGGAATAGTGAGTATTACATGACTAAGAATAGAAATTTTATCATGTGAGATTGAACCATGTGGTCTTACATCACTTGTGATGTCATGAATAGTGTATTTAACTGATAATTTGCATATACGGTATTTTACAGTATTTCACTATTCTTAAAAAATCATGTATTTCAGAAAAATACCAAATATTTAACCAAACCATTTTTTGATGTGTATAAGCCAAAAATGAGTTCCATTTTTTAAAAAAAATTCTAAATAATATTAATTTAATATTTAATTAAAATTATAATTTATTCTAAAAACATGATTTTAAATCATTTGTTTACTTATTTAAAGCATAGATATATCGTACATTCACTTGAATATTATTTATATACTATCATAAGTAAGGTTACTATTCATTAGTTTATATCACTATTCATAAGGGTATGTTACTATTCATAATGTTAGGTTACTATTCACCAAAAATTAAGTTTTTCTTATTGGAGTCTAAATAACTTACTGATCACAACTATGTATGGTGGATTTTTGAAATTCACATCACAGAAGTGAAAATCTTATGTTTTAAGGGTCACGTAGCACTTAGTAGTTAATTATGTTTTGATTTCATGTGATTATGACATATTTATAAGAATTCAATTCCCTTAAAAAAATATTGGGACATTACATACAACAACCTAACAAGTCATATAAAATATATTATATTGTAATATTTTGACACTAAAATTTCAATGTCTCTGCAGTAATATTTTTTTGTGCCTTTTACATTAATATAAACAAGGGTACACATTTTTTATTTCAAAATCATAAAAGTGTGCCACTTACCTCACTTTTAAAAGGCTACACATATATTCACATATTTACACCATAAAAACATATTTTATTAGCCAATAAAATCCCATATAACTTCCAAAATTAACTTATCACATCATGAAATCTTTTTTTGGACTAACTTCAACCTTGGAAGACTTTTGGTAGAAACCTAAGGTGGTTAATCGATGGAGATGTAACCTTTTTCGACAAGTATTTTTATTTTGTTCATTCCTCCACCTCATTAAATTATAATTTAACCATGATCATAAATAGACTCATTATATTTCATATTATAATATTTATTATGTTATGGTAATTATCTACATATTTCATCACTTATATCAAAAGAGTTACAAAATCATTATTTATACGCATGGATGACTACTGTGTCACAAATCGATGTCATTATTTATTCTATAACTACTTTTTATGGTTGCATATGGTGGTAGATATAATGTATATAAATGATAATTATAGCATAAATATACTTATTTAGTCATTATATCATTTATACCTTTTTATTCCATTCCATAGGCGATACTATACTATCACTCTTTTGTATGGAAGACAACCACCTCACGAAGTGATGTGATTCAGTTTTCACTAACACTTTACGTGGAATATAATAAGAATAATGGTATTGAATTTATGTGATATATATGAAATAATTATGATATTGAAGAAATATTTAATATTATTTATATATAATATTTCATTATATTTATTAGCTTTTCACTCATTCATAGATTTAAATAATTTCTTGCATGTGTGGGATAAAGCCTTTAAAAACTGATGGGACTCTCTATTTTCCTCAACAAATAAAATGGATTATAAGTATAAGTATATTTCAGGAAATAATATATTATTTATTATATTATTTTCATATTTAAAATATGAAATATTACTTATCTCTTTTCTTTAATGTTTGTTGACAAATGGAAATACTACTCATGTGTATGTATCACATACTGTCACCATGATCGTAACATACTTCACTTCTCAAAACCATGTTTCATGATTGGTCATTCAATTATAAATTATTTTTAAATATAGATATTATTTTGTGATTATTATTCCATATATTATGTAATAAAGGTCAATATAATAGGGTTGAAAATAACAAATCAAACCATCTATGAAAAGCATAGTGGTTATTTTCCAAAACATAAATTTATGAAGTAATTTGTAATAAATTGTAAAAACTAAATAAATATACAGTATATAATATAAATATATATATTTCTATAATATATTTATAATGTAATTATTTTTATTATACAAGAGTTTTGGAGGAGTGTGAAATAATTTGAGACTTAATTTAGGGATTTCTAGTCAAATCTTTAAATTCTAAGAGGCATATTAAAATTCACCACTAATCTCATTTATGTTGTGTATATCATTCGCATTTGAAATGTTACAAAAAGAGTCAAATTATTTTAATAATATTTAATGATTCATTTTTTTTAATTTTTATTATGTCTTTTGATTCCATGGAGTACTAAAACTGTAAAGGATTTTTCATCTTAGTTTTTTATTCATGAGATACATACCACATTGACCAATGATTTTTAATAGGAAATTTATATAATTACCATGAATTTATTTCACAATTATTAACCTGAAAATTATGTTGATTCACATCTAAATTTTTCTATCTCTCTTTCAAGTGGTTTATGGTTTATTATATACCCACACTGTAATAGATATTTGTCTCGATTTTTCATCATTGAGACATATGTCATTTTTTGCATCTACCTTATTTTAAGTGGTGTATATACATCCACTATGACATGAAATATCAGGAATTTTTTACATATAATGATACTTTATGTTTTATTAATTGTTATTATTACATTGGGATTACAATTAAATTTTACCAATGTGACAATAGTTTTATAATAAAATATCATTGTTATTCAAGATTGTTTATGATTATGATTTTGATAATTAAATAATATGACCCATCAGTAAAGAAACTCATGAATTTTATTATCATATACTTATTTATGAGAATACATGTTTTCTTTTCATTTTCCTCTATTTATGAACTCAAGAGCTCAGAATAATGTTTTTATGGATAAAACCTATTTATTTCTCTATTTGTTTGAAAAAAATTTCATTTAAATCCACGAGTTGTGAAAATGTATTAATTTTTTAATTATTCAAATAATTTATTAAAGAAAATTTTATCCATGTTTTAATATTAAAAAAAATTGAATTTAATATTAATGTAATTTGTTCAAAATGACCATTTGGATTTTATAAAAAAATGGGAACTGAATCTCTACTCATGAGTTAATATGTTATGGGTGAACCTGATTACATGTTAAAAATACTACACATGAACGAAATTACCTATTAATAATGTTAGATATAAACATTATTACATGTTCAGATTGTTATGCGTGAACCTGATTATATGTTCACTATATTATTGATGGACCTGTCATTCATGTCAATAAAGTTTTGTACAGAATTGGTTGCATGTATATAATTTTATGTGGGGGACTTATTTAAATACCATAACATAACGAGTGATCCAGTATCTATTTATACATTTTCATAATGATATAATCTTATGTGTATGCCAAAAAACTATGTCTTAATAGAAATTTATTCTCTGATATATCATGTTTATTTATTACATTATGATTTATGTATTATGAACATCAAATATTTATTTCATGACTCAATATTATGATCATTGAGATGAAGGATTAGTTTTTAAAATGTTATACTCATGCTCTCATACCCTTATGTTCCTGTTCTTCATAAATATTTCCCTTTCTTACCCTTACTAAACATCTGAGTTCAACCTTTATTATGTTTTCATTCCCCATGTTATAATGAATGGTTTTATGTAGGGTATGTTTTCAAATCACACTATAGGGTAAGTTATTAATGATAGTTGTTTAAGAAAATTATTTAAATTTGAATATTGTGCAACTAGTCTCTAAATCCACTAAACTATTATAGTCCTCATGAATGTGTTTGTGAAATTTATTGAATAATAATCTAAAAATATTTAATATCTATGTATGAGAAGACTAGATCACTATAGTTGGTATCAAAGGAATGTTTGGGTTATCGTTTTGAAAAGGGATTATAAAACATTAGTGATATCACTAGGGATATTTCAATGAATATATTCAGGGATGTTTCTACGGAATATTATGTGGTTAATTAAAAGTATAGGATAATGTACAAGAATTTTTGTGAAGGATACAATGAGTGGTTTCCATGTACTAACTCCTTGTCTTGATAATAAATGTGTATGTGTCTCCATCACACTAGTACCTATGATTCATAACATCTAAAAGGGTCAATTAAGATAGAACCCATCATCACCTGGGGCATAACAATGGTCCATACAACACATCTAGTTGGAAAATCATTGGGGAAAATATTTGTGATGTAAGAAACTGATTATAACCCAACATTAAGGATTTAAATAGTTCAAGACAATTAATTACCTAGGTTAAGAAAATTTTTTCATAGATATAAAAAAAGGTGTAATGATTTATACATCCTATAATTGATTCTCCCTAACTATGTTATTTCGCACAATGATTATTGTATCTCATACTATTCCTTTTAGTTAGATTCAATAGCTTAAACTTGAAGGAATCATGTTAAAATTGAATATATTAGACAATTTAGTTACTATGATCAAATAAATTGGATGAAGATAAAAAAAATGAATATTCTGAATATGCCTAATCTACTATCAAGATATATTACTAATACTGCAAACATAGATTAGATTCATAAAGTTTCAATTAAAAGTGAGATGTACTTTTAATAATGTATGTGTTTTAATGAATATAGAGTAAATATGATTAAACTTTCTGCATACAAAGAATGTGGGACGAAATGCCTATAATAATTTCCCAAAAATATAGAAAGATATCAATGTCTAAATGAAGGTCATAGATTGAAAATTTTCCCAGGATTTGAATGTATTATATATGGGGAACATGGTCATTATCTTACACAATGACCTAAAACAATAATTAAATTCTAGACCAGGGAAGGACATATTTAATTTCAATCATTGATGTGGAAGGATTAACATATTTATTTATTTGGAATCAAATATTATGTTATAGAATTAGTTTTTATGGTATTTGTGTTGTATGAATTATGAAACATATAAGGGAAATTTTATTTTTTAAAGAATATATGACCCCATGTATGAATTATTTATGATTTATGGATTCTATCATGGGATTATAAGTTTATTTTTGATCAAGAGATATTTTTATTAGTTACAGCACATGAGGTTTTATACTGTGGGAGTTTATCTCGATGAAAGATATCTTTTGAAAACATTAATATAAATAAAATCCATTTGTTTTGTAAATGTTTATGTTGTAAAGTAATTTTATGGAGAATTGATTTGATATTTGGGGACATATGATTAATTTTTATAGTCACATTTTGGTTTATCTTACCATTATTGTTGAGGTAATTATTTTTGTAATTGATTAATTTTTGAATTCAACAAAATTCATTACTTGTACAGTAGATTTCTATATGGATCCTCTTTCTAGAATATATATTAAGGAAGTGGTAAAGCTAAATGAGGTACCAAATTACACTATATCAAAATGGTACATGATGTTTACCTTTATGTATTGTATAATTATTCAGTAAGATTTTGCTACAATGTTGAGTTTTAGCACGACATATCATCCTTAGACAAATGGTTAGTCTGTGAGAAACATTTTAAACCCAAAAGGATATGCTATGATATTTCCCTATCAATTTAATAGGTGGGTGGGGTAAAAAACATCCTCAAGTTAAATTTTAATGAATTAAAATATTTCACAAGATCATTTTGATGGCCCCTTATGAATCCATTTACGATAAGATGTGTATAACCTCAATATACTAGAATAAAGAAGCCAAATGAAATCTATTAGGACCTGATTAAGTTTATGATATGGAAGAGGGGATAGAGACTTTAAAAAATTCATAAGGTTAGAATAATATTGACATAAATGTTATTATTTTCATCTATAATGTGGTCTAGAATATGGAAAGAATGTGTTTCAATGAAATTCTCCATCTATGAAATAAGGGAAAACTGATCCCAATATATAGAAATCTATTTGAAATACTTGATCATATCCTGATAGTAGGTTATCGTTTGATTATGTCACCAAAATTCTCTCAGGATCATGATGTTTTCTACGTACCTCTCTTGGTGAAGTTTATACATGTCCCTTCACATGTACTAAACTCGAATAATATATTACTGGAGCATGGTTTTTCTTATAAGGAACAATCAGTTGAAATTATTGATTATAAAAGTACTAAGAATCAAGAACACTCATCTAGTAGATATTTTTTGAGGAAATAAAAAAATGTAATGATGCTCTCTTGGGACCTGAGGATTTAATATTGAATAAATATCCTCATTTTTTTTATAAAAGTGAAAATTTTCTAGGGTGAAATTTTGTCAATGGGGGGGGGGGGGGGTGGGTGTGTATAATGTTACAACTAGTGATTTTGTAAAATATGTTTTCCAAAAAATATAATCTTTTCATATTTTGAATTAAACGAATCACTATGTTTATCTTTCCTTAATTAAACACTATGAATATCTTTTGATACATGAAACGCTAATTTTAGCTTATGGGACAGGTAATAATGAGTTTAAATGAAATATTACATACTATTAAAATATTACTATCTAAAATTAAAGACATCTCCAAGACATTAGAGTGGAGGGTTTCAATCTGACTGATAAAATTATGAAAATATATGTCTTACACTGGAATATAAAATAATATATTTTGAAAAAAATTTATTTAAAAATAAAAAAATACTCTTTAATGATAAAATAATGTTTTTAAAAAAATTATTTTTTCTAATCAAAATTGTTTTCCTTATGAAATATGTTATCAAAATTTATAGTGAATTATTTTAATTAAATTTATATATTATATATTCAATAAATTTTTTTATAATTCATATTATTTGTTATCTATATATGTGAGAATAATAAATCCAATTTTCTAGTAAAAAACTATATTTTTTATAAAAAATAGTTTTGTCGCCTCATTTCTCACTAAATTGCTATTTTTCTCATTCAAAAAAATATTTCTAAAAAAATTATTTTTAAAATCACATTGTCAAAAATTATCATGGGGAGAATTTTTAGGAATTTATTTAAAATATAATTTTTTGATGAATATAAAAAAATACTGAATTTTAATTGAAGATAACATTTTTTATTAAACTATTTATAATGTTCAACTATATAGTAAATTGTTTTTAAAATAAAAATAGTTCCATTTTTTATCTATTAGTCCAATTTAGGTCACTGTAATCATTTTTAAATTGATTCTCAATATAACAACCTTGTAAACTATTGAGCATTTTTTTTTGAAAAACCACTTTATCATTTTGTGAGTGTGATCAATTTTGAATTAAAGTTTTCCATTTATCTGAGTTTATTTTTAAAAAATGGATTCAATATTTAGAATATGAATTATTTATATTATTTTATAATATAAAATTAATTTTTGACCAAAATAAATTGTGAAAATTGTAAAAATTAATTAGCATTGTTAATGTAAAAAATTGGATTATCGGGTTATTAAACAAAACAATATAAGGCTTAAAATGAGCTAAATAATTATTTTAAATAAATTTTATTACAATAGGTATACCCTAAAGTGTATAAGAATCAATAATAATATATTTTGGTTCCATTTTCCCTGAGAAAAAAGTAGGTTAACATTTTTCTTTTAATAATATTATAAGTGTGCCACTTACGTCACTTTTAAAAGTACACCCAACCTACACAAATCTTAAATTGCAAAAATCATTTATTTCTGAAAATAATTTCAAATATAACATATAAAATCCAAAAATATCATCTTTTAATACATATTTTTTACACAAATCCTACAATGTAAGGCTTTTGGTACAAATCATAGGAGGTTATATGAAGAAGATGTGGAGTTATTCAATGAACATTTTTTATTTATTCCTTACTCTACATCCATTAATTATTATTAAAACACGATGATAAAAAAACCAAAGTATATTTCATATAATTATATTTTTTTATATTATGTTAATTATCTAATAACATTTCAACTTCTATAAAATGGGTTACACAATGGTTATTTGTGTGTACAACGTACTAATGGCTCACAAACCAATGTCATTAGTTTTTCCAATAACAACTATCATGGGTGGGTATTTTGTTGGATAAAATATATATATATGATATTAATAACATAAATAATTTTCTATAGTCAATATGTCGTATAGTCCATTTTACATTCCATTATGTATGGGATACGACACTTTCGCTTATGTGTATGATAGAGTACCACCTAGTGAAGAGATTCGATTTGTTTTTCACAAATTATTTACAAGTAAAATATAAAGGATAAAAGTAATGAATATATGTGATATAAAAAAAATAATAATGATATTAATGAAATATTTATCATTTTAAATGGATATATATCATTTTATTTCTTACCTCTCTACTCACTGAATGATGATAATGTCATTCGTGTACATATGGACTACCATGTTCATGTTGTGATGTGAATCTATCTTATCGTCACCATGCCTCATGAATGGTATGAAAAAGTATATTCAAATAAATAATATTTTTTATGATATTATTATCATATAGAAATATAACATACCACATAACTCATTTATATAATTATAGTTGAGAAATAGAAATGTTACTCATGTGTACTTATGGCCTACAATCTCACTGAATGTAACATACTTCATATTGTAAAACTATATTTCATGATTGGTAATAAAATTATAATTTATGTATAAATATAATAATTATTTAACTATTAATATTCTGGATATTATTAAATAACGATCTAACTAAGAGTTACAAAAAATCAAAACATATACTAAAAAAATGTTGTTTTCACCTGAAATATGATTATAACAAGGAATTGGAAATAAAAGGATAATAAATAATCATAATTAAATTATAGAAAACTAGGATTGAAATATATTTATATTTAATAATTTTAGATGAATATTCATACTATTATATAAATGTATCCTCAAGGACCGTAATAGTTTTGTGTCTTTGGAAACATGGACAAAATATTCTAACTCGGCAAAAGATATTAAATGTTTCGCACAATGATCATCCCATCTAGTGACTCTACATAAAAAATGTCATTATAACCAAGGTAATGTAAACATAATAAAGTAGGGAGATCAGATTATCAGTATGTGTAAACCAAGGATATACATATGAATAACGTGATCATAAGGGTATGAGAACATGAGAATAAAATTTTAAGGTCATACTATACATATCAAGGATCATAAACATAAGTAATCTCATAAATATTGGTAGTTCGTAAAACATGAATGATAAGGTAATAAAGATCATAATACAAAAAATCATAAAATATGAAAAAATGGAATTGTGACATACACATTAGCATATAAAATTGGGAACATGTAAATAGAAACAAGTTGACTCATTAAGTTAAGGACACAAAATCTGGGCCTCACATAAACATATGTACATGTAACCAGGTGCATGTATAAGGTTATGAACATTAAATAAAGCTCAGGAATAACATTGTTAACATGTAATTTGTTTCAAAAATAAACATAAATACAAGAATGAAGGTTTATGCATAACATTATGAACATGTATTCGGGTTCTCACATATCATAGTGAACACATAATATAGTTCACTCATAAAATTGTAAACATGTAATCAGGTTGATGCACAAACTTATGGACATAAAAAAAGGTACATGCATAACAATGTGACCATGTAATCAGGTCCACACATAACATTTTGAACTTCTAATCTTGTTCACTCATAAATTTATGAACACGTAATCGGATTTATACATAACATTTATACTCATTAGTTATCCACAGTTACCCAATACATTAGAGGGAGATATTGATCCCACCCATTATATAAAAAAATCAATCAAACATTTTGATCAAGATCATAGAAAATCATCAAATCATAACCCATTTAAATAAATGGGTATCATAAAATGTTGAAATTATTATTACATATATAAAATAGTTATGTCTCATAATCATTTCATCAAAAAATAACATGTGAAAAGAAGAGGGGTTCAAAAGCATATAACCCACTGAAGAGAAAATAGTGTCATAACTATCACTCCATAAAAACACAAGTCATTCTTGATAGAATATTAATGGTATTATTTGTTAATATACATATAAAATAATAAAATATAACAAAGTATTTAATCATAAATGGAGAATAATTTTGAAAGATCACATAAACATTTGTAAGGAAAATTGTATTTATATGAAAATAATTTCAACAGAACCATTTAAAAAATCATTTTCATGTAAATTTGGATTTAAAATTACAATTAAAAGAATATTTTTGGATAATATATTTTCCTATTTGAAAAACAATTATTTTTTTAAAACAAAAATCAGTTTTGAAAACCTTCTTCTTTTAAAATATCTTTGAATATAGAAAAAAGAATCTTGAAAATATTTTTAAGTTATTTTTTTACGAAAACTTTTTAAAAAATAAAAGATAAGTCTTGAGGGAATTTTAAAAACCTTTTTCATTTAAATTACTTTGAAATCATGAAAATAAGACTTAAATTAATTTTCAAATCTCTTTTCTAGAAAAGAGTTTTGAAAACCTGTAATGAAAAATTGAAATCATTGAAATATTTTTCATTGAAAAAAATATTTTGAAATCTTATAATGGAATATTTTAAAAAAAATTAAATCTTATTTTAAACATAAAAATCATAGAATAATTTTTCTTTGAATAATTTGTTCTTAAATGTCAAAAATTTATTACAAAAAGGAAAAATATAGTAGGTTTTTTATAAAAATAGTTTGTTAATTATCTAAAGTAACAAAGAGTATGAAATGGTACTGATACCTTAATATATCATGAATAAACAATGGATATAAAAATACATGTGTTAATATGAAGTATTTGTTTTATGATTCCATAAATGAAAGAGAAATTGTTAATAATCCCAATTGATGATGAGATTTTAACAATAATCTTTTACCATGTTGATAACATTGACCCATAATCTACATTAGAGGGTAAAAGTACAGGAATATTAAAACATCACGGGAGAATTATAATCATGGTATAAAATGTTAATGTGCGGTATATTGACCAAATTTAATGATATAGACACATATCATGGAATATTTCTCAAAGAAGGCAACTTATGAAAAAAGTTACTTTATCAATTTTGTAACTTTTGAACCATAATCTAGATAAAAAAAGATCATAAAATGGATATATAAATAATATATAAGTATAATAATCATATAATAAATTAATTTTTAGTATAAAAACCACACAAAAGAAAATATTGGTGAATAAGTCATATATCTCAATGATATGAAAAGTGAGATAAGAAAAACCTTACCTTAAGTGTTGACATTCAATATACACGTTAAAACCTATGATATAATAAAAATAAGTTTATTAAAAATATATCATATAATCCTATTATAATATATAATACAATATATGATCCACTTATGTCTAAATATTACCCTTTTATGAACATTTCCATGTCAAAGAAACAGTTTGGGTAACAACTACGTCATTTATCATACATGCTTTGACATGTTATTCTTGATCCTCCTCTAGAGATCATGATTTACTTATTTTATGATTATAAAAATTATATATATATATATATATTATCATCATTATATAAATATTAATTATAATATATAAATGATATATTTACGAATAGGAATACACCGTTCAGTGTGATGGTAGACCCCACGTCCTCATGAATATTCTTTCTTTTTTCTTTTAATATTGAAAGGAACATAAATTCGTGGTATGTATATGTATATATATAATATAATAATAGTAACAATATTATTCTATATATATAATAATGTTCACTAAATCCATAATTAATACATTCCATGTAATGTGTTAACGAATCACATTGCTTTGAATAAGCAATAGTCCACTCTTCCACCAAAAAAGTTATTGTATTTATAAAAAATGGAAACCATAAAGATATGTGTTATTTGGTAACTAAAAAATAATAAATGAATAATAAATATCATAAATATGATATTAAAACATAGTTCCATCATAATTACATACCATTAGAGTTAGTAAAGGACTATCGAACCACATCATTTCGTGAGGTGGTAGTTCACCATACATAAGAACAATAAGTTCATCACCCAATAGTTAGAAGTGTGTGTAATTTTATTTCAGGTAATTATAATAAAAACATCTCATTATGTTGTCTATAGTCAGGTTTTTATATAATAATTTAATAATAAGAGTTTAGGGGTGTAGAATGAATTTTAAAAAATAACTAGGGGAAGGATGATATATCTTCTTTTAGTAACTCATTTTGGTTCTTACTAGAGGGATTCCTTAGTTAGATTTCTACCCAAATGTGGGATTCTACATTGATGTTAGGGATTTTGGGAGTAAATATTCATAGGATTTGGATGAGATAAAGTAGCATGAGATGTGCAAGCAAGTGAGGGGTATGGATTCTCGTTTATAGAGGAGGAGTGGTATTCGTGTAATTTTAAAAAGGTAAACACTATTGAGAGGTATCCCTAAAATCATGTTCATAAAATATTTTTCAAATTCAATACAAGAGAAAATTTGGTCGACATATGTCCAAAAAAATTCTTTTTGTATTTGTGTCTATGTCATTTCACTTCTTATGATTTAATTTTAACCATTGAGTAATCTTGATTTTATATTAATTAATGTCATTTTTTTTAAATCTTTTTTGTAATATTTTTGGAAAAAAACAATATTGAACATATTATAAATTAAAAATTATTACAGTAAAAAATATTACATACATTTTTCCAAATTATAATTACCCTAGGGGACAACTATTAATTTAAAGGTAATCCCGAAGATGAGACGACAAATCGGGGGATTGAAAAAAAAATGTTAACACGTTTTCTATGATATTAAATATAAATTTAAGGAATCAATGCTTGAAATTACCTAAATTAGTTTACCTCATATAAAATATATCTAATTTTACTTAAAAAATAAAAATACTCTTTATCTTTAAAAAATAAATTGTATGAAAATGTAATTTTGAAAAAAAGTACTATTCACTATTCATAATAAATTAAAGCTTCTCATCCAAATACCGTTAATTTATAAAAAGTATATTATAATATTAATGTTTCAGAAATGATGTTTATATTTCAAATTAAAAATTATAAAATTTTCAACAATCATATTTAATATGGATACTCTATAAATAGGCGGTAAAATTACCTTTTAGAAAAATTAATCTTTTTATTCGTATAATTGGATTTACTCTCAACTTATTTATATAAAATATATTAGTTGACTAAAAAAATTAATTATGAAAAAATAATATAAAAATTTTATTTAAAAAAATAATCAAAAGTATATTTCATAATTTGTTGTGAAATATAATTTTTCTATATAGAAAATTAGTTTTGTAGAAAATTAGGATCTTTATTTTAAAATAGTTCACACATTCCCTTGAACTAATTGATAATGAAAGGATTACTGTGTAAATTATATATTTACAATTTACATAATCTTATTATTAATTTCAATGTCAATTTATAAGAGGTATCTATATTAATATGTCGATAATCATATCAATGGTTTATTATAGTTTGGTAAAAACACAGCCTTGCGAGTAACACAAGCTATCAAAGGGACTAAATATTATGTGAAATACAACCCAAACATAGTGATACATGCACGAAAATATAATATAAGTTTTGTTTGAAGTTTAATATTATCTTCGGTTTGTGTATAACACAAAAAAATAGAGTTATTTTATATGAAAAAATTGAATTAAGTGCTGCATGCAATGTAAAATATCAAACAGATTAAATTAATTCAAAAAACAATAATTCGAAAAATATCGTAGTGTTACCTAAATATTATATGGTTTCATATATATATTTATTGTTCAATAATAGATGTTTAATAAACATATATATATTATACATGAGGTTTTAATGTGCATGAAGATATTTGATACTTATAATATGGGATTTCTTGTCTCTCTTTTATTTCTGGTAGACATGAAAATTCACCACCTGTTTATTTTGTGTGGTGTAAATTTAGAGACATTGAAATTTAAGGTCAGGAATATATTTATTTTAATTATATTCATATTTATATTTATATTTTATTCTTCATTGGGGCTTACAATTCAAAATATTATAAAAAGACAAAGATACTTTCTATCTCACTTTTATATTTGTGAGATACATAACACATTCACAACATGTTCTTCATAAGTGTTGTATATCATGTACATGAATGTATTTTATATTTTTTTCATGATAATTATGATGATTTACATATCCATTCTAGGATAACTATTTTATGGGTTTATGGTTCAAAATACAACCATTCAAAAATATTTTGTCTCAATTTGGCTTCTTTTAGACATATGCTTTGTTATGCACCCACATACTTTATGAGGTGCATAAAAATAACCTTTGAAATGTAATATCATGAATTTATTTATTATAATTATATTATATTTTCCATTTAATGATATTATTTCTTGGTTATTATGATTTTAGGTTATCAAAGTGGGTAGAGTTTTATAATATAATATCATTGGTTATCAATATTGTTTATGATTATATTCTCGATAAAAACATATTATGAGGAACCTCCCAGGAAAATCATTATTTATTTAAACATCGGCCAAATTAATATAAAAAAATTCCATTAATTTTTTTTTCTCTTTATATACACATGATTTCAAAGTATTGTTTTTACGGAAAAAATCTTTATTTATCTCTTCGGTCCAACTCCATTTTTTTAAAACCATTGCTTTCTAAAAAGGGTTTCACATTCTTATTAAAAATATTTAAATGATTTAATAAATGAATCTATACAAACTTATGAATTATTTTGTATTGTATACTATATGGCATTTTCAAATCAATGTCTGTTTGGATTTTATTTAAAATATAAATGGCAACATTATTTTAACATTTACGACATGAACTGGTTTTTCCTCCATCATGGCCATTATTTTTTTAAAGCATAATTTTTTTTCAAGTTTATTTCTAGTGAAAATTATATAAATTTAATTTTTGATGTTTTTGTTTTAAAATGTGATCTTCAAAGAAAAATAAAATTCTTCCAGAAAGGTTCCAAGTGATATTTCAAAATCATTCTTCATCTTACATGATATCATTTTTTTACATATGATTTTCTATAGATATGTACAAATGATACCATTCGTACTATTTCTCTGAATGGT
Organism: Viscum album; assembly: GCA_963277665.1. NCBI lineage: Eukaryota > Viridiplantae > Streptophyta > Magnoliopsida > Santalales > Viscaceae > Viscum > Viscum album. The sequence goes on from OY728144.1 coordinate 576,636,381, forward strand.
TAATAATGACAAATGTTTTATGAAACCCACTTATCATCCATTGATTATACCATGATAATCTTTTTATAAAACCCTCTTCTTTGTCCATGAAATTTGATATGATGAAATGATTATGAAACCTATCACTTTTCCACGTGTTATTATATTGTGAAATGTTTATGAAACTCATTCCATTTCATGGTCAAGGAATTATTATTGTTCTATGATATTCTAGAACACAAACATATTATTTCATTATGTAAGGGTTGAGACCTATATCTCCCTCCAATGCATTGGGTAAAGATGGATAATTCCTGAATAAATATTCAATTCCTGAACCTCATTACATGTTCCCAATGTTATGTGTGAAACATATTACATAATTAAAATGGTATGTGTGAACCCAATTACATATTCACAATATTATGTATAGACCTATCTTTCATGTCCAAAATATTATGCATAAACTCGATTTCATCTTCATATGATTATGTGAGCGACTGAATTCATTTCATTTACTTAATGTGTGAACTAGTCTTTAAATATACATATTTTTAATTCTATAAGAAGATGTTCATTCAACATTCTATGTCTTATAAAAATTTTATTCTCTCGTGGATCATTTTATTTTATTCCATTATGATTCATGTCATATGAAGTTCCAATCGTTATAATAGGACAACATATTGTGATCTTTGATTTGGAGGGTGCCGTTTTCAAATGTAATGATCATGTTCTCATAGAGTTTTGTTCATGTTATGCTTATATATCTCAATTTTTTACCCTTACTAATAATCTAAGATCTGTATTTCTTATGTTTCATTTCCCATGGCTATGAAAGCATTTGTTATTTAAGAGATGTTTTTTATGAGTAGTAAAGATGAATATATTTATGGGAGATATTGAGCATCTATCACTAAATTAAAACATTGAGTTCATTTTATCTAAAGTAGACAACTATTATGGTCCCCGTGAGTTTTATTGTTAAATATATTGAATAAAAAAAATATGTAACATATATGTATGAGAATTACATGTCACTATAATGGTAATAATATAATTAAATAAATTAAATTAATATAATGAAATGTTTTAATGTTAATAAAACAACCATTATCTACAACCATTCCATTAATTAGAAAATGGCCATATGTTTTACATGAAGACTACCTCATCCAAGAACTATATATTTCATTTTTATGACCACAATATATGGATAGTTATATAAATTTATTCAATTATTATGGAACATATTTATAAAATTATTGTGTTTTTATTGATAATATTTAAACTATGTTAATAAATATATTTTTAAAATTTCATTGTAAAATGTTAAGGCCTAAAGAAAGTATAATTAGATACTTTCTGATTAAACACTTCATAACATAGTGTTTTTTTAATGTTAATCATCTAAAATAGCCTGAAAATAATTTATAACATTAATCATATTTTTGAAATCATTAATCTTGTATAAAAGAGATATTATCAACATAGAATAGCATGTTATTACTTATTTAACTCTTATAATGTGTTCTTGTTTGGGGCTATTTTAACACCTCAATAAACAATGTTTTAATGTTGATTTTGTGAATGATTAAGAATACATAAATAATGGAATTAATATTTTATAACTATAAATTTATGTTTTTTTCATAATTCTATAATTATTTAAAATATATCATAGTATTGGAAATAGAAGTGAACAATCATGGTTATTTTAAATCACAAAAAAAAACAAGCTAATCAATGAAGATTCACATAAAAATAACTATTTCATAATCTATTAAACTCAAATGATTCGATAATAATATGTTATATATTCCTTGAAACATATATATTGGGACCATTGGTTATGTAATTTTTAACATTATAGATGTATCACATCTCCTTTGGAAATTATGAACAGAATAATCCCAAAATGACTAATGTGAAATAAAAAAATTTTATAACTAAATTAAAAATTACTATAAAATAATTTAAATTAATAATAATAGTTTAACAAACATGAAACATTTTCTTAATAATGTAAATAATTATTAATATACTAATTATTAGGGTTAATTCATGTAAAAAAATAGTCGAGACTCAAGTTAGGATATTTTTCTTCGAAACATTGTTTTAATTGTTTTAATGTTTTACTTCTAAATATCTTTCATTCATATAAATAATATTTATGTTGTAAAAAAAATTTCTTATATATTATCTAATTATTATTTGTATTCATTTTCAACTATGAATTACATTATATATAAAAATTAATAAATGAAATATTTGTAACATTTTATATATGGGTTTCATTTGGATTTCTATACAAAAGTGTGAAAATAATGTTCTTAAAACATTTATCACATGTTTTTATCATCCCATGAATATGTTTACTATTACTTATTAAAATTTAATTTAATTTTCCATGGGTTTTCAATTAATATCGAATTGAAATTATTCAGTGACTTTTTTACTTTATAATTTTTTATAAAAAGAAATATATTTTCTTTTAATTTATATTAGGTAACAGAATTTCCTTTTTAATAGGATCAAATCTTATTTTTTTGAGTTTCATGATTAAAATGAAAACATGATTTTTTTTCTTTTTTTATGTTTGGATACATATTATATAATATATGATTATGGATGGACATAGTATATAGATCTCAAAAGTATTGGGTAATGAATTAATCTTAATAAATTAAACACCAAAAGTGAATGAATTTATTATTTCAATTTAATTATAGATGAATATGATTCCCCAAGATACCTTCATGGTTCCTCTATTCATTAAATTTCATTTATATTTTCAGTGAATGATTTTTATTTCACAATTGATTATGTTTTATATGGGAGTTAAATAATTATTAAATGAAAAGGAAAACTTTATTATATGTTTTTATGTTTTTCAATCAAAAAAATAGTTTAATTTCATTTTATATTTATTAAATAGATTATTATATTTGAATAAGTATTTGTAAAATTATTTTAAAGGATTTATGGATGTTTATGAAATATATAATGGTCAATCATATAGACTCATAGGGGATGAAGAATGTGTGTCATAAATGAAATAGGGTTGTAAATTTAAGAACATAATTTTGTATGAAAAATATAAATGGGAAATTATTAATATTTTAATTTAATAGTAATCATAAATCCCTAAAACATTAACAATAAACTACCATGAAAAAATAAAAGTTTGAAATCCTTTCTATTAGTATTTTAAATATGGGTTGATTATTTCAAATGGTACAGTTGGAATCAAAGAATTTTTATAAAGAATTTGGTTTATCTCAATATTCTAGTGTAATTCTGTGGGTTTTAATAGTTGGAATTAGAGTAGAGTTTATGTATCTTTATAATTTATAATAAAAAAGAATAATCAGGGAATTTTTTTTTATATTATTATGAGAAATATTTTAATGTTTTATATGTTTTTAATCAATAATATAAATGTTTTAAAATGATTTTATAAGGGCAAACATAATGAATGAATATAGAAAAGGGGATAATTTATTTCTAAATCAGAAACTATAAGTTTTTGGATTTGAATATATGTAGTTTTCAGCTATGATAAATGAAATAAAATAGGTTATAAATGGTCATACAAAAGAAACAGTTTAGTCTAACTAGTACTCACCCATGCATACGCAAAACATATTGGATTAATGGGTTTTATTTAACAAGGGAATTAGTTTTGTAAGTGTTTATTAGAAATAGTAATGTTGGAAATTTATTAATAAAAAAGTATTTCTGAATTAAAATATAATAGGAGTTAAAATATTCACTCCATTAAAATAATTGAAAAAAATAAAGGATATATAAAATGGATTTTCTAATTTTAGAGGTATATTTGAGAGTTATTAAAAACAATAATGTTTAATATATTTGTGCCCAACCAATAAATATGCCTTACTTACAAGAATTAGGATGTGGCCTATTATAAATATATGATATATTCCCTTCAAAACACCATGATCAATCACCCGTTTATTATTTTCAAGTCACATAAGAAGACAAAATTTACCTTTTGAAGCAAGAAATGAAAATTATTGACCACAGGTGGCACAACAACCATTTGATGCTCACTATTTATGATTGGTAAATATTCAATGAAAAATGAATGGACTACATTAGTTGAAAAATTAATGAGTTGGTTTCCAACTGATACCCTGGAAAAAATTGAAGATTCAAGATACAGTGAAAACATGAGGTGAAATGAGCTTGCACCATCAAGTAATTGAAAGAGGATAGAAACATGACTTATAATAAACATTATATAATCTGGAAAATGAGTCACTATAAGAATAAAAAATTATAGAAAAATGTCAAATAGAAAATATTTTTGCAACATACACTTTTTACAGTCTTCCATAAATAGTATCTATTCTCTTCATAAACAAAAATCCTTCAAATTACTCATGGGCCAACCTGATAACCAAGAAAATAGGCACTGTACAACCTGCTTTCTGAGTTAATCGAATGAAAATTCAACTGATCATTATTATGTGAAATAAAAAATTAAATCATTCTATCAGATAGGCATTAACATTCTGTCTTACAAGAGAAATACCTTAAACAAATGATGCTTGATTCAAAAAGGATGATCAAAATGAAGCATTCAAATAGTCACCATTTTAGTGATATATGTGGAAGTGAGTGGTAATGTTGGGTTAGGGCTGACCACTTCATAAATGGATGGGTTAAATCCATTTAATTAAATTAATTGTATTATCTTAAATGGATTCACATGATAGCTAACCCAACATAAATGTAACCTGTGATCCCAAATTGTACCCTCCAAAAAGTTCTTATAAGAAATGAGTATGAGATTCTTTATTGAACGTTGTATTATACTATTACTTATGGAAATTAAGTACATTTGTTTCACGAACCTAACAAATTACACTTATTTTTTCACCTTGATTATCATAATGGATGATTCATTTATGTAGTTTTTAATCAGCTCCAAAAAACCTTAAATTCATAATGAACGCCATTCAAGAGTAGGAGGAAAAATCATTTAATAAGAAATCTGAAAAAAGTTAGATAAAAGAAAAAAAACTATATAAACTTTTCAATATGAGTAACAGTATATCACAATGAATTAGGTTAAGGGTACCTCTATATATTATACGTTAATCACATGGAACTTATATCAAAACATTCCTCTAAATCTAATCAAGGACTACTAGGTTCACCTTGTGAGCCTGCTATGGTGTGGAAACATTACCCGTTCCAATAGCCCATACTAGTTCATATGAAATGGCTATATCATCCCAACTAAAAACTATATCTCCCAAGTCAAATAAAATAATAATAAATTATCCAAACGATTTTTTGTAGGTTCTTGATTTGTGATAAATAAAAGAGGCAGTAAGGGTTTACCTAAAAAGGCATTCATAAACTAACACCATAGATCAAATGTTTTCCATTATCAATCTTCCAAATGCTTCCCAATCCAAGAAATTACCCTAATACCTTAGTCCTAGGAATAATCAACCTTTTTACTAATAAACTGAAATAGATAACCTTCATCCAATAGGTGAAAAGAAACTAATGGTATGTTTAGAAGGGGTAACCATAGTAAGGGAAATGATATGTGATGCGAAAAATGATTTTTTAATGTTGGGGGGGGGGTCGAATTATTAAGTTCAAGATACCATAATATCTCTTACATTCCCTTTATTTTTTTTCACATTTCATTAATATTTTCCTAGGACAATCAAAAGTAATGATCAAGTTCAATCATAAATTGCATAAAAAAGAATTAGTACAATAGAATAGATAACTAATTAAGTCAATCAAATACCAATATCATCATTTTTTAATCGTATGCTAGTATATGGTGTTATAATATAACCATTATTGATAATGTTACTACAAGGATTGAGAGTTGAGACATTAATGTGTAAAAGATCCATACTATTATCCTTTCCTATCAAAAATAGAATTGGTTGATACATCGACAACCATAATGACAAATGAATCATAAATATAGAAATAAATTAAAATTATTATTTAATAAATAAATTAGGAATATGGAATGTTGTAAGATACCATAATTAGTGACACAAATTTCTTAATCAATATGCTCTCTTGGAAGTTGGTTCCAACATTGAATATATGACATTGTGTTATTTGTTGTAAAATAAGAATCAAAAAAGGAATTGTTTTTCTTTCAGAGATAAACTAAATTTAGAAGAATGAAATATATATTTATAATGTCTTTTCATGTAATCATGGGGTAATAATATAATCATTATCGATATCGTTGATGTAGGGATAGAGTGTTAATACATTCATGTATGAATGATCCTTACTGTTATCCTTGGATAGCACAAAAAGTGTTTATTGATACATCAACAACTATATAGTACAACACAAACATAAATATATAAATAAATTAATGTTATTGTATAATAAATAAAATTAGGATCACAGGATGTTGCAAGATACCATAATATGTGATGCACTTTTCTTTATCAACATGCTCTTGTGGAAGTTGGTTCCTACATTGAAAACATGACATTTTGTTATTTTTTGTAAAATAAGAATCACATAAGTCATTAAATATTGTTTAGAGTTTACCAAAAATGTAAATTAAAGAAAAATCTAATTATATATTATTGTCCTAAAATCATGGTTTCATAATATAATTGTTATTTATATGGTTGTTATAGGGAGAGATAGTTGAGACATTCATGTATGAATGATCCAAACTATTATCCTTTCCTAGAAAAAAATACTTGGTTGATAAATCATCATCCTTATAGGACAAAAAAACATGAATCTTTGAAGAAATTTAATGTTATTGTATAAAAACAGATATTGGGAACATAGAATGTTGAAATATTCTATAATATGTGACACACTTTTCTTGATCAATATACACTATTGGAAGTTTGTTCCTATATTGACAACATGAGATTGTGTTATTGGTAGTAAAATAAGAATCACAAAAGTAGTGGTATATTTTCTAGAGTTTTCCAAAATGTAGAAAAAAGAAATATATATTTATAGATTCTGGTCATGGAATCAGAGTCATCATACACTGACAAACCACTATAGTAGATAATGTTCTAGCATTTTTAGAGAGAAGTATTTCTTGTTTTTCACTTTGATTTGATAAACCAGTATGGAGTCATGCACACCTATACTATGAAACATTTCCTTTAGAAATAGAATACATTTTACTAGCCACATAATGCATCAGAAACAACATAGTAGTAGTTAAATTGGAATTCAACATATAAAATATAAGTTTAACAACATAATGGGAGTGAAACCTAACATTTATAGTGTATTTATAAAATTGAACTTGATTTTCTAGTTGTATCTTTTTGTGATATAGACACTAATGATTTGTTTTACTGAAAATATGGATAGGTAAATATGATTTCAAATCACCATAATCAACAGAGATTTCGATTACACAATATATATTTTATGTTTATAAATTAATGAATAGAAATGGAGTTTAAATTGAATGGTGTGATAATTCAACATCACTATAAGTAGATATAAGATAGAACTTCAATCAATTCACTCTTTATTTTTATAATAATCTTTTGATATTTTCTCTCCTCCTTTCAGATAACATTGTGCTTGTGGATTATATCTGACATCTATTTAATGTTTCATATAAATTAGGTTTAAAAAGTTTCATTCAAATAAATTAATTATCTTTTAGTTAAATAAACCCAATTTTATCCAAATTTATATACATAAGTTATATAATAATGTCTATATTTTGTGGATTGATTTAATTGGTGAAAATATTAACATTTATTTGATACTGAATGGATAGTTTCAAAACCGTGCAAAAAATAAATTTCTAAAATCAACAAATCATTTATTTATCTAATATGAATGATTTTATACAAGGGAAAATGTATGAAAGGGAAAAATAATCACTAAAATAAATTGAATCAACCCATTTAAAAGACATCATAACACAATATTAGTGAATTGAAATAAAAGTCACGTATTATATGAAAATAAAATATCCAAATGAATTTAACAGTGAAATGTTTTTTGTAAATTATATAAAAGATATTTTAAATTATAATTCATCACTAGTAAAACACTACAATGTTGAAAGAGTTTTCAATAACCGACTATTTTTCCCTCTTAGGGATGGAAATCTAAAGTGAAAAACATTAATGATCAGTTGGAATAAAATGAAACAGAAAAATGTCACCATGATGAAGTGAAATGTAGGACTAGAAGTTAAATACGTACCTATGGAATGCGTGAAGAAATACAAACAATGTGTGCTAAAAAATACTACGAGGTGAATTAATGGCATAGTATGAAATAGATAAATGTTAGTAAAATGAAGGATAATATAGGACTGTGATATAATGCCGCACTGGATAGGGAATTTGAGAGTGAGACATGAAGAGAATTGGAGACTGAATGGGGAAACAACAAGCAGTAGAGAGATGGGATGTCAATAATAATATGCAATGACCAGATAGGGAGAGTGTTAGAAGCTGATTCAATGCTAGATAAAATAATGTGGGTTACTAATGAATATATGATACCCATATGAATATTTTATGGAGTGGTGCAAATGAAGGAAATTAGAGAAGATGGATCTCATTTAAAACATCAACAAATGGAAACTTAATCAGTCGACAATTAACATTAAATAGGTTTTGGGTAAATGCAAGGTTTCCTCCAATACAGGGGACATAATTCTGGGGACGAAACTATTTTGTATGATTCTATTGATGTATTATGAGATTGGCGATTGTTGAGGTGAATATTTTATAGTAGATCATGCGAGCTCAAATTTAATTTATAATAAAATTGCTGGTATAAAAAAAATAAACATTAAAGAATGGAAAATTAATCAATCAAAATTTAAGAGTTACAAAAGTTTGGGTAAATGTAGAGTTACCTCCAATATAGGGGACACAATTTTTGAGCAAAAGCTGTATCGAAGGAATCAATTGATATCATATGAAATCAGCGAATAGTGATGATGACAAGTGGGAATTGTTGGGAATGGAGGAGCTGGATGATGGCCGGATAGAGGAGGAGAAGATGGATTTGTTGAATGAGGATGATAGTGAAGTGGATAAGGGACCGAAGGAGGGAACACTAGGAGGAATCCATTGGTGCTCTGCTGGGAGCAATGGAAGTTTGGTGGGAAACTGGGAGAGGTACAACATTGGTGGTGGTCTATGGAAACCCTACCTCGAGGTGAGGTGAATTGTGAGTGGGGTATGGTTTTGATGGAGGAAACTGAAAAATGGTTGGGGAGGGGTGACATGGAGTTCTATATTGATAAAAATTAATGGTGTATGGTCCAATGATTAGTATAAATAATAGATTACACACAGAGGAACATGCCAATATTGGAACATTTCTTGAAATAGTACCCCCCAAACATTAAAGAAACCTCAAGACCCATAGTAGCTAAATGATGTATAAATTATTTGTAGAAAATATTTCATGATTAGGGATATTTATAATATAAAAAGAATACTCTTTTAGTTTTTCATTCTAATAGTGAAACCCATTAACGGTTTCCTTTAATTGAAAATATGCAGGATAATATTAAAATTAAAAAAATGGAGTGGATTATTTTAAACTAACATTTGACTGAAAAATATTTTACAATTGTTCTTTGTGTTAGAATGAAACAAATATTTCTTGAGTTGATGAATTGGGTGGAGGACACATTTTTTGTTTATGAAACAAATCTTAAACCGTTGGTCTAGTATGCACTAAATTTTATTCATGGCCATGAAAGTAAATTTGATAGATTTTATATTATATTTAATAAATATTTATGAAGAGTGTTAGAATCTTTTGAATTTAATATTTTTATATAATTTTTTTTTGATGTGATGAGAAAGGTGAGATGTATATTTTCACATTAATATATACAGTGGAATCGATAAAAAGAAGCGGTCCTTGCGGAATGAAACAAGGAAACAACAGATAAATAAATATGCATATAAGACTATTAAATTTAATTAGCACTATGAAAAAACATTTTATTGAATTGTTATTATGATAAGGGATGTTCTAACAATGTGGTATGTTTATTCATTTAGATTGTGAGTATAAAGAAAAAGAGTATTTATTAGAGTAATAAGGGGAAATCCGGTGCTTATTTCATAGTGAAATATTTTAATTTCAATGAATGTTTTATTATAAAAACATGGATACTTTGTCAGCTACCTTAGATTAAAATAATACGGATTGAAATAGAAGGGTGTGGCCAAGTCATTTTCTACTACTAGGATCAATGTTGAACTATCAAAAAAAAATTTATAGTTTCTATTACATCTATACATATATTATTCAAAATGTTTTAATTTATTTGAGTTCTACATTTTATTTTATTTTTCATAAATTTTTTAGTAATATAGAAATAAAATAACTGGATATGAATAGTTAACATCTGGTAAGAACTCCTCGTTGAAGTATTAAGAAACCAGGATTAATAGGAACTTTACTATTATTATCTATGGAATTAGTTTTCCTAAATATATTATTTTATTACTCATAGTAGAGTTCGATACTATTTTGGTACTATATTTTCTTATTGGTTTTAAGGCTAAGATAGATTACAGTGAAAATAATGTCATATTAAATTACTAGATTGAGTGTCAACATGTATATTAGAATGACTTTATACATCTAATAACGTATACAAAAAATGAGAAATTTTTAAAAATATATCTTAAGGTTATCTTATTAATATCATTTAGAATAATTATTTTTTAAAATAGTTATTTTCGATAGGTAATTGAATATTTAGACATATTTATTATTAATTTCACAAGTATTATTCTTCATTTAGTGGTCATATTAACTATTAACATATTTATTAATGCTAATCCAATAATAAACCCTTCATATTGAATGGCCTCTGTAGATAAATTGTAAATTAAAATGAAATTACAAGGTTTTGTTGAAAATGGATTCATTCAAACCAGTGCTACACCTTATGGTGACATTATATTATTTGTTACAAATAAGGATGGTTGTTTGAGGATTGCCATTGATTATAGAAAACTCAATAACATTACTAATTAGAAAAAGTATCATATGCCTCTTATTTATGACTTGTTTGATCAGATCTATGGAGTTCAATATTTTTGGAAGATTGAACACAATTTTAGTTATCATCAGCTGAAGTTAGAGGAAGATGTCATTAAAAGTGTGATGTTCTGAACTAGGTATCCATTATGACATTGTGGTTATACACATAAGGTTAAAAAATTAACCTGATGAATTTACGTATATGATAAATATAATTTATATGATTATTTGGATGAATATATATTAAAATAAATTGAAGATATTTTTGTATATTCGTAATGAAATAAGGATCCTGAGAAATAGTAAATGATTATTCTTTAAACTAAAATTGAAATTTTAGAAAAAATTTGAATGTTAATTTTTTATTATAACATATATGACTCATTGGGTATATTGCAACTAAATTAAGCATATATTTTTATTATCATAAAAATAAGGTTTAAAAATATGGCTAATACCAACAAATTTCACTAAGATAATATGTTTTCTTAATCTTGATATTTATTATAGAAAGTTTGTTTAAAAATTATCTTTATTAACCAGCCCAATAACAAAGATAACTCAAAACGGAGTTAAACTCATTTGGAAAAGGGAGAGTGATGAATGATTATTGTAATTAAAAATTATTATAGTAAATTCTCTATTATTATCCTTTTTATAATGAAATATGCTATTTATTATTAGTAGTGACACTTTATGTATAGCCCTTGGGTCTGTTTTGATGAAAAAAAGACGGTAATTTCTTAACTATCATACCAATTAAAAAACGATTTATTCTTCACATGAAATTGAATTTAAATTAATAATATTATTTAAAAGAATTTAAAGTCATCATTAATATCAATATAAATGATATATATATATATTTATTAATCATAAAATGATTGAAGTATATATTATCCCAAAATATAATTGAACATGAGGAAATGAAGATGGTTGTATGTAATGAAGGATTATAATTTCACAATTCACCATCATCCAGGTAATGAATAAAAAGTAGAATAAATTGTAAGTCAAAAGTATATTGTATCCTTCACCATGATATGCTTCAAACATAAACTGTTAGTTAATGATTTAATGAAACTAGGATTGGATGTTGTGTATCAAAAAACCCCTTTCATTTCATATCATGCATTATTACAATCACCACTATATGAAATAGTAATTTATTTTTAGTATTTTGATCACTGATTACAATGAATGGTTGGAATAGTTATAGGTGGTAAATTTCATGAGTATACTATCGAAAATGAAGCTGTTATATGATTTAAATAGCAGTTATGTACACTGAGTGTTTTTATTGGAAACATAAGTACTAGGGTAGGCTCACAACTCTATTTTTTGGGATTATCTTGAAAACACTATGAGGTATATAGGAATTTTGGAAGATTATTCATGCGATAAAATTTAGAATACATTTCTAATTTTACCAAGAGTTGTTTTAATTGAAAATAATTTTAGGCAAGATGCGATCTACTGAAAGGGATTTTTTATCCATTATCATCACTAAAATATAAATGGGAGAATATATCCAAAACATTCATCATATTATTACCAAATAAAAATTAAGGTTATAATGAAATATGGTTTAGTGTTGATCCTTTCAATAAATCTTCTCACATTATTAATATTTAGGTTGATAGGTAATTGGAATAATTTTTATTGACATTATCTTTAACACATATTCATGTTATAAGGAGTTACTATCTCAAATGTGTTTAATCATATTCCAAGGTTTACTTCTAATATTTTATAGAGACTTTAATTGTCTACGAGAACAGAGGGATGTAATAGAATAACTCGACATCCCCAATTTAATAGAATATAGGAGATAATTACTCAAACCTTGGTGGATAAGATCTAATATTTCTCATTTAGTTATAATAGTGGTTGGGATAAAATCCTCTACTTAGTTTAATTTTTTTATAAAAATATTTTTATTGAAGTGTACAACTAGAACCATTTGAGGAAGTATTTTAAAATATTTTTGGAATAAAAAAATGATCGGAATAATTCAAGTATATAAATTTGTTATTAATTGAATTGTTAGAAGAGAAGGTTTAAAAGGTAAATATGGCTCCGCACAATCTGAAGTTAGATCATATAAGGAAAAAGAGAAATGAAGATAATTAGAGGAATAATATTTTATTAGATCTAGGATACCATGTTTTTGAAAAAATATATTTAGAGGAAGGCATAATGAATATCTATATGAAAGGAAATATTGAATCCTATTGATTGTTGGTCCATATGAAATTCATGAAATATGGTATTGGTAACTTATAACATAGCCTTCCACTTATTATTATCTCATGTGCATGAGGTATCATATGTTTACTTATTAATGAGATATATACTAGATATATCTCATGTATTGATCCATGCAGGGCATGAGGTATGAGGGGGTATTTCATATAAAAAAATCCTATTAATAAAAACGATCATAGATAATATTTTTTCGAAATAAATTAAATTACCTTGTAAATTATTTTTGAAGATTAAAATAATTTAATAAGTAGCATTACAACCTATAAAAAGAAGCTAATGATAAATATCTCACCTTTTTATTAATGAATAAAAAATTGTTTGTTTGAAATTTCTATAGTGGGTGAGAATATGAAAACCCATGTAGAAATTTGAATATATAAAATCGATGATAAATGTTTTCATTAATGTTCATAGTAATTATTTTTCTATATTAATATAATTTTCAAATAAAAAGTGATTTTTTATTATAACTATTTATTTCCATGTATTATATGGTTTGAAATTAAATTTAAATATATATATATATACTTATTATTATAATATTGATAAAATACACTACATTTTTGATATCATCATGTAAATATTATCTTAGGACTAATTTTTATATTTTTATGAAATTGTTGTTTTTTATTTGAATAGTGAAAAAAATATTTTATCAAAATACCACATCATATAAAACATTTTCAAAATATAATAATTAGTTAAAAACTGAAAATGTATCAAAAATTATTATTTATGACTTGAAGGAGTCAAATAAAGATGTTAAAAGTTTTAATTTTAATTTAGAAAAAATTATTTCAATTTCTAGAAAAATATAAAATCCATTATAAATTTTTGATCATTTTCATTTAATTAAGTAATCACAATGTGCTATTAGAATTTAATTTAGATTTAATGTCCCTTAAATATCATCTTATAGTCATAAATATATAATTTTCTTGACAAACATTATCTAACATTATTTTAGTAGAAATTCATTTTTATGATAATAGGACATTTCTAAAAATTGGTTTTTTATTATATTGGATATTCATATGTTAAAATTAATATCTTCTACAACATGAAATTGAATATTGTATTTTTTTTTGAATAATTTGATTTAATTATATAAATATATACATTTTAATTTTAGTCAAAAAATTATGTTACCTTGGTACAAGGAAACATAATAAACGGGAAAAGGGTATGGGTTTAAACAGAGAGATTATTCCAAAAAATATCAAAAAATATATCTAAGTATTATTTAATAACTAAATTACCTACAATCCATATATTATTTCTCAAAAATTTACAAATTTTCATCACCTAACTTGTGTACTAAATTTATTATATATTATGAAATGATATAGTTATGAGTGTGTCACTCCCTTTACATATAAAAGGATCCCTTCTTCATATAACTTCTTTACACACATTTAGAACCATATATGATGCATTCCATTTAAGAATAACTCAAAATATCTATTTCACATGTTTTATAGTTATTTTATTCCTTAAACAAATATGTTAAGGCTTAAAGAGAACCCCAAAAGAGGATATCCAAAGAAGAGGTCAATATTTTAACTGAGTTCTTTCATGTTTCCTTCTTTTAAAAAATTATAAACATCTATTATAACCCCACTAAAACAATTACATTAGTATAATTAGTATATTAATTTTTTATGAGTTAATTGTAACAACCATTATATACCACCCATCTATCCATTGGGAAATGAACACATCATACTAGTTACATGCGGTCTGCCACCTCCATAAACAACGCAGTAATTTTTTATGACATCTAAATATGAATAGTGGTATAAATTTATTTAATAAATAGAAATTTTATTTATAATATAATAAATTTTATATAAAGATATTTTTTCCATTATAATAATAATAATAATAATATATTTTCATCGTTAAATGTTATCCCCGAAAATGAGAATGTTAAGGCATGTTATATGTAAAAAATTATTAACATGATATTTAATAGGTCTAATTCATCTAAATATTCTTGATTATAATTTAATAATTTTATATAACGTTTTAAACATCATTAATATTCTATAATAATTATTAATTTATTATTATTTAATAATTCTTGATTTGTGAGACATCCATCATAACAATAAAAATTCATTAAAACACTCCTGATTATTTAAAACATTAAAATTATTCTTATCAAAAAGTTTTCAGGGAAATATAATTATTTCATGATATATAGAAGTAATTTGTCTCTAGTATAATATTAACTATAAACAATTACACATATTTATATCATTGAACCATTGGAAAAGTAATTTTTACCATTATAAGTATACTTAATCTTTGTTAAACATAATGAATAGAATAACTCCAAAATGAATAATGTGAAATAAAATGATTTAGTAAATAAATGAAACATGATTATAAATTAAAAAAATACCCAGTTGGGAATACACACATATGAAATTATAGAGGACTCGACGTAAGGTATTTTCGATTAATTACTTCTTTAAATGTGTAAAATTTGAATATTTCTCTTACAAATACATATTAATTATGTATTTTAAATAATGTTCATATATAGAAAAAAATATTTTACGGTTACCCTAAAATACCTTTTAATGTATTTATAATGATTTAAAAATAACATTTGTTACACTTTATTAAAGGTTACATATTGACTTTCATTATAAAAGTGTGAATGTAATATTTTTTAGAAATTTATTATTGATCTCATTTTCATAAAAATATATCATTAATTTATTTTTATGATTTATTTCTATGTCTATATGGGTTTTCAAATAAGATAATTTTCCCATTATTTTGTGAATTTTTTTTAAATAATTAGTAAAATGAAATTATATTTCTTCATATTTTTATGGGATAATATGAATTTATTTTTATTATGGGATTAAATATAATTTATTATGATATTGATAATGAAGTTGAAATATTCCTTATATTGTTTTAGTGATAATGATATTGGTAATTATAGAACATTATAGGTTATCCCAATATATATTTCATTAATGAATATGATAATGATTTAGTTTCCTGTGATAAAATATTGGAAGTATCTGGATATCTTATTCATATTAAAATGGTGATAAGAAATGATGATTCAAAATAGGTGATGAATATGATTTCCCAATATACATTCCTGCATTTTCTATTATTTTTATACATTTTAATGGTTTCCTTGAATAAATTTGGATTTCATATATTATTTTGTTTTATTTTATCCTTAATGCTTATTATGTGAAAATGAGAACATTATCTTTATTTTTCATTTTTTCCGATGTACTAATGGGTTTCTAATATTTTTATATCCACAATAGATATTTATGTGATACTCCCAAATTTTGAAAAGAATTTATAGGATATAGTGTTATGTAAGAGCTATATAAATTTCAATATGTATGAAATTTCATTAAGAGAAAAATTTTGTCATAAATGAAACATAAATGTAAATTTAGGATCATATTTTTGTAGGAAATTTTACATTATGTTGAATTGTTCTATTTTGTAATGTAATCGCTATCCCAATCCATTAAATATATAAACCTAACAGATCATGAGAATGTAGAAACATGAAATAATTTCAATTAATCATGTTGTTTTGGTTTTATTATGAATGTATAGTATAGTTGGTGTCAATGAATATGATTAAAGAATATATTTTTTCATAGGATTCATTTATTGGGAACATGTTGTTATATTCATTCCTTTGTATTGTTTCTATGAGATTTAATAAAGTGTTATCCTTATATTTTTATTGTGGTATATTATGGTATATTTTTTTAATATATCTAAACCATTTCATCTGGACATCTCATAATCATTAATTCTGAAACATCCATCCTTAAGAACTTCTTTAATATCATTTGGAGTTATGGTTTTATTCTGAAAAATCATTAATGTTTAATCCTCTAATGTAATAGTTTTTATTTTTCAAAAAGTATAATTTGTTTCCCATGTACATAGTAACCATAAAAATTTAATCATCCCTTAGTTTCCTTCTCATGTCATGTATTTCATTTAATTGATCACATTAATTAACAATAACTCAAATACCAAATGACAACATATCAAATTACCATATTTTAGTCAGAAAAAATGTTGACATGATAGTTTTGGGAATGAGAATCTCAATTCTATTGGAATGTTTTTTAGTAAAATGTAATAGATTTGGACAATAATATGATTGAACTATTTGTTTCTCGGATGTTTACAAAGAAAATCATTGGAAAATATTGTTTTATTTTATTATGTAGAAATCATAGGATTATTCTTTCTGATTTCATTATGATTTTAGAACACTTATTATAATAAACTATAAAAAGTATATATTTTATTTTTATACCGTATTTTATTTTATTTTAAATTCTTACTATGAATTTTTAATATCATACATTTCCTTTTACCACCCAAGTAAGGACTAGTGTATGATATTTTTAATTATTACTCCCATCATGGATTAGGGTATGTGTTGGTACAACAAATTGTTGTTATATCCTATGGGTCTAGTATTTTGTGACCTCATAATGAATAATATGCTACACATAATATTGAGTTAATATCTAAAGTATTTTTTATATATTTATTATGATATTAAATAGTTTGAGGGTGATTTGTGGTCTTCAATGTCCATAAATTCATATATTACATATTCTCTATCCAACGGCTCGAATGAAATTAAATTTTTATTATATGATAAGTCCCCCTTTTAAGTGAAGAAGGGGGAAACCCAAACAGATTTCAAGGACAAAGGAATACTCACACACAATGGAAAAAAAGATAGAAACCCCAACAAAATCATAAATATTCCCTTCCCTAGTATATGATCATTATGATTCTCTCCACCATTGCAAGGATCTTCAGTAAGAAACTGTATGATGTCAAATCACATGCCAGATCTGATGGCTGAATCCATACCCTCTCCAACAACTAAATCCAAAAATATCTGCATAGTTGAACCTCCATCTCTGGATCCTTCTCTAGAGCTTATTGCATGTAGTTGTGTTTGATAGAACATAATTCCCACCTTGGGAAACAAACAAACCACACAAAAACATCCACCATTTCTCAAAATGATTAAATTCACCAAACATATGTCATTACTGCCAACCAGTCTTCTGACTTTGAGGACTTCCCGAATGAACCCCTCCACATTCAATCTCAATGCCACTTCAACTACAGAATTCTAGAAGATGGTTCAAGGGATGCGAAGATGAAGCATCGTCACCTAGGACTGGATGACTTAACACCAGACTAAGGTAATGTCACAAATGAAAGGATTTGGGTCACCCTGAACTAGAAACGTCACATTGGGCATCGATCTGGTTAGGGCAGAACTGCGGATGCACCCACACTCGGATCTGAAACAAGCCAGCTATGGTAATCCAGTGAGAAGACTAGGGTGGGGTAGGGCCAATAGATCCCAAAAAATTAGAAGAAAAATCAATCACCAAAACCCAACCATAACAACCATCAATAGCACCAAAGCAAACCAAAGTGAAGAAACCAAATTCCTCAAAAAACCCATCCAATTGAACTAATATGAACAGAATCAAACCAACAACCATGGAAAACTCATAGAATCCCCGAAACCCAAGGCCTCCCTATCTCCGAGATGCTCCAGATCTATCTCCAGGCACACCAATGTCACACAGGAGATGAAACCCGATCACACCGGACCGAAACAGGAAGACAAATGCAGTATAGCTGCACCATCACCAAAAGTGTCGACCTGCTTGGTTTTGCAAGACTGGACTAAGAAGACATATCCACTACAGTCGCCTCATCACTGAAATAGCTGAGCCACATGATCAAGCCAGAGAATACCAGGATGACAGATCCACTACATCCGTATCGTCACTGAAATACCCAAGCTGCATTGATTCGATCATCCAGGCTAGCCACATCAGTGCTGAAATGACATGTCATGCCAATCCGAACAACGATTTTGGTGCTTTGCAGATATAGATGAACCTACTTAGTGACTGAGTAGGGATGGAGGGGGAAGGGACATGAAGTCGTAGGATAACTTAGAGGCTACTAGTGGGAGATGAGACTCCGCTCCGAGGCTCCAGTTCATGTGATACTTCATTACACTACATATTCTCAATGTTTATTTGAACCAATATGGGTAGATAAGGGTTGATATTATTTATGACTATGAGTTTGAAATTTCATATAATGTTAAAAAGGATATATATATTATAAATTTTTTTTGAAAAAATTTATAGAACAATATTGTTTGGAAAATTAATTATTTATGGATGATGAGAGGATAACTCAATTCTTTATACATGGATATAGATGAAGTTAATAGAGGAGTATAATTGTAGTAGATGATGGTAAATTCTATCATAATTCATCATGTGATAGAATTTAAATTGGGAGATAATTAGGTGGTGTTTTGGAGATATCATAAAAACTATGGTGATACTCCCAACGTCATGATATATGTTGATCTACGTTCAGTGTTATGTTGTGGGAACTTGTTCATTCACCATCTTATACAAGAAGTATGTTGATATTTTTATAGAACCCTCTTAATAGTGTATCCTTGTAATTATAATATGTATCATACAATAAAAATATCCATTTTGGAGTCCTAGTGTAAAATTTTTGATAAAAGAAATTATATCTTGATATATTATATTCTAGAGGGTAAAGTCTTAGCATAATGTTTTGGTTGGATTATTGTAGAATCCTAAATTTTTTGGAATGCATGTGGGTGAATGTTTCTTTGGTTATTGTGATAATATTTAGTCATGCATCCAGAGGTTATTATTCCTTTTTTTACATATATCATGATGATGTCAACATATTTTGTAGATGTTTTTTTTCACGTGATGTGGATGTGTTAAAAATGTGTAATTGTAGAAGATGTGGTTGGACTTCATGTGCTTCTGAGTATGATCATTTTTATCAATATCCTTATTTTCCATCAGGGGTATCGAAAATATTATAACATTATGATGGTTCATTGTTATTCTTAACATTTTATTTAGTTAAAAAGGTTTAGATAGATAGAGAATAATTATTAGATGTCATAGATCGTTCTTGATGAAAATGCCCACAATTTTGAAGGATCGTAGAAAAATTCATGACCTCAAATTTAGTAATAAAAAAATTATTATAATTTATTTGTTATTAGGGATATATTTGATATCTTACATGGATAACGATTTAGATCATAAATTAGTCCAACTATGTTTGGTGTGTAAAAAGTTATTGGTTTCACCTTAAAGTAGATCATTATAAAAAAAAATCAGATAAATCAATAGTGGTTCAAATTAACCGAGGATAATCAAAAATATTATGCATCATAGAGGTGGAGAAACTTTTTGTTCAAAGTTGGTGATCATTTATTTCTAGAAGTAAATCCTCATCATAAAAATTGAGGCATATTAAATGTGATAATATTTCAGTATGGGTTTTCATTACATTTGATGTAATAGAGAAAATTTGAAAAGAAAAATTTATATTGGCTATTAAACAATAACTAGATATTTAAAGACTTATTCTATGTTTCTTAGTTTTCATTGTGTACTCATAATAATACCCATGTACTCAATTTATTTAAGTTTTCTATTAAATTGGTAGAAGTGTTTGTGGAGTGACCTATTGATATTTAATGTTGTTAGAAGAATGTTTTGTAATTTTGATGTTTGATTCTTATTAAAATGTTATGATTTGATTCATTCTTAATAAATTATGTTTTTATTCCCTATTTTAATGTTTTGTTTTGATTTTACGATATAATGAATTCTATTTTTGAGTAATTCCATGTGATATTTGGTATTGTTTTTTATTTTTCCATTCTATATTTGGATTTGATAATCAAGGATGAGAAAAATTTGGGAGGTTTTTAATGTATGGGTCTAGATTTTCCCTATCCTCTACATTTTTATGATGTAGCATGTCATAGGGTAAATTATGGAAGTAGTTTCAGAGAGATGAGTTTTTTAAATTTTTATGTAGACCACACCATGGTGTTGTCCTTGTTAAATTTTGGTTTTCCAGGTTTGGTTTTGGTTAGAAAATTTTATAAAGGAATAGTTTTATTATTTGGTGGAAGATTGTAAAGTTGATTTCTACAATTTTAATGGAGGATTACATCACATTGATAAAATATGATACGGTTTTAGATGTTTTGGATATCATAATTTGTGTTTAGTTTTTGTGAAATCAATCTCTATGACATGCAGAGAGGGAATTCTTGACATTCTTATCATGTTGTAAAATATTGTGGTTTTCTGAAAAATATTCCATAGTATTATTTTAGAGGATAACAAATAAAGGACAATTTGTTTGGTTAGTTGGATATATTTTGAGATGTTATAGGGTTAGAAGGTGGAAAAACCAGGTAAATATGTCACGGTCAATATGGACATGACATAGTTTTTTCAAACAATATAAATATAAGTATAAATTTGATATAGGAATCTAAGAGAGTGGGGGTTTCCAAATCACCATGGCTTTCACATCAGTGTTGATTAACAAAAAAAGTGGTCTATTTCACTAAATCATAGGGTATCAAAAGGATATTATAATAATTTATTCCATCCCTCTTAATTTTTTAGTTCATGGTCTCTCTATTTAATCCTTGTGATTGGGTTTATTAGTTTTTTATTTATAAACCTATATAAGATTAATTTTACACAAGGATTCATTTCATTTCACTATTGAATGTAAACATATATTTCTTCATTTTTTAATATTATTATCTCAATTAATTTATATATTCATTTTTGGTAGAATATATCATAATTTTTAGGAATATTTTCCTAAAAAAGTGGTTTAGGAATATTCCACTATTATTCTAGGAGTTTTAAATTTGAGCCATTATGATTTTTATTTGGCAGAATGATACATGAACCCGTAATTAATTAAGACGATCCAAAATATACTTGTATGTGTTATAATTAATTTTTTATAATCAGGTTCCTGTGATGATTACTTATATAAATCATATTTGATAAATATGGGAGGAAAATAATAAATATCAAATAAATATTTTTATTAAAAATTAAATTATGTGGAACACAGAATGTTAATTATGATAGTAAAAATGTTAATGAATGTTTTTGAATATGGTAAGGATAAATATTTTGCCTTTTATACTCTATTATGTTGAAATTTATTGAAATTTATTTATATTCATATTGATTATTTGTGCGAGGCTTTTTGATGTTGATACGATTTTCTTAATTAGTGAAGAACTTGTTTGTGGATAATCGGTTGTGGAAAGTTGTTTAATTACAAGGTATTGTTGTGGATAATTCATGTTAGTTTACATAATGATATGTTAATTTTCATAAGAAATTAGTATCATAATGTATAACATTGAAGAACAATTGTGATTTTATTGTCGAACATAAACTTTTATGTGAATAATGGTTACACATATATTGATGTGATTAAATGTAATATTAAGGGAATATATAATTTTATTTCATTTTTATAAGTATTATATTTGATGAATAAATGGTTGAGCCTAAAAAGGAGGCCATGAATTAAGTGAAAATATAAATTTAAAATGAAATAAAAAAAGGTAAATAAGAACAATTTTTTTTTACATTTTTTATAAAAAAAAGACCCTACATCTACTCATAAAACCCTATACTCCCTGAGGGGTATGGTACAAAGTAAATCAACATGAATTTTCAATGGGATTTAGAGACCAATTATAAACAACCTTTTCTATTGGATTCATAAATAACACATAATATACCTTTTACCATAGAGGACCCTAAAATTACAAACACATACCGTTTATAGAGGTATATCTAAATATTACATGATTTTTATGTGAAATGAATAAAGAATTTAAAATTATATCATAGTGTAATAGATAGTGTTAACATAATACAAAACCTCCAATCTTGATATAATTTATATGTAGTTTAACATGTGTAAAATCTCAATCCCAATTCAAAAAATCCTATCATAGTTAATTTTTCTAAAGAATTTTAGTAGTATTAATTTCGAATGAAATGATTCAAATTCAATCTCCCTTTATTAATTTATATTTTCATGATATCTATTAATAGTGATTCCATAGATAAATCATCATCATTAAATACTCATTATTTTCTGGTAAATTATTTCCTAAAATATATTTCATAAATACCCAATAAAATTTTATATTGATTGAGAATTAATTTTGTTGTGTATTAGGAAATATGTCTGTTAAAATAATCTAAAATATGATCCTATACATATTCCAAATCATTTTAATCATTACATCTATATATATTACCCTTATTAACATCTAAAACCATAATTGGACTATATTGTTTTGAAACATTATCTTCTTAATAACAACTAAAATGTGACTTTTCCAAACATTAAAGAAGAAAACAAAAATTTAACACTAACCTCATTCAGAAATTGTATTATCTATGAAAACATAAATGTAAATCCTCAATTAAAAAAGTATATGTAAAATTAACATACTTTTAAAAAAACGATAACAGTATTCCATTAATATATTAGAGTAAATGATCAATATATAATGTTGAAACACTTTTATGATATCCAAATATGTAGAAGAAAACATTAGATGTGTAAAAATAAATAATTAATATGTAATAGTGAATACTTGATAAGAAAATAACCATAACATTACCAAAATTACAAATTCCAAATGTTAATGAAATTTCCTCATACAAAGAGTAAATAATTATACATGTATAAGGGTCCTCTACATAAGAAATTGTTTCATCAGAGTTGACTACAATATTTTAGTCAATAAGTACTATAAGAATCAAATAGTGATAATATGATAAATTATTACATCTAAAATGAAATATAATGGAATAATACAAAATATTAAAAAATTAAAAAAGTGTAATAAAACACAGTTTTAGGGATTATTAATTATCAAAGTATAAATAATATGGAAAGCATCCACTCAACATTCTCCACCATTTTTATAATTCAAATACACAAAAAAAAATTCTCAAAATATTTAAACAAATATTCACTTTTTTTAAACATTAATATGAATATAAGTAATTTTATGTGGGACAAAATTTATGGCATGAAATAATAATAATAATAATAAGATTGTAAAAAATGTATATCCCTCATTGCTATACAATAATTATATTAGAAAATAATAGATTAAATAAATTATAATTAATATATTTAATTATTATTATTTAAGCTAATAGAAATAAATAAAAAAAATAAAATATTCAAACAAATGTAGCCAATAAATGAATACTCATGTATAAATATCAACTATAAAATTATTGAAATCTTGAAATATTTGTAATTAAGGTTATATCAATAGTTAATGAAATAAACAAATACTATAAATTCCCATCCATAATCCAAGATTCCTCCCATTTAAGAAATGATAGTGAAATTTATCCTTTGTATACCCTATAAATAAATAAAATATATTTTCATAAAAGTAGTTAATAATATTAAAATATATTAAAAATTATTATAATTAAATTGTAACAGTAACAAAAAGATACGGACATTCTAGAAAACTGAAAATAAATAAATAAATTATTATTGGACATAACTCAATTCAGTTCATTTAATTATTTTTTTGATATGAATTGTAAAATAAATTGTATTTGAATAATAATTCATGAAAAAACTCATTACAAAACTTTTAGTTTGAACTCTTGAATAAACATAGCCATCAACTCTTTTAGAATGTTGATATTGATGTTTCTTTTAAATCAAATTTCGATCTAGTGTGTTATGATACTCAAAAGTTGAATCCCCCATTTGAGAATGGTCTTAAAAATATTGAGCTTCTATAAATTTGTACTATTTAATGTATTGTTCATTCTGATCCTCTTTAGTAGACATCTCATTATAATCCATTTCATCAAATTTGATAAAAACTAATTATTCAACAACAACGTAACAACTATTATAAACACTATAATATTTAATCATACATGAATATCATAGAAAAACATTCTCTTCATATTTGGTATCAAATTTATTCAAAAAAATATTAGTTCATATAATAATAATCCAAAAACTCTAAAATAAAACACTTTCAGAACCTTACCATTCCAAAACTCATTTTGTATCATCTTGTTAATATTTTTAATAACAATTTTGTTTAAAATGTAATAAGTTATATTAATATCTGCCTTAAAAAATCTATGTTTCCCATACTCACTTAAAATGGCCTTTTATATTTCATAATGTATCATATTATTTCTATTGACAACTCTATTTAGATTTAGAGTATTTTATGATGAAATGTTATTAAAATAACCAATATTTTCCATATAATTTCTCAAAATCAATGTTCTAAAATTATTGTCCTCTATAAAATTTAATAGATATAAACATATATCCATTACCATTTAATCTAAAATTAATTAAGAATAAAACTTAGATAATGTTTCTTTCTTTTGAGATAGAATATAAACCCAAGTCAAAATATTAAAGTATTCTATTTTAACAAATGCATACTTCTTTCGACCATGTTCTTTTATATCCATAGGTAAAATAAAATATTGATAAACTATAAATATGTGTTTGGCAGTGTTTATAAAATTTGTCGTCCTAAATGAGTCCTTAGGATGATTTCATTTCTTGGAAAAATCACAATCATGATAATGTTTCACCATATGATTTGGATATTTCAGTACTACATATGGTTTTTAAATCTCTTGAAGTATCACGAAGATTACATACCAAATAACCATATTCTATTGGATAAAATATTTATTTAGAGTATTTAAAAACATAACATGTTTCAATGGTATCACATAATTTCAATAGAATAAACATTCTCCATATAGTTAGCATAAAACATCATAGAATCATTATTAAAATTTGGAATGTTTCATTATATAATTATTTATTCGTTACAATAACAAAAAATTGTGAAATATAATCAAGAAATGATGTAATTCATAAACATAAAAAACATTAATAATAGTAGTAGACTATAATATAATGACCTCACTAAATACTTTTCAATTACCTTTGGAATTTTCTCCAAAACTGAAAGTGCTACCATCACATCAATTTTAATAAATTATGTTTGATAGATCTATGGTGATATGCATTACAGACACACTATCCATTTTTTAGGATCACACCGGAGTGAACACATAGTGGGGGGGGGATTAGTGTCCTATTAATATTTACCACTTACAAATTTTTATCACTTTGTTTACCTCCATCACTTATTAAGTGAATGATTATATATTCTTATACAAATTTAGTTATCAAGAATTAATAAAAAAATATTAAATCATAATTGAAACCAATTATTTTTATTGTGGTTCACCTCTAATTTGTTTAAAGATGTCCCTGGTTAATAATTTTTATTATCCAATTCATGCAAAAAGAATTTATTATTTAGAAAACCCCAAGAAATGGTATGACCTTGAATGTATTCCCCTAGAACCAAAAAGATACAATAAAAAATTTATCATTGAAGAAAAATATTACATCATATCATCAAGTCACTTTGGATGTGATAAATAACGAAATATAAATATTACTTTTTGGAATACAATGAATATGGTCAATATAATTTTCTTGAATAAATCTATTGAGATACCTATATGTCAAAAAATAAAATTTCAATATCAAATATGAAAAAATCATTAAAAACCACTACTTCTTTATAAAGAATAGTATAAATGTTAAGTGGACTAAATATCACAAAAACTTCTTTAATAAATAATATAAATAATAATAATCATATCATTTATTTTCTATTCTTCTTGGTTCAATAAAAATTTATTCAAATAAATCAGAGTATACATTTAATATAACTTTTATAGAAATTCATTCGTTGAAAAATCATGGTCACTTACTCATTAAAATTTTATAATTCATAATATTTTTTGTGTATCTCAATTTCACAAATTGATATATTATTTTCATGAACTCTATCAATAATATATGAAATTCCTTATTCATGAAAAAATAAATAGATAAATGATTTTGATTTCAAGAGTTCTTTTTCTTTTTATTCGTATAAACAAAGAGAATTATATTGATTCCTTCATGAAAAAATGTTACCACATTTTATTCTTCCTATAAGTAATAGATTATTTTCAGAACTACATGTAATAGTTATATACATATACCATATTTTTCTTATTAATATAAATCTTGAAATTTATTTGATCAAGTAAATGTTTACAGAATCTATAGACTTAATGTAATAATTTGAGTGAATTTCACTTCATCACACAATAATAATGTAAGTAACCTCATATAAAACTATATATAATTTATTAGAACTATCAATTATGAGTCCTGGAGTGTTTATTATTCTTCTTTATGCAAGGAATAGATATCAAAACACAATATCCCCTTCCCCAAATGAATTATTAGGAATCATTATTTATGTTCGATAGAAATGAATGCTCTAAAAATTGTATGAAGCTTTTCTTTTCCTTGCCCCTCAATATATATAGATGCGGTCAAATGCATCATCTATAATAAAAATGTAATGTTATCTAAAAATTAAAAAACCCATAAAATATGATGAGTGGTGGCCCAATATTAATATTATGGGATCTTTTTGAATTTTAAACATCTTATGGGTTTCTATCATATTCTTTCATGATGACAATAATCATGGAGTCTTCACAGAATTGTATTTATCCTTTACATGTTTTAAATCAAAAGACTGTATGAAAATTACATGAATCAACTTCTATATGAATCTGTCATTAAAACATTGATTCTTACTTGGAAAAAACTCCAACATTAGAATAAAAAGTTTAATAAATATTTAATCATCTGTGTATATTAATCCATATCATTTCTATTTTTATTTCGCATACGATCGATCTTAGTTCTATCCCCATAAGACCTGGAATGAAATTTTTCCATGAAAACAATCCCTAATGTAAAACTAAGGTTTCTACATGCTTAAAGATGAATAAACATTTGATCAGCTCTAGTATATATATTTGAATAGTTGTTTTAATATATCCCTCTATTTCAGAAGGGTAATAGTGAGGATACTATACCCATTTTATCATAACCCATATAAGGGTAACTTGCATAATAGTTTATCATAACAAATATGTGATGTGTGGGATCCATTAGATGGTTGATATTATCTTGACTACTGGGCTATGATTATAAATTTATAATTTTATTTGTTATATATAAATGCATGTTGTGCTCATCCCATATCAAAATGTTGTTCAGTTTAGTGCCAATATATAAACAAATTCCATGTTCAACTACAGTAAATTGATCCAGGGTTAGCCCCCAAATTCAATAACTCACACACACCCATCATTGGGAAACACCATATGTTGAAATATTCTTCTAGGTACACCCTTTTATTCCCTATGTGATTTCCAAGTACATGTCTCAGCACATTCCATATGGGCCTAATATATGTCAAATATTACACACCTTCCTCAATGTGTTTCTGAGGTTGACTTTATCTCGTGTGGTCAACCAACTTAGTCCCACATCAGGTTGAGGTACTCCTTGGTTAGTTTTTGGAAGGCCCTATTTTTTTTAAGGCCTATTAAAAAAACATATATTAGTTCTATATATATAATATTATTCAAAACCCACTAATTTATTTCTCAGCATAATTTCATTATTTCATCAACATATGAGATTCTTTAAAAAATAATGAAAGTAAATATTTTCATAGTCTTCCACTGTCATATAATTTTGTAAAAAATGTTAAGAACATTGGTGCGGGTTCATAGTTCAATCAAGATGAGTTTATCAACCATCATACCTAAAATTTACATCATAAAAATTATAAGAAAAAAACTTTGTATTTATTTTGGATGTATATTCATTAAAAATTCAACTACTTATATGATTCTTGATGTAACATTAATCCTTATAAAATGAATCATAAAACAATGACCATGATTATTTTGAAGCTGCAATCTTAACACATTACTAAGAATGGGGACATAGAAACACACTTCCATGAATGTGTTATTATTCAATTCATACTGACATTAGGTTCTTTAGCACATACTGAATTATTAAAAAACATAACACTAAAATAATGTAGTATCATCACCCAGAAGAAAAAAATTCAATAAATTTAAGATAATTTTCCTTAAAATATAAATAAATAGAAAACTCTAGTATCCATGAAAATTTGGTTATCATAAATTAGTAATACTATTTTTTACAGCCATTATAATTTTAGACAAGTATTAATAAGAATAAAGCAAGATAAAAATATCGACGTATATTCCATAACATTTTACAAATGGTATCCAAATATATGCGACTCTTTATAAAAATTGGGTCCTTACATCCTACATCTGAAACAAATATAGGTAGAGACACTACCTTTCATAATTTTACAATCTTATTTCCCAAAATCTAATGCAGTTTCCTATTATAACTAACACCATTTCTATTTCTAGTCACTATGCTCATTAAAATCCTCTTTCTTTAATTTTCTATTATATAAAAAAATATTCCATTATTTAAATTAGAATTTTTTTTTCTTTATTAATATTTCAATTCGAATTTTGAATTGATTTTTCTTCATCAAAATTATTTTCATTTTCATATTAAGCTCTGTTCTCAGACATTCTATATTCAAGAGAATGAATCTTATTTTCCTCAATATCATCATATTTTTAAAAATAAATGCTAGAATAAATAACACCATTCATTGTTTCCATGATGAAATTATTTTTAGATTATTTTCATTAATAAGAATCCTTAGTGACACTCCCTCACACATAAAATTCTTATTTTTATTTCATCATTATATTTTCTATTCCTTTATTTCTTTAGTTTTTGATGACATGTTTTAAGAAATATTTATTTTTGATCTCATAACATGTGATATTTTATGTGTTGAAATTTGAAATAAATATTTCATTCTTATTTATTTTTTAATCATTACATTGATAGTCTCTTAATAAATTAGTTTAAATCCATTAATAATTTTCATGCCTTTATAGACTCATTTCACTTTTTTAGGTACTAAATATTTTTCACATATATATATTCCTAATTAGAAGATCCATAGTAACCTGAATTTATTTATTTTAATGATGAAAATTTATTTTATGTTTAATCTTCATTAACTTTGTTATTTATCTCCTAGTCATATTACATTTGTGAACTGACCAGTTGATCAATTGCGTAATCCACAATACAATTTAATTAATCAATGACTACCTTTTTGTAATTACAATTCATTAGAAGACATATAAAAACTATTTCAAATATATGACATTCCCTATTCTTGTGAACATAATTGAAATTGTATATATATAATTTTTTTCTCCAATTTTATAGTATTGTTAATCTGTTTTTAAACTTTTATGATAATATATTTTCAATCTATGTATACATTAATGATTCAAAAATATTATTCTGACATATTATAATATTTATAAAAACATTTTGACTAATAATCCAACATAAAAAATATTTATGATGTTTTAATTTG
This sequence comes from Viscum album, assembly GCA_963277665.1. Classification (NCBI taxonomy): domain Eukaryota; kingdom Viridiplantae; phylum Streptophyta; class Magnoliopsida; order Santalales; family Viscaceae; genus Viscum; species Viscum album. The sequence continues at coordinate 576,667,081 of OY728144.1, forward strand.
ATAAATAAAATGATGCATCATTATCAGAGATTGAATTAGGATCAATATAAAGAAATTTATATGGTTTTATAATTATGGTCTAATGTTCATATGTTAGTTTCCTTTTGTAGGATTGCATCATACCATTCCATTTACCATAGAAATTTTCATTAACGAAGGGTGGCCTCTTTGGAATCCCTCCATCACTTAATCAATGATCATTTATCAAAAATATTTTTTCTAATATATAACAAATTATAATACATGATTAAAAACATAATATATCAATAGAGATAATTCACTGATATCAATTACGGAATTAGACATAGTTAAAATGTTGAAAAACCCTTAAAGGGAAAAGCACTGAAACTGTTTGTTTTCCTTTGTGAATTGAAGCTCTAAAGTTAATAGGTTGGGGTGAATTGAATGAAATTAAAATTTAAAACAATATAAATAATTAAAAAAATTAAAAAATAAATTTTTTATTTTATTTGAGTTCAAAAATATCCCACATCTACTCTTTACACTCCAATTTTCATTAATAGGTATGTTACACACTTTATCAACCTCAGTTTTAAAGGGGATCTAAAACCCAATTATGACCAATCCATTTAGTTAGGGAATAGCCAACAAAAAAAATAATTAATCAATGGAGGTACAACTATGTAATTTTATTTTCTTTTATGTATGTATATACAAGATGAATTAAATTTTATGAGTTAAAAATAAAGTAATTACAACTATATCATAGTGGAATAGATAATTAAAATATAATACAAAACAATAAAACTAAATTTAACAATTATGAAGCATTAATAGGAAAAGTATACCAATCATAATAAAATAAATTCTAGCCCATTGATGTTATATAAATAATTTTAATTGTTCTAATCATGAATAGAATGTTTTAAAGTCTGTTTCTATTCATTTCTATAATTTTATCTTATCAAAATTTATAATGAAATTTTTTAAAAATTATCATCTTTAAATATTCCTAAACAATAGTGAAATAATTTATTAAAATATCATTAATGAATAACTATAAAAATTATTATGTTTTAACTTCAAAATAATTATCCTTAAATATATTTAACTTTTTAGAAAATGGATTGGAAATAATCTCCAAATTTGATTATATATATAAATATTATTTTTTTGAATTCTTTAAATTTTTATTGATTCAATGTGAAAAATAAAACCATGTATATTTATAATAATTTTCTATTTTAGTATTTTATATTATCAGTAATAGACAATGATAGATATTATATTATAAAAAATTAATGATAATTGAGAAAGATATGTTCTATATCTAACTATATGGACCCTAATTGTTAATTAAATTATTATTTCATAATAATAATTCTTTCATAATTTCTATACGATTTAAATATTATATTTTTAATACATTATAGTTTTTAACATATAAAACATTCTCTAAACATTATCATTCAAATCATAAAATAATGGAGAAAAAGTAAAAGTTACGTTTTAATATATCAAATAGATATTTATACATAAAAGTGATTGTCTACACTAAATTCGTGATCATCCAATATATAAATGTAAATATTTACATAAGATAATTTATTTAAAAATAAATTGATTTTCCAAAAAACTAAATAGATAAGTGTATGCCATAAGTACAAAATATTAAGTATTCAACATGTAAATGCATAACAATTTTCCTTGTTCCCAATACATCAGTGTAAATTTTTTATGTGTAAAACAATATATCCAATACATAAGATTGAATAATTGATACGTAAAGGATAAACAATTTATTAAAATTCAAAACAACATATTTTTAGAAGTATTATCTCCTTATGTAAGAGTAAGTACTTAGACATTCATTGTAGAAATATACATGGGAAACATTCTCATCAGAGTCAACATGATTTTTTTCTTTTACATGAAAATGAAGAATCAAATTATGACCATATAATCTATTATTCCTTCAAAAATAAATAACATTAAATCATGAAAAAAACAATCCTAGTCCCACAAAATAATTTCGAAATTTTATGATTCTAATTTCAATAAATTAAGTAGAATATTGAAAATAGATATCAACTAATTCATTAGTATGTCCATAAAACCTAGTGAAAACATTTCACGAGACACCATTATTCCTTTTAATATTATGTATTTCAAATAGAAAAACATAATATTAAAAATTAAATAATGCATAATAAAACATAATTACAGGGATTAGTAATGATAATAATATAAAACAATTATTAAATAACTAATCTATAATAATAATTTTGGTTAGTTATCTTATGTTTATTCAATGGATGTGTAATTCATTAGTTTTTTAGTAAAATGGATGATGTATTCCTGAAATAGATATAATTTCTATAGTATTACCTATACCACCAAAGAGTTTTTTTTAATTTTTATTGCCGAAAATATGGTTTTAGGTAGTTATTATGGTTGGATCTACTATCATTTGTGCTGAGGATATAATGATAATTATTAATGGTACAACATTGGAGTTAGATATCAATAGATAAATGAATTATAATTTTAATTATGTATTTTTTATTCAAAATTAACATATTAGGTAAATTATAAATATATATTTCTTTCACTATGTCATTATTATGCTGATTTATTGAACACATGGATGGTTTGAGGTGGTGTTCATTTAGTATACTTGTATCCTCAAGCTATTATAACATGTTGTTTTTGGACATCAAGGATTATTCTTATGGTGGACCCATGAACCATTAGTTCTGACTTATCTGGGAGTTGGCAGTGTTATTTGATGTAGTATTCTATTTTTTATTTTATGATTTTATTGATCTTGTTTTTTTCTTGGGAAACTCATGTAAATAAATCTATATATATTTTTTTGTATAAAATTCATTTTATGGTTTTTTGTCTAAATCGGGTTTATATTGATAAATACAAATGAAACTGGTTCTTGTGTATTATTCTATATACGCCTTGATCAAGTTACCACCCCATGGATTATTAGAGGATGGAATCGAGAGTGAAATTTGATTTTCCTAGTAGATTCTTGATGGGGCTGGGTCATAGATGAATGACATCATTTAAAGTGATTAATGATTTTTTTATTATTAATGGGTTAATATTTCATGGTTTTATAAGGGTTTTATTCAACTTCATTCTATTATATGAAATAGACTACAGTAATGAATTAACGATCATTATAAAAGTCAAAAATCAGGAATCATATAATACATATTCATTGTGATTATGCGTATTTCGTTGAACTATTTCCTATAATTCATTTTTATTGCATATGATCATCTACATTTTTTATTAGATAAGATGTTTCTATAGATGTAGTTATTCCATAAGTATATAAATATGATAGGATATGGGAGGAAGAATGTATGAAAGCATTTGGATGTCCATTTGAGAGTGATCCAAATTGAAGATGAGGCATATAAATTTATTCAACAAGGGTTCTAGTGATATGAATTAAAAGGTATCAATCAACTATTTATGATAATGAAACAGTAACATCCAAGGTAAATAATAAATATGATATTTTAAAATTTATTAATATTTTTGAATTGAATATTAGTTTTAATTTAATGGGGATGTTATGTTCGATTGCGTACCTGACGTGCAATAATGGGTTTCTCCGAAATCTCATGTTGCACACAAGTGTGAGTCATACTGAAAAATAATAAAATAATATTATTATATAAAATGGTATTTGATGCCTAGTCATAGTGTTGGTGGGAACGAATAAAACTAACAATATTATTATATAAAATTTTTGTTAAATGTTTTTATATTTATCCAATAAAAGTTAGTGGAAAAAAATGTTAATGATTTAAAATTTTAGAATGAACACTCTAATATTCCATAAAAGGCCGATTTAACGCCTTTTGATGGAGAACCATCTTTAATTCTAGTTTTGGACAGTTTTATATGTTCTATTTGAATAAATAAAATTTTTCATTAGAATCGGGACATCAAAATTAAATTTGGATGAAATTATTGTATTTTCCCTAATAAAGTACATTATTAATTAATAGTGAAAAATATTGTATTGAAATTCAAAACTATATTTTAATATAATATATTTATATCATTAGATTATATTTTTAATTGGTTTTAAAGATTAATTAGATTATATGTTTACCATTTAATCTAATATTGGTCATCGGAAGTAATTTCACTTTGAAAGTGAATATAAACAAATGTCAATCGTTTGATAGTTATTATTTCATACAAACGCGTTTTTTGGTTTTCACAACGGGAATTAATTTAAATTAATTTTTGAATCTTTTTTTTTGATTTTCGAAAAATGGATTCCATATTTGGAAACATGATATCCAAATTATGTAAATAGGTAAATTTTATTTTTAGACATTATGAATAGTAACATCAGAAAATATTTTATTTACCATGTTTAAAAGGAAAATCTGGTAAATAAGTGTAAAAAGATATTATTATTATAATATTAAATTACCCTGACTTATGTCCTAATCAGATTTTATGGTACATGTCTGACCATTTCAATTCTGAGGTAGATTTGTGGACCCTATATAGCCACTTGTAAGTGAAAATGACACTTTATAAAAATTTGTTTAGTTTTATGGAAAATGTAACATAAGCATATATCTTTTAGTAAAATAATTTTTATAATTGGTTATATAAGTGTTATTTTAGAATATATATAGTAATTAGAAATATAAAAATATTTAATAAATCATGGTATTTTGTTTAGAATTTTTAGACATCATATAAATAAATTAATTTATGACACAATGATAATGTAATGATCACCTCATTAATTAATGTTTTAAATAAATGAGAGTATAAATATTAAAATAAATTTATTTTGAATCTTTTTATACCAAACAAAAAATTTATAGATTATTATAACTTGTTATATTTGAATTAATGTTGTTTTTTTTTCTAAAGAATCAAGTTGTCATATATTTTTCTAAAATTCTTGATATGAATAGTTTATAAATTGACATAAATGAGTTCTTAAATAAATTAATATTTTATTAAAAGATAAAATAGTCTTAAAATCTAACATTTGGTAAAATGAAATATATGGTATTAAAAATATAATTAATGATCTATTTTTGTTCTCTCTGAATTTTATAGTAAATATATTAACCATATAGTATTAATATACAAGATGACATGGTAAAAGTTAAATTAGTTAACTAAATGTTAATGCTAAAAGATAAGGTTATGTTTATGACCTAAACTTATATAAAACCCTTTTAAAGGATGATTTAGAACAATAATCACCTTATCATTGAATTAAATGAGTCGGGGACATTTTGAAATTCAAATTCATTTTATAATAAAATAATATTTACAAACATTTCTAAAGAGCCCCATCCTCCCCCTTCTAAAAATTATCATCTCTAACCATTACTCATAAATATCAATCCTCCTTGGCTCATCCAACCTATTCCCCAATAAGCTCTAAAATACCCTATATTCCACCTATAAACCTTACTTTGGGAAGAATGAATTTTAACAAAACCTTTTGGTTCAAACCAAAGGGAGTCAACCTATTTAAAGGTAACATCTTCTCTCAAGTTCTTTTCTTTTATTTTCCTTCTCCAACCCCATAAACTCACTTTATCCCATAATATTATAATAACACCAAAATTTTAAATATACTATGATATTTTTATGATAAGGATTCGAACTAAACTCATGCACACCTCCATCCAATGGATACAAACATACTATTTCTATGGACGGCAAACTAGTGCCTCACGAAATGATGACTGTTCATTTATCTCCTGCCACCTCTCATGGTGGCCATTATGATGGAAATGTATTTGTATATTATATATATTATAATTATATCTTCTATATGAGTCTTTAATTTTTATTTAAATCAATCCATTTATGCTTTTCATGTTGGGTAATTATGATAATTTCATCTGAGGAATTGTGGACTACCGCCCACTCAAAGTGATAGGATTCGTTAATGCCACAAATGGAATGTATAAAAGATGTAAATAATGAAATTATATAACCAATATAACATGGATATTATACTGTATTTATAATATACATATGTATCATTTTAGTTTTCATTCTCTTCTTATGAAAAAGAAATGAATGTGGAGTTCATGTGTACGTATGGCCTACCGTCTTCATTAACAGTGCATTTCTTTTCTCATCTCAAAATACTATGGAATATATATATCTATATATTATTTAGGTGTTATAAAAATCATAAATATCATTCTAGAGATGATTTACATATAAATACATTGTTAATTCTCAAAATAACAGATTATTTTTTACTCATGTTTTGAACATCGACGAAATGTCCGAAATGAACTACAATAATTGACTAACAGTTATATCATGGTAATAAGTGGTATAAAAGGAATTATAAATCTGAAAAAGGTTATAAAGAAAGTGTGAATTAACTTAATTTTATTAATGAAGAAATTAAAGAATGAGCGAGTCATGTCAGGCATGAGGTATGGGACGTCATCTCAATCTCCTTTTATTGAGGCATATTTTGATAATATACACCAAATTCTTTTATACAGTGTATAATAAACCCCTTTGACTTTTAATTTCATTCAAAGGGAATATTTTTTCTACGAAGAGTTTTACTTAATGACAAAAAGAGTGTTTTTAACATATTCAGCGATAATGACCTCTCCACCACCGCAATCATTATTTAGCTTCCTCTATAATCCTTACGGATTTTTTAAAAGGAAATGAAATCCCATATTCTGTTTTTTGGGTGTTTTGGACTTGAAAATGGTTTTTGAAATGGATTTATTATTTAAATATCTTGAAATGATTTGTTGTGATTGAAAATAAAATGTTATTTGTTAAATGTTTATATTTTCAAAATTTTATGTGTTATGATTTTATAATGGTACGTAGAAATTTGACAGGAGGTTATGTGATAAACCAAATTGTGGGTGGTGCTGTGATAAACCGAGATTTGTGTTTATTTTATAACCACCAATTCATTGATTATGGATGTTGGCTATATGGATATTCCATTTAGAGATATGTGTGGAAGTCAACCATATGGTTATTCCATTTCAGTATGTTAATGTTCTCAGTAACCTTTATATGATATATGTTGCATTGTATGGGATTTATGGTAATATTTTGGTTACAAACAGGGTATGATGAGCTTATATTTAGTGAAGTGCTTTTAATACTTCATTAAGATGAAATGTATTACTTTTTTATAAAGTATTCATTGTTTACATGTTGTTTGGAAATCTAATATTTTTCCTTCTTTCCGTATGCCTTACTAAGCCTTTTATGCTCATCCCAATTTTATGAAATGTTTTTTCATAGGAAATAAAGTAGAATAGGGTTATGGATGGGATCATGGGAATGTCATGCTGTTTAAAACATGGAACTAAATATGTTTCTTTTTCTAGAGTTTATTATTTTATGAATAAAATTAAAACTGAGCAAAAGTGACCACATGTAATATTCATGTTGATATGTATAAGTTATTAAATAATTCCCTAAATATCCAGACCTAAAAATATCTTCACTATGAATTATTAACATACTTCAATATTATGTAATGTTTAAGGATAGGTCTATACAGTTGGAATTAGAGGTCAGTTTAGATAACATTAGGTGTTAGAATATTGTTAAATTAATATCAATAAATTAATTTATGTTCAAATTGAAATAATATAGTATTTAAAGATTACCATGTTTCTTCACCTAAGATATTTATGTGTTTAGACATATTTTTCATAGAGCATACATGGAAACTATAATGGGAAGTCAAATAGAGGGAAATTAACTTCCAAATCAGCATCATGAGATGGTTAGAAACAGAATTGAATAGTTTGTTTTAGTGATGGCTCAGCTGACTCAGGTGATAATTTTTAGTTGTGTTTATCGATAATATTTTGATTTATTCTAAAATTAAAAAAGATCATGAAAGTCATTTAAGTGTTGTATTGTGGAAAATAATTTAAAAGAAACAACATATAATAATTATTCTGATTTAATGTTTGTTGAAACAAATTCATTTTGTTGGTCATATTTTTTCTAAAGATGGAAAATTTGTTGACCGTTCTAAAACAAAAGTTATTGTAGAGTGGCAAAGACCTACTAATTCATAGAGATACATAGTTTTCTTGGTTTGGAAGGATATTATAAAAGGTTTATTTTGAATTTTTTATAGTTATCTAGCCCAATGACCATGTTAACTCCAATAGGTGTTAAGTTCATATGGACAAAAGAATGTGATTATTGTTTTCATGAATTAAAAACAAGATTTGTGAATTCTCACATTTTTTGAACTACCTTCCATAAATGGTGTGTTTGTTATCTATAGTGATGTTTCGTTGAAAGGACTTGGATTTGTCTTTATTCATAATGATCATGTTTGCTTATGCTTCACTTAAGTTGAAACCTCACGAGTTAAATTACAATGCACATGATTTGGAATTAGCTGTTGTTGTTTTTTCTTTAAAAATATGGAGGCATCATATGTATGGAGTAAATGTGAAATAAAAACTAACCACAAAAGTTTAAAATATATTTTCACTAAGAAATATTTTAACATGAGAAATATGATATGGCTGATATTAATCAAGGATTATAATTGCACGATTCATTACCATCTAGGAAAGGCACATAAAGTGGACGATGCTTTGAGTCTAAATAGTAATGCTATATTAAAAATGTTACGTTTTGAACAAGATCCATTGATTAATGATTTGATGAACATTGGCATAGAAGTTTTTGGTGCAATAGATTCCCCTATTTTGTTCCAGGTGAAAACGAAATAATCCCTAGTAAACAGAACAAGGAAAGTGCAGAATGAAGACATTGAGTGGAAGAAAAATGTAGAGTTGGTTCAGAAGGGTATGTTACCTGATTTTAACATTGATAATGAATATATTTTGAGATTTGGGAAGAGATTATGTTTGCCTTGTGGTTCACAGTTTAATAATGATTTGTTAAGTGAAGCTCATAGTTCTCCCTTTCTAGTTCATCTTGGCAGTACTAAGATGTATAAGGATCTTCTAGAGTATTACTGGTGGGATGGAATGAAAATAGATATTACTAACATTATTGTGAAGTGTTTGAATTGTCAACTAGTTAACGTGGAGTGATAGTTACCGAAATGGATGGTTCATCCTTTATCGGAGCAAGAGTGGAAATTGGAAAATATATAAATGGACTTCATTGTGGGATTTCTATAGACATCTTGAGGTAACAATGCAATCGGGGTTATTGTTTATCGATTGACTAAAAATTCAAATTTCCTTCCTATTCGAGACACATTGTCTCTAGATCAACATTCTCGATTGTATGTTAACGAGATATTCAAGTAGCACGGAGTTCCCCTACCCATTGTATCTAATTGCGATACCAGGTTTACTTCAAACTTTTTTAAAGGCCTTCAGAAGATGTTGGATACTGAAATAAATTTAATACATCTTTTTATCCTCAATCAGATGGGCATTCAAAACGAATAATTCAGAAATTGGAAGATATGCAACGTGCTTTCTCAATAGATTACCAAGGAAGTTGGGACCAACATATTTCATTGGTTGAATTTTATTATAATAACAATTTTCATTCAAGTATACAGATGGATCCATTTGAGGAATTATAATAAAAGTGGTGTTGAAGTCCATGTTTTGGGATGAAGTAGGTGAAAGGAAACTAATGGGACTAGAATTGGTAGAATAGATAGAAGAAAAAGTTTATTTGATTCAAAAGACATGAGAACAACATAGATTTGGATGAAAAGATATGTATATAATCGAAGGTAGGATCTTTCTTTCGAGGTTGGTGGTCATGCCTTTCACAATGATTCTCCATGTAAAAGTGTGATGTGTTTTAGAAAGAAGGGAAAGCTGATTCTGAGGTTCAATAGACCCTATAAAACCTAGAGAATGTTGGATCAGTTTTATACATAGTGGCTCTACCCCAAGTTTATCTCAGGTACATAATGTTTTTCATGTTTCAATGTTGAGGAAGTATATGCTGGATCCATCACATGTTTTGAGTCCCATGGTAGTTCAATTGGAAGAAAATATTTCTTATAAGGAACAACCAGTCCATATTCGGGACTGTAGAGAGAAAGTGTTACGGAATAAGGTAATTCATCAGGTAAAGGATTTATGAAAAAATTATATGGTTCAAGTGGAAATGTGGGAATCTAAAGATGCTATTAGAGATAAACACACCCACTTATTTGAGAACTGAATAGAATTTCAGGGGTACAATTCCCAAAAGGGTTGAAGGATGTATCATCGCAGGTAAATAATGAATATAATATTTTCATATTTATTAATTTGTGATAATTAAATATTAATTTTACAGTAAAGGGGATTCTATGTTTGATGGAGTACCTGACACACAATAATGGGTTTCTCAAAAATCTCATGTTGCACAAAAGGGTGAGTAATACTAAAAAATAATAATATAATATTATTATTCTAAAGGGTAGTTAACACCTAGCCATTGAATTTGTGAAAATGAATAAAACTAACCATATTATGATTAAAAAATTTTGTTAATTTTTTTTTACATTTATCCAATAACATTTAGTGGCTTAAAATGTGAATGAATCCAATTTTAAGCATAAACACTCTAATATTATTTAAAAGGCCGATTTACTGCCTTTTGATGAAGAACCCTTTTTAAATATATTTTTTGTCACTTTTATAAGTTATATTTTACAAAATAAAATTCTTATTTAGAATAGGGACATCAAAATTTATTTTTGATGAAATGTTGGTATTTTTCTGATAAATTTCATTTATTAATAAATATTGATAAATACTGCATTTAAATTAATAATGGCCTTTTAATATAATTTATTTATTTGGGTAAATTATTTTTCTAATTGGTTTTAAAGATTAATTATGTTATAATTTAACTATTTAATATAATTTTGGTCATTATAAGTAATATCACTTTCAAATTGAACATAATAAAGTGTCAATCTTTGGGTAGTTATTGTTTCTTAAAAACGTGTTTTTTGTTTTGAAAACGGGAAATAATTTCAAATAATTTTTTGGAAATTTTTTGTTTTAAATTTGAAAAAATAGATTCCATATTTAGAATCAGGAGATCCAAATTATGTAAATAGGGAACTTCTATTTTTAAACATTTTGAATAGTAACTTCATTGAATATTTTATTTACCTTGGTGAAAAGGTAAATCTAGTAAATAAGGGTAAAAATATATTGTCATAATAATATTAAATTACCATAACATGTGTTCCAATCTTATGGGTTGATACATGTCCAACCCTGGACATCCTCGAGTCCATTTGGGGACCCCATGGAGCCACTTGTAAGTTAAAATGACACAATATAAAAATTAATTTAATGTTATGGAAAATGAATCATAAACATATATCTTTTAGTCAAAAAAATTTTATAATGAGTTGTAGATGTCTTATTTTCGGCTATAAATATTCATTATAAATTTAAAAATATTTCCTTTATCATGGTATTTTATTTAAAATTTTATAAATTATATAAATTTATTTATTTATGACACAATGATGATGTAATGATTACCTCATTAATGAATTTTTTAAATAAATGAGATTATAAATATTAAAATAAATTTATTTTGAATCTATTTCAAGAATCCACTAATTGTAATGATTAGTAGAACATTGTATCTTTTAATTAATGTAATTTTTTTAATGAATCATGTTTTTATATATTTTTTAAATGTCTTGATATAAATTGTTTATATATTTACATAAATGAGTTTTTAAATCAATTAACATATTATTAAATGATTAAATTGTCCAAACAATCTATGATTCAGAAAAATGAAATATATGACGTTACAAATGTCTTTAATGATTCATTTTGGGTAGCTTAAAATTTTATAGTATATATATCAATGATATAATATTAATATACAAGAGGACATGGTAAAAGTTAATTAGTAATTTAATGGTTAAAGCTAAAAGACATGGTTACGTTTATGCCCTAAACTTGTCTAAAACCCATTGTCTAAGAGGATTTGGTAAAATACTCAACATTTCATAAAATAAAATTAGTTGGTGACCTTTTAAAAAAGAAATTTAATTTATCATAAAATTATAATTTAAATCATTCTTAATGAAACCCCCACCCCCTTATAAAAATCCATCACCTCAAACCTTTACTCACACATCTCAATCCCCCATGGATCTTCCAAACTTAGTAATATAAGCTCCCAGAATCCCTCTTTTCTTACTAGAATCCTTAATTTGGGAAGAAGTCAATTCAATAAATTCTTTTTCCTTCAGTCCAAAGTGAGTTACCTGATTTAATGGTACCGTCTTCTCTCACGTTATTTTCTTTTGTTTTATTTCTCCAAAACCTAAAAATCTCTTTATAACATAATTTTATAAAAACACCAATATCTTCAATATACTAGGAGTTTTTTATAATAAGTATTCTAACTACACTCACACACACCTCCATCTAATTGATACAAACATATTGTTTCTCTGGACGGCGAACTACTGCCTCACGAAACTATGTTTGTTCATTTATCTCCTACCACCTTTCAAAGTGTCCATTACGATGGAACTGTATTAATATAAAATATATATTATATTTATATATTCTCAATTATTTGGTAATATTTTTTTAAATCATACCATTATGCATTTCATGTCATGTAATTACAATAATTTCATTTGAGTAAGTGCAGAATGCAGCCCCTCAAAGTGATATGAATCCATATTGACACACATGGAACATATAAATGGTTGTATTAATGAAATTATATAAACTATATAACATTGGTATTATACTATATCTATAACATAAATATGTATCAATTTATTTTTCATTATTTTATTATGACAATGAAATGAATGTAGGGTTCATGTGTACATACGACCTACCGTCTCCATGAACAGTTGATTTCTTTTCTCAAATCAAAATACTATAGATTATTATATATATATATATATATATATATATTATATTTATGTGTTATAAAAATCATGAATATCATTCTTTATATGATGTACTTATAACTATATGGTTAATTCTCATAATAACAAGTTCATTTTTTACTACAGTTCCAAACATTGACGAAACGTCCAATATGAACTATAATAATTAACTAACTATTATAAATTCCTAATAAGTGAAATAAAAGTAATAATAAAATCAAAAAGGTTCTAAATCATGTTGATATTATCTTTAGTTTCTTATTTAGAAAATTAATGAATGAGCGAGCCATGTCAGACACAAGGTAAGGGACTTCATCACAATCTCCTATCATTGAGGCATGTTTTGATAATATACACCTCCTTATTCTATACAGTTTATAATAAACCCTTTTGATTTTTAATTTAATTCAAAGGGAATCTTCATTCAATGAATCATTTTACTAAATTACAAAAGGAGTGTTCTTAACATAGGCGGCGACAAAGGCCTTTCCACCGTATTAATCGTTATTTGGTTTCTTCTATAATCCCAAATGTTTTTTAAAATTGAAAATAAACCCCTTATTATGTTTTCGTATGTTTTTGTATTGAAAATGGTTTTTTAATGGATTGATTAGTTTAATATCTTGAAATGATTTCATGTGATTTCATATTAGATGTTATTAGTGAAATTTTTATAATTTCAGAATTTTATGAGTAATGATATTATAATGGTACAACACATTTGACAGGTGGTTAGGTGATACACCAAATTATAGGTGGAGCCGTGATAAACTGGGATGGATGGTTACGTTATAACCTCCAATTCATTTGATATGGAAGCTTACCATGTGGCTATTATACATAGTGGTATGTGTGTAGGTCGACTGTATGGTTATTCCTTTTTTTTATTTTTATGTCCCATGTTACCGTTATATTCGATATGTTGATTTATATGGGCTTTATGGTAATCTTTTAGTAAAAAAATGGTATGAAATGAGCTTATATTCAGTGAAATGTTTTTCCTACTTCTTTAAGGTGAAAAATAATATTTTATGATAATGGATTCATGGTTTACATTTTTTTTGAAAGCTTACAGTTTTCCTTCTTTATGTTTCTCTTACTGAGCATTTTATGCTCATCCAATGTTTTTGAAATGTTCTTTCACATGAAAAAATGTGGAATAGGTCCATGGATGGGATCAAAGAAAATTCATGATGTTTTAAAAATATAACTAAACAGGTTTCTTTTTTTATAGTTTTTATTTTATGAAAAAATTGAAATTGAGTATAAGATTCCACTAGTAATATTCATGTGATATGTATAACTTAGGACCTAATTATATAAAGATATAAACCTGAAAGGATCCAAAATGTAAATTATTAACTTCATCAAAGATTATGTAATGTTTAATAATGATAGAAACTGAAAAGTGGAGAATGGAAATATAGATATCCTTTGAGCTAATTTAGGGGGTTGAGGAATATTGGATCCAATTAGTGGGGAGTTTGTTGTGTGAAATAATTCAATATTCTTTGACAATATATATAGGTGAGATTGTTTTATATACAATGAAGTCGAGTGAATATCATGATGTGTTTTTAATTTATACTCTTTTGTAAGGTCATCTATAAGAGGTGTTAACCATTAATTATGGAAGTTACACAGTTCAAGAACATTGGTTAAATTATGTATCTTGACATGATATTTTCAAGTGTATCATGATGATGAGGGGTGAGTAGTTAAGCACTTTAATAGTATAAAACAATGAAAGATTCAATAATATGTTAATAATTTTTCTCATAACTTGTATTATTATAAACTAATGAGGGATATGGTCATTGATAAAAAAAATTAATGAAAAAAAGTGGACGAGTATATGATTTTTGACATTAGATTATGGTGTTTTATGTGTTCTGTTGAAAAGAATCATAGTTTTTTGTATGTTTTTTCCTACAGTAAATGACTCCTTACTCATATTCACTGGAGTATATAATATATATCACTTAGTTGTGGGTCATGATGTATCCTACTACATATATAGAGCTTTAAGTTATAAAGAGTTTAAGTGTCTATATAAATAGGAAGGTTTGATTAAACTATAAAATAATGTGAATATATATATAATAACTTGAAAAAAAACCACCTCAATAGTTTCATCCATAATTGAACTAGAATATTTTAGGTTCTCCAGTTGAGGGATTTAATGGTATACATTGATACTAAAATAGTCATTATCCATTGGGATGAGGGAAAGATAAGTGGGTAGTGAATATCAATTTTGGACAAATTGGTAAATGGGTGGGTAATTTCTAGCCTCATGAGATATAGAATTATGATATAAGAGAACTAAAGTTGGTGAGATGTCATGAACTGACCCATATGTTGGTACTGGGGTGAGAAACAGTACCTGATGATATGGGTATTTTTAATTTTTTATCCCAATGTGATAGAAAAAGTTTTCTTTTCCAATCTGATACACATAAAGGTCTGAAGAACATTAGTGAACTGAATAGTGCAAAACAAATTAATGTAGAATGAGTTCCTCATTAGATTTGAAGTGTGCTCGACTACAACTTGTCACTAGAAACAGTTGATCAGTGGATCTCTAGATGAAACCCTCTAGATCATCCAAACAATTTTCTAGAATCAGAAAACATGTCCTTTATTGAATTTTGGGTTGTATCTTTTAGTTTATATCAACTCTATGACATCAATAAGATCACCAAAATCCCATTCCTTCAAAAATTCTAGAGTATCTTTGATAGATCACACAGGAGAGACCATCTCTCCCTAGAATGTTGGACGAGAGAGACTTTCATTCTAAATGAATGAATAGTCATTCGAAGGATCCTCTCCTCCGACTTATATAGTGTGTGGAGAAAAAATACAGAAAGGGTTCCCCGACCCACAAAAATAAAATTCCCACTCAATTAAAAACAAATAAATAATTATAATGAACTAAATTATATCATAAAAATTATATATATTTTATATCATAACAATAATATATATTAAATACATTACTTGATAAACATGAGTCATTAATGCGACTTGTAACTCCCAATAATATTAAATGAACCATGAATTTTAAAAAAATATTCATTCGAATAATATTATTCCTCATATTTACTAAAAAAATTTAAAAAATATAAATAAATAAATTCTACATAAATCTTTGGAATAAGACTAATAATAAATTTATTTATTTATTGGTGATCGATAATAGTTGGACACCTCTCAAACCCCATGGTGGGGCCCAACATGTATTATATACCTGTTTAAGAGAATATGTAATTTTCTTGAATGTGAAACTATGTGTAAACGTCAAGGACTATATCATGAAAGTAAGGAATATGATTAAAAGACTAAAAGTGGACTCTAGAAACCCATAAAGTGCCCTAAAGAGATAGGGAATTTCCATATCAATGAAATCAAAACTCTAAATATGTATTGTGTAATATAATCTCTTTTTCATTGATATTATATAATACATGACACACACATGGGTCATCATCATTTCTTACATTATTATTTTCTGATCTATCTGGAAAATATTTCCTTCAACTACCATGGCCAAATATTTATGGCTGTACTTACATCCCTATTATCCTGGATGAACATAATTCTTCTTAAACTGGGATGAAAAAATTTCTATCTAAACCATCCAACTAATGTTTCACCACTAATGATTCACACAACACAACCTACCTCACCCCAATCTCATTGTCATTGTTTTTTCTTAAATAAATGTTTGTTTTCGAATGGCAGACATTTATACTAATCTAATGTTCAGAGACCAAAACCAATGTCTATATATTTGAATATCTAATGAAACAAAAACATGCGGTGTTTCTATTGGCAATTATTTCCTCATATTAACACCTACAAGAAATCACCAAGTGAGAAATTCATGAGAGAAGTCTCAATTATTATGATCCCCCATCACCTGATAGTCATAGATCATCTATGTCTAGTCAGTATGATGTCACTTTATTATAGAAAGTATATTTAAGATTTATGTTATATTTTTCCAATTATATCATTAAATAATTTAATATACTATAATTATTTGATATTAAAACTAGTTTATCAACATATCCATTTAAATAGAGGATGTTGAAACTTCTAAACTGTAATGGTATGTGTAAATCATGCATATCCTGTTGTATATATGAAATAGTAATCTTACCTAATTATATAGTTGGGTCTTGGGAACCCACTAATATAACATTATTTAAGATGCACCTAAGAGAGTTGTAAGAAATTATTTTGTCCCCAAGCCAGCCTCTTATAGGTAAGGGGGTGACTCCAAGAACCGAGTAGAATATATCATAATATTGGTTAATGTAGTCTATATCAACCTATAATATAGACATATCTCCAATGCAAAAAATAAAAAAATAACATATATATATATATATAAGTTATTTTCATATAATTCATGTAAGGGACATCAAATAAATGAACAACAAAAAATTTCCAAAAATACCAAAGGATCTATACTTATGAAAAGACTCCAAATTTTACAAACAATAGACACATAAAATATCATCCTTTCTAAATGAACTCTTGAATTCAATTCCGTTCACAATTGTTTTCACCACTATTATGAACCTCTATTCTATAATTTTAATCACTAAGAAAAACATGGTTTTAAATCCAAACAAGGAACACCATCTCAATGTCCTCCCTGACCATCTCTATACTATGAAATATTTACAGTGACAAAACATGTGTTGGTACAAACCCCTCATTGGGGTGTGTGTTAACATACTCAATAGTGTTTCTCAAAAAACATTAGATGTTCCAAGAATAAGTCCTCTTAAACACTTAAAAAAGAAGGTATCCATATGTATGATAAGAAAATACACATATATACTCAATCACTAGAACTCTCATAGATGAAAAGACAACCCAGTCATTATATATCAAATCATTGAAGGTTTCACCAAAATGGAATCTTTGAATTATCAGTGAAATAAAATTTCCCACAAGTTCGGATATTGATTTCTGAGTTTCACACCACATCTAGAAGTCAACCAATGGGTTCATAAGGAGTGACAAGTATTGAAGCATCAAATTATCTCATTCATTCAACTACACCAACACGAAAAACTAGTAAATGGAACCCACTCCTCCACAAATCCATAAAATCATTCAAGGAATTTTTACTTTACAATTAAAAAATACCATATCACCATTCTATAAACATATAGGAGAATCCAAACCTCTACTAAGGATAAGTATTGTCTAAAAGAGTAATAAACCCTATAATTATACCACCTTGGCATGTATAAAACCACAACACTCTTAAGAAAAATTTGGGTATAAACTCTGTCTCATCAAGTAATATAGAAAATATGATAGTAGAACAACATAGATAAAGGAATCACAAATAAAGGGATAGATTATCATGATATATCTTTATAATAGGCCACCCTATCCTTATAATGATTCAAAAAAATATAATGGATTACTTTACCATATTAATTCCTCGATAACAAAAACAAATCCCTCTCATCATGTCTATGAATGTTAGAAGATTAATCTTCTTGAGTCAACTCTTTTCCCACATTTTATGAAACATAGGAGAACACTATAGCATTATATATAAAAAATATATAGGTATGGAATAGTAATATATCCTAATATTAGTCTTGTACAAGGATATATGAAAATCCACTAATGATGGAAATGTAAAATGAATGTTCTACAGGGGTACAGGACATGTACCCCCTCAAAAACATTCTATTCATGTATAAACATTCATCATATAGTTTATATGGATACCTACACCACGTGTATGATATGATAAATTGTTTATTTTACAAGCTTGGTACTTGGTGTGTACCAAAAAAACTCATGTAATTAAAAGGTTGAAATGTAGGGCTTGACCTAAAGGGTATAAAATTAGAAGACTTAGTCGAATCACTTTTCATGTAATCCCAAAGAGGCCAAGTCATATATAAGAAGGGGTACATAGTATGTGGCCTTGAAAAAAATGGCGAGTGTGGACAATCATAAAGTTTGGTATATAAGTATATAAAATCCATGATGGGTTTCTTCATGGAACATATTGTGTGTACTTATATGTCCAACATTATAATCCTTATATTTATTTAAATGATAACCACCACTCTGAGTGAGGTGAACAATTTTTGTTATTCTAAACAATAAGGATTATTTCCATGTTTTTTCATAGCACTACAAAATTATTTAGTTTGTATCTTCGTTGCCATTCCTAACACCAATCAATATTGAATCTTCCCCAAATTCCCCATCTAATGATATTGTGATCCAAACAGTCGATTTATAGCTATCCTTCACCAGAAACGGGGTATATAACCACTTTTAATCGACCCCCAATAATGATTTCATTATTAATATACATGATCCCATAGAGACATGCCTCTATAGGTCCTCTGTTTCCTGATGGTCCTCCCACATGGCTTCTAAACCTAAATCAATTAGTCACAATCCCATATTTCTAAAACTAGATGATCCAAACCAAGATTTTTAAAACCACAGACCATGTAAGAGTTTCAGGTTGAACATATGAAGGATGGGAAGGGAAATAAAAGAAAAAAAAATTTAGATGTAAATAATGATTTTTTGAAACCAAGATAATGATATTAGTGTATAAAATCATAAAATATGAGAGATAAAATTATAAATTATAAATTTTTCCCCCAAAATAAAAGCAGATAATACACAGGGTACTGCAATTGAGAAATCTATAATAGAAAAATTAATCAATGATTAAAATTAAAAACAATGGTTAAAGATAAGATAAAAAATCCATAATCATTATTAGACCAGTTAATGAAGTGGTTCATGTCTACTATGATATCTTCTTGAAATTCTTCAAGGAAAACATATGTCAGATCATTAGACCATGATTTAATCTGATGATATCATCATTTATCTTATCTCAATTAAGCTATGCTTTTTTATGACTAACTCTATAAATAGTGATTTATAATTAACAAATACATGATTCACTAGACCCAAGATATAGTAATTGAGAAATTAATTACGTAATCCTATTTAATATAAATAATATATTCCACCTGCGACTACTTGATCCCATGGACCCCAATGATAATAATTGTTATACCTCAACTAGGATAAATCACCTAATACTAAAAAAACTTCTATGTCAGTTTCCACATATTACGCTATATATTTAAGATATAATACATTCATTAAAAATACAAGTGTGGTATAATTTGTTTTTTTATTTTTAATACACAAAATTATTGAGCATTTACACCACTCGCAGCTCTAAAATGACCTAGTGACCATCCATAAAAAATATGTTCTAGTGGTATATATTTATTTAATTAAAAAAATACTCAAAATCTATTAAAATGTGATGTACTTTGATATGAACCATGACAAAACCAATGGGTAAACACCACACTCTAATATCAACAGAACAATATTATAAAATAGTCTTATGTGATAAATTTATAACTTTAACCTTATAGAAGTATTTGTATCATGAAACAATTAATCTAGATAATCATCAACTAGGTAAAATTTCGGTCACCACAAGAGATGGACAGTCAATATCTTTTCAATGGATTCTTATATTTTATTTGAGTATATTGTATAACATTATATTATTATGGTTGGGATGGTGAGAAAGTATATTCTATTTATCAAGAGGCTTCATCAAAAACTTGTGTTATCTACCTTAGGGCGTATTATTCTATGTTGGTTGAAGTTATCCCTGAATTTTTAGGGGTGATCAGAAGAATCCTTATGATATAGGTCATAGTTATACTGAACATATATCAATTAGATTTAATAATTATCATATACAAATATCTAGTGTTGTGTCCTATATTAATTACTATTAGATAATGGTGAGAAACAAATGTTTTAATGAATATTATCTATTGTTAGTGGGGGAGATAAATCAATGAAATTAATTTTGGTTTTATGAAAAAAATGTATTCATTCCCCATTATTAGGATTAATGATTTTTATATCTATGGTATAAGGGATGGTGTGTACCCTAGTGGTGAAGGATTTCATTGATTTGTTTACTGTGGATATAACAAGGATTCCACCCATGGATTGAAGTAATTATTTAGATAGTTCCATATCCATGTACATATCAAATTTCAATGAATTCATATTAGATGATTCCCATTATTCCTCATGATGATTCAGAGTAGTTATTTATTATAGAGGGGTTTTATTCACCCAATTGTGTCTCAATGGGATGAATCAATACTCTTTTCATTATGAATATTTGGATTTTATTTTTCATTTTAACTTTTGATGGGATAAATTAATGACATAGTGTTGTTACCCCATACCAAGGATTGGTAATATTTTTAACTATGTGAAGGAAGTTAGTTTTTGTTATAGATAGATTTGTGATCAGGATAAAAATATATGATGGTGAAAGAGTTAAATGATTAGAATAATTCATCACAATTTATTTGTAACATTTTTTTAAATTCTGATCCCCATTAGGGTAACTATGAACCAACATAGGTTATAGGAATAGTGAATTGGGTGATTTTACCTTATATCAATCATTTTTCAGGGTGTTTATGGATGATATTTTTGTTTACTTGATGACTATATATGATTATAATGAGAACATACATTTGGGTTTGGAACATCTTCATTTATTTTATTTGTAGATATATATATAATAGCTTAAATTTTGGATGTGGTAATTTCATTTAATTGAACATTTAATATTCCTATATGGAATATCAATGGATACACCTATCATTGATATAGTAATTGATGGTAATGTTCCAAATAATGAGTTTGAGGTGTACAATTTTCCTAGATTATATGGATATTACAAAAGTTTTAAATTTATTTTTTCTTGTCATTTATTAAATTCAACACATTTTATAATGAATGGTATAGAATCTAGTTATATACTACCGGTATATCAAAATTTTCAATGATTAGTAGAGAATTCCACAAAAAACTCCATCACTTAACTAATTAAATAGTAATGTTTTTTTGTTACTGTGATATTATATATGATGGGTTGTGAAAAATCAACATTAATTTACTTTTATTCAATAATATTTATCATCATATATTATAATTACAACTTTTTCATTGAATAGATGACTATGGAAATAAAAATTGTGATAAACTGTGGATTCAGAAGTTATATCAATTAGACTATAGTTTTCAAGTAACATAAAATATAAATT
The DNA here is from genome assembly GCA_963277665.1 of Viscum album. NCBI lineage: Eukaryota > Viridiplantae > Streptophyta > Magnoliopsida > Santalales > Viscaceae > Viscum > Viscum album. The sequence goes on from OY728144.1 coordinate 576,689,146, forward strand.
TTATATCATGAAAGGGTGGATAAAATATTATGTAGACTATCAACAATATTATATTTAATATAAGAGGATACTCTCAAATTTTAAAAATGGTGATCCTTTGTTTAAAAAATTATATAATCACCATGGGTTGGGGAGGTTTGGTGGAGGTGGAAATATTTCAACACAATTTTTATTTTTTTTAAGATGGTGGAGAATATTTTTGATGTGTAATATAGGTTGAGACATCCACTCCATTTTGTGAGAGTTCACAGTACCTTCTACGTATCTTATATTCAAATGTATCTTCTTGATTAAACCCATGTCAACCATTAGGGGTGAGTTTTTCATTTAATTAGATGAATTTCTTTTGGGATTTAGAATCATCAGTATAAATTATTTTGTGGATTCATCGTGCATTTTCATATGTCATACAGAGGCATTTTTTTGGGATAAAAATATGAGGGAGAAAGAATCATATATTTCAATTTAATATTTGGGGTCTTTTATTTAATTCATAAAATTATGTTGATATATTTTTTATATTTAAATAATTATTTCATCCTTTTATATTATGACGTTCTATTTTGGATTTATAGTTGTGAAAATACCATTTCAGTGGTATCTTAATGTATATTTCATTTTAGAGATTATTTTATTCATTCATGTGTTATATTTTTATTTGGAGTTTTAGAATCATTTGAGATGTATCTAACATAGAGTAGTCTAATATTCATGTTCTATATTTTTTTTAGGATTAGTAAGACATTGAATAGAGTTTCTAAATTTTCCAAGAGTGAGGAAATGCCTTTTTTGATTTAAAATGGAACAATGAAATAGAGGGTTCTTCATTATGTTGTGGTAGGTCTATGGATGGTTTTGGTTTGTTGTTGGGTTTGGTTTCCTGACCATTTTTTCTAAAGGAATATAATTGATTGGATTCTATCTATTTATAAGGAGTCTTACATCATTGTACAAAATTATGAAATGGAGATGCCTATTTTTTGTATCATGGTTTGTGGTGAGTTTTGGTGAAATCCGTTTATACCACAAGAAGAGTGGAAACACCCATTTTCCTTATTGAGGTGTAAAATGAAATAGTTTTCTCAAAATCTTATAATTGGGTTTTGATAGAGGATTTATGATAAATGAGGAACCAACTAGGTATATGGAGGATATTCCTTGGAGGTCTATTGTTCAAAGGGTGAAGATCAATGAATTAAATCATAGTGAATACATATGGTTCGGTTTATCCAAACTACCAAAATGTAAGAATAAAAATACTTTTATATTTTAAGAGAGATGGGTATCTAATTCATCATGGATTTTGGAACTATGTCAATTGAAAAAAACTTAATGTGTTCTAGGTTTCTATACCAGGATGTGGTCACCCTAGTTTTTTAATATAAATAAAATATTCCCCCTTCTTCAAATTTACCCTTTTTCTATCACTTTTACACATTCTAATTGAGTGGATTCAATTTAGAGGCATCAGGTTCACCAAGAGCATTCAATTTACTCTTCTACACATATGGTTAATCTAGTTCAATTAAAGGTACAACTTTCCACCATTTCTTATTCTTCTATCAATTATTATATCCAAAATATTTCTTCAGTAATATTCAATGTAATTTTGTTAGAGGATGAATGTTAGGATGATATTTATTAGGTTTATTCTAGAGTTATTATATTACTATGAATATTTTGGACTTGAATAATTTATTTGGTGGTATGTTCATCTAATCAACAATTGAGGTATGAGATTCCACCTATATTCTTTTAAATTTTTTTTTAGTCATTACAATTAGGTTGATGTGGTGATTATAAGTAGATATGTTCTTATAAAATAAATAAATTCTAATCCAAACATAAAAATTAATACCCAAAAAATAATTACATAAAAGGGTGAAATGTCAATTTTATGAATCCAAATTGAAATAATGTTTGTGAGTATCGAAGAGTAAAAATGATTGTCTTTTATAATATGCTATAAAATTTTTATATATATTATATTTCATATTTTTTTATTGGTCATGTTGCCTTTAAGCCTTGTTTTTATTGATAATTAGTTGGATATTCAGGAAAAAATGGGGTTCTTAATAAGTGTTGGTTGGAGATTAGTTCAATTGGGAGATTTATTTATGGAAAATATCCTATTGTACTTATGTATGTTGTACAAACATTAGTATGGGAATGTTGAATACTGATTAATCATTATGAATGTTTATTGAATTTATGGTAATCATTGAATAATTGTTTGAGGTATGTTGAAGTAATTCATTGATATATATGTTTTTTACATAATATTTTTTGTAATTTTATAACATTATTCTAAAAATATATTCACATTACTAAATGAATATAGTATTCAATTATATTTATGTGGTACGAGGGATGTGATATTCCAACTATATGTTTAGTTTTTCTTGCTATTATAGAAAATCGATTGTGAAACTATAGTTGGTGGAGCAGTATGGCCCTTGTTGGCATGAAGTTATTATAAAGGAACAACCCATAGAGTTGCTGTAGGAATATATGATGTAGATTTTATGACCTTGTTTTTACAGTTAGATAGAGGGATAAATGTTTTTTATGTTGTAATTAATATCCATAGTTACGTTAATAATTCCAAATCTTATTACCTGAATAGCTTCATATCTGGAGAGTAAAATAACACAAGCATGGTTCGTCAAACACAATAGGCTACTAACTAGTAGTGATGCTCTATGAGGTGATAACGGGGAGACTATACCCTCTACATATGAAACTAATGATAATGTAAATGAGATAAAATAAATCAAGAGACATAAAAATCATAGTATAACTATAAATATATTATATCATTAAAAACAATATATATAATGTCACTAAAGATATAAAAATTAAACTCACTCACTCATATGATGATAATATATAGATATGTTCAAAATTTATAATATGATTCTAAAAAATAAATCTATGGTCTACCTAGTTCATCTCTAAAATCAATAATCATGAACCCTAGAAATCCATTACATCTCTAACAAGATGGATACAATTTATACACCCTTTACCTTTTCCATTTCATGAGAACTAATGTTTTCATGTATCCTGGGGCCCTTGTGTAGTGTGGGAGTATGATCTCAGTAGTCCACCACTAATAATGACCCTGAATAATTTCCACATGTATATGCATGTTTTCAATTTGAAACACATTGTGAAAAAAACATGAATAAATTATATTATATTTTTTCCATACAATCCATAAGTGATCTACATACCCGATTCAACCATATCTAGTATATGATAATGATCTCATGGTCTATACAAACCCCAAGGGATAATTATGTATTACCCATCATCCTATAAACAAAAACATCATATCAATAATGTCCCCCCGACCTGCCCTTTTAGAAGAGTTCTAGAAATATCAACTTTATAATTAATTATAAATATAAAAAATTGATATCCATATAAAATATACAACATTAAAAGGAAATATTTAATCACGTGTATAATTGAGTACCATTCCTATTTAGATTTCTATATAATTATAAAAAACGCTTTCATAAAAACATGGATATATAAAAATATAGTTCATAGAAATTTATATCATCTCTCATAAAAGTATTCACACATGAAATATTTCTTTAAAAAAAAATTTAACATCATTTTTTATAAATTGGGGAAAATGATAAGATTATAAGAGTAAGCTCAATTGCTCAGAAATGATAAACATAGGAACTAACAATTAAATTTCATTACTGAGAATAAGATGAGTATAAGGGTGTGGGGACATAAACCAAGTGAATGAGTATAACAAAAGAGAATACGTACCCACCAAAACATAGATGACAAAATAGGTGACATGGAATAAGATTTATCAAACAAAAAGATTTATGAAAATAAATATCATGATCCTTGTGCTATCAATATTGATCAAGGGAAACATACATATATAATAAATAATTTATATTGGTATCTTGGAATATCAATCATTCATTATGGAATTACCTGCGTAGATTAATCATTTATCTCATTGGAGTACACTATATTTGGAAACCAGGATTTCATCCAATGAGTAACATAACTCTATTTTGTCTTAGGAGTAACATCCATACAGTTAACTCTATTTCAATACCCAATTCATTAGAGGGCTACAAAGGACCCACTTATAATTGGGTTATAATATAACCAATTTTACTTGGTTTATAATGGATCCAAGCACATTTTCTATAACGTAACCCCACATAAAACATTAATTAATATTTCCATGTATGATATAATGGTTGAAAAATATAATATTTCACTTGTGAACATAATATTATCCATTCTCTACTAATATCATGAATTAACTTTAGAAAAGAAACTATTTATATGAAAATCACATTGAAAAAATAATAATCCATATTGAGAAACAAAACAGATTGTATCATTACGATAAATCCATAGAAAAACATAGTTAATATCAATATTTATTTCTTTAATGAATATAAATACAATAAAATGATCATTAAAAACATTATTGATGAAAATACCCTTCCACATTGAATATTAGTTATCAAAATGGAAAAAAATATTGTGGAAATTTGTATCTTTGAATGTAACGATAGTAACATATAAATAGAGCTTCAAATCTAATAATTTATTGGAGTGAGGGAAATTCAATTATTGTTATATAATTTAAATAATAAAAATTCATTTCAAACTCTTGTAAAGTGATTAAAAATTGACCAATGTGGAAAACATTATATATTTCATTTTACAAACATTTTATATAATGTACAATAAAATATATAATATCCTTAGAAAATAATTTATTTAAAAAAAAGCATTCTTGAACACATTCTAATGGACATTGATTTTTAAGAGAAATATTCGCACTCTTATGGATGAAAACTGATCAACATCACATAAGAAATATTCATCTTGTTTCTTTAATCAATAAATGGTTAAATGGAAAGTAAATATGTAAACCAAATTCAATACAACATGAGGAAAAAATTATATGTTGTATAAAAAAATAATATCATATGATTTCCCCAAAATGAATAATGAATATAAAAAATCCTAAAATAAGAGCGACTCTATCATAAAAATCCATTCTATTTTGATTTTTTTGAATCATATGTCTATGAAAGAAACAAATAAAAATGAAAAAATAAATATAATAAACATAATAATATTCGTGATATAACATCTAAATGGTTCTAATATAGACCTCATAAATTAATATAGGTGCATAACATAAATATAGGTCCCAATGAATACAAATTTGAGATATAAAACCTATATAACTATAATATCAATGAATTGAGCATTAAATAATGGAGATATCATGTGTAAACAATTTAAAAAAAGTATAAATAATTTTGAAATCAAAAAAATTATACTTCACACATAATCTTTTCCTATTATAGTAAATGAATATGGGATATAACCCAATGAAAGGAAATCTAGATATGAAATCCCTTTACCACACGGTTACTTTCATGTAAAATCCATTTGGATGAAATTATTTCTAGTTCAATATTATAATAACATGATATATGAATAATTGAAAATTAAAAAATATAATGGAAAATATATAAACCGTATAAACGATTGTTAGTGAAAAACAATAAAACATTCCCAAAGGAAGTGAAATTAAGTTCAAATCACATACCCTAATATCATACTTCTATTTATTACCTTTAATCCATGTATAATAAAAAAATATATCAATTATTGATATTATTATGAAATAGTAATATGACTCATTACTAATAGTTAAAACATTGGTTTCATCTATATAAATGAAATATTTAATTAATTAATTTGTTAAGTACATGTTTGGTGTTTTGTGGATGTTTAGTTAATATATAAAGACTAATCTCGGTATTTTTACCATGTTCAATGTGTTGATTGATTGATCATGTATAGAATAATAATCCTTAAATTATTATCATTTTTATACCAATATTATATTTTTATAACGAACCATGAATGACTGTTATGAAAAATTAACTACCATATAATCATGGAAATGGTATGATGTACGTACACATGAGTAACATTTCCAATTATCAATGAAATTGATATAATGATATTAGGTATTATTTTATACTAAAATAAATATAATTATATCATAAATTAAATATTATATTTTTATTTACACTTATATATACCATACTTGGGTTGGGTTAATGAAAAAAATGTATCACATCACTTAATCAACATGGCAGTCCACACTTATAAGTGGACGAGGTTATCATTTTTCAGTTGATAGAAGGGTAAGAAACTATATGATATATTATATCTATATAATGGTAAATATTTCTTGAATAAAACAAATACATATTAATTAAATACTTATAATTAGTCGTGATATGTGGTGATGGAAAATAAATTCCACAGTTCTCAAGGCAGTAGTCCTCTGTACACAAGAACAGTGATTTCATTTCCTATTTCATTGAGATGTAGAAAGATATAGGTTATTAAATTTATATAAAAATAGTAATTAAACTTTATTATATTTTTGTTATTAATTTATAATGTTTTTAGAATATTTAAGGAGGAAGAAAAAAAATAAAACTACAATATTCTATTAAAAGCTATATCTCATCTTTGGATAACCTCCATGTATGCTCACTATATTCACTATAAGGTTGGTATTTAAAAAAAGACCTATTGAATGTTATAATTGATCTTATGAATTTATTTCAGTATGTATTTTCTAACCTAAATGGTTTTTCAAGTGTGAATAAAAGTTTAGAGTAAGATGCATTATATACTAGAAGGGAGGCTATTTAATGGAATTTCTTAATGTATTAATTTTATATAAATTATTACTCATTGAAAAATGTATCCAAAATTAATTATTTGGATTATATGATGCCTATGATTCCAAATAATCTCATCTAATACGATTCTGAAAAACATTCTCCCTTCTCTCTGTGTTTTAACCCCCTGTGAACTCACTTGACAATTAGCATGATAACAATGTTTTTTAATCTTTATGGGTAATGATATTTATTATAAAATAAAAATAGGATAATAAATGTACAAGATTGTATACTATAAACCATATCAAAATAACATGGTTGAATATATTACTTTTGTAATTTTTATTTATTGAATAATTGTTTTTATAATATATCATTATTATCAATTTCTAAAACTGTTCGTTTAATTTGAGATTGAATACAGCATTGATGAAAATAATTTAGAATATAATACCTTCACACAAACCTAAAATTTATTTATTTCCTAAAAATTCATTGAACTAAATAATTCCCTCAAATTGTATTACTTTCAACATTGTCAGAATATTTTTTTAGTTTTTATTAATTCAATAAATACAATGTCAGCGTTTTGTAATCATGTTATATAATTATTTCATCACTAAAATTTACGATTAAAAATAAAATTGTATATCATTCTAATAAAAATAAGAAAAAACATTCCCATTATTTATCCCAACTTAAAATATTTAAATATAATATAATAATGAGAATAATATTTTTTACTTTTCATAAAATAAAATGATGTAATGTTGAAAATCAAATTCATATAGGAAACAATTTCCATATATTATAATAATTGATTGAAATGGATTAAATACACTAATAAAATAGTATTTATTTTACTTTTGGGTCATTTTTTTTCATAAATGTATTATTTTCAACCTTAATTACTCGGTTTACCATTACCACAATGATTGTTATTTTTTTCTATTACTATTCATAACGAAAACAATTAAATTGAAACAGTTAAAAAATATAGGCCATATTATTATAATTTTTTCAAGTTTTAATTTAGAGAATTTCTATAATTTAATTAAATATTTTATGTGAAAAACATTACGGAAAAAGTTTTTCAATAAAAATACCTTTTCATGTTTAAAAGAATATTTTATGTCGAATTCAAGTGTATAATTAATTCCCAAGACTATTATTGGAATATATTTAATCAACAGAATATAATTCCACTTCAAACCAAATAAAAAGTATAATTTTAATTTTAAAATTCATGAAAATAAAATAAATTTTTTAAAACAATTATATTATTCACTATTCAATTAAAAAAAATATTTTCAGAAAATTCTCAATATTTCATCCTAATATAATTTTTAAACTCAAAATTTAGAAATAATATACACATTTTAGAATTCTATTTATAAATAATAGATATATTAATTAAAATATTTTCTCATCATATATAATAACAATAATTTTTATGATGAAAACATGATTTTTTTACCAAAAACAAATTCAATACGAATTTTTTCATTATTTACTATGAAATTATCAATATATTTTTATTGAGAATGAAATTTATATTTATTTCATAATTATTATAATCTTATTTATACAGTTTAATTTTTCATATATCTTAGAATGATCATATTTAAATGATAACATTTCTTTTTTCATATAGTATTGTTGTTGTTAGGCGTATATGTTTTCAAATACTATCTAATTTTATAAAAACCGAGTTTATAAATTATTCCTCCATTAAATAATTTATTTATCACAATTTCAACATGAATCCAATAATTTAAAGATTTCCATTAGAAAATACTATTGATGAAATACCACATCGTAAAAAGGGATAATAAAATATCTTATTGAAAAGAGAGAAAATGAATGCCTGGATGTTATCTAGAACAACACAAACTTGATATCTAAATTTATGGACATTAGTGGGAAGTAAGAAAATATAAATGGATGAAAAATATATTCTCAAAACAATGATATAGAGTGATAGAGAAAATTAATCATAGGGAAGTTAATGCTCATGTTAAACTTAATGACCACAAAAACATAAATCGATATGGTGTGAAAACATTCTTCATTTATCATAAATGATGATTATAGAATATATTTTTTATTAAGATAAGTTTCCCAGGGTTGATGAATTATATTACCATCTATAATAATAATATACTGTAATAAAGTAACTTTTTTTCTTCATATCCATTAAACAAATTTTATTCTTTAATCTGTTTACACCACCGTCACATTATTTTAATGGAAAAGATGAGTGTTCAATATGTTTTTTGTTCTTGATATACTATAATGTATTTATAATAGATAAAATATTTAAAATGGGATAATAATATATTCCTCATGTCATTAGATATTAACTAATAGTTAAGTTGTTTTCATAAGGTCATAATATAAATTTTTTTAAAACATTCATTTGAAGGAAAAAATAAATTAATGATAAAAATTAAACATTAAAAAAATTCAACTTAGATCATTCCATAAATAAATAATCATATATCTGAAATAACATCAATTAACTAAAAACTAAATATTTTTTATACTCCACAATTATCTCATACCATTCAGAAGACACTATCAAAATCGTAAAAAATCTTCCAAAAAATACATCACATTAAATCAAATGGTTAAAGATTCCTCTTCCAATAAAATCCCTACCAAAATATCATTAGTCTATATAAAATCATATCCATTTAATCTAAAAAAGTAATGTATAATTTTTGGAGCGTGATCAACAAGAAACATATAATCCCATGGTGTTATCCATATCTCTAAAGATAACCTCACATGAAAACATGATAACCTCCAATGATAAATAAACCATTCCACTAATTCCATCAATAACAATAGTATATCCGTAATACCAAAAACAGTTCTAAAAATCATCTATATAGATACCATTATATTTTAAACAATTTTTTTCACCCTAAATAGATAACTTAAAAAAATAAAAATTGTATCACCTAAATACATGAGTACTTTTAAGGGTTAGTGTTTTGTATTATAAGGATCAACTCTTACATAATAACTTCGATACATAAACCACATGTTCATAAAAATCTACAAAATCTCCTAGAAAATTCATCACACCTGAAATATTTCTAGTTATAAATCAATTAAATTCACTCATAATATCATGGGAAAAAGGAAAACATAATAATGGTTAGCTCAATAACTAATTAATGATAAACATAAGAATTAATAATTGAATTTCATCACTGATGATAATATGAAGATAATGGTATGATGAATTAACAATGATTATTATCTTTCAAAAAGTCAATCCACACCCACAGAAAACTAGACAATAAATCATGTGATAGGTAATAAGATTTATAAGATGATTGATTATTGAAAAAAAATAATCACGAGCTAAGTTATATCAATCTTGATAAAGGAAAACCATCAAATTTAATAGCCATCATAAATAATACAGGTTTATATATATGAATATAATATGTTCACTATAGAAAAAGATGATAGAAAAATTCCCATATCTCTTAGGAGTAACATATAGTTGGTAAATTCCATCATCCCTATGGATTAACAAAATTGAGCTATCTCTTAAGAGTAACATGCATTCTGTTAACTCTATCCCATTACCCAAAGTATTGGAGTGCTATTAGAGGACCCCCAATCATTGGTTTATAATATAACCACCCATCCTTAGGCTATAACGGGACCACCCATTATTAGTTTATTAGATAACCACCCATCAATCATCCATAATTATTTCTATGAATGGAATAATTTGAATAAATTTTATATTATTTCACTTTTAAAAATAACAATAAGTATTATTCATTCATATACAAAATTACCCATAGAAATGAAAAAGATTAGATGAATATATAATTGAAACAACAATAATCCATCTACATAATATCTAAGGATAGAATCTATACAACACATCCCTCATAAATAAAGATTAACATGTATATTTTTTGTTTTTGAAGATTAGAAATTCTATTAAATGATCAATAAAAACAATCCTGTGGAAAATACCCTTTCCACATGGAAAATCATTTTTATGAAACAATTTAAAAAAATATTATGGAATTAAATCTTTTAAAAATATTGTTTGAAAATTATAAATGTATTTTCGATTAAAATAATTTTCATGATATAGGGAAAATCTATTCGCTTCATAAAATGTCAAAATAATTATTTTCTGAACTTTTTTAAGGAGAGTAAAAAATTAACCCATGTGGAAAATTTTATGGAATATACAATTAAATTATTTTAGATAAATGTAAAAATCAATTAAAATAACATTATAAAAACATAGTTTTTTAGAAAATAACAATATTGATAACGTTTTTAGAAACAAAAATGTAGAAGTGAAGGATTCCTAATCAAAAATAATATATAAGATGAATATAACTTACAAACAACTTTCATGATATTTAATTAATTAATAATGGATAAAATGGAAACAAAACATGTAAACACCATTCATAACATGTGGATACAAAAAATATATGTGGATAAAATAATTAACAATATATTAATACCCCTAAAGGAACCATGGAAATATACAAGAATGAAATAAATGATATATTGTCATTAAAATCATTCCCGTTTATCTAAACATTGAATCATACACCCATGAGAGAAATTAATAAAAATGCTAAATTAAAAATCTTTAATATAATAATATTTATTAATTAAAATGTTATAATAAATTATATAATCCTCATAAAATAATATAGGTTCATAACAAAATTAGATGTTCCAAAGAAGTATACTTTGAGACAAATAACCCTTATAAATATTACATAATTTTATGGACAAATAATCATTGGAGGGATTATTATTAACAAAATAAAAAACATAACCACTAATAAAAAAAATTATTTCACACATAATATTTTTATATTATTATCAATAATGACGTTATTGAACCCAATGAATGGAAATTCTATTAAGAACTCATTGTTCAACATGGTAACATTCATGAAAAAAACCCTTGGATGATATAAATTGTTATTTAAAAATTATATATCATAAAACCTAATGAATTAATGAAATAAAATGTAAATTTACATTATATATTATATATAAGATAAATTAAGGGAACAAAATAAAAACATGGCTTAATTAAGTAAATTTGAGTAGAAATATTTTACCTCAAGAACATCTATCACATTTAAGTCCTTAAAAATGTATAATAAACTTATGTAATTTTTTTTATATAAAATTTAATTGGAAGAAATATATAATATTAAATCATTGATTTCATTTATTTCATTTATTTTCCTGACATATTTAATTATATAATATGTTTAATCCACGCCTGATGTTTTTATAACATTTGGTTCATAGTTGCAAGACAACATTGTTATGATAAAAATGGTCAAAGTGGTAATTGTTACAGCATATCCAGAGTAATATTAATGAAATAATTATAATTTTTATAGATTAATTATTCATTTAAAATAGATCATGAATTTTGTTTATTAAAAATGAACTACATTGCAATATTGAATACATTAAGTCGTACGTACACATGAGTAACATTTACACTTATCAAGTAGCCCGATGAAAATAAGGTAAGTATTATTATATATATATATATAATATTATTTATATCATAAAAAGTATTATTTCAATAATTACATTTATATATACCATCCACATTACGCAGTATTGAAAAACAAATCACATCACTTTGTGTAGGTAATTTTCCACTTGTACGCATAAATGATGTCATTATTATTCAATAGAAAGAATGGTAAGAAACAATATGATATATTTATATTAAAAAATTATAAATATTTTTTGGGATATCTAATTTATACATTAAACCCATCATTATAGTTAATATGGAGCGTTGCTAAAATAAAATGAATTATAATTATTCATATGACGGTAGTTCTATATACACAAGATTGATGGATTAATATCCCATTTCACAGAATAATATATGAATATTGGTTATAAAATTACTATAACCACATCCAATTATATTTTAATTATATTTTTCTTATTTTATAATGTGATAATTTTTTTTTGAAAAATATGAAGAAATATAAATATAACATTCGATGAAAATCGATACCTCAAATTTGTAAACATATTTTTATTTTAACCTTTAGAAAAATATGGTTGGTGTAAAATATAAAATAATACATTTAGAATGTTAGATTTTATTTTAGGAAGGTATTCATGTAGGTATTTTCTCATCGAAATAGTTCTTTATTAGTGAAAAAAAAATTGTAGTAGTTCCCTTTTAGAATATAGGGGAGGGGCATTCTTTGAATTTATTAAAGTATCAATTAATTTATTTTTAGCTTCGAAAAATGGATCTAAAATTATTTATTTCAAATATAAATTTTTTATTAATTTGAATATTCTCATCCAATAAATTTTTTAACAATTTATGTCATGTTTTCATTTTTTTTAACCCTCCATTAAATCCTTTAATTATTTGAGTGATAACACAGATATTTACCCTTTATGGGTCAATATTGTTACTAAGAAATTAAAATTAGCCCATAAATGGACCATTTTTTTCAATTTTAGATATATATCAATCAATTGGATGAATATATTTTTTTGAGAATTCCTAAATATTGAAAACAATATTTCTTATTATAAAATATCATTAATATCAATTTTGTAATTATTCATTTTATTTTACATTGAAAACATCATGAAAGAAAAGGAATTAGAAAATAATATAAAAAATAACCCATGACTATTATAATTATCTAAAAAATTTTGGAAGGAAATTACTCATTCAAATTATATAATTGTTAGTATTTTTATAATATTTGTTTTATTTTATTGTTAATTGATGATATACGGTGTTTTCAATGGGTAAAAATTTTATATAATAATTTGTTCACTAAAAATTTTAAAAAATGAAATAAATATATTTACCAATAATATAAAAATATAGAGTAAATCATTTCATTTTTTCCCTAGTAATAAAACATTAGAGATAATAAAACCAAGAGAATACTATTTTCTAATTTTCCTAAAAAAAATAATATGTATAAAAAAACAATGAAATATGGAACCAAGTTTCCATATTTTAAAAAATGGATGCGAATGGATAAAATACACTCATCTAAGAGGATAATGAAAGTTATAGTGTAATTTTTAATTTATTGTAATTAATCCTTTTTGATTAACTTTATAGATTTTAAAAATTGTTATTTAAAACTAAACTTGAAAAATGGGATGAAATTATGTTTTTCACAAAAATGCCTTTTAAGTAAATAATGTTTTATACCAAATTCAAGACTAATATTAATTCGAGATGATCAAATTATATTTTCAATAATGAGAATAAACAAATGTAATTTTAAAACAAATAAAAAATAGAAATAGAATATTTAAATACATGGAAAGAATATATAGTTTAAAAATAATCAGTATTTTTTACTATTCATCAAAAAATAAATCCTTTCAGAATTTTATCATAAATTTATTCAATATAAATTTTCAAAATTTAAAGTCCAAAATAAAAAAATTATAAGTATAATGAATATATAAATATTACAATAGTTAATTAAAATATTTTTGAAAAAACAGATTTTTTTTATGAAATCATATTTCTTAAATGTAAAATGATTTTACTAAAAATTAAATGATTATTTACATTGAATTTATTGATATAATTTTAATGATTATGACCAATATATGTATTTAATAATGTATTTAAACCTATTTAAACCCTCAGATTGAATAACTATGTTATAACATTCATTCTTAAATAATAAAATACCATGGATTTTTAGTTTAGGTGTTGTGTGTCATATATCATGTAGAAAATAACATTATTTTAAAAAACATGGTTTTTTACTATTTCCACTGATCTTCCCTCAGGAATCTGTGTTCTGGGAAGGGATCAAAACTTCTGGGTGGTCTCTATTAGAATTATTTGTGGAACTAGATACATCAAACTATTATTTATATAATGAGACCTGCTTTCCAAAGGTAGGTGTTCTTTATGTTTGGACCTATGATACTTAAAAACATGCATTGGTCAAGAGGATGGGAGGTCTGACTCATCACACCCTTTTTGGTGGGAATTGTTTCCTACTCTCAAACGGTCTTATATGTTTGAGATATTTTCATGATTCCTTATTAATTCACCAAGTATAATGTCTGTTTCCCTTGAAATTTGTAATCAATTATTTTCAAGTTTGAAATTCAGGATCATCCATATGTATTTGAGGATTTTCATTAATGGATATTTCGGTATATATTTGAGGTTCTCTATCAATGTTATTATCCCATAAACAATTTAGAGATTCTTTTAGTTATTATTATGATGATACTAGTGTTTATTCCACTCATTGGGGTACCATTGAATTTATTGTCATCCATGCAGAAAAAAGTTTGTTTTGATGTTTGGATCTTACCCATAAATGGGATACCTATGTATCCTTGAGAAAGAAATAAGAACCCTCGTATTACAATATTTCTTAATGGGTCACATCACACATTTTAAGGTAACATTATAGGGACCTGACAATAAAATTTAATTTAATGTGTTAAGGAAATCTCTCTGAAAGGTGATTTGACAAGGCTTAGTGTGGTTCTTATGCCTAAGCATCCCAAGAAACCTGGGATGTATTTGAGTTTCCTTATTAGATTAGAGCATGTTTGGATTGTGTCCTAGAAAGAAGAAGGTTTATTTAGATTTTTGTTTTTGAACCTCATGGTGGCTTGCTACATATCTCATATGGAAGAGAATTAAATCCCATGTAGTTCGGGGAGTCTCGCATGGATGTAGGATCATTTGAGAAAAATAGGATGGGTATTACTCCTAAATAGGATTCCCTGATGATTTGGGGGGTTTAATTTGGGGATTATTCCTAAGTAGGATGCTTATTTATGGATGAGATGAGATGGAGATTCGGCCTTAGGAAGGTTTCTTATGTATCTAGGTTTTTATGGGGATCTATGTTCTATGATTTCATTCCTTTGAGATAAATTGTTAGGGGTTTACTCCAAAAGAGGATTCCCATTTACGGATGAGATGAGATGGTGTTCAGTGCTTAGGAAGGCTTCCTATGTATCCCAATTTTGATGGGAATCAGATTTCTAATAGTTCATTCATATGAGAGAAATAGGCTGGTGCTTACTTAAATGGAGGATTCCCATTTATTGATGAGATTAGAAGGGGATCGGGCCTTTGGGAGGAATCCTACATATCTCAATTTTTATGGGAATCAAAGTTCTTATAGTTCACTCCTTTGATATAAATAGGTTGTGGCTGACTCCTAAAAATTATTCCCATTTATGGATGATATTAGATCAATCTCGGGCTATAGGATGGCTTCCTACATATCCAATTTGTGATGGGATTAAGTGTTCTCGTAGTTTATTTTTTGAGGTATTTGTGAAAATTTTATGACTGTCACAAATATCAATGCCCACCTGTGTCATTCTCAGTGTGATAAAGAAGATGATGTGAAAGATTCAAAGAAGGCACACATACATTTCCTCTTCCACCGGTGCAAGAAAACGATCTTATAGTGGTGAAGGGGGATGTGGACGAGGCAACGGATAATCCATTTATTCACATTACATTAGACAAGGATCCAATAAAAGTAGGGATTGAAGGTAAAGGAAGTAGAGATGAGAGATACAGAAAGCTACTATATGAAAGGAAAGGGGCTTACTCTAGGGTCGTTTCCCTTGAATGGGTCCCAGTAGGGGATGGAGACATCTACTTTTTTTAAAAATAAAAATTTGTGTGAACCATATCATTCCTACCATGGTCCTATGGCTCTAGGTTATATAGATTTTAATTGAAGGTCATGGTCAAAACCCTAATCCTCCACACCGAGAACTCCCCAACATTGTTCCTATGAGAATGGTCCATGCGACTATGGATATAAAAACCACAGACACTACATGAATCCTAGCCCCATTACAAATAAACTGACAGAAACCTCTGATTGCAAATATAAAAACCCTAATTGGAGGCACACTGATGTTACTTTCCTAAGGGTTTGGTATTTTAGGAGGTTTTGGTGGAGGATTCAACATAATCCCTTTTCATAAAAGAGATCCAATGATGAGGATGCCTTTCCAGGAATGACTTTGAAGAAGGCTTGATGAATGACTTGTATAGGCTGAAGGGATTAGGTGAATAAATTAAGGGCACTAAAGTAGGTATCTAGTGCCTCAGTATAGGGGCCTCAGTAGGCTTGGGTAACATGATGTCTACTTAAGTGACGAATAACCTGGATGTTAAAACATGGGAAAGACTTGACTCAAGCCTTAATGTGTATTCACTAGTATTCCCATAAGTGGGGCGCTCAAGTTCCATTGAGAGGAATGGGCGGTACACAGGTGTTTATATTTTAGAGAGGTTGGGATCTTTTGGCATGAAATTGTTATGGATTTAAAACACTAAAGGAAATCATCTCCTATAATCCTCCTTATATTTTCCTCCTTAGGTGTTAAAGAACTATCTTGAGGGTTTTATATGAATTGGGAAAAGCACTAGGGAGACCGGAGGAGCAATTGGGATTCAGGGAAATTATTCCATAATAATGAAGACCCCAAGGGTCTATTTGTAATAAAATAAGTAACTATAGGTAAATGGTGATTGGGAACGCAAGTGGCTTGTGCGCCATAAATATGGCACACATGTACCTTGTGAACCGATGGTGCCTTAACCTAACTCGGGTGATCTGAATTTCAAGCATTTTCAAATCATGATTTTCTTTATGTATTTAGTCCTCGTTTTCCTGAGGCATTCCCAGTTGTGACATTTACATTGATTTAATGGAATTCATTCTCAACCCCCCTCCCCCAATCATAATTGGATTTGAAATTATGAGAGGGCCTTATATTGTAATGATGTTATGAAAAAGGAAAAAGTTTTTGATGTGGTGTTCTAGTTGATAGTG
Organism: Viscum album; assembly: GCA_963277665.1. Lineage (NCBI taxonomy): Eukaryota > Viridiplantae > Streptophyta > Magnoliopsida > Santalales > Viscaceae > Viscum > Viscum album. Next base: position 576,706,748 of record OY728144.1, read on the forward strand.
CATGAGGTACGAGCACGCAAGGTGATTGGCCAAGGGTATTATTTATCACTTATATATATTGGCTTCACTTTAATGAAAATTACAAAGTATTCCTGAAATCTATGTTTCATCGCGCAAGATTTTTCTCTCAAACGCTCCTATGGACCCTGCTTCTTCTGTATCTTTTTTATTTGCACACCAAAAAAGGGGTGCCATACTTGCGCACTGAATATATCGTTGTGTGTTGAATCCATACTTGTTCCCCTTTACACATTTGTCAAAACTACTTAATCCCTTTTTCCAAAAATCCAAAATTATCTCACATTAATTTGAATTTTGATCTCTTTTGCAGGTTCAATTTCTCCCAAGAGAATTAGAACTTCTATGAAATTGTCTAACAGAAGAATATATGATATGAGGAAGATTTTTAGGCATGATTACTTTGAAATCTATGACACTACTGTCTCCGATTTTGAAAATCGTCTGAGGAAAAATCACATTGATTTTCCAAGGAGTATTTACATTCCTCTGTTTGGGTATGGCCATCTACAGGATGGAAACATAACAGATCCAATGAATTTTGTTCCACTCTCTTGGTTTCAAGACTAAACAAATTTCTCATCTACTAATATTTCTATTGCGAGCACATATATCAATGTTGGGATGGAATCTAAGGAACATTTTATAAATCAAAACCCATGTACTCAAATTTAAAGCACATAAAACCAAGCTAGACCCACACTATTATTCATCCATTTTTTGCAATTCTCATACAGATCAACAAAAGGGATTGATGAAAAATTGGGATTTTTTCCTAGAGGGGGTGTTAAAACAGCCTTAATGTGGGTATATTATGTGCTCCAAACATGTGCAGAGTTTATGGATGACTTAAAAGGATTCAGATATTTTTAGGGTGTATGGTTTGGGAAAACCTATGTATATAAGAATGTCGATTTCAGGCCAAAGTTCTTGAGCCATTAGAGTCTATAGAGTAATTCCTTTCCTTTGACTCATGGAGATGTATGCATCAGTTTCTAGGGTCTCTAAAAGATATCTAGAGCTCTGATCCGTGGAGTCATGTATGAAGAAATTATTCCTCCATATGTGAGAGAGAATGACTCAAAAAATACCCAAGCCATGGTTCATGAGAAATTAAAAATATTTTAATAAATAAAGAATATGAACATAAAAAAGATACATAGAAGAAGGGATATCAACCTAGAGGAGTGGATGAAATTATCCATGTTGATGAATAAGGGGAAATTTTCCACTTGCACTCTTCCAACAAGATATACAAAGTTAAAAAAGGGAGAATCATTTGACACTTTCTACCCAAAATTAGAGAATAGAGAGTTAGAAAAGAAGGGGGTTTGTAGTCAACTCCAAAATTCCAATGATGACATGTCATGTGGGTTTCCTTTCAATGTATCTTGGTTTATATTTATTTCCTATATGATATTCCAAGGGTGGCATAAGGCCATGAACTTTCTTTATAGTGTCCAAGATTGAAGAGAAGAGGATGGTAGGATTGGCTACCCATATGTTGGCATTGATTCTTAGGATATTTTTTTTCATATATTGAGAGGGAATTCTCCCTTTAGAATTACAAGATCATTCAAGGTTTTATTGGGGTAGATGGTAAATCTTTTCCGAACTATTATGTGAAGAGTGGGGTCCATCTTTTTGGATGTTCTTTTTGAAAATCGTTCAAATATGTTTATTGTATTTCACCTCTATATTTGGGTACATATGACTATAAGTCCATGTTTAGTATTTACAAGGAATTTCTGCTGTCCAAATATGGGAATCCGCCTACAGTGAGATTCATTGATGATAGGACTACCAACATTGAGCTAAGGGAATATATATTAGTTTATAGGGTTGTCATGTTGTCCACTAAGATTGACCAGAAAATCATATGGGATGCCTATGCTCCTTATAGACACTCATAGAAATTCAAATGTCTACAAAAAACTATTGTATCACTTCTAATGCATGTATGATTATGGAAATATCAAATGGTGGCCCAACAACTTTGGTTACAGATGATTGTAGAGAAAACCAAGGCAATATACAAATTACATACCACTGATGCAACAAGTATATTTCCTATTGTTAGTCGGAGTAGATTACTCAAGAAGGGGGGATGAATTGAGTTTTTATAAAAATTTCTGATTAAAAATTATTTCTAAAAAGTTTCCTCAAAAGATTAAATATAGCTCAGTTAATCAAGGTTATACTATTAGAAGTGTTTGACTATTTTAATAACTTATTAGAAGATTGATTAGTTCTCAGTAATCTTAATATCAGTTATTAATATTACATTTGAATCTATTATTATAAGGTAAGACCATTTTAACTTCTTTACAAGAGTAACCATCAATGTGAATTTATAGATTTTTGAGTTATACAATAAAGAAATAAAACAAAGAAGACTAAATTAAGTAGCACAACAGATATGAAACAAGTGGTTGAGTATCAAGCCAAGACCTGATCCCCTTCACTTGGTGAACACCTACCACCAAGTAGTTTATATAAATAAACTTCATCTAGACCCTAGATCAGGGGAAAAAAGTACAAATTACTATCTAGGACACACAAGAACCTCTTCCATAGTTCTTCGTGGGTACATACGACCAGGCCTCACAGGGACCTCTTCCACACTTATATGTGGGTATACACAAGAGTAAAAGAATGTTTGTGTAAGGATATCTTGTATCCTTCAGTTTAATGAAGGAGACAGAGTGTGTTATATACAGAAACACACACCGCCTAAAAGTTAATAACATTATACACAACATAACAGTAATATTTATATAGGTTTTGAAGTGCTCTGAGTGTTGGTATTTGCAGCTCTGGACTTCTGAGATGAAGCAGATGCAGTTCTTGAGTCCTCGTCCGGAAAACAGAGTGTCGCAAGTCAGACCGATCCGTCTTGTTTTCTTCATGATGTTTGACAGTGTAAATATGTTCTCAGGATTCCAATATGCTTTGTGTGTTGTTCAGTAGAGTTGAGATGCATGATCCAATTCTCTAAAAATGTATTCTGTTATCACGCTCACACCCAC